>OX422224.1:18552400-19752400 GCA_949130495.1 Sambucus nigra
ATAACCCAAGAGGGAATGGAGAAATCAGTCTTAAACTTATCCAGTGACTCAATGGAATAAACCATGATGACTAATGCAAAGAAAGAAGAAGGAAATAAGAGATTCTTACAGGACATTAAGGAATCAGCTAAGACAGGAGAAAAAAATACTGTCGTTGGAAGAAAACGAGAGAAAACAAGGACTCTGTAGATGAAAATGGTAAAAGTTAGAAGATAATCTCTGGTTTTACCGCCTTTATATACGACGCCTCGGGAAAAGAGAAAGGTAATGATTAAAAAGTGATGACGATTACATTTTGACGGCTGATTACAATAAAAGGACGATAATACCTAAGCATTTGCCAAAGTTTAAAATATTTATAAAAATGCCATTTCGCGCCTAAAGTTGTTAAACAAGATGGAAAAATTATATAAGTGTTGGAGGTTTGTAATTAACCAAGACATGAAACATTTATCCGATCAATTTTTTACAGTAAATATTCCACACTCTTGCATCGAACTTCAAGTGTGAAACATTAGGGGCTTCTGTTGATACTAAAATTAGTCAGCTGACGTGGACAAATTATATGAATACATGTGTCATACTATTTGGCATTAGTCCAAGACAAATGTATATTACCAAGCTACTCAGCGTACCGAGCTACTCAGCTTGCCGACCAACTGGAAACACCGAGCAACTTACTTGGAATATTAAACATCAAGACAGGTTCAATGCTTATTGTATTACAGTCATAATCTCGTTATGTACATATGTAAATGCCTATTCGATAAATGCATTCCATCCCTTCACATTGACATCCCAAATAAATACATTATAATATCCTCACCAGCAAGACAATTGAAAACCAAGGCAAGACACCAAGAAATATAAGACAGTGGACGTAGGACATTTCCAAAAGGCTGAACCACTTTAACAATTCTCTTGTCTTATTTATTCACTCATATTTATATGTGATTAATTAATTAGATCAAATTTAGTTTTTACATCAACAGTAGTCTTTGTTCTAGACAAATTTCGGTCCTATCTCATCGGTTCTCCCATCACGTGTTTCACCGACCATGCGACTTTAAAATATCTCCTTGCAAAGAAAAATGTAAAGTCGCGCCTCATAAGGTGGTTCCTACACCTACAAGAGTTTAATCTCTCCATTAGAGACAAAAAAAAGGATTAAAAACATCGTAGTATATCACTTATCCCGGCTTTCGTTCGACGTACCTAGCGATCCTACACCCATAGACGAGTACTTTCCGAATGAATAACTCTTTGCCACATCTTCTTTGCCCTGGTTTGCGGTTATAGTCAATTACCTTATCACGGGAGCCATCCCTCCCGAGTGGACACCGTAAGATAAGAAGAGGTTCATTACTTGGTCGCGCATATTTTTCTATGACGATCCCTTCCTTTTTAAATATTATGCGGACCATATCATCCGACGGTGCGTACAGAATGATGAACTACCTAAGGTCATTCAATTCTATCATTCGGAGGCAAGTGGAGGCCACTTTTCGACGAAAAAGACAGTAGCTAAAATTCTCCAAAGTGGTTTGTACTGGCCCACAATGTTCTGGGATGTGTGCAATTAATGCAAATTTTGCGACATGTGTCAACGAATGGGGGTGATTACTCGACGAGACATGATGCCATTAACCCTGATACTCATTATTGAGATCTTTGACTACTGGGGTATTGACTTCATGGGCCCTTTTCCCCCGTTTTTTGGATACTTATACATCCTAGTGATTAGGTTTCTAAATGGGTGGAAGCTATAGCTACCAAGATGAATGATAATAAACTGGTGATTAGGCTCCTGCAAGAACACATACGTTCTCGCTTTGGTGCTCCGAAAGCGATAATTGGTGATAATGGCATGCACTTTTGCAACAATCCATTCGTGAAGCTCATGAGAAAGTATGGTGTCATTCACAAGGTTGGAACGACCTATCACCCACAAACAAATGGGCAGGCCGAGTTAGCAAATCGCGAAATCAAGCACATTCTTGAGAGGACCGTCGATCCTAACTGGAAATATTGGTCACTTAGGTTGAACGATTCTCTATGGGCCTATCGTACTGCATATAAGAACCCACTCGGAATGTCCATGTTTCGCTTTATGTATGGAAAACCTTGCCATCTTCATGTTGAGCTAGAGCACAAATCATATTCGTCTTTAAAAAATTCATAAGTTTTTCTTCGAACGGCATGACCAATAGTCGTGCGTAGTGTAAAATTAATCCATTTTTATACCTTATTATTCTCCCGATGCATTGGAATCCCAAAACAGTCAAAAAAACACTTTGTTGAGCGAACGTCGGAAGGCCAAAACGAAATGGTTAGTACCGCCAATAAATAGATGATCTCCAAAACATTCATGAGATTTTCTTATAAAGGAGTGACCAATAGTCGTGCATAATGTAAAATTGGAACATTTTTGTACCTAATATATATTTTCGATGCGTTGTATGTCACAAAAAAGTCAAAAACCACCTTGTTGGCCAGAATACGGATGGCCAAAACCTAAAATTTTGAGTCGCCGAGAAATAGGTCGTCTTAAAAAACTTCACGAGTTTTTCTTCGAACGACGCGATCAATAGTCGTGCACAGTGTAAAATTAGTATATTTTTTACCTTATTATTTTCCCGATGCATTAGAAGACACAAAACGTTCATAGAACACCTTGTTGCACGGACTATGGAAGGCCAAAACCAAATGGTTTGTACCGCCGATAAATAGTTCGGCTTTGAAAAATTCATGAGTTTTTCTTCTAAAGGAGTGACCAATGGTCCTACGTCGTGTAAAGTTAGAACATTTGTGTACCTAATTATATTCCCGATTCATTGTATGTCACAAAACGATCAAAACATACGTTGTTTTGTAGACTACGGATCGCCAAAACCTAAAAGAATGAGCCACCGAGAAATAGGTCGTGTTATATAAATTAACTAGTTTTTCTTCGAACATCGTGATCAATAATCGTACACAGTGTAAAATTATTACATTATTTTACCTTATTATTTACCTGATGCATTGGAAGACCCAAAACGGTCAAAAAACACCTTGTTGCACAGACTACGGAAGGTCAAAACCAAATGGTTAGTACCTCCGATAAATAGATCGTCTTCAAAAAATTCACGAGTTTTTCTTCTTAATGAGTGACCAATAGTCTTGAGTAATGTAAAATTAGAACATTTTTGTACCTAATTATATTCCTGATGCATTGTATGTCACAAAACAGTCAAAAACCACCTTGTTGTGCGGAATACGGATGCCCAAAACCTAAAATTTTTAATCACCGGGAAATAGGTCTTCTTTAAAACATACACGAGTTTTTCTTCAAATGGCATGACCAATACTCGTGCGCAGTGTAAAATTAGTACATTTTCATACCTTAGTATTTTCTCGATGCATTGAAAGACCCAAAACGATCAAAAAACACCTTGTTGCGCGGACTACGAAATGCCAAAACCAAATTGTTTGTACCGCCGATAAATAGATCGTCTTCAAAAAATTCATGACTTTTTCATCTAAAGCAGTGACCAATAGTCGTGCGTAGTGTAAAATTAGAACATTTGCATACGTAATTGTATTCCCGATGCATTGGATGTCAAAAAAATGGTCAAAATATACGTTGTTTTGCAGATTAGGGATTGCCAAAACCTAAAAGAATGAGACGCCGAGAAATAGATCGTCTCCAAAAAATTTACTAGTTTTTCTTCAAACATCGTGATCAATAATCATTCACATTGTAAAATTAGTACATTGTTTTACCTTATTATTTACCCGATGCATTGGAAGAGCCAAAATGGTCAAAAAACACCTTGTTGCACAGACTACGGAAGGCCAAAACCAAATGGTTAGTACCATCAATAAACAGATCGTCCTAAAAAAATTCACGAGTTTTTCTTCTAAATGAGTGACCAAGAGTCTTACATAACGTAAAATTAGAACATTTTTGTACCTAATTATATTCCCGATGCATTTTATGTCACAAAACAGTCACAAATCACCCTGTTGTGAGGAATACGGATGGTCAAAATCTAAATTTTTTAGTCGCCGGGAAATTGGCCGTCTTTAAAAAATTCACGAGTTTTTCTTCGAACATCGTGACCAATAGTCATGCGCAGTGTAAAATCAGTACATTTTTTTACCTTATTATTCTACCGTTGCATTGGAAACCCAAAAAAGGTAAAAAAAAACACCTTGTTGGGCGGACTACGTACGACCAAAACCTAATGGTTTGTACCGCCGATAAACAAATCTTCTTCAAAAAATTCATGAGTTTTTCTTCTAAAGGAGTGACCAATAGTCCTACATAGTGTAAAATTAGAACATTTGTGTGACTAATTATATTCTCTATGCATTGCATGTCACAAAACAGTCAAAACATACGTCGTTTTGCGGACTACGGATTGTCAAAACCTAAAAGAATGAGTCGCCTAGAAATAGGTCGTCTTCAAAAAATTCAGTAGTTTTTCTTTGAACATCGTGATCAATAATCGTGCACAGTGTAAAATTAGTACATTATTTTACCTTATTATTTACCCGATGCATTGGAATACCCAAAACGGTCAAAAAACACCTTGTTGAACAGACTACGGAAGGGCAAAACCAAAAGGTTTGAACCGTCGATAAATAGATCATCTTTAAAAAATTCACAAGTTTTTCTTCTAAAGGAGTGACCAATAGTCGAGCCTAATGTAAAATTAGAACACTTTTGTACCTAATTATATTCCTGATGCATTGTATGTCACAAAACAGTCAAAAAACACCTTATTGTGCGGAATACGGATGGCCAAAACTTAAAATTTTTAGTCGTCGGGAAATAGGTCATCTTTAAAAATTCACGATTTTTTCTTCGAACGGCATGACCAATAGTCGTGAGCAGTGTAGAATTAGTACATTTTTGTACCTTATTATTCTATCGATGCATTGGAAGCACAAAACGGTAAAAAAAACACCTTGTTGTGCGGATTACGGAAGGCCAAAACCAAGTGGTTAATATCGCCGATAAAAAAATCGTCTTAAAAAAATTCACGAGTTTTTTTCGAAAGGAGTGACTAATTGTCGTGCGTAGTGTACTATTAGAATATTTTTGTACCTAATTATATTCCCGATGCATTGTTTGTCATAAAACAGTCAAACCATACGGTGTTGCGGATTACGAATCGCCAAAACCTAAAAGAATGAGCCACCGAGAAATAGGTCGTCTTCACAAAATTCACTATTTTTTCTTTGAACGGCGCAATGAATAGTCGTGCGTTGTGTAAATTTCGTATAATGTTTTACCTTATTATTTATCGGATGCATTAAAAGACCAAAAAAGGTCAAAAACCACCTTGTTGAATAGACTACGAAAGGGGAAAACCAAAAGGTTTGAACCGCCGATAAATAGATCGTCTTCAAAAAATTCATGAGTTTTTTCTTTTGAAGGAGTGACCAATAGTCGTGCATAATGTAAAATTTGAACATTTTTATACCTAATTATATTCACGATGCATTGTATGTCACAAAGCATTCAAAAAACACGTTGTTGTGCGGAATACGGATGTCCAAAATCAAAAAAATTTATTCGTCGGGAAATTGGTCATCTTTAAAAAATTCACGAGTTTTTCTTCGAGCGGCATGACCAATAGTCGTGCGCAGTGTAAAATTAGTATATTTTTGTACCTTATTATTCTCACGATGCACTGGAAACCCGAAACGGTAAAAAAACACCTTGTTACTCGGACTACGGAAGGCCAAAACCAAATGGTTAGTACCGCCGATAAATAGATCATCTTCAAAATATTCACGAGTTTTTCTTCTAAAGGAGTGACCAATAGTCGTGCGTAGTATGAAATTAGAACATTTTTGTACCAAATTATATTCCCGATGCATTGCATGTCACTAAAAAGTCAAAAACCACCTTGTTGGCGGGAATACGGACGGCCAAAACCTAAATTTTTGAGTTGCCAAGAAATAGGTCATCTTCAAAATATTCATGAGTTTTTCTTCGAACGACGTGATCAATAGTCGTGCACAGTGTAAAATTAGTGTATTTTTGTACCTTATTATTTTATCGATTTATTGGAAGACCCAAAGTGGTCATAAACCACCTTGTTGCGCGGACTACGGAAGGCCAAAACCAAATGGTTTGTACCGCCAATAAATAGATCGTCTTCAAAAAATTCATGAGTTTTTCTTCTTAAGGAGTGAACAATAGTCCTGCGTAGTGGAAAATCAGAACATTTGTGTACCTATTTATATTCTCGATGGATTTCATGTCACAAAACAGTCAAAACAAACGTCGCTTTGCGGACTACGGATCGCCAAAACCTAAAAGAATGAGCCGCCGAGAAATAGGTCGTCTTAAAAAAATTCAGTTGTTTTTCTTTGAACATCGTTATCAATAATCGTTCATAGTGTAAAATTAGTACATTGTTTTACCTTATTATTTACCCGATGCATTGGAAGACCCAAAACGGTCAAAAACACCTTGTTGAACAGATTACAAAAGGGGAAAACTAAAAGGTTTGAACCACCGATAAATAGATTGTCTTCAAAAAATTCATGAATTTTTTCTCTCTCTATCTAAAATGAAATCTTAATAAGGATAGAATCCATATTGAAAGTGCGACATCGAACCGAAGGGAAAGTTGCTTTTACTAAGTATTGGTTTTCCACGACCTATCCCCCAATTGAGCCTCGATCAAACCAACCATTCATTCTGTATTCCAATCCAAGTGCCCCATCTATCTAAAGTAAAGTTAGCTCAACGGAATTCCATTCGGGATCCACTATTGGATAGAAAGTGCCTCATGGGAAGAGAATCCATTGAGAAGCTATAATACGCTCGTCCCTCGATAAGACCCTTTGATTGGGAGATGAAGTTTGGACCAGCCAGCCCTATTTGTATATAGAATTTCATATCTTAGACTCTGACTAACCTAAAGGCGAGGCAATATTGAACGATTAATGGAAGAAGCCATGGATTCGCGGGATAAGAGGGCCCCTGGAGTCACAGTGGAAGCTACAAAGCTCAGACATCACATTCTAAGTGAGAACTTATGTATGGTTCCTGTCACAGGTAAGACCTGCTAACGGACGTGACATAACGGCCTTCTTCATCGAAGCACTATCGGGCAATTACTTAGAAACGAATTCCCTCAACCCCGTATTATCGACTGAATTGACCTGAAAGTAGCCAACTCCGAATCAAGCCAAGCGGAGGCCCATCCATCCACTCGACCAATCCAAATAATAGTCAAAGGGATGCGATGCCATTAGAAGAGATATAAGTGTGAATCGCAGTACAAGGGCTTTGAAAGGGGAATATGGATTGGCCGGGTAGTCTTTACTATTTTAGGGAGGTAGAGGAAGTGGAATGAAAGGACGCGCCTAAGGATGCTGGCGAAACGAATTGAAACTTAACATCATGAATATCCTTTCTTTTCTGTTCTGAACTTCAAAAGAAAGGGGTTCAAAGAGCTTCCGGGCAACTAAAAAATAGGTTAGTAATACGCTTAAGGTACTAATCCGCTAGACCAACACTAAGAAAAAGAACTCCTTTTCTTCTGCTGCAGCTGTTGGAAAGAAGGGAAGCAAAAGCCTAATCCTGATATTCCCCAATAGGGTTGATAGGAAATAGAGATTCTAGTTCGTCTCTGATTAAATAACATATGAAGTGTAAAAGAGAATTGCATCTTCTTTAGCCCCATGAAATAGAAAAAGAAATTTGCCTCATATTCCTGTGCGAAAGAAACTCGACCGACTACCTTGATAGATAGGAGTCAAGCTCTTGTTAGGTTCGATAGAAAGAATGAGTGTTGCAAGGAGGAAAGGAGTGGAGGATGTGATCCCGGTAGGATGCTAAAGACTGACTTGCCCCCACTTTATGGATGTCGCAAGTCTAATCGTCTGGTACTAAATTGGTAGGGATATTGGGTACGAAAGCAAAAAGTGAATCAAAGGGAAGGCGACTTGAACCCCTATATTTTAGAAGTGAAAGAAGTCAGGAAGTAAACCTGTAACAGCTGAAAGGAACTAAAACTTTGCATCTATTGAACTATCTTCTGCAACTACAGTAAAGGTGGGAACCAGATATCGACTCAAGGGGTTGGTTTACAACTTCGTGTGGAAGATCTAGGCAATCAATCAGGTAAAACAGAAAGGGAGTTTGGCTACTTGAATCAAATAAGTGCAAGACGAGGATCAGGTTTTTTGAAGGAGATACCCCCGATCTCAATGAACTAAGTTCAATAAAAGGGAATATAATCCCCATCATATCATCACCGCCAGGGAAAGCGCACGAGAGGATAGTTCTAGCTCAATATAAAGAGATTCCGTAAAAGGGTCAAGATCTGGAATGAAGCTCATGGCAAAAGATCTTAGGGTCCATTTGATAGCCTTCCAATTCCAAGGCAAATTCAGAAAAGTTGGAAAATTCTGGTATTTTCCAGCTTTTGGGCTGTTTGATAGCCTTAATTTGCCTTGGAATTTGTTTTCTATGTACAACACCCCTTAAGCACAATTTGCCACCCTAGGGTGGAATTCAATTCTTTGGGGGGGGGGTCAGGTTTTTGTTTGCCACCTTTAGGTGGCAAATCACTTAAAACCAATTTTTTTTTATAACTCAATATATTTCATAAATATATAAATATATATTATTAATAAATATGTAAATATATATATTTCGTATATATATATATATATTTATATATTTCGTACATTTATATAAATTATATAATTCGTATATTTTAATTCGTATATAATTTGTATATAATTCGTACATTTATATAAATTATATAAATGTACGAATTATATACAAATTATATACGAATTAAAATATACGAATTATATAATTTATATAAATGTACGAAATATATAAATATATGAAAATATATAAATATATATTATTAAATATACAAAATATATGAATATATATATATATTATATTCATATATTTTGTATATTTAATAATATATATTTATATATAATAATATATATTCAGATTTATATATTATTAAATGTACAAAAACATATATATAATAATAATAATAATAATAATAATAATAATAATAATAATAATAATAATAATAATAATAATTATTATATTATTTATGAAAAAATATATATATACTAAATATATATTATTAAATGTCCAACTCTATGAAAATATAATATATTATTTATGGAATATATGAATATATATTATATTATATATTGAATATACTAAATATATATTATTTACAGAATATATATAATATATTATTTATGGAATATATGAATATATATTATATTATATATTGAATATACTACATTTATATTATTTACAGAATATATACATATATTATATATATAATATACATGTAAATTCTGTAAATAATATATATATATATATATATATATATATATATATATATATATATATATATTTGAGCACATATATGTATATTCTGTAAATAATATAAATGTAGTATATTCAATATATAATATAATATATATTCATATATTCCATAAATAATATATTATATATATTCTGTAAATAATATATATTTAGTATATTCAATATATAATATAATATATATTCATATATTCCATAAATAATATATTATATTTTCATAGAGTTGGACATTTAATAATATATATTTAGTATATATATATTTTTTCATAAATAATATAATTATTATTATTATTATTATTATTATTATTATTATTATTATTATTATTATTATTATTATTATTATTATTATATATATGTTTTTGTACATTTAATAATATATAAATCTGAATATATATTATTATATATAAATATATATTATTAAATATACAAAATATATGAATATAATATATATATATATTCATATATTTTGTATATTTAATAATATATATTTATATATTATATATATTATTTGCTGAATAAATATATTTGGATATATATATATTCGAATATATATATATATATATATATATATATATATATATATATATATATATATATATATATATATATATATTCATATATTTTGTATATTTAATAATATATATTTATATATTATATATATTATTTGCTGATTAAATATATTTGGATATATATATATATATATATATATATATTATTTGCGAAATAAATATATTCGGATATATATATATATTCATATATTTTGTATATTTAATAATATATATTTATATATTATATATATTATTTGCTGAATAAATATATTTGGATATATATATATATATATATTCCATAAATAAATTTTCCACATTTATATCTATTTTCGAACTTTTGCGTTTGATAGAAAATGTGGAAAATTGATGATTTTCCAACTTGTATCAAACACACACAAGTTGGAAAATATTCATTTGCCTTGGAGTTGTTTGCCCTGGAATCAAATGTCCTGGAATCATTTGCATTTTCCTAGTTTTCTATCAAACGGACCCTTAGTGGAGTCAAGTTACTCGGCTCAGCTAAAAGGGTTATTTCGGACTTACCGGCATCTACCTTCAACAGGAAGGTCGGGAAATAGTCGATTAAGACAGAGAGGGATTCATATCCCAACCAAGAGGGATATTTTAAGCGGGAAGTAAAGTCTAAAATATGAAGAAGGAAGGGGATTCTTGCTTAATCTAGACAAGAAAATAGAATAATAATACGAATAAGGTATTATACTTGCTACCTATCGCATTCCTAACATTCACCACTTGAGAACATAGGAAACTTTGTTGAAGAAAGAATTAGTTTAGAGTTCCGGTATACTTACGCGAGTCGAAAATGGCATCATTTATTAAAAAGTTCTAACGTCGACAAGAGATGAGCTAAAGAGGTGGCCGGACAGTTGATCAGGCCCTACCACGTACAGACAGTAAGTAAGAGCTGCGTCGGCTTATCCAGAAAATTATATTCTTGCTACCCTAAATGCTACTACCTCTTTGCTAAGCATAAGAATGCTTGATCGAGAAAAGCAAGCAAATAAGCAGCAGGATGCAAAATATGAAGGGGTTGGAGGTAGATCCAATGACCAATTGAAGAGTTAGAGACTAAAGTATAAAGCCCTCAATTATGATCTTGCCAGTGGAATATATTATATATACTCTCGCCGATTAAGGCAAGTTTTGTATACCGTAAAAAAACATAGGGGTCATCCCTGGACTTAAGGAAGGAAAAACAACAAGTGCCCCTATGACTATGGTTCTAGTGAAAGCGATGAAAGTATAGATGTGCACTAGTTGAACGGGTAAAAGTTCTCCGGAGGTCACAAATGCTATCTAAGCAGATACCGACCCTGGTCTTATCTATGGCTCCCCAACTGCTGCATTTGCGTCGGGAATAAGCTCCGGTCAAGCACTTGAGAAGGAAGGAATGGGATCGTAGGGTAAGTAATCTCCATCCTCGATCGAACCTAGGGCATCAACCGCGAGTGACCCAACTCTTATTCAAAGCCCGTGTTCCGCATTTAGAGGTGGTGGAAAGACAAAGGGCGAACTAATGGGATCTGAAGTAATAGAAGGGTAGAGCAACCTTACTAATAAAGGGGACTTTGAAATGGAAGGAACGCAGGCGACCCTGGCAGCGATCATCCAACCTAAGGTGCCAGCCAGGTTCGGGGTTGAAACACCCATCTACGTCTTCCTTTTGTTCATCTCCCTGCCAGGTCTGAATCTCCATAAATTATATCTCTGTCAATCGGTGAGAGCTCTACATCCAATACTGGGCCAAGAAGGAAGGGATATCCGCCCTCTGCCCATTCGTCTCTATCTATGGATTCACCAGGCATTTATTTACCCCCGTTGCCAGAAGAGAAGGTCCTTTCGGGAAAACCTATTACTAGCCATTTTATGGGGGTTGCATCATCCGATCTCAACTTGCCCGAGTCATACTATACTAGTGAAGCCAGTTTGCAGCCACCCCATCCAGTGAAGGGGATAGCGATTCGGCCAGAGCACGCCTTAGAGCGGATACAGGTGAGGAAATATATCTTTGTACGCTTATCAAAGTATACTCTTTTTTGGTAGGTATAGCTCCCACCGACATTCATGGGAGGAATAGCCTTTTTATCGGAGTAGTGAAGGGATTGCCTTTTTTAAGCCCGCACGGGGTCAACAAGCTTCCTCTCTGCTTAGGGTGGACCAACCATAAAGTGAGTCAAGAAGGATGGAACTCACTTTAGTTTCTGACTAACGTTTTTTATGTAGTTTGTGCGCATTCTCCCCTTTATTATATAGTCAAGTCGGTTCCTCGAGCTCTAATATTTTGTTAAGGGTGGCAGTCTTGCTCACTGTTGGATTAGAAACTCTCTCTTTCTTTTTAATCCATGTATCTGATCTCCTTTGCTCTTATTGAACCTACCATAAAGTCAGATTTTTTCTTTACTCACTTTAGCGTACCTTGCTAAAGTCGGAATCTATCTGACCTTGCAGAAGTCAGGGTCCATTCGTTTATTTGCACCGGTTTATGCCAGAAAGCTAGCTTGGGGGAACTCGCTTGCGCTTTAGTACTGGCTTCCAACTTTATGTATGGTTAGGCACTTACGGATTAGTGTTTGCTATCTGGAGGCATTACAAGAAAGCGAGCGGTGCAACTAGCTAGGCCTTTAGGCTTATTAAAATAAATATTCTAGTTGGGCTAGTCAGACTAAGCTAGTCAAAGAAGGAAGACAGGATAAGAATCGTAACCTTGTGTCATAGGGCTGCAAAAGAACTATCGGAGAGAGTCTTTTGAGAGATATAGGTGAAGCGGATCCTTTAATTGACTATGCTAGGCGACATAAGAGTCTATTTCTCAGTGCATTTTGTTCGTGCTCTTGGTTCTGTTTGTTGGTAGTGCTTTCTTTAAATTTCTTTGTAGGCAGGATAGAGTGAGGGTTTCCCTTTACATAAGCTTTTTGGGGTCCCTTCCTGGGTATTTACTTCTATATAAGTAGTGGAGTTTCAACCCCTTTTTAATAAAAAAAAAAATTAAGGAAGAAGATGCCTTTGTTTCTTACTTTTCATGGTCTATTTCTTCCTTCATGTATCCTTGCGTAAGTCAGTAGTATTAAAGCTTAAGTATCCAGTTGAGTTGTTTGATCTTTTTAAATCGAGATTGCGTGGGTTTATAGTTCTGAGCTATCAAGTAAATCCTAGTGAAACAATGGGGTGGATCTTTCCGAAAGCGGATCTGTCTTATTGTTCTCTTTTGTTTAAATGGGCACTTGCTGTTTATTATCTCATAATAGTGTTGCCATGGAAGATTCTATCTCGGTGACCTTGAAGAAGGTAACTAAGAGGAAAGATGTCCCATCCATCTGCACCAGTGGTTTGTCGCTTCGAATTACAAGAATGGCTCCTGGAGTGTTTTCAAAATGGAGGGAGCTGTCGACTTTAGGATTCTAATTCGCTCGGATTGCACTTCATGGGTCTCTGTTTTCCAACTAAGTAAGTGATAAAGGAGTAGCGGATCCCTTTGTCTGTCGCATGATAACGGGGAGGCCTTTTAGCACCGCTAGCTATAAGTCAGTCGCGGTAGTCACTCCCAAAAGTCCCATGAAGGTAAAGATAGGATCATTTGTATGCTCCATACCTATAAGAGGCGTGGGAGAGAAGGTCGAACGCTAATTCCTCATTGAAGGGCTGAGAATGAACACGAGGCTTTGAGACCAGACTCAAGAAAGCGAACGGGAACAATAACAACGGAGTGTCGTTGACTAAATACGAGATTTTGCATAAAGTACATAAGCGGGCTGCCAACGGACGATAATGAATAGTCAGACTAGCCAACTAGAGAACTTTTATTCGTACGCGATTATGCCGATGCTTATGAATGCTCATTCATATAGCTAGCCTCTGATTCAATCAAGCCCTATGCCTACCTACCGCCATTTTTATGAAAAGAGGAATAGACATAGCCTCACGTAGAAAAACTTCACTCGGAAAAGTGTTTAGCCAATCTGAGTCCAACTACTTATACTCTTTTTTGCCCGCAAAAAACCTATAGCCCATATATCACAGCTTGTGTTGTGGCAAAATGAAGGAATGAAAGGAGCCGATTCCCTTGCTTGCTTACCGGACAAGAAGGATTAGACTTTAGACCACTAATGCACTACAGCGAACATGGAGAAACAAACCTAAGTCACTATTGTATTACGAACCATAAGGAACGCTAGCACTACTAGTGACTGGCTAACAAATAAATAGAACACTCTTTCCTATCCAGGCAAGTAGCACGGTATGGATATGGATTCTAACTCCAGCATACTGCTCCATACAGAGTAAGGATTCAGGGATTTCAAACACTCTAATGGACTATAACGAGCTAAGTAGTGTATTACAAAATCCCTGAGTGACTCTTGGCTGCCTTTATGGTACTACAGAAGAGGTTTGGAACCCCTCTCTATTTGATATAGTAATGAATGACATCTTCTGCAAGACTGCAATTCCTCAGATATGGCCTTCTGCCCCATTGACTAAGAGGGGGATCCTTGTTGCCTCATTATCATTTTGCGTCATAAGGGCAATGCTATTTTCATTTAAACATAGGGTTTAACAGCGCCTTCACCAAAGAAATTATGAACCGCTGCTCGCCTATCTCTTAAAGGGAGGCCAAGTCATCTTCAATAATCTTCCAACAGTGAGAATAAAAAAGACCTAAGAATCCATCCAGGATAGGGGTGACACAGCCCCCAACCAAGGGAGTGGTTACGTCCAGTATGTCCCCCCTTATTCCTCATAAGCCACTAGTGGATAAGAGAAAGTAAGCAGCACCTTATATAGGTTGGCCAGGGATTGAAGAAGCGAGCTTCTCTCAGAGAATGCCATTGCATGCTAGTATAGCTTGCTAACATTTTTCCGTTGGGCGTTATGTTAGTTGTAGCGCGCCTTTCTTCCTTCTGTCACTTCGGAAAGATTTAGCAGTCTTTTCTTATGATGACCTAGTCGAGAGAGTACGATACATCGGTGTAAAATATTTAGTTGGATCTGTGAGGTTGGTTATAGTAAGGCCTTGCTGGAAAGTGTTCTTGCCTATATCATTAGCTCGGGTAGTCCCCGTTTCTGGCATCTTATCGATGGAGTCGTTTGGCACCTCGATGTCGACTCATCACATCCTGGGGTTATTCGTCGATTTAAGTGGTACGTGAGTTGGGTTTAGAATGTCGTGAGACAGTTCGGTTCCTATCTACCGTTGGTGTTAAATAGAGAACTGTCCTTCCCACCCCGCCTTCTAAGCCACGCGAGTATACAATGATAACTTCTGAACACTCATGCCCGATCGTGAGGCTTCCTATTGAACGCCTGATGGACCTTGATCCGACCCGAGCTATACAAAAATGAGATCCCCCTTGATCTTTGCCGGATGTGCTTGACGGTCCCCCATAACTCGCTCACTTGAAGCACGAGTGGAACGATAAGTCTTATAGTGAGCAGGACTCTTGCATGCTTACAGTCATGAAGCATGCTTTACTGATATGGACTCTTATCATTTTATCCGAATCTTTGTCTTGATCTTACTTTCCCTACTAGATTGACTGAGTCTGCTGACTTGGACTAAAGCTACTATAAAGCCTTTTTTAGGTATGTATTGCAATGAGCTACAATTGGGGGTTTCCACAACCTCTTCCTTTAGGGGAGAGCACTAAGAGGGAACCATTTATTCATGCTCGCCTGGTTCTGATCTTGCTTCCTTTTTTTCGCATTCCTGGCGTCTCTCTTCGCTCGTATGATTTATGGCCTTTATCTCCACCCTTAAATCTTTCTAAATAAATTTAATATCTCCTTAAAAATGAAACTTGACTTTGAGAAATAAGCTGCAAGGGTGCTAAACCTTCCGTTTTCTCGCTTATTCGCTAATTCCACTTCCACAAACCGGCACTAGCTCCGTAACCAGAACTAAAACATGTGTGTCCTATTTCCCTTACTATAGGTCCAATCCCTTAAAATAGTTACCTTCGGATCAATATAAAGGTAGATTGTTTCCTTCTATTCCATAGCCTCACCTTCTTTCCTTTCCGGTGGAAATATAACAAATAAATAAAGGAATCAAGGGTCTCAAACCTTATTATATAATCGAAAACCGTGTGGCGTCAAATAAAAAAGGACGATTTGTCGACCTATACAATTGGTGGGTACGGTTCGCTCACTAATTCAAGCCCTTACAGAACGCATCACTTTCACTACGGTTTCATTGAAAAGTTAGCAACGAAAGCGCTTTTGACCTTATTTAAAGAGAGAGTTACGCTTGACTTGAAAGTCCGTCCTGCTTTAGAGCAGAGGGAATGGATTCAGTCAACTCTCCAAATCTTGGGCGAGCTAGGTTCAATGAAATCTTTGTCTTGCAGAGAGGTAGATGATTACTTGAACTCCAGTTTCAGGGCAGGGCGTAAGGAAAGGGGATCTTGAATCAAAGAGTTCCTGTCCGACAAGCGAAGTAGAAAAAGTATGATTCTTGCTCTTCTCTAGTGGTATCGGCTTTTGGGTAGTGGTAGGTTCAGTCAATGAAACTCACATTTAGGCTCGCATAGTAAACTCCGCTCTTACTCACTCTAGGGAAGGCGATGCGCTCAGCAAACTCGTATCAACTACTCGCCTTCTTAGCTTTGAACTTCTAGTCGCTTTTAAGAATGCCCTTTAAGCACAAGTGCAGAGAATCTTATTGGGTTTTGGTAACTATCCAATAGCTAGTGAAAGTGGTTAAATCTAAATATTAAAAGCCTAACTCACACCCTTAGTCAAGAGAGACTCTTAGGTTCAGGCACTTTCACCAGTACTTGAGCCAGCACCTAAACCGAGACCCAAAGTTGAACCGCTGAAGGAACCTCTTTCCATTGTTAAAGCAAGTGCGTTTTTCAAGCTTTTTCCTTACGAAAGTAGGCACATGCAAAACTCGCTCTTTGGTTTTTCACTAAAATCAACACGCATAAACATAAGGTAGGTGCTTTCACTCCACTTTTTAGTTCAACATTCCCTTTCACTTTCGCTTATGGGAAAGCGCAGTGGTCAAAGTAGATTAAGTCAATGTTCAAGGGAGAAGGCACCACCTACTACAACTCAAGCTATAGAGAGAAAAAATCACTCTTTCTCTTTCGGGTACAGGCTTATATAAAAATCCTCCTTGTGTGGGATGGGATTGACCGGATGAGACAACTGATACCGAACTACCGCTTGCATATTTAGTCCTTCAGAACCTTTAAGTGTCCTTCGTACCTTTAAAAGTTTTTGAGAGATGGTTGAGGGGAGAGAGAGTGCTTTAGGGCCTACGTCTAGCTTTAGTCCTGTCTCGGTTAGTAGGCAAGTCAAGTTGGTAAGTCAGTCAGTTCAGTGCAAGTGGCTCGTAGATGAAACCTTCCTTCCTCCTTCAATCCCAAAAGCCTAAATAGGGCGGATTTCTACTTTATGTTTTAAACTACCTCTAAACTATATATTTCATATC
Organism: Sambucus nigra; assembly: GCA_949130495.1. Lineage (NCBI taxonomy): Eukaryota > Viridiplantae > Streptophyta > Magnoliopsida > Dipsacales > Adoxaceae > Sambucus > Sambucus nigra. Next base: position 18,569,781 of record OX422224.1, read on the forward strand.
CTCCCTGTCAGCTAACAGTTTCCTTTCACCATTGCTAAAAGCTAACCAGAGAAGAAGGAAGATATTTGACCTTAAAAAGCTTGGGGCTTTCAAGCACTTATTGATCAATGAATGGAATGTTGGCCGCCTACTTGAATGTCCTAATACCTTCAACAATGTTTGAATTATCTAATGGTCTTTAGAGGAGGCATCAAAGAGGATCTCAATAAGCTCTAAGGATCCCAAGAAGGTGTGGATTTCCTTGACCAGGTCGGGTATATCTCGCCTCCTTCCCGCTTTCCATCGGAGGATGATGATGGAGGGAGTGGATCGAGCTGAAAATCTCATGCAACTCTATTTTTCCATTGTTTCAATCTGCAAAGTGTTGTTGGTCATAGAAGGAGGCTGGACTTGTCGACTATCGATCCGCATGGAATGCGATACCATGCCTCGTCACAAAATCCTATTCCCTGCTCATTAATGATCACACCTTCTGTTCAATGGCTTCCCTCTTTACTAAATGGCTTCTATACATAGCCTATATGCTAAGGATCTCAATAAATCCCCTCATTGAGACTCCTTTTGTCTCATGCCAAAATAAGCCCATTTATTACCTGCGCCTTCAACAACCGGCTTTTACCCCTCGCCCCCCTTTAGATTAGTAGGGGGCTTCTTTGGCATGCATATCCAGATTTTCATGAAGCTTATCGAGGGCAGCGTATGATCTTTCATCTAGGGTGGTTCTCATAGAAAGAGAAGCTTTGATCTCTAGGCTTGGCTAAGTTTTGTTCTCGAATATTTCTTTCCTGGAGTTGAACACGATTCTTATTAAGTTGTAGATGAAATTGCAGTCTTCTCCACGGGTCATCATATGGTGAAGAAAATTCCCTCTACACCGCGATTTTTGGCATCAAAGAAATTTCAGACCATACCTCACGATGGAACTTTTTGACTCTATCCTTGTAAAAAAGGTATCGACGCGATTTTAGCTGTAAGAGGATCGACACTTTGACTTTTTTATAAAATCCCATAAAAAAGGTATCACCCCCCCCCCCCCCCTTTAGTTCTAAGATGGAGTCCCTAATATGCCTTTTTTCATCTCCTCTAAGGGCAAATAAAATAAGGATTGATTCAACAGCTAAAGCACTTTCTTAGAAAACTCAGGTTTGGTCTTCACCAAGAGGAATTATGGACCGATGGACATTGCGATTCTAATAAAAGTTTTTTCAAAAGTTAAGGCTCGGCAAATGTACACATTTCTTAGGGAGTCGGAGTCTGTCATTCCTGCATGCGAAGCTCTTAGTAAAGGGAGGATAAGACAGATTTTAAGCTTTATGCATTACTCACTCACCATAGAGCTATCGGTCTGCAGCCCCCACTAATCCAATCCCATCGAAGTAACCAATCCTATTCAGCCTCAAGGTCCCTCACACAACATCATATGAATAATTCCATGAAACTGGACCCATTCTTAAGGGGCCAAAAAGCATGCTCCAAGATTCATCCTGAAGAGAACTACAAGTGGAGAGTGGGCCAAGTCAAACATCAACTACACCCACCCAGTATCACAGGAAGGGCAAAGTGAATTCTTGAATCATGTATAGGTGCAGTACTTCCAGCTCCTATGCCGAGGTATTCTCTATAGTTCTTGACTACTCGTACAGGAAGGAGTCTCTTTCTGTCTGGATGGAATCATTTTTTCTCAATCAAGAAGGCTGCGATTTTCGCACATCTTCAGCTTTGATTAAAATAGTCTTAATAGTACTCAATCGTCTACTACTATTACAAGTCAATCTCAGTCAACGATGACTATTAATGATTATAGTTTTCAATCATCTGACACTTCTGGAACTTTGGGTTCTTCTAATGGGATTTTTCGAAGATCATCCTGGTCTTAACCCTTCAAGTGAACGTATAGTAGAGCTTCAATCTGATACACATGCTAAATTAGGGGAGTTGATGATTCAAAGGAGTCCCGAAGATGTTCTGGCTGCGACCGAAGCTTTACATGGGGAAAGCCACAATATCCCTTTTATGGAGTTCTTTTTGAATGATTTGACCATAAACGGAGTAAAAGGTGAAGCCTATACGGATGCTCTGAATCTAGCGAGGAAGGTCCCCATCCCCAGCCCACTTGAGCAATTTGCCATTATCCCGTTGACTCCTATTAATAGAGGAAACTTGTATTTCTCATTCATAAATCCATATTTCTTTATGATACTCACTCTCAGTTTGGTCCTACTTTTGGTTCATTTTGTTACTAAAAATGGAGGAGGAAACTCAGTACCAAATGCTTGGCAATCCTTGGTAGAGCTTATCTATAATTTCGTGCCGAACCCGGTAAACGAATAAATGGGTGGTCTTTTTAGAAATGTTAAACAAATTTTTTCCCCTCGCATCTCGGCCACTTTTACTTTTTCGTTATTTCGTAATCCCCAGGGTATGATACCTTATAGCTTCACAGTTACAAGTCATTTTCTCATTACTTTGGGTATATTATTTTCTATTTTTATTAGCATTACTATAGTGTGATTTCAAACAAATGGGCTTCATTTTTTAAGCATATCACTACCCGCAGGAGTCCCACTGCCGTTAGCACCTTTTTTAGTACTCCTTGAGCTAATCCCTCATTGTTTTTGCGCATTAAGCTCAGGAATACGTTTATTTGCTAATATGATGGTCGGTCATAGTTCAGTAAATATTTTAAGTGGGTTCGCTTGGACTATGCTATGTATGAATGATCTTTTATATTTCATAGGAGATCCTAGTCCTTTATTTATAGTTCTTGCATTAATCGGTTCGGAATTAGGTGTAGCTATATCACAAGCTCATGTTTCTACGATCTCAATCTGTATTTACTTGAATGATGCTACAAATCTCCATCAAAGTGGTTCTTTATTTATAATTGAACAAAAGCGAGGAGGCGAAGCCGCTTTACCGAATTTACGAGGTGAAGGAGAGATAACTTCCCCCGGATCTAAAAAAGATTTCGATCATGTCTGATCAAAGTCTATCTTGTTTTTACCATGAGTCATTTTCCTTGGCTAACAAGAATTTGAGTTTTGCACATATCCGTGGGTTCTTTAATTTGCTTTCTCCCTCATAGAGGAAATAAGTAAGGTGGTATACTATATTTATCCGCGTATTGGAACTAACTCTAATGACGTATGCATTCTGTTATTATTTCCAGTTGGACGATCCATTAATCCAATTTGAGGAAGAAACGCACTCTTTCATTTTTTAGGGCAGTCGCCATTGACTTTTTTAGGGGCTTGGAGCATATAAAACCTTCCTTCTTTCTTCTCGATCCGCTTTGGATCCTGATCTTGAGCTTGTTGTTCTTGGCCTAACCTTTGGCTCTGATACCACTTGTCACGGTGCTAAGTCCTTCAAGCCCACAAATCGCGGCACCCTGCTAATGGTTCGTCGTAGCAGAGATAGCTGAAAAATCCCTTTCTATCTTATTAGTCAAGCCTAAACGTCCTTATTGAAAACGGCCTAGCTAGCATACTTTAGCAAGAAAAGAAGGACAATATAGGAATTCTAAGATATAATAACAAGAACCAAAATATCTTAAGTGAGGTTCTACACAACCAAATTTAGAACAGAACCTTTAGGCGGCACCAAAACCATTCTCATTGCCTTTCTTTTTTCCCTGGAAACTAGACTCGGTAACTAAGCCCAAATGGTAGGTTTCAAATCTTTATCCCTTCGCTGACTCTTTATCTTTAGCTTCAATTACAGAGCATTCTACTTCCCGACGAACTGAGAAATTATTTGATTTGTTCGAGTGATGGCTTGTGGGGCAGGAGTAATAGGTTGGAGCAAGCCGGACAACCAACTCTACCATCCTTTATTTATTAGTTAGTGTCAGCTCTCCCGATGAAGGAATATCTTTCCTACTTCTATTCCTTGTTCCACTATGCCCTACTAATAATTCCCTATATTTATTAAAGGGCGTGTCAATTTTTCAAAGCCAACTATCGAGGTGGGGTCCTTTCCTCCATTTGGTAGTGGGATGTGGAAGTTCAATAATTCCCCGCTTCTTTCGCATTAATTCGCGGAGTATAGTGACTTATGGATTGGTAAGTTATTGATATCCTCTCTCCAAATCAAAGAATTAGTGTACCAATTATGTCCACTTGAGGGGGGAAACAAGGGTTCGACGAGAAAGATCTACGAAAGAAGGCAGCATAAGCTTTCATTTCTTTGATTCCACTTCTTTCTGTGCATAGGAAAAAGGAGTTTGTCGGGAAGCACAACATGAACCAATGAAGAAAGGGTTATGGCCGCCGCTATGACTCCAGTACCCCTTTACCAGGAGATATCTTTAAGCATATGAACAACTCATGGGAGTCTTTTTCGTCAAAGAACAGGCTAAAGGGCGATCACCCAAGCAATTGATTTGGTTTCGCAAAGATCTTTCTATCCTACAAATTCACCAGCGGTTCAGATCTAATGAGCGGGGGGAAGTCTTAATTCAAAGGCACCTACGCTAAAACTTCTTCAAAAAGGGGGGAGCTGAAGTTATACATATAAAAAATGCATGTTGGTTGATGAATGGTGAAAGCGATAGCATTTCTCAATCAATGCTCTGATACCAATTTGAAAAGGCGAAGAATAGGCCCCCTAATTTTGAAAACAAAATTCTTTTTATACTTCACAAAGTGATAACAATTTCCTTTTAGATATGCGGAAGCGTGAGATGATGGTTCAATTAAAAAAAAATTAACAAATTTTAATTTCTATTCAAATTAAAATTAAAACCAAGTGAAATTAAATTTAAAACACACACACTTATTTAAATTTCACTTAAACCAATTTAATTAACCCAAGTCGTAGAAATTTTCCTAAGCCATATTTTTCATTTTTAACAAATTAAGCCAAACCAATTTTAAGACATTAAATTAATGACTTGAATTAACTACACATTACCCAAATTAAATTTGCACCAAATTAAGTAAGTAGTGATTAAACCAAATTTTATCTTGTTACCTAAGCATGCATTCTAGGTGAGTATAGCAAGATAAAATAAGCAATAAATCACTACGCCAGGATGTACGAGGAAAACCCACAACGGGAAAAAACCTCGGATGTCCCTAGCCTCAAATCCACTAAGTATGGTTTTACAAATACAAGACAGAAAGACTTACAACACTCGGCTCGATCCCTCTCAAGCCCCGACGCTTCTTCTTGTATACACCTTCGCCTAGCGAATAACCACGAAGCTCCACTGCGGTCTCGGCATCCACCGATCGGACTTTATATGATCATCGTCACCCAAACTAGGACAACTAGAGATAGGGTTGTCCGGAGGAGCAAAATTGGAATGGGAATTCGGAGCCTTTTGAGGGTACTTGTTTCACTTTTGGGAAAGTGGGACACAAAGAGAATAGGTGTTTCAAGAGAGAGGGACATCAGAGTCAAGTTACTCAGGGCCAGCAAGGCCAAGGTCCTCCGGCACCAGCAGCGCCCGGGTGCGAAGAGCGCCAGCAGCACTGGTATCAACGGGGTTTGTCGGCCTTGCCAAGAAGGAAAGATAGTTAAAGATGCTCATAAGAAAGTTAAAGAAATTTTAACCAGAAAACACTAGAGCTTATCCATATGGATCTTATGGGTCCTTCTAGAACTGTAAGCCTTTGTGATAACAGTTATATTCTGGTTATGGTGGATGATTTCACTCATTTTACTTGGGTTGCTTTCTTAAAATAAAAATCTGACACATTTCATGAATTTTTGAAAATCCTTTTACGCATTGAAAATGAAAAGGATACTTAAGTAAATCAAATTCATAGCGATAGAGAAGATGAATTTAAAATTTTGGCTATAATAGAATATTGTGACTTCAATGGTTACAAACATGTCTTAATCGCCCAGGTTTATGTAGATGACATTATTTTTGGATCAACTTCCCCTACTGAAGTTAAAAACTTTTTGAATATTATGCATGGGGAGTTCCAAATGTCATTAATAGGGGAGCTATAATATTTTTTAGGTCTCCAAGTCAAACAAATGTCTGACGGGTTATTTATTTCGCAATCAAAATACATTGTAGAGTTACTAAAGAAATTTGTATTAGAAAAAAACCAAAGACGCTACGACACCCATGAGTACTTCAGTCAAATTATCGAAAGGTGAACATGGGAAATATATTGATACTACCTTGTATAGAAGCATGATAGGTAGCCTTATCTACCTCACTACCTCACATCCTAATATAATGTATGTTGTTTGTGTGTGTGCTTGCTATCAAAATTCCCCCAAGGAGAGTCACCTACCGTGCGTCAAAAGAATTATAAAATACGTAAAAGGGACTATCAATTTAGGTATTTGGTACATAAATGGCACATCTAGCACCATAACTGGATACACCGATGCTGACTGGGCTGGCTGTTCCGATGATAATAAAAGCACGTCAGGAGCATGTTATTATATTGACAATAACTTGGTAGGATGGAATAGTAAGAAATAAAATTGTACGTCGCTTTCCACAGTTGAATCAGAATATATAGCCGCAGGTAGCTACTGTGCTCAATTAATGTGGATAAAGCAGATGTTAAGTGATTATGGTATTAATGAAGATAAATTACATCTCTATTGAGATAACCAAAGTGCGATTAATATTTCCAAATATTATGTTCAACACTCGTGTACAAAACACATAAAGATTCGACATCACTTTATATGTGAGTTAGTAGAATCTAAGGAATTGTAAATAAACTATTTGCCCACAACACTTCAATTAACAAATTTGTTCACTAAGCCTCTAGATAATTTAAGATTTGAATCTTTAAGGAATATATTGGCATGATACATCGTGAATTAGTGTCTATCTTCTTTTAATGCCACGTCACTAATACACTTTATGACGTAAATAAATTATTAATATTCACTTAGTAATTAAATTTCCCTAAATATTAACCATTCACTCTCCGATTAATATTTAAATAAATATTACCATAATTAATTCAATTAAATTACGAAACACCAGTAATTTAAAATTTCCTGAATTAATTAAATATTACATGCACAGAAATACGGGGTGTTACATACTCCCCCCTACAAAGGAATTTCGTCTCCGAAATTTGGTCATTACTGCGGCGAATAACTCTGGATACTGCTCTCACATATCCTCCTCCCGGTCCCACGTATACTCATCAATACTATGATGACCCCACTACACTACACTCTAACTGGTGGTACTATCTTAGACTACAGCTTGCGCTCCCATAGCTACCAATCTCCCCTCATATGAGGTGTCTTATTGCAAGTCATTATCCTTGAATGAAGCGTGTCCAAAAAGCTCAATCGTTCCTCCTGTATCCCTCCTACTATGCCACATGGAACACATCCCGTATCCACTGAAGATGTTCTGGCAAACCCAGTCGATAAGCTACCTGTCCCACCCTCTCAAAGATAGGGAAATGACCCACATACCTCGATGTTAGCTCCCTTTTCTTGCCGAACTACATCACTCCTTTCATAGGAGACACCTGAAGCAATACCTGGTCACAAATATTTAACTCAATGGCCACTGACAACAGAGTGCCATAGAAGATGAGCCTATACTCCGTCGGCTCCACGATCTCTCGGTTAGGAAATTCCCCTCCTATATGGGTGTCAATTTCCTTATTGCCAAAATGCGTTACTATCGTCCGGGTAATTACCCGCATCATCCCTGATTAATCATGTTAGACTTGAACCTTTAACTCACGATGACGTACCTCTCCTTACGTCCCTGAACTATATAAAAGGATACAACTTACTTAATTCCCGTTGATGGAGCATAACGCATATCGGGTCGTAGCAGCTTGTTATTTCCCCACCTCTTATCTACCAAAGGTGTAAATGAAACTTTTCCCATAAAGTCTCCTAAGGTGTCATGCAGACCAAACCGTTACGAGGTATCACACGTAACTCTACTTGTGATAAATACTACTCCCGAATTACCCAAAAATCTAAAATGCACAATCCTCGCTTCCCATCTACCCGTCGACTTATAGGCGACACGTTCAACCCAGTATTAACTCTGTCCCGAACACCTCCTGACAGTTTACCAACCTGAGCATTAATCCCTTCACTGGAACCATAGAATTTAAAAAAAAAATCCTGGTTGATACTCTCCAATCAACCTTTCTCCACCCTTAAAAGGTCTACCCGGAGGCAAATTCACTATGTTTCATTCATCACTAATTCCCATGTTCAAGAACTCTAACCCTTGTGCAGTTTTCGTCAGGTAGGACTCTACACCGTGCGTATGCGTAAGACCACTCTAAGCATATAACTAAGTAATACTCTTTTCTATCTTCCCAAAAATGTGGGTTTTTACTTGCGTATGGATATATTATTACATAGGTCTCCCTGACCTTCCCACTCCCTACGGTGGAGGTAGTGATCCTTGATATACATATAGTTAGACCGTTTCCATTATCAAATGGATTTCAGTTCACTACACTTTTTCAATTATTCTCTGATTGCCCCGCAGGCGTACATTCAATATGTTTATTTACACATCCCTTTTATTTAAGACGACTATAAAATCACACTTACCAGGGCGCCCATACACCCTATATCCCGTGCTTAACCGCACAAAAATTACCTTAATTAACCAGCATGACCATACACCCTATCCCCATGCTCAACCGCACGAAAGTTACCCGACTATGCTAGCCGTAACCCGTAGTATAACTTCCAACCCGTAGTCATATCACATACATGAATAATAACTGGGGTAACCAACCTATGTACTAACCACAAAACTTCTCCCCACTTCCAACGTGGCACTAAGTTTCATGCATGGGACGTCTCGCAAAGCGAAATCAAAACAAGAAACCCCCCAATACACTACTACCTAACATTGTCGGTCGTTGAGATCTGTTAGACCCTCAGTCCATAACATGTACTCCCAAATACTTGTCTCTTAACACAAAAGCATACACGCCTACTATTATGCTATAAAAGACAACATATAATACCGCGAACTTACTATCACTAGTTCTTATGCAAAATAAATCCCGAGCTATCTCTCCCCGCTCGAAAATAGTTTTAACTTCCCTGAATCGCTTCAGTCTACATCCCTTATTACTGGGAAAAATATAATAATAGAAGACATTCTTATATGTGTATCGTACCTCACAATACAAGCTATATATATATATATATATAGGCTAGGCTCCCTCTCGGGTGACACCTAGTTGGAGTTATTCATAATCTAGTGTCACGAACACCAAAACTTGCTATCACTATCCGTAATAGTTCACACCCATTGCTAACCAATCCATACCCTGGAAAAATCATGCTTTCATAACACTCCTCAAAATGAGTAAATCTCATAAAATATACCCTCTCAGTTTTCACGCATGCTTCCCTGAAGATAAAACAAAAGAGGGCCCTGTTACCCCGTGGTAACCATATACTTAATAGTAACATTACTATTTACCCACTAAACTCGTCCCCCACGCGAATATAGTGCTAACAAGAATATTGTGATCACTCGTGTCATGAAATTCACTCCATCTATCCAAGGATAAAATTCATACTTCCACTCGCCTATACACCGGCGGCCCAAATAGTTCCTAGACATAATATTCTCATCCGATCGAACCAAAACTTCACAATTGTTGTCCCTACTAGGCATCCCACTTCTATCCCCTGACTCACTGTGGACATAATCAATTTTTGTGGTTCCACTTCCACACATAAGACACCTCTCTGTGTAAATCCCCTGTCTTTGGCCCAAATGGCCATGTGAGGGTTGTCCTTCTCGCGTACTTGGTAGTCTTGACCCTAAGTGCTACCCCCATTGTCCCTTTGGCTTCCCTATCCCTATGGGACTCGTTATTGGCCTCGATGACCCGGATCAAATCCACCGCCAATAGGTAGAAATTTACTTAATTTAAAATGTCAAGATGGGTCCCTTATTAGGTATACCCTTCTGCCGTGCTTCACTAGCACCATTAAATCTCATTTCGTTCTTGGGTTAAACTCTCTAACCTTATTGGCTCCTGCATCTTAGAAGCGTTAATGTAAGCGGGCAAACAAAAGATATTGACGACCTCAACACTAGTCATCCTAGTCAGATTTCCCATCAATTATTGTGTATTCTCACACGGTTCATTATCAATTTGTGGGTTCCTTTATCGTTCTCCGTATCCCATTCGTCGGTTACGAAGTTCGCTTATACAATTTATTGTATCTCTCACGATCAATTACAAGCTTACCCATTTCATAAACTCTGAAACTTCACTCGCACCCCTATTTGAATAACAGATGGACAATCTTATGGTCATACCGTACTCAAAATTTCTTGTTTGACTCCATATATTCTCCTTCATATGTGGTGACTGACTCTCGAAAATAATCCTCCCAACTCTCTCTCATTGCTAACAATGCTAAGTGAGTCCAAAATTGTATCACCGTTCTCTACGACAGTGCTTGGGGAAATTTACTCCCCCAAGTGATTATCCTATTCTGCGAATACTCTACATCTTCTGCCTCCCCTCTCCTCTTGTAATACTTCGAACGGCCCTCGCTGGTCGTCCGAAATTGTTCAATGTACCATGCCCAATCAAACTCGTATATGAATCACATCAATTATACTTGATAACAGGAGAACGTAAGTCGCTTACGTAGAGGAATACGATAATCCTATCATAAGGATCTACATCAAAGAACGCTAAGCTGAAGCGTGAAAAGATGCACACATCCTAAGGACACTAGAACATGATGCTCTGATACCATCTGTGACACTCCACCTAATTAAACCCCGGGTGATCAGTCCTAAATTAAATTATAACAGGTTTCTCAGTTGGTTCATTCTTAGCATCACTGTTGAAACTTTTTAATTACTAACCACCGAAGTGAAATTAAACTGGTGCCAAGTTTTATCTTTCATTAATTCAATGAAATACTCATGCGAAAATAAATCATTAACAATCACAAGCTAACTGAATACAACCATCACATATAAATAAGAAAATGGCTGAATAAACCATCGGCTAAAATCCAACACAAATATAAAGACAGATAATAATGGATCTCAAGTATCTGAAATAAATACTAAATAAAACCGTGAGCAACATGCTCGAATATCTGATAGAAAATCCCAACACTAAGAATAGAAGGAATAAAGGCACCTATCCAAATCCTGCAACATCCACATATGCTGCTGCATCGAATCCCTGGAATGAATCAATCCTGGTGTCCCTGTGGCTCAACACCTAAAAGGTTTTGAAAATATTTTATAGCAAGGGTTAGAACCCAAAACATTTTGAAAACATTTAGCAAATGATTAACTTGCATTAATAAAATATGCTTGAATGCGCTTCATATTTTAGTTAGTGTCACACTCCTTTGAGGACAAACTCACCCCTTAACTAATGTGCACACCTAACGGGTTCTTTATATCCCACCTAGTCCTCTACCCCGAAACTAGATACTTGATATAACTCTTGTTAACCGCCCTACTCAATCCCAAGTATTTTAATGTATGACTTATAAGTTATTTATCTCCCTAACTTAGTTAATCATCTTTCCTTGAAATCCATATAACATTTACTAGTTATATAATTAATACATTTGACTACATGTATTTAATGACCTGTATATAACTATTTATCCCATTATATACGTAGAACCATATTACAACATTCACACATATGTTGAATATAAATATAACCCATCCTTCCGAGTAATAACTCACTGGATGTATTCTCTAAAGTGATATCACACTGGGTGTACTCGTATAACCTAGTTACCCCATGTCAGAATCGCTCACTAACTTGGCCAAAAACATGAACATAATGGAGGCGGTCATATTCCTTCCCTGAAAGTGAGATAAGTCCCTCACCCATATAACAGACGCTATGACCTGGGGATATACTCGCCCTACTCCTCAAGCTAGGGGATTCACCCATATCGCACAATCTCCCCCGATAGCACTAGAGTATATATATATTGATAATATCTAATCACTGATATTTATATGCACACACCATATATATACTATCGCACACCGTATATATATAAATATAAAATATCTCGGCTTTACCGTGTACTTAGTTCGTAACACTAGCATATACTTAGTATCTCGAGTTTATGGTCCAACTCTGATTATTAATAGATTTGAACATTAATTAATTAAATTATTATTGGTGTCACCCAACCAATATACTAGGGCTCGCTCTCGTGGCCCGAAATTAATATAACACCCGATTATAATCCCCGAATTCAAATTAATTAATTTTTCATCCATAATTAGTTTATGTGAGTAGTGTCACCCTACTACTATACCCAAACTTATTCACCCAGTTCGTTATTTTATTTCTCATAATTAATTCTCAAAATTCATATGTAAGTGTTACACTTAATTGCCCTACCACTCCCAATTACATGCCCCTATAATTGTGAGGATATTTAACTCCCTAATTAAAGTTTCTCCCTTAATTAGACATGGTTGTAATTAAACTAAAAGGAAGTCCCACCTAAAACTCCCAAGGCTAAATTGTCAAAAATTCCCAGCCAGATCGATCGATAGAACAGGTCCTCATCTTCTCCGACTTTCTGTTTCTGCCATTAACGAATTGCTTTAACCTCCAAACTCGTCTATGGTTCATCTCAAGCACACACAACATTTTTATCATATGGGAACGTGATTAGGACCTTCCCTAAAACCTTAAACACAAATTAAATTTCACAAATCTCTACTTTTTTTAATTTTGGGAATTTCCGGGTCTTTACTCGTTCAATCCCAATTTCATCTGTTTATCCCAAATTAGTTCATAAATTTCTATTGGGTTTCCTCAGAACTATGTAACATAATGAATTCTCACATTAATTTTCCATTAATTTCATTCAAGTGTTCTATATACAAAACCCCATTTTTTGTACCCTTTTACACCCAAAACGAATTTTGATTTACAGATCACAAAAATATGAATTGGATATCATAAATAAACATCACACAAGTTAACCACTTGCCTTTTGGGGTTCGTTGGGTCTGATCCGTTGGTGTAGAGGCAAGCTTGATGATGAGCACCCAATCCGTTCCTTGTTTTATCTCCGAAAGATCCCCAAATTGGCTCTAACTCCTCCCTCTCACTTTCTCCCCAATTTCTTAGATTTAGGTTTTTGTTTCTCTGTCGTTCCCCACTCTTAGATTTAGGTCTTAAAATACTAATCCCGTTTTTAGCCCAATGGGCCAAGCCCCAGTGACCCAAATAGCCCCGTGTGGGCCCGATTATGCCTAAAAACGCCCTGTGATCCGTTTACTACCCTCAGGTACACTTTTCCGACTATCTCGGCTCATCCGGACTCAATCGTGCACTCAAAATCGACATCCAAATTAATTTATAAAAATCCTTATCTCACACCCAAATTAGTCTATACCGACTCCCGGCTGAGATAAATAAATGCCACGTCACTAATACACGTTATGATGTAAATAAATTATTACTATTCAATTAGTAATTAAATTTCCCTAAATATTAACCATTCACTCTCCGATTAATATTTAAATAAATATTACCATAATTAATTCAATTAAATTACGACACCCTAGTAATTTAAAATTTCTCGAATTAATTAAATATTACATGCACATAAATACAGGGTCTTATAGTACGTTAGGTATGTGCGTAGCCCAAAGGCTTAGGACCATGTTCACCTCCACTGTGTGTTGATTTATTTTGGGTTCGATGAGAAATGTCGAACCAACAGTCCTTGATTTGGTACGAGATGTACATGGACTTGATAGCAGAGTGTGACGCATCACGAGGATCCATTTCAGAGATTCTATAAATATATACAAGTGTGATTTATCTACGTATGTGTGATAGTAGAACTGATAGATTGTGTATCGCTAAAAGTAAATTTAAGTAGAAATATTTAAATAATTGACTCAATAATAATACGTGGGTAATATTAATTATTAATATTATAGTAGCACATCGTATTTGTAGTACGAGGGATTTAACCCTTTTGAGGATGGTTAGATACAGTACTTTGTTGGGTTGGGTAGCATAGCGAGGTAGGAGACGTTAGGCATGCACATTAGTTGAGATGTGAGGAACTCAATGGAGTGTTCGTTAAACTAACGTGTATATCTAATAACTGATTTAAACTGTGATTTAAATACTTGTAAAATATTTTCAAACGGTTTTCTTGGGCTCTGACCCGTATCAAACATTTTTTTCAAACCTTTTAGGTGTTTAGCCACAGGGATGCCAAGCATGAGGATTCTTTCCATGGATGCGTCGTTGCAACACCTGTGGAGTCTTGCAGGAGTTGCTTTAGATGCTTCGGTTTATTCATTCCTAGTTAGGAGTTCCTTCATTATTTCATTTGGGCATTTCTCCACCTCAAATTATTCAGTGCTTTAGTTTACTTATCAAACTTTATTCAGGTTCAGTTTTATTTACTTCAGACTCGTATTTGGATTGTTTTTGGAACCGATGGTTTATTTGGTCTTATTTATTTATATATCTGTCGCGTGAATGTTCAGACTATTATTATTTTTGTTGATGGTTTAGTTCATTTATTTTAGTTTTAACTTGTTGTTAAATAAATGAAAGATAAAATTTGGAACGACTTAAATTGGCATAGGTGATTAGAAAATAAAAAGGTTTTCGACAGTGATGCTAAGAATGAACCAAATGAGACAAATGTTTTATTTTGTTAAAGTAATGATCACACGTGGTTAAAATGGGTGGGGTGTCACACCTTGAAACTCTGGGGGATGCCATTTCTAAAAGACCTCCCTCACTCGCTTTAAAGCTGACGGGCCCAGGTTGGTCTGAATAATCGGTCCCACCTGCGGCTGAGTCAGGGCCTGGGGAAAGTGATGTGCCAATGAGGTCATCGCCGCTTTTACCACCTGTGTGTGACAAACCGCCTAATAAAATACCGGGTGATGAGTCCTCTGTCAAATTAAACAGGAATCTCATGTGGTTCATTCTTAGCATCACTGTCGATTTTTTTTTAAAACTTACTAACCATCTAGTATTCAAAAGACACGGTGTCAAATTTTATCTTTTTATTTAACAGTTACTAACAACATCCAAAAGAATATATAATTAACCATCACACAAGCACTAAGTCTAACAATAAAGAAAGGAATAAGTGAATTCCTTGCCTAGACAACCATCGACTATAGACCAAATACAAAAAGAATAACCACAAAAGTAATAAAAATGATTACATCAACTGACTGGAACAAATGAAATAACTAGGGCGACATGCCCAAATGAAATATTGACTGCATCCTACTTTAGGAAGAAATGGCTGAAGCGGCTAAGTTAAAATCCTGCAACATCCACATATGCCGCAGCTGTGTAACCCTGGAATAAAACAATTCTATCGTCCCTATGGCTGGACACCTAAAAGGTTTTGAAAATATTTTATAGCAAGGGTTAGAACCCAAAATATTTTGAAAATATTTAGCAAGTGAATTAAAATGCATGAATTTTCTTCATATTTAAGTTAGTGTCGCACTCCCTTGAGGACTGTCTCACCCCTCAATTATTATGCACGCCTAACGCTTTCCTATATACCCGCCTAGTCACCTACCTCGTAACTAGTTCTCGATAACATCCTTCCTGACACACTACTATATCTCGTGTATGTTTAACATAGGATTTATAAGTTATTAATAGCATTAACTTAATTAATCTTTTCTCAATTGGTACCATATAACATTCTCACGAGTTATATATAATCAATACAAATCACATCATGTATTTTACCCGTATATAAATATCTGCACCATATATACGTATCATCATATTACAACATTCACACACATGTCGTAAATATATAACCATCCTTACGAGTAGGCACTCACCGGATGTTCTCTAAAATGCTATCATCTTCAAGTATACTCATCCACCCGGAACCCTAACGCGGTGCGCTCACCGAATCAGTAAAATAAATGCATTGGAGGCGGCCATAGTTCCCATCGAAAATGAGAAAGAATTATACACAAGACGTCTCACCCCTCGTCCAGACGCTATGACCAGGGGACTATACTCACCCTGCTACACAAGCCAGGGGATTCACCCACATCGTACAACCTCCTATGATAGCACAAGAAGGGATATGTATTCCTAAAAATATTATTCACTCAAATATTTATAAATCATACAAATATGTATATATATATATAATCCAGGATACCCGTGCACAATTTTCGTAACACTAGCCTAACATTCCCAAGTCTATATACCGACTTGATATTTAAATAATTCCCATAATCATTTATTCATAACTCAAGTTATGACACCTAACTAAATCACCCGAACTGGCTCCTTCGGTCCAAAATTCTCATCTTGTAGAAAGTATTCCTCAATTCCCATATATTAAGGTTAACACACTTTTTATTTTTGAATATTTCTTAATTTATTATATAACCCTATAATAAATTAACTCGGCCAAATCCGTGCCTAAACAGTCGTAGAACTAGTCCAAATTTCACCCGAGTCAACATCCCGACTCAATTGAATTAATCACACATTAATTAATTTATTATCTTGGCGTCACTCAACCAATATACCCGGACTCACTCGTTTGGCCCGAAAATAAAATAATCATAATGTATTATCCATAATTGTATTTAATAAGTTTCCCAAACTTATTACTTTAAGGCTCTTAATTTCTTCTAATTAAACCTTAATCCCCTTGCTCTGGGGATGTTCAACCTAAATATCAAATCCAAAAATCCAAACAACCAATAAACCCAAGACGGTTAGCCCATACAACGCATGCCACAACCAAATCGTATCTTCCATTTTTAAAACCAAGGACGGCACTTCAAACACATACAAAAATCTAAGCCAAATAGGGAAAAGGAATTCAAACAGGTGAAGGGTGGGCTGTGAAATGATGTCGTTTGAACCAGACCATATGTCATTTGAACGAAGCCCAGGTCGTTCAAATGACCTTGGATTTTCTCTCTCTCTCTCTCTCTCTCTCTCTCTCTCTATCTATCTATCTATCTATCTCTCCCTCTCTCCAATCACATTCGTTTACCATTAACAGAACTCATAAGACCTTCGCCTATATTTTTTAATAGCAATCCATACCAACATTACATAAAATCTAAAATTACAAGATTTCCTAACTCTTGATTAACATATCACACATGTTTACAATTAAATAATCATATTCTCGAATCTTCTGCACTATATGAATCTAAATTCTTTGAACCCCCACTAGATATCAACCTAATTCAAAAACCCTATGTTCTTGTCACACCCACCATGATATGAAAAGGAATATGCACTAAATTTAAAAGAAAGTTTAACCACTTGCCTTAGTGTTTGTAGGGTCTGAATCTGTTGGTGTAGAAGAGGACTTTTTTTATGAAGAACACACACACTTGTTCTTGATTTTGGCTCTCATGGCTTCTCCCACTTGCACCCACTTTCTCTCTCTAAAAAGGGTTTTCTAAGATGTGTTATGGCTGCCACACCCTCTCACTTTTAGGGTTTAATACATCAATCCCGTTTTTAGGCTTGTGGGCTTTATAAAAAAAAGGCCCCAAACACTCTTATGTGGGCTCAAATATGCCTAAAAATACGCCGGGACCCATTTAAAACCCCCAGGTCCTCTTTTCCAACTATTTCGACCCATCCAGATCAACCGTGCACTCAGAATTGCCATCCGGATTAATTTATAACATTCTCCAATTTTTGACCAAAAATGCGCCACAAAAATAATCTGAACAACTAAATCTCAATTTTGCCAAATTTAAATTGATCCTCTAATTTTAAAAAAAAAATCAAATCATGAATTTAATTTCTCCGAATGAAATAAATTATTTTTCTCCCGAAAATAATTTAATTAAAGGTTCTTGAATTTACAGGGTGTTACACTATGCCGCTATAATGTCCACTTCTCTGGTCCTAATATTCCCCTGCGGTGTTCCTTCCCGGTACTCGCTCTCATCTGACGACATATAAAATGAGCTTGAAATTTTTATAAGCTCACAGAAAATACAAAATAATCAACAGAAGAACATAAATGCGTGTACGTAAAGATGAATGCAACTGTCCTACAATAAGGCTCTATATCAAAGGCCACTAAGCTGAAACGTAAAAAACCGCACATATCCTATAGGACACTAGAACCTGATGCTCTGATACCATCCGTGACACCTTGCCTATTAAAATAATGGGTGGCCAGCCCTCTACCAAAATATAATGTTGGTCTCATATGGCTCATTCTTAGCATCACTATCAAAACACTATTAATTTCTAACCACCTAATTACTTTAACAAGTAGTGTCATTTTATCTTTCATTAACATACGACAATATTAACCAATCCACAATATTCCCATACACAGTAACCAATATAAATAAAACCACCATATAAAGTCTGAAGCTGAAATAAATAAATTAGGCCCCCGAATAAACCTTGGGTACAAATCCAATACATCCAATTCAACCGATTAAAAATAATCTAAAATTCATTAAGTTTGAATAAAAGGGGCAACATGCCTAACAATACTAGAATATAGAACCTAATCTAGAATGTCAATAACAGAATCAACTACTCATAAATTCTGCAACCTCCACATCAGCTACAGCTACATAATCCCTGGAAGATGAATCATCCTTGGCATCCCTCTGGCTGGACACCTAAAAGTTTTGAAAATAGATTTGATACGGATCAGAGCCCAAAATCTTTGAAAACATTTAGCAAATTTATAAAATGCATAACTGAAAATGTAAAGTCAATTTTCATATTTATAAACTGGTAATGCACTCTCGTGAATCACCCCTCACCCTTCTTCTAAAATGCGCACCTAATGTATGCATCTTAACCCGACTAGTTACGCTACCCCGCCTAACTAGCCTTGCAACCAACAACAATACTATACTACCCTAATCGGAGTATAATATCCACCCTTAGTTCATTAATTAGCTTACACAACTGCTTAATTAATATCTCGTTAAATTATCACAATTTAAAACATAACTTTACTCAAGTTATTTATTTCCACTTTATTTATTTACACCCATATATAATTTTTCTCATCTTTATACATGTAATTATTTCACATTCTCATTTACTAGTTGTACCTGTATAAACAAATTCTCATTTTCATATACGTAAATATTTCACAAAAGGTAAACACAATTATATCTCTCGTTATATACATAAATCGATATCCTTTTGAGTCGTTACTCGTTGGGTACGAAATCACTAGCATGTTATCAAGCTCCAGGAATGTCCTCCACGTTCTGGGAAACCAGACCAGAATCTCACCACCGAACCCTAAAATATAAACGAATACCAGAGGCAATCACGACCTTAAGTCCATGGTCATAACCATACCAAATTATTCCACGGGACTCCGAAACCTACATCATGTGGTCTTATATATAACCAATGACCTAAGAGAACGATACTACCTCTGTTGGGATTCGCCAGAGTGACCTCCGATGATGCGCAACCTCCACCAATAGAATATCCGCTAGGATGGGTATGTTTATCATAAATATCATACACACATATAGATTATTACTGCACTCGTATATAGAATTCCAAAGTCTAACTAATCCGTGTCTATCTCCCAAAGCATTAGCCTAATTATTTCGAGTCTACCCTGGCTCAAAAAATACTTAACCTCTTATTAGATTGATTACACAAGTAGTTTATTAATTATGGACACCAAGCCCTTAACAACCAACCCATATCCTTGATTATCCGAATTTCCTCCGAATTTATGGATTAAATATTCCTTGCATTATTCATCCTAAATGCACATCCAAACTCACTCCGAGTTTTATCCTAACCATCCCCATAATTAATTTTTGTCTACGATAAATTTCCAGAAGTTTTATTTCTATTTACGAACCTCTTAAAATTTCCTGGAGTCTAAATTAATTTATATAGCAATCAAACTAAGAGACTAGGGTTGGCAGGGAAATCGAACCACTTTGGCCAAGGGATGAACCGGTTCGCCCTAGAAATCTGCACTACGGGCCTGCAACAATTAATATAAGTTTTTCAACCTTTTTCATCCTAAAGTGGTTATAATCTTTTTCCCATGTCAATATATCCAAACCCCATCAACTACTAACATGAATATATGTATTAATTGTTCTCCAATCATCTAAAACTATATTAATTCATTGAATTTACATCACTCTTTATCCAACATTAATTATGTCACAATTTCTAATGAAAATCCTAAATTCAAAATCAAGGTTTCATATTTTCAATTTAAGATAGTTTCTTTCCAATCAATATTAATATATCCAATATCTATTCATGGTTTTCTCTAATAAATAACAAATTTTCATGGAGGATTTTCCTTTAATAAGATTATAAGAACACCATATTATTCATCTATTTAAAAATTCCCTTTTTCCATATAAGCAAACCCATCCCAAAATCAAATTGTCAATTACCAATTTTGATATGAATGATTATACTAACAATTCAAGAAAGCAAGTTATAAACTTGCCTTAAATTTTCGATGTGATTCTGAATCTCCATGTGTCGGGTTGAAGAAGGCAAGAATTCTCCTGCATGTCTTTCTCCAAATCAAGGCTTTGGATCTCTTGGGTGTTCTTCCTTTCTCTTTTTACATAAATGGCCTCTCTTGAGTATTTATTTATATTATGGTTGACTTTGTAACCCTATCCTCATTTTAATTAACCCAAATTCCGAAATTAATTAAAGCCCTAGGTGTAAAATGACCCTCATGCCCTTGCTCGGGGTCCCGACTAATCTAGAATGCCCCAATAACCAATCTCTACCCCGATTACTTAATTTTGACTATTTTGACCACTCTCGGATCAAGCCTACACTCAAAATCGCCATTTAAGTCACTAAACATAAACATCATATCTTAACCCAAAAATAGCCCACACAAATGCACCGATTGAGACACCATCAATTTTCGTTAACATCTACTCACATACGAAACGCTACAATTAACTTAATTAATTTTACTTAATCACACTAGAAAATTTACACATAAATATTAATCCTATTCTCAATAATTAATATTTATTAATTTCATATTACTTCTCATTTTAATTAAATTACGTCGCACATGTAATTTAAAATGTCAAAATAAATTATTCAAAATTACGAGGTATTACAGTCTTATTTGTGGTGACCAATACTATTCTGATTCCGACCCCCTTGGTATTGGATTATCCATATACATAGAGACTCCACCTATTATGTTATTCATATTCTTTAGTTTTTCATCGTCAGACTCAAGTTCCCCATATCGATGTTCTCCATAGATATCAACGATATAATCCGCCAAAACCTACCCTTTATAACCTAGTTCTGTGTGGATAATGGAAAATAAACCTTACCAGTTCCACCGACCACATAGACAATTGTCTAGAGTGGTGGGCCTTTCTAAGTACTGCCTTTAACAAAAATGAGGTTGTGACTACGATGGAGTGCGCCTCAAAATAGTTCTTCAACTTGTGCGAGGCTATCACTAGTGAATAAGCTAATTATTCCTGTAGGAGATATCGCATCTCGACATCTAACGATGTTTTATTATTATACTAAATTGGGGTTCGACGTCCTTCCTTCTTGTAAACCAAAATCGAGCTAACCACGTGGTTGGATATTGAGAGATACAAGTAAATTGGATCCTCTAGGTTTGGAACTATGAGTAGGGGTGGCCGATTGCAATAACACTTGATCTTCTTAGGTTCTTTTCAACACTCATCATTTTAGACCCCTTTCTTCTCATTTCTCAATAGCGAAAAGAAAGGTAGGCATCATTCAAAAGACTTAGAGATGAAATGATTGAGTGCCGTAAGCATTCCATTTATCTTTTGAACATACTTAATGGTTTTGGTGGTTAAACCCTTATTGCCTAATCTGATCATTATTTGCTTCAATTCCTGGATGGCTGACTAGAGAGCTAAGGAATTTTCCAGATTGTACCCCTAAATATCATTTAGCTGCATTACGCTTCGTCTTTTAATACCATAGTACTTTGAAATTCTTTGTTAGATCTAAAAGGTGGTCACCTCCATACATACTATTTACAACCATATCGTTGATGTATACCTCAACCGTATGGCCAAACTAATGCTTAAACATTTTTGTGACCAACTACTGGTAGGTCACTCCTATATTTTTAAGTCTATAATGGAAGACTTATTTTCTTGGCCAGGCCTGAACAGAGGGATCTGATGGTAACCAGAATGAGCATCTAGAATACTCATTTGTTTATGACTGGATGTGGCATTGACTAATTGGGTGATCTTTAGTTGGGGAAGCTATCCCTGAGACACGCTTTATTTAGGTCGGTGAAGTCCACATAAACTCTCCACTTCCCATTATTCTTATTAACAACAATTAGGTTTGAGAGACACTTGGGTAATAAAACTTTTTTGATGGACCTTACCATCACAAGTTTCCCTCCACTTCCCATTATTCTTATTTATGCATATAATTTATTTCATTCATTTAGGTGTTTGGTTTTATTCGCTTATATTTATATTGATTGTTGCAACAGTGATGCTGAAAAGGAAACCGTACTGGAGTAATGTTTTATTTTAATAGAGGATTGGCCATTCGGTATTGGAATTGGCGGGTTGTCATAATAACTTTTTGCAATTGTTCCATAACTCTATCGGCATAGTCCACCTTTGTCTCCTTTATCCCCAGTCTACATTACTTTAGTATATATTTGGATGGCCTTTTGTCGCTCTCAATAACACCTTTGTTATTCTTTTTCTCTACGAAGTCACCCAGGTGGCTTGCTTGGGCCATCTCTCCTAAATGCGACTTAAGTGCCTTGAAATTCTTTGTCTTATGTCCGTTATCCTCATGGTAGGAGAATATCAAGCTTGTGTTTATTTTTTAAGGCCCTCCCGATATCTTCTTCAACCACTTGAAATAATTGTTATCCTTAATATTGGTCAAGATATAGTATATATGAGTTTCTTGGAAACAATATTGATGGAGTGATGAACTTTTCTAGGATCTAAATTCTTGTCTCCATTTTGTTCATTGTTCTACTTCTTGTTTCTCTTTTTGTGAGCAACCTCTTACATTTTTTGCCTCTGGTCGACCATTTTCCTTTTTTCTGACTGCGACCATATCTTCGACTTTGACATATTTTTCAATTCTGGACATCAAGTCGTCAGTAGTGGTAACCTCCTTATTGGTGAGGGATTTATACCACATTGAGTTGTTTTCCATGCCAATTTTAAATGAGGCTACCATTGTTCAGTGTAGTATTCCACTTTGTTACAAATTTTCTAATATTTTCGAGCATATTCACATAAGGTTTCTTAGGACTTCTTCTTCAACATGAGGAGAAAATACTTCCGCTTCGGATGGGTGCTACTGGCAATGAACCTTCAGGTAAAATATTTCGTGAGCTATTTAAAGCTCGAAACGGTTCTGTGTAATAATTTCTCAAACTATTTTTGTTCTACATCACCCAAGCTTGAAGGAAAAATTCAGCACATCAGTGCCTATTATTCCAATTCGTCGTGGCTTGGCATCACTAGCGAACATGGTCGGTGGGATCTATCTTCCCGTCCTATATCTTGAATACGAGCACAATGAACTTCTTAGGAGGTTCATATAACTCAATTGAATACGTGAACAATGACTTCATTTGGCATATAAGGACCCTCCTACCCAGCTCCTTTGTGGTCAATATCTAAATCATTAATCATTGAAGAAATTAAGTAGAGTATTCTTACCCTTTATCTATTTCTGAAACCTGACTTGAGTCCCTTGATCTTCTCTGAATATTGACAAACTTTTCCTCTTGAAGCATCTCAAGATTAAGGCCCTCAAATGGAGTTTCAGAGATTGTGTTTTAATGACAGTTAGGGTTTAGAAGTTAGGGATGGAAAGGAATGAGCATTCAAAGTTTTGATTAGAGAGAGTAGTGTGGAAAATGAGGTAAACGTCGCACATAAGGAATACAAACAAGGCACAACCAGATCTACTCGTGGATGGGCTTAGGCTAGGTCGCCAACCAAAAGGTCGTGGTCCAACCCATCTACACCCACGGTCACAGGTTACTCCCCTGACCAATTGTCAAAAACCTTCTCTCTCTTATCCCACTCACAACTAAATTCCATATATTATAATCATGAAATTCAAACCTTAACTTGGTCACCAAGACATACCAAAAGACATACTCACCCTATGGTTTTAGCCTAATCCCCTAAATACCCTCAAACTAAACAAAATTCCATTATTTTCAAAAAATTAGCACAACTTTAATTATTAAAAAACTAGAAATTTAATTATTATTTATCCAATTAAATCTCTTCCGTAGAAATTAACCCGATTTAATTATTTTCTTCAATAATAAATTAATAGTAAATGATTTAATTAATCAAATGAAATCATAAGGGTGTTACACATATAGTCATGACAAAATCACTTATGTGTAGTGAATATTTGAGTGTTTGTAGTCCAAAGACACCATTCCAGTGTTAATTATTCTTTTTTGAGTTAATGCATATATTCATTACCTATAATACAAGCATTCTCACACGTAGAATGTCATTCCACCCAGCATTTTGATATTACAAAATCACCCCTGAAATAATGTTGAAGAAAGTAAAAGTGTTGGGGCATATTTTGAAACTTGTATAACGAAAGTATTCTTTCACGCCGAACATGATATTATGTGCCCCACACCCCCCCCCCCCCCCCCCCCAAAAAAAAAAAACTTAGTCGGTTTCTTTCTTTCTTTTACATTTGGAAATGTACACACTACTAATATCTATATTTGCACATTTGGGGTACCCATAAAATTTGAGTGTCTTGTATAAATACATTTTTAACTACCCATAAGAGTATCCCTAATGGTTAAAGTGTTAAATTTGGTACGTGACTCATACCTATTGTTTAAAAGTTATATTTACTATAACCACTTGGAAAAATGAAAAAAAAGTGAAACCTCACCGTTTTAATTAGGGATGTGCAACAAAACATTATAAAATGATAAACCAAACCAAACTAGATGCATTGGGATGGGTTAGTTTGATTTTTTATCCTGACGGTTCGATTTTAGTTCCAAAAAATACAAAATCAATTTTTTCAGTTCGGTTCCTGGTTTCACCACCAACACGAACCGAACCGAAGCATAAATCGATCCAATTCGAAATCGAACCAATAACCTAAGACAAAATCCTAATATATTTTTTACTCTTTATATATATGAAAAATGTTATTTCTCTTTAATATATTGAATGTTGTTTTGGTAAAAAATAATTTAAAGGATTTAAATTAATTTTTACTTTTGGTATTTAGATTCAAGGTTTTAAAAAATGCGGGGCGTGACCGATGCGTGGAGGCCAAGTCTTAAGCCTTAGAAGTCTAGGCGGGACTTAGGCGTAAGAATGCGTGAAAAGGCATTCAGGCCTTTTTAATATATTTTAATATTTTTAATAATAACAAGGCTATTAAAAATATTAAAATGGTACATACCTTAAAATATGTCTGAATATATGCAAACTAAAGTACTATTTTTTTTAAATACTAAGAAAAAAAGAACAAAAAAAAGCTCATTTTTTGGGACGAAAGGCAGAGGGCTTTGGGATACCATTTGTCTTTTGATTGTTTTGAATGAGACATTAGTCTGATTTTTAAAAAAAGTCTTTAAAAGGCGATACCGTTTCACTAAAGCTTTTTTGTTTAAAAAAAAGTGCACCTTAAGCCTTTTAACAAGAATAAGGCGTAAAAAGCCTAATGCGGGGGCTTTCACCCAAGCCTCAAGCCCATGCGTGCCTTTTAGAATACTTGATTAAATCTATAATGTTTGCTTTGACTGTTGATTTTAAGTTTTACATGAGAAAATTTATTGTTTTAATTATTTATTTTGATAAAATTTTGGAACCGAGAACTGATCTGAACTAACCCAAGAACCGTTGGTTAGGATCGAATCAGTTTTATACATAATTGAGTCAGTTGTGGTTCCAGTTCCAAAATATATGGAAATGATCAATCCCGATTCTGGTTCCGGGTTAATAGTGGAACTGAACCAACACGAACCGTTTGCACCGCAGGTTTTAATCTCCCGCGGAACATCATGTGTTGTGTGAGACTCTTAGCCATACGACACATGATGTGTCCTCCCAACTTTCCTTAAATTCACTCCCACCACCCAACTACCCCTCATTTATAATTCTAAACCAACGCTTAATCCACAACCATCACCATAAATACCAACCAAATTTAACCTTTTATCAACAATCACACCTGATCATTATATTTACCACTCCCCGACATTAAATTTACCTCCACCCCTTCTTCCTCAATTCAAGAAGTACCACCTCAAATAGATATGGGTGTAAAGTGTAACCGTTTCAAAATAATCGTTAGTGGTTAAATTCGAAATTTGAAAAAAAAAAATAATTCTCCAACAAAACATGATATTTCGCAAATTAAACTTATTATCACGTGAATCATCCATTAAAACTTTTTTTTTACATTTTTAATATACCATATTAATGATTCTACAAGGGATGAGGAAACCGGTTAATTTTGAATCTAGTTAAATATTGAAAGGTTATCAAATGAAGTGGTCAAACAACACAAATCGACCTGAAGAATAAACTGATTCGATTCGAAATCGAACCAATAACTTAAGCCAAACTAAAATCGGTGTGATCGTAATATTTTTTGTATGCTTTATATATATATATATATATGAAAAATGTTGTTTTCTCTTTAATATGTGAAAATGTTGGTTTAGTAAAACACAATTTAAAGGTTTTAAATTAATTTTTACTTTTGAAATTTGGATTAAATATATAATGTTTGCTTAGCGTGTCTTTTTTAAGTTATAATCGAGGAAATATATTGCTTAATTATTTATTTTAATACAATTTTGGAGTCTAGAACCGATCTGAACCAACCCAAGAACCGTTGGTTCGAATTAGATCGGTTCTAGACATAATCAATTCGGTTGTGGTTCAAAAAATGTGAAACTGATCAATCCCAATTCTGATTCCAGATTAATAGTGGAGCCAAACCAACTCGAACCGTGTGCACCACTAGTTTTAATCTCCCATGACACATCATGTGCCCAACTATCCCTCATTTGTAATTTCACCCCAACATTTAACCCACAACCATCACCATAAGTACCAACCAAATTTAGCCTATTATCAACACTTACATCCGAGCATTATATTTCTCACTTCCTAATAAAAAATTTATCAGCATCCTCTCTTCCTATATTCAAGATGCACAACTCCAAAATACGATTGAGTGTAAAGTGTGATCGCTTCAAAATAATCATCGGTAGTTAAATTCAAAATTTGAAAAAAGATAATTCTACAACAAAACATGATATTTCGCGAATTAAACTTGTTATCACGTGAATCATCCATTAAAACTATTTTATTTTTATAATTTTAATATACCCATATTAAGGATGAGGGATGGAGAAACCAATTAATTTTGAATTTAGGATATGTTTGATTGCTATGAAATTTTTTCCATGAAAAATTGTTGTTTTGACTCGTGTTTTGTTTTATAGTACATTGATTGTGAATAATTCATGTAAGAATAACACTCATCCACATAATAGGTGCTCCATCTCAAACCTCATTTTTAGTGGAAAACTAGTTTGGAACCCCGTGCGATGCGCGGGAACTTGTAAAAAATATAAAATTCACTTGATAAAAAATGGAAAAATATATTATTAGCTAGTATATTCTAGCAATAATATAAACTTATAAAGATCAATTTTACATAACTGGAAGGTTAAATAAAATTTGCTACAATACATGTAAATACACATTTGCAAAATTCCCAAAGGATGTAAATCAAGTTTTGATTGAAAAAAATCATAAAATAAAAAGTACATATTGTACATTAAAGGATAAGATATCAAAATTAACAAAATAAAATAGTTTAGGGTGAGGTTGTTATTATTAGATGAGTTTTCGAAACTACCATAGTGAATGACTTAAAGTGTTAGCTGTATTTTCATTTTATTTAACATAAAAGTATCGTTGCCAAACTAAATTAAAATATAATTTTTTTTACACTAAAGATTCTCTAAATATCTATTATTATGTAAAATTTGATTAATGAAATATGTATCATAGAATCAACTGCAAATAATGATATGATCCATATACATAGATACGAAAGATCATATCCCTACACAAACATATTCCAACTTGAATCATGTATGTATGGTATCAGACCTGGTGGCTCATCATCTACCGCATGTTACTTTTTTCTTTTCCTTAAATATATTGCCGCAGGTTGTAGTTCTGTTGAACAATTGTTCTCAAGAATAATTGCACAACTACATCATGCCAAAATACACGATTATATTCTAGATGTTTTTGGATGGGGTTTTTCTCGTTCGTTCCCCCATCTGCGCTGGTGGTAGTTAGCACTGGATTTCATGGTGGTTGGTGCTATATTTTATGGTGGTTACCAACTTGCGTCGGAGTTTGTCATGTCGGGTGGTTAGGTCTTGAGCCCACATATTGGGTAACAAAGCAAATATAAAGGATACCTATTTTGGGTAACAAACAAAATGTAAAGGATATCCATATTGCCAACTTGCACAGAAGTTTGGTGATGAGACCTTTAGGCCTGGTTTGATACTCCGTATAAGGGGCCGGATAGGATAGGATAAGGGTCGGATTGGATAGGATAAGGATGGGCCGTATAAGGCTTATTCCAATACTGCGTTTGGAACAGTTCCGAATAAGAAGATGGGATGAGATATAATAATACATTCATGTGTTTGAAATGTTCCGGATAGGATTAATTTATCTGCAGTTTTCCAAAAATACCATTCTTTTGTATTTAATAATCAAAAAATACAAATATATATTGTTATCACATATTTTAACTCAACAACATAATATTTAATTCCACGTGGGATGTTAAAAAAATAATATTATGAGATGAAAATATGTATTTGTATTTGTAATTATAATTTGTACACACTCAACCACTTATAATCACTTACACGCATACAAAAGCCATGTGTACACAAACTCGCCGCCAGAAATAATGAGATAGTAAAACTGGTTGCTTACTATCTTTTCTTTCGATTCAAAATAAATCAGTTGCAGAAAATTGCTTGAAGTCACAACTGAATAACATCGATTTTACCCAAAATAGTCGTCGAAAACATACAGAAACAAATAAATTGAATTGTACACATCTTTCAACTTGTCTAGCATATAGGTTAATAATACATTAAAAAAAATTATGTAACAAAATATTAGCGATGAATTAACAACAAATAACTTTCAACTTGTCTAGTAGGCGAGTTAACATAATATTTGCATCGATTTAAACCAAAATAGTAGTTCATGATAAAGCCACAAATAGAAAAAAAAGAGGAAAAAAAATAAAAATGAGGAGGTTACCTATCGTGATGAAAAATATGAATGGAGAGTCATGTGAATCAAAGGGATCGCCGGCTGCTATCTAATACTTGAGATAGTGCAAGTTGCGTGAGTTTTTTTTATAACTTAATAAGGGTAGAGTAGTAATTTTCAATCAAATTTTAACACCGTATAATTTTATACAACCTTAGGGGTGGGAATTTTTGATCTCCCTCCTGGTGGGATAAGGAGCTCACTTTGGATAACTTATTCCATCTCATATCCCATCCTAAATTACACCAAACATTGGATAGGATAATTTTATCCAATACGAACCTCTTATACGGCGCATCAAATGAGGCCTTATAGTACTTAGATAAGGTTTGATGAACAAAGATGAGAGAGAAAATGAGGAGTAACTAGTGCTTTACACATTTTGGAAAGATGGATACTTTGGTTTGTGAGATTTGGGAAAAAGAAACGTTTGTATGTGTGTGGAGAAAACCAAAGGTTATAGATGAAAGGGTAAATAATTGATGTGCCACATGGACACCTTAAAAGATTATAAGCTTTTAAGTTTTGTACATGTGAAAATCCTCTGAGACGAGACATCAAAATCATATTTATATACTAGTTTTTAGCCCGTGCGATGCGCGGGTGCTTTGAAGTTCTTGTTATATAATTCAATGCGGAAATACTTTAAAAAATATAGGTAAAATATATAACGTTAAAAGACCTATTTTATATTTGTGTGCCACATAGGGCTGTCAATGGACCGGGTCTGAACCCGGACCCGATCCGGACCCGACCTGAATTAACGGATCTGAGCAAATTTTATAGACCCGATTATCCAATTACCCGATTAGTTAATGGACCGGATCTGGATATACATGAGTCCGATCCGATAAGGACCCGACCCGAATGTGTATATATATATATTTATATATATATATATATATATATATATATATATATATATATATATATATATATATATATATATATATATATATAGTCTTACATATAGTTACTAAATATAATATATATATAGTCTTACATATAGTTACTAAATATATAACTAACTAACTAAATATAATATATATATAGTCTTACATATAGTTACTAAATATATAACTAACTAACTTATATATATATATATATATATATATAACAGTTTTACATACATATATATATAACAGTTATATATATAAAAAAACAGTTTTATATAATATATTTATATAAAAACTATTTTTATTAAATAAAAATAGTTTTAATATAACTGTTTTTATATATATATATATATATATATATATATATATATATATATAAACTGTATATGTGTATATATATATATATATATATATATATATATATATATATATATATATATATATATATATATATACACATATACAGTTTATATATATATATATATATATATATATATACAGTTATATATATATAATCGGGTCGGGTCTCCGGGTCCTTAACGGATCCGGGTCTGGATCCATTTTCCGAGACCCGTCGGGTGCAATCGAGTAGAAGGGGAGATAGGGACAATATGTATGGTCTTTTTGAGAGAAACAAAGCGTACAAGAAACTGGCTAAAATTATGAAGGGTAGGCATAGACTTTTTTGGAGAAACTAAAAAACCTCTTGAGTTCACTACCAATTCTCACCCAGTGCCTCTTCAATTCACCTAAACTACAAATTGCACCCACTGCATAAAACGTATAAAATTAAGTTAAAACTTATGATAGCGTTTAATACATATATTAGATATTAGATGGAGGTGGAAAAATAGTTCATTTATTAGTGTTGTCACGTGTCAATCCTATGAGAGGAGATACCAAAATTATATTATGTTATTAGATTATATATTTCTTATCTATCCACCAAAAAATTGATTTTTATAAAAAATAAAAAAAGTAAGGATCAAAACTCATACATTTTTCAGGGTCCATTTGATAGAAAACTCAGAAAATGCAAACGATTCTAGGACATTTGATTCCAGGGCAAACAATTCCAAGGCAAATGAATATTTTATAACTTGTGTCTATTTGATACAAGTTGGAAAATCATCAATTTTCCACATTTTCTATCAAACGCAAAAGCTGAAAAATAGATATAAATGTGGAAAATTTGTTTACGGAACATATACATATAATAAATATATATTATTAAATATACAAAATATATGAATATATATTATATTATTTGTGGAATATATATATTCCGTAAATTATTATTAATTTTCGGAAAAATATACAAAATATATGAATATATAAAATAATTTACGAAATATATATATTACGCAAATAATATAATATATATTCATATACTTTGTATATTTAATATATGAATATATATTATATTATTTGCGGAAATATATATATTTCGAAAATAATATAATATATATTCATATATTTTGTATATATATTCATAATAATTTTTATATTATTAAATGTATATAATATATAATAATATATATTTAGTATGTATAATAATAATAATTTTTATATTATTAAATGTACAAAATCTATTAAATGTACAAAATCTATAAAAATCTATTTTGTATATATATTCATAATAATTTTTATATTATTAAATGTATATAATATATAATAATATATATTTAGTATGTATAATAATAATAATTTTTATATTATTAAATGTACAAAATCTATTAAATGTACAAAATATATAAAAATATAATATATTATTCATGGAATATATGAATATATATTATATTATATACTGAATATACTAAATATATATTATTTACAGAATATATACATATATATACAATATATATTTACATATATGCAGAATATTATATTCTGTATATATGTAAATTATATATATACTGAATATATATATATATATACTGAATATATATTATTTACAGAATATATACATATATAATATGAATATATACATATATATTATGTATTTATGAATATATACATATATATATATGTATATATTTTGTAAATAATATATATTAAATATAAGGAATATATTAAATATATGAAATATAAAAAATATATAAATATAAAGAATATATGAAATATACAAAATTTACTAAATATAAATATATATTAAAATATATGAATTATATAAATTATATAAATGTACAAAATATATAAATATATATAAATATACGAAATATATGTAATATACATATATGTGCTAAAATATATAAAATAAAATATACGAAATATACGTAATATACATATATGTGCTAAAATATATAAAATATACTAATATATATTAAAATATACGAAATATATATATTTATATATTTATTAACAATATATATTTATATATTTATGAAATATATAGAGTTATAAAAAAAATTGGTTTTAAGTGATTTGCCACCCAAATGTGGCAAATAAAAACCTGACCCCCCCAAAGAATTGAATTCCACCATAGGGTCACAAATTGTGCTTAAGGGGTGTTGTACATAGAAAACAAATTCCAGGACAAATTAACGTTATCAAACAGCCTAAAAGTTGAAAAATACCAGAATTTTCCGATTTTTGGGAATTTGCTTTGGAATTTTTGTGCTATCAAACCGCCCTCAATGCATTTTTTAACATGTCATTCAAATAAACTATTTTTCATTTTTCCAAGAGTAGTTCTATAGCGCTTGAATTTTTGACTTAATTTTGGCCGACACACTGAGGTGTCGGCCTGCTATTGGTTGGTTTTGAGGTCCCGCTGGCGCGGATCCCACAAATCAACCACTAGCAAGCCAACACGTCAGTTTGTCGACAAAAATTCGGTAAAAAATTCGGGCAAAATAAAATTTTTATTTTTCCAATCAATAAGACATTTAGTTAAATAAAAAATTATTACCAAATGAGGGGGGTGAAATATTTTTTCCCACCGTCGCTCACTTGATCTAAAGCGATAAACCTATATTTATTTCTCCTATCATCCCAATGGTTCAATTTTCAACCCTCACATTCTCCCTTAACCTTCACGCCCAAACAAAAATGCATACACAAACACAAGTTATTTCTCCGATTGAAATCAATAACCTAACCTATCCCAACCTATTCCATTTCATTTTCTTAAAACCAGAGGGTCCTTGAGATTTGATTGAAACTATGAACATCTATTGATCATAGTTTAATCAAATTAGACTTACCATCACCGGCCAGACAAAACCCAAACCCAAACCCAAACCCAAACCCAAACCCAAACCCAAACCATCCATCATCTTCCGACTAAAACCTAAACCAACTCAGACCAAAGTTATCTTAGACCAAAACAGTTATTCTACTTTCTGGCACTTCAATTTTCAGCGAGAACAAGAAGACAATCAATTTGGCACTCTCTCTCTCTCTCTATACATACACACATACCCCTGTAAGTTTTAATGTTTAATTGCATTCATAACTGATCCATGAAGTTTAGGGCTATTTTGGTTATTTTATTGAATTTAGTCCACCACGACTAATGTCATATGCACTACTGAAATCTCTCCAAATATGTAACCAACAAATATTTTGTTCTAAATTTGTTGATTCGTAATGTTAAATTCCACAATTGTTTGAGTTCAATATCAAATCAAGCGTCAATGTATCAAGGTCCAAGGCTTCATAACTCTAAATTTAAGCGCATTTTTTGAAAAGGTTACTAAATTCTTGAACAATATGATCTCTAGACATGAAAGATATTCAAATTTGTTGACCTATTGTCAAAGGAAGCTAGAGCTTTAAGCGGGATTCTTAATTAAATATATTTAATGGTTAAAAATGAGTCAACCTACCAATAAAATTGGGAGATCTATGTTAATTAACTTTAATAGTAGTTAAAAATGTAAAACTATGAATTTTCGAAAAAGTGTACGACAACGCGAGAGAACTTTGTTAAATGTGAACTAGACCAAAAGTTATCCCACATTGTATTTATATTGTGTTCCCTTCAAGTGTAAAGTATTAGTCCGTAGTAAGGTTGGGTGGTATGTCCGGTGAAATTCCATTTCAACCTGTTTTGTTTATGTAACTAAATGATGTGTTGAAATTAGTGTTATACACTGACACACACAGGGAAAGCGAATTCGAGGAGTGGTGTGATGATTCCAGAACCTTAAATTCACACGACGCAATGAGCGTGAAGAAGAGGATAAATTTAGTATTAATCTTAACCATCTTATCCAAGTATTGGATTTTTCATATTTTTTTTCACTTTATGATAGTTTAATATCTATTTCTTTTATACGTGTGCATATATATGATTTTGTGTATGGTTGCGTGCATAAATAGGACTTTAGTATGTCGGAAGCCTAGACTATGATTTGTGGGGGGCGGGGGTATTCAATACTATAGTTACAGGGATCACTATACCCCCCTACGTACCGCGATTCGGGGTCGTACGACCTGAAATATGGTGGGTTCACAATCCGGATCTCTAAATGTGGCGTTCCCAAATTTAACATTGATGATTTTCGCTATTACTTATAATAATGGAACTTTTAACACCAATAACATATTAAATTGGAAGAAAAATGACTCCTCAACGAATATAATACAAGAATGGTTCGTATATCTTATTAATATATCGTAGAATGTAAAGATTATACACGACATGCATTCTTAGTGAACTCTTATTGATTTTAGCACGATAATCATGTTTAGTGAAACAATTAAGCCTACCCCACTGTACCGCGTACCGGCTATAGCAACATACCCAGTACCCGTTCACGTACCACGTACCAAAGCGATCCACATACCAGGTTACATTGTTCAATACTCCCTCACTCAGGATTAAAAATATGTTTCTCTCCACAGCTTTTCGATTATTACACCATATGAGAAAAGTCATTTCTAAAATTTGATTTAAATAAGAATATACTAATTAAAGTTTCATCTACTGGAAGGAGATGGATGTATTGAGCTCCATTTACTAGAAGAGAGGATGGATGCATAATTATTGGGTACATATTTGTTGGGTCATGGTGTAAGGTGGTAGTGAGAAATAGTAGTTTCTGTATTTATATGGCCTTCTATGACAATATGAATAATTTTGGGCTAAAACTCCAAAACTTGGTGGAAAATTTTAGCTAATTGTCGTAAAGTGGAAGGCATTTTGTTTTTGTTTTTTTCTCCTTAGTAATTCAATTCCCGTTGTCATCTAATGGGGATTTTATTTCATTATGTTACTATCTCGACCCACTGAATTTTGAGCTTTGTGTTTATTCTACTAAGACTGATTGCCACATGTTTTTTTAATAACCACATTTATATTAAAATCACTTAAGGGGTTCAAGTTAGACTGGACGAATTCGTGGCGCGTGGATACCACATGACCTATCTTGGAAGACCACGGTTCAGGAAGACTACGGTTGAGGGAGACTATGGTTCAGGGAGACCACGAATCGAAAAGGAGATAAAGTCGAATTTTGGAGGATTATACTAATGATTGGACTCTATGACTTGTAGTTGAGATAAACATAAAGAGACCTAAAGGAGTACACTCCTTAAGCTTGTAAATAAGGGCGACCTCCCCCATTATAAAAAAATGAATTGTAACCTGCACATGGTGACTTGGATTATCAGCTAGCACTCCAATTGCCATTGTTCTTCCGTAATAATAAACCAATCTTCCTCCCTTCCCTATGAATGTAAGCAGATCACTGCTGAACCACGTAAATCTTGTCTCGTATTTATTTTTATGTTATTCATCACTGTTCTGGGGGACCCCCCTTCCAGGTGATTTTAGATCCTCTACAATTTGGTCAACGTAGGTAGATCTCTGTGCTCAACAACATAAATCTTGTATATATTTTTATGTTATTCATCACTGTTATGGGGGACCCCCCTTCCGGGCGATTTTAGATCCCCTACAGCTGTTGTTGGGATTCGTGCCTATTTGTAGGGAATCATTTTTTTCTATTTTTCTTGGAATTCCCACGCACAAACTTTATGTGGGGAAAGGAATCCATGTGCAGTGCACTTTTTTATACAGGTTATGTAGGGGTATGTAGGGGTGGGCAAGGCACCTTTAGATGTGGTATGCTTGGCTTCTGTTACAATTTGTTGTTGCAGTTAGCAGCACGAGATTGAACTTGCGACTTGATAGTACACGCCACACGCGCATAGCCACTGAGCCATCGGCTCTACTAGTAACTAACTTCCCCATTTTTACTTTATTGCTCAACTTTCAGCTTGTGTAATTTCCTATGCACCCCCCCTTTTTCTTCCTTTCTTCTTTTTAACCGCAAATCTTTTTCCTTTACTCTTTTGAACTCCTTTTTGCACCAAACTTCATAGGTACGTACAAAACAACTTAAACATATATATGCAACATTCAAGGCTTGAAAGTTTATGAAATTACTCTTTTACCCCTTTTAAGTTTAAACTTGCAATTTTTAACCTAATTTCTTTTCAAACTTCCAATTTCACCTATAAATACTAAAAAAACTATAAAAAAATATTAAATGCTACAAAGTTAGTCTAACAAGATACATTATTAGGGGGAAACATGTAAAATTATGCACTAATCATCAACCATTATTTCATACGATCTTAAATAGTAAAATCGTCCCAAATGGGACCTTAGAGAGTCAGTCGGTCCTTTATGCGACCTCTTATAGTCGATTGGTCCCCTATGCAGCAGTATGTAGTCAATCGGTCCTCTATGCGATCTTGAATAATTAATCGGTCCTCTATGGGAGCAAAAATAGTCAACCAGTCCCTATCGGATCTAAATTGTTAACGATCCCCTGTTCGAACTTAATTAGTCCATGTGTGACCTTAAATAGTCAATCGGTCCCCTATACAATCATAAATAGCTAGGGCCCCTATGTGATCTTAAATTGTCAATATGGGACCTTAAACAGTCAGTTAGTCCCCTAGGCGTCCTAAAATAGTCAACCGATCTCTTATGCGATCTTAAGTTATCAACCGGTCCCCTATGCGACCTTAAGTAGTCAATTGGTCCAAAATGCGATATTAAATTGTCAACCAGTCCCCTATATGCCCTTTTAAATAGTCAACCACCCCTATAAGGGACCTCAATTAGTCAACAGGTCCACAATGGGACCTTAAATAGTTAACATTCCTCCTATTCGACCATAAATAGTCAACTTGTTTTCTATGCGATCGTAAATAGTCAACTTGTTTTCTATCCGACCTTAAATAGTAAACTTGTTCCTTAAAGAACTAACCGTTCCCTATGGGACCTTAAATGCTCAATCGGACCTGTATATGACCTTAAATGGTTAATCGGTACCCTATACGAACTTAAATAGTTTATCGGTCCCATATGGGAGCTTAAATAATCAACCAGTCCCATATGATCTTAAATAGCCAACGAGTCTCCTATGCGACCTTAAATAATAAACTGGTGCCCTTTGTGACCTTAAATTGCTAACTGATCCATTTGCGACCCTAAATAGTCAACTGATCCCCAATTTGACTTAAATAGTCCACTAGTTCCTTAAATAGTAAGTCAGATGCCCATGCGACCTTGAATGGTCCATCGGTCCCCAAGTGACTTTAAATAGTCGACTCGTCCCCCAAGCAACCTTAAATAGTCAGTTAATCCCTAGTCAACGAGTCACCTATGCCACCTTAAATAGTCACGCAATCCCCTTTGCGACCTTAAATAGTTAACCGGTCCCCTATGCGACCGTAAATAGTCAGTCGATCCTTATTGCGATCTTAAATAGTTAAATGGTCATCTATCCAACTTAAATAGCCAACCTGCCCCCGAGCAACATTAAATAGTTAAATTGTCACTTGTGGGACAATAAATAGTCAACAAGTCCCATTTGGATTCCTCACACTTTTATCAATGAAACTAACATTCCTTGCACTCATGTCTTAAATAGTGTTGATAATTAGATTCAACACTTCTTTGTTAATCTCCATTATCACATCTAATAAAAACTAATAATAAAGCATATAGATCAATGCCCAACTTTGAATATAAACAAAAGATACCCGTTAAAGATATGAATTTAAGAAAGTAGAAAGGTTGGAACTGCTAAAATATATCAGCATTTGCTCACGGTGTATATAAATGATAAAAAACAGTTCCTACAATAATGCACTCACTGATTTAAGTTGTATTATTACTATAGTTCTAGTAAATATAAATTGAGTGCATAATTCATTATATACCCATGTAAAAATTTATTTAATCAAATTTTTTGCAAGCATGATTCCATCAAACTAATAATCTAAATCATAAATGGCAAAAATATACCTAAAAGTAAGGCAAATAGTTTTTCAATTAACATATCAATTAACATACCTACAATCACGGATAAATCGTAGGGCTTTAAAATATAACATGTAACTTATAGTTCATTGCTTTTATGATAATACGACATGTTTCCATGTTGGACCTGTAGAAAAAAATATGAATCAAGTCATTAGTCATGTAGTTAAATCACAAACAAAGAGATCAAAGAGACCCTAGATTAAACACTTGTCTTCACGGATGTTCGATGAATGTGTTGCTCCACTCGTTGAGACGCTCTTCCATGGCTATAATGGAACAGTTCTTGCATATGGCCACGTATCACATTTTTTTATTTTTTTTTAACTTATACTTAATATTTTAAAATTCTCTGGTCGGTTTGCTTGATATACTACTCCCTCCGTCCCAAATTAACGTGCGTCATTTAAAAAGGCAATCATTTTAAGAAATGTTTCTAATTTCCTATGAGACACGGACACTCTCCCGAAGCCAGCGAATCTTGTTTGACATGTGTCGGACCTGGACGGACACGTTAGGACACGCCGGGGGACACTTTTTTTTACACGCTAGGGTAATTTTGTAGTATTTAAATTTTTTTAAATGGGGTCAAATATTTAACAACTTAAAAATTGATTATATATATATATATTATATATATATATATATATATATATATATATATATATATATATATATATATATATATATATTATATTATATATGTATCCCGAATCATGTCGTATTCCATATCACATGTCGATTCCGTGCTTCATAGCTAATTTCCAATTTTTATCCTCACAAAAATGCTGCATACCTTTGAATTCAAGATATGCACTTCAATCATTGTCCTCCGATGGGTATTGCTCGCCTAGTTTTATATACTATTTTTGGAAACACGACTATTAATTTGGGATGGAGGGAGTAGTATTGGAGAATCTCAGCCTATTTTGCATGAATTGCTCCATTCCCTAATGATTTATCTTTTATTATATGGTGACAAAGATACCCCTTTTTAAGTGGTAAAGGAAGTGCCTTGTCAATATTATGTTTAAAATGTTGATTTAAATTACAAGCTCTTAATGCTTTGTGAATTTATGTACTTTGTAGACGGGTTCCGGGAAAACGTACACGATGGGGACAAACTATAATGGAGAAGAGCATAATGGTGGGATAATTCCTAAAGTGATGGAAACTATATTCTCTAGAATAGAGGCGACGAAGGATTCCACAGAATTTCTAATCAGAGTGTCTTTTATTGAGGTATGGAACCCCAAGCTGTGTTTTTCAGATTTTATTGTCACCAATCATCACTTCGCAAATATATATAGAGCTATTGATGTGCTGCCATTTAAATCTGCAATATTATAGATCTTTAAGGAGGAGGTATTTGATCTGTTGGATCCAAATCCACCAGCTTGTTCTAAAGTTGATGGGATGCCTTTAGCAAAGCCTGCAGGACCTTCAAGAATTCCTATTCAAATTAGGGAAACTGCAAATGGAGGGATAACCCTTGCTGGTGTAACGGAGGCAGAGGTCAGGACAAAAGAAGAGATGGCTTCATTTCTATTGCGTGGTTCATTTGCTCGTGCCACTGGGAGCACAAATATGAACAGTCAATCAAGGTGACACGACTGTTTTACTTGTCATATTCGTACAAACAATAACTTCAGTTTTACCCTACCTTTATTATCCCCTGTGTGTAAATTGTAATGATAACACTATGTTTGCTTGATTCTTGAATATACTCTGAATATTGTAATAGTTTATAAGCGTGGAAGATCTAAAAATTATTTATCTGTATTATGTATTTACCACGAGCAAGAGCTGGAAGTTAAATTTTGGTCTGCAGTTAAAAGGTTTATAATTACCTTAATCTATATTATACCTCTAATACATTAGTATTAGAGGTGTAAATGTTGTTTAAATATCATTTAATGCTAAACAATCCACCAACACCCAAGCGTTTGTCGTGGTCATCATTGGTTCTCTCTTCCTACGTCTCTTTGTATGAAACTTTTTTCCTTCTACGCATTTGTTTTTAGGTGACTTTTTCTCTTCTTTGACTTTTGAAATCCAATGGCTCTTTTAATGCATGTTGAGAGAAAATTTGAGCCGTCTCTCTTTCCACCTTCCGGACCTTTCTCTACAAATCTGTCTCTCTTCATATATATATATATATGGAGCGTGGGGAGGGGACCCAATACCCCAAATGTCAGCCATAGTAATGGGAGGACAACGTTATGAAGAATCAATATATTCATCATCGGAAGAAGATGAGGCTGATGAGTTAGAGTTGATGTATGATGAAGCAAAACGAGAGACATGGATGGATGACTACTGTTCCTCTCATAGAATACTGTTGGTCGGCGAAGGAGATTTTCCATTCTCTCTTTGTTTGGCCAAAGCTTTTGGCTAACCCCCTTGGCTTTTAACATTCCATCTTTCTCCCCTTTCTCTCTCTATATGTTAACGTGGCTTTAACTGAAACAACCCAAAAAAGCTACTTATGGATGATATTTGGCTTTTTTTCTTTGTAGCTTTTATCTACCTCAAGAATGGTTCTGATATTTTTTTTAAGGTTAAAAAAATCAATATTTCTAATTCTGTAAAATTCACATTTTATAGCTTCAATTAAAGTTTCTGTTTTTTCTTAAAAGAAAACACTTCTAATTATCCAGTAAATTGTCAATGTTTTCTTAAAAAACACTTCTTATAATTCCACGTGGGATAGTTTTGTCACTTTAATTTCATATTGATATATTATTTTTATTTTTTGTTGGTTACATTGTTTTATTCACTTTTTTTCGTTGTGGACCATGTTATATATTCATTTTTTTTGTTCAAGTTAGAAATTAGAATCAAAAGTCTGAGATATCTTCAATTATTTTTTTGTTTTATTGTTAAAATCATATTATTAAAGAATCAATACATTTTAACGTTTTATTTTGGTATGAAATAAATTATATAATCACACCTATAATTAAGTTATAATATCATAGGAATAAAAGAAGGAAACTCAAGCACCCGTTAAATGTATGGTCCGCACATATTTATTAGGATTTCATTATAATTTCTTTTTCCTTGATATACTGTTGCCAAATTATCAATACTTCAGTTTCCATGCTGAAGCTGGTATTCTTTGCTTATTTATATTGTTATCGAGGTTGTGAAAAATCATTACTGTTGTCAATTTTGCCAATTTTTTTGTTTTCTTCTGTTTTTTTCTTTTAAATCATTAAGCAATTGATGTTATGTTGTTGGTTGGCATTAATTTGATGTGATGAGAGAGTATTGGGGCTTTTATGAGTTGGCTTGGACTTTAGAAGATTTTTTTCGAATATTTATTTTTTGTAGCTATAATATTGCACTTATTTTCTCTTTGTTGGTTGTACAGATCATATATATAACAAAACATCATATGTTTTGTTAATTGGATGTTTGTTGTTTATAAAGTAATCACATTTTATGTACATTTTCTATAATTTGATTTTATCATGTAAGATAATTGGAATAGGTAACAGAAATTTGATTACAAAAAAGGGTTTCTTGATATTTACAGATTACCCATAAAAAGTTTATCTTCTTGCATCTTTATATCCGATACCATACGCACATAAAAAATTACTTAACTTGTCGGTCTCAATTCATGTATTTTTCATTTAAAAATAAGTCAAAAATTATATAATCCTATAAGATTTTTATGTTGTTCTATGAGATAAATTATACATAGAATATTATTACAAAAAAATATTTAAACAAGTCAATTTGTGTCATTTGTGTTTGACATTGACCAAACTATTTTATTGTTCGTCTTTCTGCGTCGTGATTTTTTAGGGTCATATCAAGAGATTGATGACTTTTAACTTGCTATCATATTGAGTTCAAGTTGTAATATTTTATTTTCATTCTCTTTTTTGAGTTTGTTTGCAAAATATGATTGATTGAACCAAAAGTATTCTAAAGATGTACAAAAACTATTTGAAACTGAGTTGATTTATTTGAATTCTCTTTGATTTAGCTTTGTAGTGTACACGAAATATATATGAGAAAATAATCAAATATAAAACAACGAAGCATCGCATAAGCGTTCTATATAGCGCTCGTGCATTGCACGGGTTACATTCTAGTAATTTAGAATAATTACCTACTAAAATAACTACCCCTAATTATATA
The DNA here is from genome assembly GCA_949130495.1 of Sambucus nigra. NCBI lineage: Eukaryota > Viridiplantae > Streptophyta > Magnoliopsida > Dipsacales > Adoxaceae > Sambucus > Sambucus nigra. The sequence continues at coordinate 18,612,481 of OX422224.1, forward strand.
TTTATAAAATTACACAAAGAACCCTCTATTTGAATAGTGACACATTTTATTTTCTATTTATGGATTTTGCTGAAAACTTTTTAGTTTTATATAAAATTATGTTATTTATAGATTTTAATATTAATATTATTCATAATTTTGCACACGCCTCAAGTGTTCCCCGATTTCTAGTCAATACTATTGTTAAGTTCTCCATAATTTATAATTATTCATTAACCCCAAGATAATTTTTCTTACATATAATTTGTCAAAAAATTGAACCAACATTTTCAAGTATATTTTACGTTGCAGATTGAAACTAAGACTTTAATTTTCTTTCATAATTTTTTGAACCATTCTCCCGCGATTTTAAAATGATCGTGAAAAGTCTAAACAACACATCTTTCACTCTAAGAACTTTTGTGGTCGAATCATTGTCATTTGCCTGACCTCTTAAATTTCAACTTTGTGCGTAGTTTAAGACCCTTCTAAGTTGAGGTTTTGTATCTAAACAATGGTTTTGACTCTTGATTAGTATCTCGACATATACATACAATGACATTCTCAATGTTTGTTTTTATCAGTGTTCTAAAAAACGCACCTAGGCTCGAGGCTTTTTAGATACACCAAGTTTTGGCCCTAGGCGTGGATCAAGGCGTGGTCAACGTTTTTTGGGGTAAGATGTGAAAAAACGCGCGTTTTTTAGGGGTAAAGCGTGAAAAAACACGAGTTTTTTAGAAGTAAGGCGTGAAAAAACGCAATTTTTTTGGTTTTAAAAAAAATAGTATTTTAATTTACAAATATTTAGACATATTTTTAAGGTATATACCATTTTAGTATTTTTAATAGCCTTGTCATAGTAAAAAAAATATTAAAATATATTAAAAAAGGCCGAAACGTCTTTTCACGCCTTTTTACGCCAAAGGCCCGCCTAGGCTTCTAAGGCTTAAGGCTTGGCCTCCACGCCTCGGTCATGCCCCGCGTTTTTTAGAACTTTGGTTTTTATGCACATTAAAAGAAATGCATTCTATTAACTTATAATGTAATAGATTTTTCGAAATTTCTTAATTTTGAAAATAGAAATATTAATCATCCACCGTGGGACGAAGTTGATTCTTAGTTAATGAAAGTATCCAATTTATTAAATATAATATTAGATTATCAACCGTAGTTAATTATAAGATATACATACTAAATTAACTAATCCAATGTCAACACATGTTATCTGATTTGAACACCATTTAACTAGACAAATTTGTATGTCATATTAATGCAAGTTTATGTCATCAACTCAATGTACATGTAAATAATTATTTTCAATGTTCATGAGGCCAAAATCTCTCTCTCTCTCTCTCTCTCTCTCTCTCACACACACACACACACACACACACACACACGCACGCACACAACAGGCACACAAGTTGATATTATAAGCCTCAATATTGTAGCAGCACAAAAATCTATCAGAAAGCTGGGAGTTTGACATTACAACCTGGGGTCCCATATAACAATTGAAACGTAAATGACTGAGTTATATGAAAAAGTAGGGAAGAAATAGAAAGACTAGTTAATTGACTGAAATCAATTGTTTGAATCTAAAGATATGGGGTGTTTGGTTTGGGCGTCAGTGACTTCATTTAAGAAACAAAGGCTTATTGGAGAAATAGTCGTGGATGTTTGCTAGGGAGAGGATGTCCCTTTGGTGCAAAATCATAAGGAAAAGTAGGTTGCTAGTGAGAATGGGTGGGATCCTATATGTTTTTTAAAAAACCCTTTGAAGTTCATCGCCCATGGATTTGAGGTTTTTCGAAGTTTGTCTCTTTGAAGGTGGGGGTATGGCTATAATATGGCTCTTTTAAGTTATTGTTTCCAAACATTTAGAGTGTCATTAAATTCATCTTTGGCCTCTTTGGATCACGATTTTCTTGTTTTTTGCCTCTTAGAACTTGTTGTTCAGAATAAACTTGAATGATGTTGAAATCCTACAATATATTTATTTTTTAATGTTTGATTTGGGGTTTCATTTGCATTAGAGGGAGTTGATATTTCACTTCTTGGTTGACAATCCTTCCTTTCCTCCCTTTGCACCTTTGAAAGTGATTTTGGTAGATGGAATTCTTTTGAAAATTCAGGTAGTTTCTTGGAAAAGTTAATACTTGTGATATGCTAGAAAGGAGAACATGTATGAGATGCTCTAATCCCATTCATGGTGGTGTTAGGTTAAAGCAGCGAGGAAAATTTAAGCCACCTTTTAATTCATTGCCCTTAACTCTTATTTTCTTTGAAATAAAGTAATTAAGGAGTTAATCCCTGGAGCGTTAACAAAAAATGAAGCTGATCTGGTGTTGGTGGTCCTAGTTAGTATTGGGGAGGTATCTAAAGTCAAATACCTTTGACGACGTGTAGTGTTTGGCTGTGCTTTGGGTCTTGTGGAATGCGAAGAACAACAGAATCTTCTAAGGGAAACAAGAGGACAAAGAAGAACTGTGGTAATGAATAAAATTAATATTTTTCTATGGGCATCTTAAATGAAACCTTTTACAGACTATCCTGTGTTTATGTTGCAGTTGAGTTGGGTAGAGGTTTGTATCTAGAGTTTCTTGTGCTGCTGTTGCTGGATTGGAAAACTTTGAGCTGGCTTTGTACAGTTGGATGTTTGTGACTTCAGAGTTTTCACATTTGGCTGCCTGTTGTTAAGCTGTTGGCTGTTCGGAGTTTGCTGCTGCAGTTTTGTTGAGATTGTTGGGGCTGTTGAAGTTTATAAAGTTTTTGGGTGGGATCAATTATCACGTAGTTTTGTCGCGCTCGGCAGGGCTTTAATTAGGACGCGTCATGAAACCTGCCTCGGCTCACTCTGTAATGTTAACACGGGCAATCTTGTGGTCGTGGCCTTATCTAAGACCTCAGCATTCAACATTAAGTCCATGGCCTCGTATGTAAACTTAACATAATTTATACATCATCTCAAATATAACCACAATACTCCCAATCTCATTAAACTATTAGTAAAGCAATACGACACTAAGTCCACCACCATAATTGATAGAACTGAAAAATAAACTGATGTAATCTAGGGTGCGGAGGAGTAAAAAGAAGAAGTTACCTACACAACAACAACTTGGGAAATGGAAGGGGATTTCTTATTTCTCTCTCTAAACTCTCAATCTCAAAATGGCAAAAGTGTTACAGAAGAAGGCCCTTGGCCTATTTATACTAAACATGCAAAAGGCTAAAAAATAAAAATAAAAATAAAAATAAAAGAATGTTAAAAAGGACTCCCATGTCGCTATGCTCCTGCATCACTCTCCTCCCTTGAGAAAATCCATATACTCCGTATATTGCCGATAGAAATCGGGGTCGATGTGCTAGAGGGTAGCTTCGGTGATCCATGAATCTTTTGCCTCAGGACGGCCAACCCAGCGAACTAAATGACGCGTATAATCACCCGATGAGGACGACACGAGCTTGGAGTTTAGAATCCCCTTAATGCGATCGACGTGGGAACGGACTGGATGGCCTGTGCTCATGGGAATGGGAATCAGTGGGGCATGAGTGCTGCGTAATGGAGAAAGATTTGCCATGTTAAACGTGCGGTGCATGCGAAACTCATCGGGGAGATCAACCTCATCTGCATTCGTGCCACAAGCACGGATAATGGGAAAAGGTCTAAATCGGCGCATAAGAAGCTTGGAACCCTTCCCTTGTCGGTGCGCTTTTTGGAGATAGATCATGACTAGATCACCCGAATGGAAGAAGACAAATCGGCAACCACTTTATAAGAGGTATACATGGTCTGTAAGCGAGCGCGAACATCGGCCTGGATGGACGTCAGGCGAGCCACAAACTCTTCAGCTGAAAGGCAGATAGGCACTGTCGGTGGAAGCTCGACGAGATCAATGGGCATAGTAGGAGACTACCCCAAGATAATCTGAAACGGGAAAAGACCAGTAAACCAGTTGACATCATTGTTGAAAGCGAACTCGGCCTGTGCGATCACGATGTCCCACCTGCTGGATGCTCGGAAGATAGGCACCTTAATAGATCACCCACACTACGGTTGACCACCTCAGTTTGGCCATCGACCTGGGGTGAAAAGCGGCCGAGAACTGTAACTCCACACGTAAAAGTCGCCAAAGTGTACGCCAGAAATGTCCTGTAAATCGCACGTCTTTGTCTGAAGTGATGCTAGTTGGGACACCATGAAGATGGACAATCTCCCGAAAATATAATGAAGCAACATGAGACGCATCCGTCGTGTGAGAGACTGAATGAAGTGGGACATTTTGGAAAACCTATCCACCACAACAAGAATGGAATCATGGCCACGAGAAGTACGGGGTAGTCCCACTATAAAATTCATAGATACATACTGGTTTGGGCTCTCGGGAATCGACAACGGAGTGTATAGGCCTGCATTGGTGTGCTGGTCCTTGGCCGTCTGACAAGTGTAGCAACCCCTAATGAAAGCGTTGACATCTCTCCTCATCGTCGGCCAGTAAAATCGGTCCCTCAGCATCGCGATGATCGCGTGAGTGTGCGTCTGTCCCAGATGGCCGGTCAAACCTCTCCACGGACCTCAGAAATGATCTTCTCCCATAGGGACGAAGATGGAATGCATAAGGCCGTACCTCGGTGTAGGAACCCATCCTGTAATAAATACTCGCTTGATGCTCCATTGCCCTGTTGGCAAGCTGCGAAGATCGGCCCAAACTCTACATCCGTCGGGTAGCGCTGACAATTTTTGACACGGTAACCCGTTTATGGTAATAACCTGAAATGACACGAACATGACATGATTAACTTGTATAGATTTAAGAGTACCCAAAACTTATACTCAAATCAAAATCAACACGACCCGAAAATGACACGACTAACCCGAATTGCCACCCCTACCGTCGGGTAAAGATCACAGACCTCATCAAATTCAAATACTTGACTCCTCAAAGTCACCAATTAATGTTTTAAATCGCGGTCGCGCAGGGTGTCGCGTTTTGGTTTCGAAATAGCATCGCGTATCGCGCAAGCAATTCATGCATTCCAGATTTTTAATTTAAAAAAACATATAACAAATATAAATATATAGATAAGCTCAAACAGTCACTCCAAATCATTTCAAATATAGTCATAAAGCCATAAAGTGCTACAACATTCCAAATAAAACACAAAAGTAGGACCTTATTGTTCCAAACATAGGACCATATTATTCCAAAAATCTTAAAGGCATGAAGTTTCAAAAATAAATTAACACCAAATGAGTTTTTTCAAAAATTGTCAAACATAAAAAATAAAAAAAAGAATTGTGTAAATTCTTATCAAAGTTGGATCGGGGCTGCCAAACTGTGGAAGGAAGAGTCCGGAGCACTGTTAATGAGTTTTTTTTTTGTTTTCAAGATCGGGGCTGTTAAAAGTGATTGTGGAAGGGTTTCTGTTAAGTTGGGGTTGTCAAAACTATAATAAGGAAGGTTTTTTTTCTTAGATCGGCGCTGTCAAAAGTTAATAAGGAAGTGTCTGCATTTTTTTAACCGTTGGTACTTACCAAAATCACGCTGTTTTGGTAAGCCAGAGGGTTTAAAAAAAACATGCATCGCGTGACTGTAGCGCAGGTTGCGCACTTTTGTGCTAAATTGCGCCCAATAGCGCATGCAATAGGAGCATCCCAGTTAGCAGACCCATTTGCGTTGCCTTTTTCCGTCGCAAAAGGCAATAGCGAGCTATTGCGTTCGCGATAGCGAGCTATTTAAAACACTGTCACCAACGCATGTGCCCTCCTGCTAAGGGCGTCCGCCATTTGATTCTCTTTTTTCGGTTTGTACTACAAGTGAAAAGTGTAGCGTTGGAGGTAAGCGGTCCACTTGGCGTGCCTCTCGCTAACACGTCGCTGACTATGTAAGAAATGGAGGGCCTCATGATCTGATTTGATGACAAACTCCTTATGGAGGAGATAGGGCAACCAAAACTTCACGGCTTTAACCATCGCATAGAACTCGAGGTTATAAGTCGAATAATGGAGTGCGGCGCCCAACAACTTATGACAGGAGAAGGCAATCGGCTTCCCATTTTGGCTCAAAACAGCACCCACCCCTGTCATACAAGCATGACAAGGCAACTCAAATAACTGATCGAAATCGGGAAGGCTAGGATAGGGGCCGTCGTCATCAGCTCCTTGATGCGTTTGAAGGCAACATTCGCCTCCGGTGTCCACCTGAACACGAGACTCAAGGAAGTACTCATCAAATCTGTAATAGAAGCCATGACAGCCCTGAATCCGGCTGTAAAGTGCCTATAAAAGCTAGCTAAGCCATGAAAGCTGCACACTTGAGAGACCGAAAAGGGTGGGGGTAAATCCACTACCGCCTGAACTTTGGCATCATCCACCCTGATGCCGTCGCCTGAGACCACATATCCCAAAAAGGTCACCCGATGGTACCATAAAAGGGCACTTCTTCAACGTGAGGAAAAATCGCTCGGCTCGTAGGTACTCTAATACCCGGGCCACATGATATAGGTGTTCCTCCTCCGATCGACTGTAAATTTGGATGTCATCAAAATAAACAATCACAAATTTGCCCATGAAAGGGCGCAATATCTGTGTCATCACTCTCATAAAGGTAGATGGGGCATTGGAGAGGCTAAAATGCATCAACGTCCACTCGTATAGCCCTCATCCTTCGTCTTGATGGTGGCCTTCTACCCATCCCCTAGTTTCATGCGAATTTGGTGGTAGCCACTCTTCAAGTCTGGTTTGGAGAAAACCCTCACACCGTGGAGTTGATCTAGCATATCTTCCAACCCAAGATTAGGAAATTTATACTTCACGGTGATTTTGTTAATAGCTCGGCTATCAACACACATATGCCAACTAACATCCTTCTTTGGCGATAACAAGGCGGATACTGCACAAGGAGACATTATCCAGAATATAGCCCTTGTCACAGAGCTCTGTGACCTGTCTCTGCAACTCTGCGTGCTCCGTGGATGACATGCGATAGTGGGAAAGATTAGGGAGCTGCGCCTCGGGGATAAAATTAATGGCATGCTGTATATCCCTGCGAGGAGGAAGATCATCTAGGGGTGTACACACGTCGGTGAAAGAATCCAACAAACTCTGATCACGCGGTGGGACAGTCGCCTCCGGGGTGGTGATAGGACTAATGAGAGCATAACACAACCATGTCTCCGCAGTCTCTGTGGCTAACTCCTCATGTGAAACTATTAGGACAGAAGGTCGAGGCATCGGGAATGGTCGCATAGGGCGGAGAAAAAAGTCTCTTCCTTCATGCTTAAATGAATAGGTATTGGCTCGGTCATCGTGCATGCTGTGATGATCAAATTGCCACAGCCTTCCCAAAAGAAGGTGATACACTCGCATATCCACCGCAGTACACATATTACCTCATCACGACAGTCTCTGATGAATAAAGTCACCCGACATTGTCGGCTAGGGGCAAGTGTTCTTATTTCTACACAACAACAACAACAACTTTGGAAATGGAAGAAGATTTCTTATTTCTCTCTCTAAAATCTCAATCTCAAAATGGCAAAAGTGTTACAAAAGAAGGCCCTTGTCCTATTTATACTAAACATGCAAAAGGCTAAAAAAAATAAAAAAATAAAAGAATGTTAAGAAGGATGCCCACATCCCTATGCTCCTACGTCATAAACATGTACATGACTTTATGGCTTCTTGACTTGAATCGATTTTTCATTTTTTTACTGTAAATTTCAGAATATATAAAAGGAACACCAAAGAACAACATTAATAACCAACCAATCAAAACAAACACACCGGCCCACAACCCGTGTAAACAACCGGGACAACACCTAGAACAAAACCCACACATGCACAAAGAACAAGCTCTAATAAGCAACAACTAACTCACACACAGCTGACCCCAAAAGCATCTAGACTAAATGAGAACTACATTAAATTTAATAGTCCGTGGCCTTGCACATAAAATGACCTCCATCAGGGAAATACGTATGACAACTCCGAAGTCTCACTAAGGCCTCGACAATAGAACTCTTTGCTGCTCAACGTCTCCCTGGCTTTTTACACTAAGGAATCGAGGAAAGTAAAGGATCAAATAGCTAACTCAGGGATTATGCCAACCCACTACACCTGATGTTTGCAAACAAGATTAGTGTAACAGATATCTACCAAATTTCAACAATATCTGAATTAATGAAAATAATGAACAAGATATAATAGTCATTATGATGCAATTAAACCTAGCTATAGATATACGTAAGTGGAATCGACTGATTTGTCAATACTATGCTGTTGAGTCCTTATTGTTGTTGCTCAAAGTTATGGCGGTTGGTTGTCACAAGTTATGCCAATTTTATCACAATATGTTGATTATTTTTCCTCTAAGTGTTAGCTTAGACATTCTTTGCTGGATTAACACGTATGATTGGGTCGAACTTGGGTGTCAACATAGTTGAGATGCTTGTTGATGCCTAAAGCACATCCCGTTGTTATATATATCATATTTTTCCTATTCTCGTTATAATTATACTCTGATTTTTTGCATTAATAAAATTTAAGCTTCTAAGGAGTTTTTGCTTAAAAAAATATTGTTTTTGTTTTAATTAGATTCTTTATTGAATATTTGGGATTAAAATTTTTGTTTTGGGGTTATTGTTGTTTGGGGATTGTTCCCGAGTAAAAAAAAACTAATGTCTCTCTCAATCCTGTCTACAAATGTCAATCCTCCCCCCCCCCACCCCCCCCCCCCCACCCCACACACACACACACAACAAAAAATACCGAATACCCAAGCCCCACCCACCATAACCCACCCCATCTAAAGCCCATCACCACCGCCTAACGGTCCCACCAATTCTAATTTACATCCTACATATGATTGAACTGAGAAATTTTAACTGTTTTCCTATTTTGATTTGTTATGTTATTTGTCCTATTATGTTTGTGTGAATAAAATTCTCGCAAAAAGTGGATGTGGCCTAGTAATAACTTTTGAGATTCTCTTACTTGGAGTCATAGGTTTAAGTCCCACTAGGGGATTTACATAGATAATAGATATAAATATAATATTTACGTAGATAATAGATATAAATATAATATTATATACCTGGACTTGGCACTTACCTTGGGCCAAGTCCAAAGCAGCAGATGAGCCAAGCTCACACGCCGGTTCTTTTCTCGAACCTTAACCATGAAGCGGAAGGTTAAAGGCAAGCCCGAGTTAACTCCAAAAAAATTTCATGCCCGCGTCACTCTATGAGCATAAAAAGGAAAGATAAGGCACAATACGAAGTTTGGCTCAAGTCAGCGACTAGAATGGAGGAGTTAGAGCTACTACGCCGTGAGCTTTTAAGGGGATAGCAATCCAATAGTAGTGGCAAAATGAGCCCCAAAGAATAAAACAACCCATATTAGCCCAGTCATTTAAATATGGGCCCCATTTTTATAAGGTATGAATCAAATATGGGGCCCATATTTAAAAGTTAGAGTAAAATATGGGGCCATATTTGAAAGCTATGAATCAAATATGAAGTCCATTTTCGAAAGCTACGAGTCAAATACAAAACCTATTTTTAAAAGTCAAAAGTAAACAATGTTTTTTTAACATATATTTGGAATTGTAATACTTATTTGGGGTGAAAAAAATGGGCTGACCCAGCCCATATTTGGCCCGCCCATATTAAGCCGAACCCATATTTGGCCCGCCCACATTAGGCCCAACCTATAGTTTTGCCACTGCTACAATCCAAGCCTTTTTCCCTCAACCAATAGAAATGTTGCAAATAACTCGAAAAGTGCCGCTTAGACAAGTGCCTAGAGAGTTCCTATGAAAAGATACTATATCATCATCGATTAATTGAGCTCCACCACCTTAAGCATTTCCATGTTAGAGTTGCGTAAAACTTTGCTTGATCATCAATAGCAGGGCATTTATGTATAATTATATTTTTATCATCAACATGTTTTAAAGATTATACTCCCAAACCTAGTCCAGAATAATAAGAGGACGAAGAACACAAAAGGATTCATCACTACCCCCAACCTAAATCGATTTAAACTCTCTTAAAAGAGAGATTAAATCCTTAGACTATGCCTAGGCTTATCAAATGCGATTTGTGAACAGTAAAAGCCTTGGCCAATAGTACCGAGTTAGAATATAGTTCTCCAATTTCAACTAGAGTTGATCTCTGATGAAATAGCCATAAAAAAACATAGAATTGTTGGACTAAGAAGAAGGATGAGGAACCCCTTACCTCAAGGACCTTTCGTCTGAAGAACACTTCACTTGCCTCCCTTTCTCTCGCCTGTCACCCAGCAGCTCCTCCCTCTCTCTCTCTCTCTCCCTCTCTCTCCCCAAGAGCTTCTTCAATTGTCTAGCAACTTAAAAAAATGAGATGTTCCCATTATAGTATGAGGGTGGACTGTTTGTCCACAAATGCTATACTTTATTTATTGATAACATTTCTTTGTTTCTGACTAAAGGAAAGGAAAAATATGTGAAAACACCTGTATCTCTATCTCAACTGAAGGCTCCCGAGTTTCATATCTCTATCTCTACCATTCATTGGTGGGAAGAACAATTATATTAACTTTCAGGATCTCTAATATATTTTTAGTTTGTTAACAATGTAAACCATCCACCTTTTTTTTATTTTTATTTCTTCAAACTGAGATTTTGTGTTTATTGTTTTATGAATTGAGCTGTTCAGGATTTTCAGCAGGACGATCCAAAGAACCATATGTTCTTTGAGCGTTCAAGTTGTTGAGGATATATATTATCTCACATTGGGAAATTAAAGCCTTACAACTCAATATATTAAATCACAGGCCTCTCCACCTAATTGTAATACATTTGGATGCTTTGACTTTAACATGGTACTAAATTAGACTATACCTTGACCAACGGCCCAAGTCCTCCATATAAATTCGTCCACGTGTTTGGCTCGAGTCACATCACATTTGATCAAGCGTGTTGATGGTATATAATATTCTTTACAAGAACTTAAGGCCTGACAACTCGATATATAAGATCACGAGACCTCTTCACCCGTTGTCAATTGGTTTGGGGTTTAATGCGACTTTAACACAGGTTATACTCATGCTATTAATAATAAAAGGGTTGTTGAGCCCTGTGTGGAGTGGCGGGAGATACTAGTTAAGCGAACAACAAGTGAGTGACCTTGGCTCCCCTCCACGTCTCATCATAGATGGATTCTTTATTCCCTAACTTTTATTTTAGAGAGATCAATTGAAGAGGAACCAAGTTTTCTTATTCTTCTTAAATCCTAATGACAGTGGGGAATGCAAGGGTCCTGACACCTCCAAAGTTCATAAAGTTTTTCAAATTGATTTTTGATGAGTCTTCCAAACTAGTGCCCCACTACGCGAATGATTTGGCAGATGTACTAATTATTAGTTGGAGTCAATCTCAAAGTGGAGCACGAGGCTACCTTAATATGCATTTTACGGATAAAAGTATCAAGGCATATTTAAGGCATTGTCGTGCAGACATTCTTTCAACTCAGAACTCTTCGCTTTTTGTACTCATGACATGTTTAACCATATAGCATGGAACTTTGATCTGTCTCTGTTTATGTAATGTTTCAGTCGTTCACATGCCATATTTACAATATCGATGGAGCAGAAGAGAACCACAGCAGTGCATGACGATTATGGTGATGACATCTTGAGTGCAAAACTTCATTTAGTTGACCTTGCTGGTTCTGAACGAGCAAAACGAACTGGTGCTGATGGGATGCGTTTCCGTGAAGGTAGTCCATATATGATAATTTTGAAATGTATTGAAATGCTTCTGTTTAGACTGACACAATTTCATGTCTTTCTTGTGTTCATAATGGCAGCCTTTTGCATATGCAATTAGCTATATAATATATATTTCAGTATGGATGGTTTATTATCCAAGTTATTTTTTTAAATTTGCATAGTCTCTGAGTTCATATCAGTGATACAATTGGCTCAAGTCATTGATGGGACTCGTTTACTCAACTGCCACATATTCATAACTTTTTCATGCGCAGATACTCTGGCTGTTGCATTTTGATTAGCAATATTGTAAAATTGTTGGTTTGATTCAATTGGCCAAGTTAACAACTTTATCTATGTGTCTTAGGCATCCATATCAATAAGGGACTACTGGCTCTTGGTAACGTGATTAGTGCATTGGGTGATGAGAAAAAGCGGAAAGAAGGAGGCCATGTTCCGTACAGGGATAGCAAATTAACACGTCTCTTACTGGCAAGGAAACAATTTTCTTTTTATTGTTTCAATGCCTGGAAAATTATTGTAGAATGGCTCTTGTCAAAGGTTATTTATTGTACCCAGTGGTCCTTGATGTACATGTTCTACGTGTTGTACTGTCTTACCATAACTCCCACCTTTATACCTGTAAGTTGGCTATTGGAAGGCCTCCAACATAGTAACCTAAGTCAAGTTGTATAGGAATCTTATAGACTGGTAGATATGAAGAAGTTCATTCATTAAAATATTATTGACTAATATGGATAATAGTACCTGCTGAAATTGTTCACATGTCATAACCAGCAAAGCATGTGATATAATATTGTTATGTCTAGGCCACTAGAATCGTTAAAATAAACTTTTAAGTGATCATTTACCAACAAAAATAGATTCTAAAACTACCTAAAGGTCATCTTTTATACTTGCTGGTGAACTTCCCGCAACACGTACCAATTCGGCATGATTTTCCCTTTTGAGTCAAAGTGGAAAGGAAAGTCGAGTCTTTCTTTCAATAAAAGTAAGAATTGTAAGGAAACTCACATGAAGGACTACAACTCCAAACCCTTTTATCCGATGAGTCAACAGAAAGGGGAAGACCCTCATGGACATTTAACAAAAACAAGTAAATCAACAATCTCATAATCCTTATTACTTTTTATGAACTATGTATCCCATGAATAATTCAAACCATGACATCCAAGAATGGATAGAAGCATGAGGATTGATGGATAATCTATACAATATAGGATGACAACAAAGTAATCTCTCCCATCCACACATCCTCCAGAAACCGAATTTGATGATCCCCTACTACAACAAAACGAGCGAATATATAAAAGGAATCCAACCCTTATGAGATGTACTTCCATGGACAACTATTGGTGCCCTTAGTCTCCCACCCATTGGAATGAAGACAAATTTTTAATAAGAAACAATTATAAAATATTTTATATATTAGGGTTTTTAAGAGAATTTTGAAAATTCTAATTTGTTTATATAAATAATTCTCATATACGAAATCTCAAAGGTGAATAATGAACTTGTATGTCGTTGAGAATATTAGAAGATATTTAACATAATAATCTGTTCTAAAAAACCCGCCTAGGCTTAAGGCTTGGGAGAAACGCCTCGCCTTACGTTTTTCACGCCTTATTCTTGGTAAAACCCTTAAGGCGCACTTTTTTCTAAAAACAACAATGCTTTAGTGAAACGATGTTGCCTTTTAAAGAATTTGTTTACAAACCGGACCATTATCTCATCCAAAATAATCAAATAGTATTTTAATTTGCATATATTCAGACATATTTTTATGATATGTGCAATTTTTGTATTTTAATAACCTTGTTATGGTTAAAAAATATTAAAATATATTAAGAAGGCCTAAACGCCTTTTCACGCCTTTTTACGCCTAGACCCGCCTAGGCTTCTAAGGCTTAAGGCTTGGCCTCCACGCCTCAATCACGCCCCGCGTTTTTTAGAACCTTTCATAACTAGTTTTTATGATAATAACTTTTTTAATGACAAGTTTAAAAGAATTTATAGAATTCTAGTATATACTTGTTCAAAATATATATATAAATAATTCTCATATACGAAATCTCAAAGGTGGATGATAAACTTGTATGTTTATAAGAATATTAGAAGATATTTAACATAATTAATGAAAAGTGTTTAGAAAGAGCCCGACTCATAGGAGTAAACCTACTCCCATCGTACCACATTTTGGAGGGTACAAATACCGTGTTCCCGCACCTGTTCCACGTACCCAAATGATCTGCGTTTCAGGATTTATTAATCAGCACCAAATTGGCCAACATAAGACGTTATCCTCTAGAGACGCAAGTCTTTTGCCAACCATTAAGTATTTTAGTAAACTTTTTAATGACGTTATCCTCTAGAGACACCTTTGTGTCCCTTAAAACACTGCACCAAACTTAAACTCTTCACCGAACTTAAATACCATTTCCTCCAATGTCTTCATTTTATCTCCAAACCCTTTCGTAGCAAGGATATGATCAAGGAAATTCCAATTTACATGATCGTAAGCTTTCTCAAAGGTGATTTTGAAAACCACCCCTTTCTTGTTTCTCACCATAACTTTCTCCACTCCTCATTAGCCACTAAGACCAAATTCCAAGATTTGTTTATCTTTCACAGAAGCTCCTTGTGATCCCTCAATTAACCTAGAACATCTCGCAATCTCAACCACAAACTTTTGCCAACTTGTACAAACAAAAACATGGCTTATGGGTCGAAAGTCCTTCAATTACAAAGGACATGCCTTCTTAGTCATCAAATAAATGTTTGTCTTACTGCCCTTAGCATTAACATCCCCATCCGTGTGAATTATCTTAAGGACTCTCATAATGTCATCTTCAAGACACAGCTTTCTCATGGGCTTAAGGTCGTACCCGGTGGACAAGGCTCCCTCTTAATTGTAGGTCTGGGAGAGGCGGATGTTGGCTGGCGTTACCCCCATATATGGAGAGGCTGCTTCCATGTCTGGAACCTGAGACCAACCGTAGCTTGGTGGTATTTCATTCTATAATTTTTATTTAACATCTCTCAGATATTATCACATGATAAGGTTGAGGTGAAGGTTTCATTTTGATCATATAGTTTTTTGTGTGTGCTTTCCTTTGAAATTCTTGTCAAATCAATCAACAACTTCTACATCTCAGTGCTTCATTGTTGGCAATTTAAACCTTCTAGTGATGCAACTTCGATCTTTTCTTATCTGAATAAAATTGTTTAATTAATTACTGGAACATGATTTTCTAGGATTCTCTTGGAGGAAACTGCAGAACAGTTATGATCGGTATGCTATTCCCGTATGTTGTAATTATTATTTTCTGCCAATGCAAGGAATTTCAATGTCATAGTCATCTTTAATTTGGCTTCCTAATAACCATGTTAGGCTTTCTCCCTTTTCTTGTGTATCAATACAGCTTGTGTAAGTCCAGCAGACACAAACGCAGAGGAGACCCTGAACACCTTGAAGTATGCAAATCGGGCTCGCAACATTCAGAACAAAGCAATTGTAAGTTTTTACCAAAAACAACGTTGATTTATTTATTCATTACCTTCTGAATCTCATATTTATTCAACTTGTAGATTAACCGTGATCCAATGGCAGCTCAGGTGCAAAAAATGCGGAATCAAATTGAACAGTTGCAGGCTGAGCTCCTTTATGTTCGTGGAGACTGCGACGCACCGTCTGAAGAACTTCAGGTATCCCTGGGTGAGAGAATTGTCAGCATGTGCATAATATGTTATTTTTGGGGTGGCGAATTCACTTTTCGATTTTCAGATCCTGAAGCACAAAATCTCTTTGCTTGAGGCAAGCAATGCAGAGCTACAACGGGAACTTCAAGAACGCCGTATCAGCTGTGAGCATCTGACACAACGAGCAATTGATGCTCAGGTTTGTCTTATTTGTGTTGTCAACTGGTTAATGGACTTCTTGCAATATATTTACCGTCTTTGTTAATGTTTAAAAGTACCATGGCAATTCTCTTACGCAGTTTAAATTTTTCAGGTTGAAAAAGATAGTCTGATCATGAAATTGAATCATTTAGAAATGGTAAATCATGGGATGAGATAGACACTAATACAAATCAGGTTTGAGTTGTTAGTATTTGGAATTTGTCTACATATTATTGCAATTTTCGAATTTTGCTGACGTAAGTTTTTTCATTTTTTCTTTCTTTCTTTCAGGATTGTGATTTGGTGAAAACGTATGTGTCAAAAATTCAAGAATTGGAAGGAGAATTGATGCATTTGCGAAGTTCGAATAGGTCAAAACACAGTGAATTTGTTGGTTATCTCGACTTCGATGATGATAGACTTCACTCAAAGAATTCTTTTTCCACAGAGTCTAATACTATAATTGCAGACATAAATGGTAAGCTACCAGCAGCTGTTTTAAAGAGTCATGCCTTGATATTTTAGGCTGTTTTTGTCATGTTCAAGCCTTTGTTTTAAAACTCAGGCTCAAAATAAATAATTTCCAGTTCAATGTTTTTATCATTATATGGCCACTGAATTTATGTTGGATGTTTATTTGTACTAACATATAATGAATTTATGCTTATGAGAAAATTCATTTCAGAACATATTTACATGAAACGAACTTCGTTCATTAATTATTAAGTTTCAACCTAGTTATCATAAAATAACAAATTATACTGTGCTCATCATATTTAGGTGAGAACGAAAATAATGAGAAAGAGCTTGAGCATTCTTCTCTTCAAGAAAAACTGGATATGGAACTCAAAGAATTGGAAAAAAAAACTTGAACAGAAAGAGGTGCACATTTTCTCTTTATAACTTGCATCTAAAGTCTTATCTCCCTGCTTCGCTTCTGTTATAATATCTTCTTAGCCTTTTGTTGTTGTTTGAGCATGGGCTTATAGCTCAATGGTTAGTGCACCCTTCACAAGATCATGTATCTTCCAAACTTTTAATTTGAATGAATCAATATATAGCAGTTCTTCCATTTTATGTAATGACTATGATTTTTGTGATTGTTCTTCATGTTCATGGGTCTTTGTATCTTCTCAAGGCTGAAAAAAAGACAATATATAAGCGATGCTAACATCATTTCTCTCTTAAATGTTCTGAAGGCTGAAATGAAGCGGTTTGCGACTGTTGATACTTCTGTTCTGAAAAATCATTATGAGAAGAAAGTTCAAGACCTGGAACAGGAAAAGAGAGCTCTGCAGGTAAGTTTTTCTATGCAAAATTTTAATATAATTTGAGCTCATCTTGCATTTGTTGGTCTCTTACTCCGCTTATCAATTTTGCAGAAAGAGATTGAGCAACTGAGATGTAATCTCGCAAATATATCATCCACTTCTGATGACAGTACCCAAAAGCTGAAGGAAAATTATCTTCAAAAGTTAAATTTTCTTGAAACACAGGTGAATCTACGTTCTTTTTTGTCTGTCCAATCCAACCATAATTACTTGCATTTTAAGCTATGCAGCTCCAACACTCTCCCGATGGTTACTTGTCTGACACATGTTAGACCCCGACATTATGGGACACATTTTGGAAACACGTGAGAGAGTGCTTTTGGAAATATCTTTATTTTTCTTACATGCTTAGAAGCGTTTGGACGTACTCCTTCCCTCTCTCGATTGGTCCAACCTTCTCTATCAGCTTGGTCCGGTAGAGGATCATGCTAGGGTCAGATGATCCTCCCACCCCTGCTTCTGGATTTTGATCCACTACTCCATCCACATTTGCCGATGGATGTGTATGATGCTCCTCCGTAATATCTTCCTATACTAGTCTCAGGCACATTTTTGTGACTGTAATGTAATTACCCTCAACAAAAAAGGGTCTCAAAATGGAATTTTCGTTTGTTGAAATGTGTTTTTTTTCTAATGAAAGGGTTCAAAGTAAACTTGTAAACAATCGTATCAATCCCAATTTTTATTTATAGTAACATATACAAAATATGAACTATAATCTATGTGTTCTCCAACGTGTCCGTGTCCTACATTTTCTAAAAATATAGCCTTTGGCGTGTTGAGTCGTGTTGGGTCACGTATCACGTGTCCATGTCCGTGTTTCATAGCTTGTAACTGTCCTCTCAATTGCAGGTTGCTGAGTTAAAGAAGAAACAAGATGCTCAAGCACAACTCCTAAGGCAAAAACAAAAAAGTGATGATGCAGCTAAACGTTTACAAGACGAGATACATAGAATAAAGACACAAAAGGTGCCATTCTATGGATTTTGAACTCTGTTTACATTTATTTTATTTTCTATGCTCACTTTCGATATAATTGTGCATTTTATGTAGGTTCAATTGCAACAAAAGATCAAGCAAGAGTCAGAGCAGTTCAGGTTATGGAAAGCATCGAGGGAAAAAGAAGTTCTTCAGGTACATATACTACTGTATAATATATATGTATTCATTTAAAAGAATTGTACTTGCACAGTTCACTTACAATAATTTACTTATTAGAATTTCTGGTTAGTTCGTCACACTGGTACTTTAGTCTAGGGGAATTGATAAATGGATATGCTGATGTGACGAGTTAATGAGGTAAGGGAGATGGGAGAGTTTTTGTTTTAAATTAGGTATTTATCTTTTAGTTAGGATCGGACCACTTTTTAGGTAGGTCTCTTTTATTTAAAATATTATTTATTGGTTAATATTTATCTAGAACTTCTATGAGAGCTTATCAATAAGCCTTTGTCTTCCATTGTTGTAAAAACTACATTAATTTTGATGATATTTGAGAGATTTCTTTGCCTTTTCATTATGATTATTCTCGCGTGTGTTTGAGTCTTCCACTTAGTCAATATCTATGTACTTATTCTTTTAAAAATTGCTAATGTAATGATCAGGGTTTCTTTTGTTGTACAATTTTTCAAATTATTATTAATGAATTCTCATAATTTTGTGAGTAATGCAAATGAAGGAGAAATTATTCACCAAAATACTTTTTGTTCATTGAGATGGGTATAATTGACAAGGCTATTTATGAGTTGCTCAAATGTTTAGCTATTCTTTTTGGTATATTCAATTTTTTTTGGGTGAAAACAGACATCCATCTGCCTTTTTTTTTTTATTGTACTGCGTATTATTTGAAGTCATATGCATCCATGTGCAGGAACATGACCGATTCTTTTAAAACTTATATGTCGTATTGCCATTTGATATAATTCTTTCCCGTTTTCTTCTTACATTGATTTATTCAGAGGACATATTCATTTTCTTTACATAGTTTCTATAAATCTTGCACCTGAAAACAAGTTAGAATTCGAATGCTTGTTGTAAGGAATAGGCTGTCCCTCAAAGTTTTTAGATTGTTGGATCTTTTCAGCCTCATTGAGCGTTCAATCTGGCTTCGTTTGTGTTTTAATATTTTTTGTTTTATTTTTTATTATTTACCTAAGAGGGCCCCGACTGTCAACCTCGTCTTCTCCAACAAGTTATGCAATTGAAGATATTTCTCAACATATCACACTAGGGGTTTTCTTTAGGTCTTGCTGTTGCTAAGATAGATTGGCAATAAGTTGTGGTTCATGTAGTTTCAATCATGCTAGGAAGATAGATTATTTAACATTTTTAATCGCTTGGGGTGTCCAGAGGAATTTGAGATCTTTTTTTCCCTTCTAAGATCCGGGTCATTCTTTTTCCCTTTTCTTAAAGTATTGGTAATTAGTAATTTTCTTTCGTTTGATCTAAAGCTCCTTGCATTATTATTCACTATTATTGGTAATTGTTTCTATTTGTGTTTCTTTTTACACAAATCATTATATTTTGAAAAAAGGACATCAGCATAATTAAGAAAAGAATAAACAGTGAAATTCTCTATTATCATTGTTGGTCAATATTAACATTGTAAGAGGATAGTTTAGATTAAATGGAGGCGTAACCCCTTTTGAGTACAGTAATGATAAGTTAACCAACAACACTATTGATTAACTACAAGACACGCAATCACAACTTAGTGAAGATAAACTCAGTTTGAACTCACAAATCGCTCGTGTATAACTCAGAAGATAATAACGAACTCAGAAGTAACTCATTTAGAGGGAAAGAGGAGTAATCATCCTAGATACACCTTGGCAGGCAGCCAAACACCCCAACCACCCTCAGAGATCTCTGTCAAGTATTAAAAGCTTCGTAATAAATGGCAATGGTGAGTGAGTGAACTCTGGTTTGTAATAAATCTCTCTCTCTGATGTATATTCTTCTCTCTAGCAATAACTTCTGAACTCTCAAAAGGAACCTTTTTTTTCCCCAGAGGTGGTTAGGGCCCTTAAATAGCCCCCACACCACTCCCGAGATTAATAACTGTGAAAGACATCCCTCATACTTTATGTCATAAACATTAAATGCTTGATGCACTAGTTAGCTCCACGTCATAAACATTAAATGTCAAGACATGCTTTTTGCCTAACCACTGTGTGTCAGGGGGCTGTCATCAAAGAGGTGGCTTACCAACCATCTGACAGCCCCAAATACCACAGTGGTTTACTCAAGTGCAGATTTGACATTGCCTAGCTGGTTAGTGACATCACATAAAGTAGGTGTGACATAAAGTAGAGGGTTGTTTGATTCACAACTCAATGCCCGATGGAACTAGACCCGTCAAAGGGTCGTGTCGGGTCGTGTTCGTGTCGTTTTTTATCGTGTTCGGGTCTTATTGGGTTCGTGTCTAAACGAGTGGCTTTTTTATCGGGTGAAAAAATCATATCCAAACCCGACCTGTTATGTTATCGTGTCGTGTCATGTTCACTCGTTAATACCCATTAAGATAATGAAATATTTTGAATTATATACAAGTTGACATATTATTTCATTTTTGAACCCAAATAGACCCATTAATTCATTGATATTACTAAATCTCTCATTTAGTAAAATTCATTTTGATTAAATTAACATTATGCTACATAAATTGTTTATAAGTTCCAAAAGTATATCTTATTTACTTAAATTAATGGGTCATAACGGGTTTTATCTGGTATTAATGGGTGAAGGGGGTCAACCCTAACCCAACCCGTTAACTATCGTGTCGTATCAGGTTGGCACTGATATGACCCGAACCCATTAAGGGTCCACTCATTAACTTACAACTTCGTGTCGGTTCGTGTCGTGCCTCATTTTTCCAGGTCTAGATGGAACTCAAGGTTGCTCCTCCCGAGGTTCCACGGTCAGGGTCTTTTGGTGTTTTAGCAGGTGTATCTAAGATGGTCAAGACAAACCCCAACGGTGCCTCACTTCTCAATCCTCCAAACCAAGTCCCTCTAAAGTTCCCACGACGAGGTCGTTTGATAGAGCATGAAAGCTCTCCCAGGCCTTGCCAAGCCTGGTCTCTCGCGAGTTTCGTTCGACCTCACACTAAAAATCATTATAATCGTTACAACTCATGGTCAATATAAATAAAGAGATACAACAAGGCTAAGTAAAACAAAAGAACTAAAGGGTGAGCTCTCTCGATCAGCTTCTTTGCTGGAGGATGCCTCTGGGCTGCCTTGTTGAGCTGCATCGCTTTGGGCTACATCGCTGCCTTAATCCAAGACACTGTTGTTATGGGGGATTATCTCTAATCTCAAGATTACCTTCAAGGCCCCCCTGCAAATATCATCTGGTTTTCATGTAGCTTTATACATCAATGTCTTGTTCATTTCTTTGTTGTGTCATAAATTTCGAAGCTGGTAAAACCCTTTGATGTGAATCTAAGAATGCGGAAGCATTAATGTTACAACTACACACCAACTACTAACTACACTACACCACCACCAACAAAAAAATAAAACTAAACTAAGAAAAAGGGTTTCTTTCTTTCTCTATATTTACTTTATCAATATTCAAGTTGTCATTACAAATGACGGCCAAAGACCTATTTATAGGAGATGTTAGCTTGGCAAAAGGGACAACTAATAACTAAAAATGACTCATTAGCTCCAAACATACTTGGAGACTAATTAAAGACTAAAAATAAAATGAAATGACAATAAACCCTAAACTAAAAATAGGAAAAAAACGATAGTCTTCTCCCGGGAGCACAACAACGCGCCACATGTCTCTATGGATTACCATACACATTATTCTTCCCGTCTTCGAAAAAGCTCGTCCTCGAGCTTGCAGGGTGACTTATCAATGCCACATGATATAAACCTCAAAAAAGCTTTGAACCCAATCAAAATCAACCAAAACGGGCTGCCCGACTGGAATTAGGGGTGACAATTTTTGACACGACACGATAACCCGACACGAACTCGACACGAAATTAGCGGGTTAGGGTTGATGATTTCTTGACACGAACCCGAATATGACACGACCCGCTAACACGAATAATAAACGGGTTGGGTTAGTGTCAAACACGTATAACCCGAAAATGACACGAATAGACCCGCTTAACTCGTATTTTATGGAGAATATATTAGATAATTTATATATCTTGATAGGCATTCTATAAAATTCATGGAGAATCGGATGATAAATTATTTATGTGTTGAAAGAAGTTGAAATTAATTAAATTTAAGTTATTGTAGGCCTATGATTGGTATGATTGGTCAAGAGAGAAGAAAAAAATTATTTTATATTTTACTTAATGGGTTACGCGGGTCAACCCGAACACGACACGATAATAAATAGGTCAGGTTAGTGTTTGCTCATTTGACACGATTAGTTAAATGGGTCGGGTTAGGGTTGACTAATACTTGACACGAACCCGACATGACACGACCCGAACACGACACGACGCACACGAATTGCCACCCCTAACTGGAATTAGTCCCATGTGTATGAACCTCATCAATAATGGGTTTAATAACCTAAATCTCGGCAATGCTCTATGAAATCCGAGCAATAAAAAACTGACGATCATATCCGCATTCTCGACACCATAAGTACATGGTTCCTACTTGGTGTGGTGGACCCTTGAATCTGACCAGACTGGAACTTCGGAGATCGCACATTTGCTAGTACGATGGCGAAATAAGCGAACTGAAGACGACGACATTCCGAAAAGCCGGACCCAAAATGGTAAATAGTTGAAAATGGGCTCCAAGTGAGTTGTATTTTTCATGAAAGTCATATGTTGTGTCACAAATAGGCCTTAAGACTAATTTTGACAGGATTTGAGATCAAATAGGGGGTGGGGGATTGGATTAGAGGAGGAAATCCCATTTTTTGGGGGTTTGATTGTGGTTGGGCATAAATGAGTGGGGGAAAGGGGGAAAATAGGAGTCGGGGGGCTAGGGTTTTGGTCGGAGGGGGTTTTGAATGGTTCTTGATGTTTTTTTTTTTGATGTTTTAGGTTTAGTTTGGTAGTTGGGGCAATATGAGAGGGGGGGGGGGGGGGGGGGAAGGGGAAGGAAGAGGGGTTACTAGGGTTAGAATTTGGAGGAAGGTTGGAGACGGTGTTTCATTTGACAAGGTGGTGGTTGTGTGATGGTAGGAGGTGGAGGGTGGAGGGGGCTAAAAGGGTTGGTATCTCCCTTTAAACGGTGATGGAATTTAGGGTTTCCATCCACCCGATTTTCATTTGGACATTTATCCGTCTAAAAATTAAAGGGTTGTCGGAGTTGTAATCACAACTCGATACCCACTTCACGCACCACGACGAACACCAAGAACACACGCAACTCTGATACCAATTTGATGTGAATCTAAGAATGCGGAAGCATTATTGTTACAACTACACACCAACTACTAACTACACAACACCACCACCAACAAAAAAATAAAAATAAACTAAAAAAAGGGCTTCTCTCTCTCTCTCTCTCTCTCTCTCTCTCTCTCTCTATTTTCTTTATCAATATTTAAGTTGTCATTACAAATGATGGCAAATGACCTATTTATAGGAGAGGTTAGCTTGATAACCAAGCTGATACCCAAAAAGAAAAAAAGGACAATTAATTATTAAAAATGACTCATTAGCTTCAAACATGCTTGGAGACTAATTAAAGACTAAAAATAAAAGAAAATGTTAATAAACCCTAAACTAAAAATAGAAAAAAAAGAGATAGCCTTCTCCCGGGAGCACAATCACGCGCCACGTGCCTCCACGGATCACCATACACATTACCCTTTGGATAAAGAACACACTAGACTTCCTTTTGCCTTCAGTTTGTTATAAATTTTGGATAGTATATGATATGTGTGGCACACCGGTGCCTGTGCGACTGTGAGGTAAGATATACTTTTGTATAGGTTAGGTTCAATTCGACATGTAATTTTCACATTTTATTTCAGTGTGTCAAATTTGCAGTTAGAGTTTGAGGATGTTGTGCCCCAATATCCAATTCGTTTGGGCAACCTCCATCAACCATGACCAAGATATAATCAAGATCCAATGGTAATAATAACAAGCATAAAGATGCAAAACAGGAGATAATGACACAGGCACACTAAGATATACGTGGTTCACCAATTTGTCTACATATACAGAGATACCCGAATCTACTATATATGAACAAGTTACAAGTATAAAAGAGAATAATACCAAGGATAAATCACATACTCTTTACTCTCCTACATAAATTCCGGATATCCATTGTACACAACTCACCAGCCAAGTAAATCAAAGTTCTAAACCTAGGACCTTCTCAATATCATGCTCACAAGTGTTCCCATGTACCCACCGCACCAAGTGTACCCCACTCAACCTCCTCACACAATGCATCTAAAGCACACTCGATACATAAAAATCTCACACTCACCACTCTTCCATCTTTGAGGAATACCCATAGGTAAGAGGGACAATACCTCACCTCTCATCCAAAAATCTTCACCTTAGAAAGAGACTTTCATACCCCTTGAAGGCCCTCTCTCAAACACCCTTAAAACGAGCAGCAAAATTTGGGGTTAAACACCCCCCCCCTCCCCCCACATACACACAAAAAAAAATCCTTTTATAGACGGGAGAGAACATGTGTTGAAATCCTGAAATGCCCCTAATTTAATGAAGCTGCGTACCTGTTCGCATGCTGTGAACAATCCCTTTGTTAGCACTTGCCTTCGCTGCAGCGAACAACTTCTTCACTGGCTGCAGAATTATAATTCCAGAGTCAACAAAACTCTGGCCAACTTCAGGGGACATTTTGAGCCAAAAACCACAACTGAGAGAGACCTTCCATATAAGCTGGAAGTTTTTTTTCCAAAACTGAATGAGCTAATCATTCCCTATACCATGTTTCCTGATTTGCACAGTTATTAAGCAGTGACAATGACTCATTATTGTTCTAAAAATTACAAATCAAAACCATGTTGTTTTGTTATATAGATACACGTTAAGCGTGTATATAAATATTTACTTTCTTCAATGTTTTCCATTACCCAGAATATATATATCTACTCACAAAATTACGAACAAATGAACAAGGATTTGCATAGAGAGAATTAATCTAAATAAAGGAAGTAGATCCGAGTGTTCTGATTAAGGGAATTCAATTAAGGGCATATGTATACAGTTCTGATTCCAATGGAGCCTCTGTGAAATCTTACGACCTAACCCAATTTTAAAATGTGGAACTTGCTAGTAAACACAATTTAGAAGAGGCCCTGTTTCATCAATATCTCTAAAAATAGTACCTAGATGGAAATATTCCCCTGAATAAAGCTAGGCAAAAATTCTGAAGTGGGGAGAGTAGTCAATGATAATAATTCGAAACTCATTTACGAACTCAGACCGGAGAGCATACTAATTTAATCAGTGTTGAATTTTTGAAGTAAATATACTACAGAATGAAGGTTGAAAATTTAAAGTAAATATGATGGAAATGGGTCCTTTTTAGGGTTTAATTAGTCATTTTATTTTCTTTATTTTTATTATGTGTATTTTCCTTTGTTTTGCTTTAGTATTTAAAGGTAGGGAGTAGTAATGGCATTTTTGTAATTAGGGCCTTAGCTTGGAGTCTAAGCTACTCCTCCCCTTTAAATACTCACATGTAAGCCTCATTTGAGGAAGACTTGAATTTTGGAATAGAAAAGAGTGTTTCTCTCTCTAAAGTGACTAAAGTGATGTTTAGATATTTGTAGGAGTCTTTTGACATGTAGTTTACATCAAATTGGTATCAGAGCGGGTGTCGCTCCACATTGGTGTTTGGTGTATCGGTGTATTTTTTTATCAAATTCGTGCACTACATTCAATGGCTCCAAGAATTTCCAAACGACAACAAGAAGAGTTTAATCGAGAAATGAAGCAACGAATCGAGGAGTTGGAGCAACAAATAGCCCAAATAAGGGTGTAAACGGGTCGGGTCTGGATCGGGTAAGGGTATATATATCCAGATCGGATCCGGGTATTTTTTTTGTAGATCGGGTCTTACCCGATTACCAGTCGGGTCTCAGAAAATGGACCCAGATCCGGATCCGTTAAGGACCCGAAGACTCGACCCGAATAGCTGTAACTAAACTTACTATATATATAAGTTAGTTTATATAAAACTAACTTACTATATATATATATAACTGATATATAAAACTATAATTATATTACTATATATAAACCAACTTACTATATATATATATATATAAAATATATATAAACTGTAACTTACCACTATATATATATATATATATAATATAATAAATATATATTTATATATAATATTATGTACATATATATATATATATATATATTATATTATATATAAATATATATTTATTATATTATATATATATATATATATATATATATATATATATATATATATATATATATATATACACACATTCGGGTCGGGTCCTATCGGATCAGAGTCATGTATATCCAGATCCGGTCCATTAACTAATCGGATAATCGGGTTTATAAAATTTGCTCAAGATCCGTTAATTCGGGTCGGGACCCGGTCCATTGACAGCCCTATGCCCAAATCCTTGTGCCCCCCCCCCCCCCCCCCCCCCTACAAAACGACAACAAGAAGAGTTTAATCGAGAAATGAAGCAACGAATCGAGGAGTTGGAGCAACGAATCGAGGGTTTCCATCCACCCGATTCTCATTTGGACATTTATCCGTATAAAAATTAAAGGGTTGTCGGAGTTGTAATCACAACTCGATACCCACTTCACGCACCACGACGAACACCAAGAACAAACGCAACTCTGATACCAATTTGATGTGAATCTAAGAATGCGGAAGCATTATTGTCACAACTACACACCAACTACTAACTACACAACACCACCACCAACAAAAAAATAAAATAAACTAAAAAAAGGGCTTCTTTCTCTCTCTCTCTCTCTCTATTTTCTTTATCAATATTTAAGTTGTCATTACAAATGATGGCAAATGACCTATTTATAGGAGAGGTTAGCTTGATAACCAAGCTGATACCCAAAAAGAAAAAAAGGACAACTAATTATTAAAAATGACTCATTAGCTTCAAACATGCTTGGAGACTAATTAAAGACTAAAAATAAAAGAAAATGTTAATAAACCCTAAACTAAAAATAGAAAAAAAAGAGATAGTCTTCTCCTGGGAGCACAATCACGCGCCACGTGTCTCCACGGATCACCATACACATTACCCTTTGGATAAAGAACACACTAGACTTCCTTTTGCCTTCACTTTGTTATAAATTTTGGATAGTATATGATATGTGTGGCACACCGGTGCCTGTGCGATTGTGAGGTAAGATATACTTTTGTATAGGTTAGGTTCAATTCGACATGTAATTTTCACATTTTATTTCAGTGTGTCAAATTTGCGGTTAGAGTTTGAGGATGTTGTGCCCCAATATCCAATTCGTTTGGGCAACCTCCATCAGCCATGACCAAGATATAATCAAGATCCAATGGTAATAATAACAAGCATAAAGATGCAAAACAGGAGATAATGACACAGGCACACTAAGATATACGTGGTTCACCAATTTGTCTACATATACAGAGATACCCGAATCTACTATATATGAACAAGTTACAAGTATAAAAGAGAATAATACCAAGGATAAATCACATACTCTTTACTCCCCTACATAAATTCCGGATATCCATTGTACACAACTCACCAGCCAAGTAAATCAAAGTTCTAAACCTAGGACCTTCTCAATATCATGCTCACAAGTGTTCCCATGTACCCACCGCACCAAGTGTACCCCACTCAACCTCCTCACACAATGCATCTAAAGCACACTCGATACATAAAAATCTCACACTCACCACTCTTCCATCTTTGAGGAATACCCATAGGTAAGAGGGACAATACCTCACCTCTCATCCAAAAATCTTCACCTTAGAAAGAGACTTTCATACCCCTTGAAGGCCCTCTCTCAAACACCCTTAAAACGAGCAGCAAAATTTGGGGTTAAACACCCCCCCCCTCCCCCCACATACACACAAAAAAAAATCCTTTTATAGACGGGAGAGAACATGTGTTGAAATCCTGAAATGCCCCTAATTTAATGAAGCTGCGTACCTGTTCGCATGCTGTGAACAATCCCTTTGTTAGCACTTGCCTTCGCTGCAGCGAACAACTTCTTCACTGGCTGCAGAATTATAATTCCAGAGTCAACAAAACTCTGGCCAACTTCAGGGGACATTTTGAGCCAAAAACCACAACTGAGAGAGACCTTCCATATAAGCTGGAAGTTTTTTTTCCAAAACTGAATGAGCTAATCATTCCCTATACCATGTTTCCTGATTTGCACAGTTATTAAGCAGTGACAATGACTCATTATTGTTCTAAAAATTACAAATCAAAACCATGTTGTTTTGTTATATAGATACACGTTAAGCGTGTATATAAATATTTACTTTCTTCAATGTTTTCCATTGCCCAGAATATATATATCTACTCACAAAATTACGAACAAATGAACAAGGATTTGCATAGAGAGAATTAATCTAAATAAAGGAAGTAGATCCGAGTGTTCTGATTAAGGGAATTCAATTAAGGGCATATGTATACAGTTCTGATTCCAATGGAGCCTCTGTGAAATCTTACGACCTAACCCAATTTTAAAATGTGGAACTTGCTAGTAAACACAATTTAGAAGAGGCCCTGTTTCATCAATAACTCTAAAAATAGTACCTAGATGGAAATATTCCCCTGAATAAAGCTAGGCAAAAATTCTGAAGTGGGGAGAGTAGTCAATGATAATAATTCGAAACTCATTTACGAACTCAGACCGGAGAGCATACTAATTTAATCAATGTTGAATTTTTGAAGTAAATATACTACAGAATGAAGGTTGAAAATTTAAAGTAAATATGATGGAAATGGGTCCTTTTTAGGGTTTAATTAGTCATTTTATTTTCTTTATTTTTATTATGTGTATTTTCCTTTGTTTTGCTTTAGTATTTAAAGGTAGGGAGTAGTAATGGCATTTTTGTAATTAGGGCCTTAGCTTGGAGTCTAAGCTACTCCTCCCCTTTAAATACTCACATGTAAGCCTCATTTGAGGAAGACTTGAATTTTGGAATAGGAAAGAATGTTTCCCTCTCTAAAGTGACTAAAGTGATGTTTAGATATTTGTAGGAGTCTTTTGACATGTAGTTTACATCAAATTGGTATCAGAGCGGGTGTCGCTCCACATTGGTGTTTGGTGTTTGGTGTATCGGTGTATTTTTTTATCAAATTCGTGCACTACATTCAATGGCTCCAAGAATTTCCAAACGACAACAAGAAGAGTTTAATCGAGAAATGAAGCAACAAATCGAGGAGTTGGAGCAACAAATAGCCCAAATAGGGGTGTAAACGGGTCGGGTCTGGATCGGGTAAGGGTATATATATCCAGATCGGATCCGGGTATTTTTTTTGTAGATCGGGTCTTACCCGATTACCAGTCGGGTCTCAGAAAATGGACCCAGATCCGGATCCGTTAAGGACCCGAAGACTCGACCCGAATAGCTGTAACTAAACTTACTATATATATAAGTTAGTTTATATAAAACTAACTTACTATATATATATATAACTGATATATAAAACTGTAATTATATTACTATATATAAACCAACTTACTATATATATATATATATATATATAAACTGTAACTTACCACTATATATATATATACACACATTCGGGTCGGGTCCTATCGGATCAGAGTCATGTATATCCAGATCCGGTCCATTAACTAATAAGATAATCGGGTTTATAAAATTTGCTCAAGATCCGTTAATTCGGGTCGGGACCCGGTCCATTGACAGCCCTATGCCCAAATCCTTGTGCCCCCCCCCCCCCCCCCCCCCCACACACAAACGACAACAAAAAGAGTTTAATCGAGAAATGAAGCAACGAATCGAGGAGTTGGAGCAACAAATAGCCCAAATCCTTGCGATCCCCCCCCCCCCCCCCAAGTAGCCTAAACCCTAGCCCCCAAATGTCTGCTGCCCCAACTCAAAAACAACCCCAAACCCTAGTGAATTATATTACTATATATAAACCCCAAACCCTAGTGAATTATATTACTATATATAAACCCCAGTGTAACTAATGAGGATGAAATTGGAAGAAGCCCTCTTACTGAAGAGGCTTCACACCTCTCCTTTTTCTGTTCGTTTCCTAGAAAGTTACATTTCCGTTGCTCATAAAACATATTTTAACCTGCTGGTTCCCTGAGTGGAATGATATAGTACGCACTAGTTGATTCCGATTCTTGTAAAATCTGGCAGATAGGTTTTCCAAGAATCTGCCAATTTTCTTTTTTGATTGTTCCTATATGGAATAATGCATTTTTTTAAAAATGTTTTGGCGATGGATTTAATTTGGTAAACTAATATTATGACAGAAATTTACTTCGAAGAAACATTTGAAGAAAAAGAAAGAAATTTCAGGGGCTTTTGTAGTAAGCAACAAGAAAGAGGGGCATGTGTATGACCTGCGGCAGGTATTTTCCACTCTCATCATATATAAAAATGTACAACTACTAATCACATCATAGAAGTAGATGCCTCTGTGCAGGGGCGGACCCACCCCATCCCGAAGGGGTGCGGCCGCACCCACAATGTTTTCAGAAATTTTTACGATTAACTATTAACTGTGATATTTATTTAATATATTTTATCTGTTGGAATTTTTTCCAATTGTAATTGCTGATTATAATTAGTCATTTAATTCCTGAAATTATATGGGCTAAAAAATTTGCAAAAAAACTTAATATAAGCCTAAAAATTCGCCTCGGGGACTCCCGTCCCCGAACCCCCAACCATGGTTCGAAAATTTTCGCACCCAATGAACAAAAATCCTGGGTCCGCCACCGCCTCTGTGAGTCTTAGTACTATTAGTAATACCAGCATCATCTGTTTCCATTTGATTATAGGGACCCCACAACTCCATATTTTACAACAGTAGTGGCGACACGGTTGAATTATCGGATGACATGGATATAGCCGAATCTGAACATTCCAACTTCGATGAAGTGGATGATGACGACTCGGAGTGGGAATATACTGCAGAGAAAGAGAAAAAAAGGCATCAAAATAACAAAAAGAATTCGAAAACAGGAAGCGATTCAGGCAGAGCATTTCTTCCGGTAAGCAACAATGATCCAGATAATTCTGAAACAGTATCTTCAGTGGAGGAATATATGGATGCCAATCTGACAGTTGTACCCGAAGTCTGCTGCTCGTGTAGTAAAAAATCTTTGTGCAACACAAAGAAATGCGAGTGTCAAGCTGCAGGGAGCAGCTGTTCTGTGTCATGTGGATGTGCGGCGAGTAAATGCAACAGAGTATCGGGATTGCTGGAGGGGGGTGAGCCTGAGATTTTTTTGGGTGCTGATGAAGAACAGAGAGGAGCCGAGTTCTTGCTTCTCATGGTTTATTGCTACTTCAGAGCGCGCTTTCTGAGAAGCCTACTGAGACGAAAGACGATTGTGGGTCAATAAGAAAGCCGTTGTCTGACATTGCGAATACACTGGTATGTTGACTACTAACTTTTTTCCGCCTTTGTGGAAATGGTTTTCCAGAAATATGGCATGTTTGAGTCCATTTCATTTTTAAAAAAAACGCAGAAGCTTGGTTAGTTACAGAATAAAGAGTTTTTTCCAGGGAATCTCCGTGGAGAATTAATATTGGAGTTTGTGTTAATGCAATTTTTTTGGGGGAACTGGAAATCCTATATCTTCCTAGTTTTCAATTTTTTTCTCTGGCATAAAAAAAATGTTTGCTTCTGTTTCTCCAATCTATTTTTAGAAAAATATTATAAAAAATGTTCCTATTCTAATAATTTTTAAAAATAAAAGACAAACCGATGAAAGCTGCTGTGCACGAGGTATGACGGAAGCACAGCATAACTTAATTACAACAACATATTTTCAGAAAAATAGGGTTTCTCATTCGTTAAGTAAGGTTATTACAAGGCTTGACCGTTGGCCTCTTGTAGCCAAGATAATCTTGAAAAGATAAAAAGACTTGAAGAGTGCACGTTAAGAATATTTTAAAGAAATAATATTCTCTAGCTAAAACACTAACTAAAATAAGGTAAATCACCTAACAGGGACATGGAAATAGAAATATAAACTATAAGCACAATGTACACATTATATATTTGGTTTGTATTCTGTCTAGAAATGGCTTCTTCAGGATTTGCTTTTGCTCTTCTTTGTACAGAGTTTCGTTCCACGTGCTGCTAACTAAAACTTGAACTCTCTTCAGCTGAAGTCAGATGCACCAAAGCCTAATCAGAAGAAGAAATGGCGAAAATCTGTGCTACAGCTTGTTCCGGTAGTCCCTCAGCCAGAAAATGCTGAAGCATCACAGAGACCAGAGGGTAGCGCTATCGAGTCGGACATCCCATTGAAATTACCTAGAGGAAAGAGATCAAACAATAACACCTTGAAAGATAAAAAACTCTGACCAACCCAATAATTCTGTTGTTAATGAGACCGAAGCTCCTGCTCCAACAAGTCAGTCCTCAACGGGAGCCAAAAAAGTGGCTGAGAAAGAAAACAGCAATTGTTAATCAGTTGTAAATTTGCATTATCAGAGAAATGTTTCGGATGAGATTTTAGAAATATATGCAATCTTCTTCGGTAATTTTTTTCCCTGGTGGGTATGTAACAAAACCAGGTTAGGATTGATCAATTGGATCCTATGTTGATCTGGTTCCTCTGGTTAATGTGCGGAGTAAAGTTATCCCAGTACTGTACTGTAATTTCACCCCTTCTAATTGATTTGTATTGGAAACATTCTTGTTCCCAAACCCGTCTAATTTTACCCCTTCTAAATTCCTTTTACAATATTCGAGTTTAAATTGGTAATTATTAGTTTGAGAGGAAAGGATATAATGATAAACTTAAAAATTATTCAGTTAGAGGATCTAATTATCCAATACTTAGTGTTCTTTTACAACTGCCTTTTTTATTCTTATGCTTTGGTTCATATTCAAATGTCCAATATATGAGCCAAACTAGTTAAATGAAAGTCTCAGCACATTAACAACAGTACGTGGGGGAAATAATTCGAAGATGGTGTTGATAGTTATGAACTTAGAATATGATCGGTGCTTTAGATTGAGAGTTTCTAAGGGCATCACAAAACTCACTTTAAAATAGTACTATCTTTTTTTTTTCTTTTCTTTTCAAAATACCATTTAATTTTAATAATTACTTTAAAATACCACAAAGGGCTATCACATATTTAAACTTTTAAAATTACCCACTTTCCCTCCTCTCTACACATTCAAACATTCAAACCTTTCATCTTCAACTTCCAAACTTTTCATCTTCAAGTAAATATTAAGCTAATCCAGTTGGTACATTAAACAAGAAGACATATCATCTTCAAATCAATTAAACGAGTTTAACCTTTGGATGATACCTTACACTATATATTTTTACAGCTTTTCGTTTTTTTTACCGAACTGTTGAAAACGAGTTTTTTTACCGAATTGTTGAAAGCACAAGGTTGGATCGAAATCACAAGTTTATTGACCTGTTGGATCGAAATCGAAAGCTTCCAAACATCACAAGGTTCGAAATGGATCAACCCCTTGAATATTGAAATCAAAACAAACTGTATGATATTTTTTTGAAATCAGGACGACTTGTACGTAATCAAAACGACCTGTCAAACTAGGGTTTCAATTCGGTGGGATCATAACGACTTCATTGCATTGATTCGTCATGTTTATAACGAATCAATGCATTCTGAATTAGGGTATCCATTCGTAATCATTATCACGAATTCTATTACTTAATTCGCTATGTTTATGCCGAATGGATCATCAAATTACTCCACGTGTCAATCGTCACCTTTACCCCGAATCGATTACGATATTTCGTTATGTGTAGGCCAAATGTTGCCACAACCATTCGCCACCTTTACCCCGAATGGATTCAATTATTTCGTTATGTTTATAATGAATGCCTATGAAATGATACATGATTACCTATGAAATGATACATGATTACTTATGAAATGATACATCATTACCTATAAAATGACTTATGTTTATAATGAATACATGATTACTTATGAAATGATACATCATTACCTATGTAATGACTTATGTTTATATTCAATACATGATTACCAATGAAGTGATACATCTTATGACTTATCCTTAAGGAATTATGTATAGCACAATACGTTAGTTATGTTTATGATTTAAGTTTTAAACAATAGATGACTTATGTTTATAAATTCTATATTTCATGACTTATATTTAAAAAATACATGATTTAATGCAGGTCTACCATGGATAACCTAATATCCTACAATCGCAAGAATCGGAAGCCGTTAACTACCTCAGAGAGGAAGCGTTGAGAAGAGATCCATGCTCTATCTACTGCGACTGCTACTGCTACTCCCTTATAGGGCGTTATCTCAGATGTGATGGAGGTGGATGCCCCGGTGGTGGAGATGCCTGAGGAGGTTGCAGTACATGATGAGGAGGCAGATGAGGTTGAGGTGGAGGAGGAGGATGACGTTGAGGGTGAGGAGGGGCTGAGGTTGAGGAGGAGGGACATGATGCAGTGGGGGTAATGCCATGCAGGAGGATGAGATTGAGGGGGGTGTATTACCCGAATGACTTGAATTTTTTTTTACCGTTTTACACAAGACCACTACAGCGTATAGTAAAAAGAAAAAATTTCCTGAAGAAGACACCTCTACCACGGCTTACGCCCCCCCCCCCCCCCCCCCCCACAATCTTAGCCTATTAAAACATTTCAAGCATCATGTGGCCTACGGTATTTGGACCGGTTCAGTGGTAATTAAGTTTTCCTACAATGTCAAATCATTAATGTTTTATATAATTCATTACTTTGATAAATCTTGATAAATATTTTGCTTATATTGTAGGAGGAACGGGTCCCTTTATTGTGCATCAATCACCGGACGAAAATTAGGGAGTGGGAATTCAGTGATCTTTCTCCAAGTGTACAAAGGAGGGTCCAAAGGGCTAAGTTGGGTGAACTTATAACATTTAGCCACCGTTATATAGACTACGCCCTTGTATTTGTGTTGGTCAAGAGGTGGCATCCGAAGACTAATACATTCCATATGCCATTTGGGGAGATGACAATCACCCTCGACGACGTATATACGATCTTGGGCGTTCCACTCGTCGGATTACCTATATATAACTCGCAACCCTTAGTTGAGGAGGATGAGGATGAGGATGATCCCGTCGGTTGTGAACCTTGTGGTGAAGTTGTTGGGAGTGAGCAAGGAAGTTTCCCTGGAAGAATGTGGTGAGCATGCGGTCGTTCGATTGAAGTGTCTCAGTGTGAATTTTAAGGAACTGTCTAAGGACGCCAATGCCTCGAGTGCAGATAAAGACTATTATGCTAGGGCCTATTTGTCACATTATAGGGTGCACAATTTTCCCCGACAAGTCAAAGAACAAGATTTTCGTGCTCTACCTTCATGTTCTTAGAGACGTGAAGAAGGTTGGGAAACTAGTATGGGGGATGGGTATCGTGGTGCATGTGGATCGGCACCTGGGCCTTGCTTCTCGCTCAGGTCTGAGGCAAATGAGTGGTTGCCTCTCTCTTATACATGTAACTAATAATCTAAATTCATATTTAGGCTATGTATGTTTATCAATTTCTCCTCTTTTTATTAATAAATTTGTAATATGTACATTTTGTAATCATGGATATATGAGCACTTTTTAGGGGTTGGCGGATGTATCGACATGGAGTTCGATGAAACCATGCCAAGGATTTCACGCTGGTCATTGCAATCTGCCTCTCAGAAAAATGCATTTCAAAACCTAATAAATTATCACGAGCAGTTGGATGATATAAACGTTGGTGATGTGAGTAAAGTCTTTGGATTGATTGTAATGTTTTCTTTTTTACTTCGATATTTTCTGACATTCAGTTATGTATTATTTCTGTGTAGGTCATTTGAGAACTCTACTGAGATGCTCGGGTTCCTTCACGAAGCATCATGGTATAGCGGGATCATGGTTTGTTTTGAGGTGGGGGGGCCCTATTACATGGAAATATGCCTTAAATAATTCGGAAAACTGCAAATCATAACTCGCGAGCCCATGACACCCTTGAACGACGGCGGCTCGATACAAAGTAAAATTCGATATGCAAAAATGGTAACAAGAAAATTGGCAAGACCACCTTCTATCCGAAAAGTCTTGGTCTGTGCCCGTATCGACCAGGTGGGACTGTAGCAGTGATTATATGGCTTGGTTCTTGTCCAAATCCCATCCTAGAGTCCAAAACCCCAAGTTTCGCACGGTCAAACAACAACAAACATCGTTGGTAAGTTTTATATGTAAAATACTTTCGGGTGTTCTACTTTCGTTACTAATTTAATGTTACTATCTTTTTGATAGGCGGACAAGGTGCGCAAGGCTATGGATTTATTGAAGAATAATATTGACGATGGAATTGATGTTGATCCGGGTGCATTAATTGCACGTAGTATCCAAGCCTATGATATCCTAGTTGCGACCATTGGGGTAGGCAGTCCAGTTGTTATTGAGGAGCGGGTAGCAAAGAAAAGCAAGTCCAGAGGCAAAGGAAAAGAAAAACTAGTTGAGGGGTTCCATAGAAGTAAAAGAAAAAAAATATGAGTTTTGATTAAATGTTTTCAAGTTGTAGCTGAGGGGTATTAAAGAAGTAAGCACACTATGTTTTGAAGTTTTGATTAAATGTTTTGAAGTTGTAGTTGAGGGGTCCCAAATGTTTTGAACTTAATTTGAATTTAAATGTTGATTTAAGTTTAAAATTATATGAGTATGTTGATATATATTGTGGTATTACTGTTGGTATTAATGTTGGTATGTATTGAACTTAATTTTATGAATATGTTCAAATTATATGAATATAACTGTTGGTATTAACAATAAATGCTTGGCTTCATTCGCTATGTTCATAGCAAATAAGGTCACTTAATTCGGCATAAACATAACGGACGAGGAACTATTTGAAGTTTGTTCGTTATTAACATAGAGAACAGTGATCTTATTAACCAAACAATGCTTGGATTCATTCGCTATGTTCATAGCGAATAAGGTCACGTAATTCGATATAAACATATCGAACAAGAGACTTTTAAGTTGGTTCGTTATAAACATAGCGAACAGTGACCTTATTAACAAAAAATGCTTGGATTCATTCGCTATATTCATAGCGAATAAGGTCACTTAATTCGGTATAAACATTGCGAACAACAAACTTTTAAGTTGGTTTGTTATAAACATAGCAAACGATGACCTTATTAACAAAAAATGCTTGGCTTCATTCGGGCTAAACATATCGAACAACGAACTTTTATTACAACATTTTAATTTAATTTCATTCAACTACATTTGAATATGTGTGTTTTGATTTAATTTGATACAACTACATTTCAATATCAGCCAACTATATTTGAATACCATACAACTTCATTTAAATATTTTAATATTATAACAATTCAATATGATATCATACAACTTCATTTCAGTATCAACCAACTACATTTGAATATCATACAACTTCATTTCATTTAATATAACTTCATCTCAATTTCATATCCTTCAGCTTCGTTTCGTACCAAACTTTACATGATTTCATAAAATAAGAGACATCCTTGACTAGTTGATCTCGATAGGTTGATCGTTGGTTACTACATCTTTTGGGCAGATTTTCCAAAACACTGTTACTTGTTGCTCGTATTTATCAATCCAAGATTTTGCTTCGGGCAATGAACAACTATGCCAGTGACTTGCTACCGAGGGAATTGGATATTCATACTTCAACCTCAAAGCTACAAAGTGATTCCCGTAAATATGAGCGATCTCCATGATCATTTGATGAACGATTCGTTCATATATCATTGGTAAAAATATGAGACATTGTCTCTTTGAAATGAGGACGCACACGCACTTGTAAGTTTCCGCCAAAAGATAGTCGCTCGCAGGCATGATCATCCAAGACTTCAGCATACCTGGGCTTGAATAATCGTCCAACATATGTATAATAGTGTTCAAAAATCAATCCCCAAAATAGTGCGCGTAAAAGTCATTATTTGTCGGAACTTCTTTAATCAAGTCTGATCTCATTTGTCTCCACCCATTGGGTCCAAATTTGAGGCATTTAGCAACGCATTTAAACCCACAATTTGCATCAACATTAACTGTGACACCCCGACTAATTAAATACCGGGTAGCTACTCCTTTATTTAAAATTAATACAAAATGTCAAGTTGGTTCAGTTCATAGCATCACTGTCGAAAACGTTTTAAAAATTTCTAGCCACCTAATATTTAAAAAGTGAGTTCTCAATTTTAGTTAAATCTGATTAACATACAACCAATTTAAATTACGGAATACTAATACCACAACCACAACATAATCACAATAGAATACCTATGGATTAATAATAAATCTAGAGGAATACTCCTCTCAAAAATACGAATACTGAATACAACCAAATACAAAATATGAATAACTAATTAATTGAATCCAATACTGAAATAAAACTGAATAAATAAGATGTCTCTAAGAGAAAAGGGGTGACATGCCCTACAGATAAGTGAGTCTGAAATGGAATCAAAATGAAAAGTGGAGGCGTTTCTAATCAAGGTCCTGTAACTTCCACAGCAGCTACAACACGTCCCTGGAATGGAATTCCTAAGCTTGATGTCCTTGAGGCTGGGCACCTAAAATATTTTTACAAGAAAATAGATTTGAAAG
The DNA here is from genome assembly GCA_949130495.1 of Sambucus nigra. Lineage (NCBI taxonomy): Eukaryota > Viridiplantae > Streptophyta > Magnoliopsida > Dipsacales > Adoxaceae > Sambucus > Sambucus nigra. The sequence continues at coordinate 18,651,277 of OX422224.1, forward strand.
AAAACGGGTCAGAGCCCGATTGTGAAAACAGTTTAAAATACAGCAAGTGTTTAATATCATTAAACAATGAATATAAAATACATGATAGCGCGTGCACCCACATGAGTTCCTCACCTCTCAACTAATTTTGCACTCCTACGTACCCATACCCATTCTAGTTATTCCATTAACTAACTAGTCTAATTCAATATCTGATTTTCACTATACTATTCATGGTTTAATTCCCGACGTCTTAATATAAACTGAGAGTTTTACCTTCATTCCTCAGAATTTGTTACAATAATTACTAAGAGTTTTCCCATTTTTAACTCTACAAAGATGTTACGTTAATTCACACTTGTACTTATATAAATAGTTCATTTCAATATTTCAGTATATCAATCTCATCATAAATATACAACAATGGCACCCCTAGACTAAGCTGCGGTGCACACATACTCTGCTATCAAATCCCGGTACATCACGTACATAAGGATCACGTATTCCAAATCTCTCAGGAACCATTTTGACAAGTAACAAACATACATAATGGAGGCGAACATAGTTCACATCACATGGGTCACGCACATACCTACGCTCCCATGATCAGCAGACTTATTAACTCCTCAATAAGTCATTCTCTGACCTATGTCCTCGAGGTACCAATCTAAATCCCCCCGTAGGCACACAAAGATTAGATCGCCCTGATCGAATGCCGACCTCCCGTGATAGCAAGTATGGTAGGTATGTTATACACATATAACCACATATACTAAGCATTCACACCTCTTAGATATCTTATAATATTAATAGAGGTATATTTTACATTCCTATACCGTCATTAATGTAGTACACTTACAAGTCCCTGAATAATATACATCAATAGATAATCAACTCTTCTCACGTCGCAAATTCAAGTACTTATTTCCTAACCCATAGATGTCATCCGGTTTATTACGAAATTCTAATTTTTAATCCTTAACGTACTCCAAACTCACAACTATACCCACTAGTCAACAAGGGAAGGTTAACACTCAATTAAATAAGTCTACTGGAAGTTCGAAATAAAATCAGGCCTAAAAAGGCCATTCTGTCAACTCGTTAGAAATCTCGTTCGAACGACGTAGTTCGAACGAGTGTCGTTTGAACGAAGGGCTTTGAACGAACTCGTTAGAAGGGGTACTGTAATCTCATTAGAAGTCTCATTCGAACAAGGTCATTCGAGCGACCTGGACAGGTCTTCTAACGAGATGGTAGAGTACGCCCAAAAATTTCCCAACTTCGTTTTTCTTCATTTTTCTCTTCTTTAAATCCATCCTAAGATCATCCCAATAACGTTTTAATGTTTTTAAACTATTCTAAGTCACCCTAGGTCACTCCTTAACGTATTTTTGGGATCAATTCTTAATAATCAACATGCAATAATCATAAATTCCCAATTCTTGCCCCAAACCCTATGAACATGAACTCAGAATTTAATTGACTATCAAGACTTCTTATTAATCCGTTTTTAAATCATCAAAAGTTACATTTTTGCGTATTGAATTCGTCCATAATCATTCTGCATGCAATCCCTATCCAAAATCATGAGTTTCACTACAATCCCATTGGGTTTTTCATCAAAACTATCAAGGCATATACAATTCCTACACTAAACATGGAGGAAATATTCATTGAACTTAATAACATCAAATCACTTGCCTTAAATCTGATGTTCTGGTTCGTTGTTGATGATCAAGGGTTGGTTCTCTCTTCTTTCCGGTCACAAATTCCTTTCAAAATGCTGGTGATGGAGGAGGGTTTGGTTAGGAACCTCTTTTAACCTCTCTCTAACTCCTCTCAAAACTCCCATAGCCCACTCTCTTGTCTTTGGTTGATAATGGCCTTAGTGTCCTCACTAATTATTAATAAGCAACCATTAAAATTCGTGGGTTTTAATTCCGAAATTTTTAAAATTACCAAAATACCCTTCTAGGTTGCCGGTTTGGCCTAAAAGTCCCCCCGGAACCCAAACCAAACTCCCGACTAGTGTTTTATGACTATTTCGACCCTTCCGGACGCATTGGCGCACTCAAAATGATCATTCGCTTGATAAAATATAAATTACTTAATCTAATTAAATTCATTCCTGACGCGACTGACACGCGCGTCCCAACTTAATTTCCTAATTTGTCGTATTTCTGCCTTGTGACAATTTTAATATTTTCAATACTCATATATTACCATATATACTCAGAAATATTCAATTTTAACATCATACTCAAATACCAACACACGTCTCGCTAGTATTTACATCCGGATTAATTCCCAATTAATTCTCATTTAATTCAATTAATCCGTTAAATAAAAATCAATAAAATTACGGGGTATTACATACTTCCCCCCTAATAACAGACTTTCATCCCAAAATTCAGAACTAAATAAAACCTGGTAAAAATAGCTCTGGATAACGTTCGCGCATCTCATCCTCGCGCTCCCATGTGGACTCCTCGGCATTATGATTCCGTCACTGCACGCGTACTAATGGTACTATCTTCGACCTCAGTTTCCTCTCGCTGTGGTCCAAAATAGCAATTGACCCCTCCTCGTAGGAACTATTAGGCTGAAGATCGATGTCCTCTAAAGCAATGTGAGTATGGGCCAAATCGTCCCTAAGATATTTCCTTAGCGAGGAAATATGGAACACATCATGAATCCTATGCAAGTGCTCCGGTAACCCAAGTCTATACGCAACTGGCCCAATCCGCTCGATGATAGGAAATGGCCCCACATATCTTGGTGCCAGTTTTCCCTTCTTCCCAAAACGCATAATCCCCTTAATAGGGGATACTCTGAGTAGCACCTGGTCCCCCACCTTGAACTCTCTGAAGAACCTCTTGGCATCAACATAACTCTTTTGTCGGTCTCGAGCTACCCGAATACGGCTCCGTATCATCTCTATCCTTGCCGAAGTATCCTGAATTACTTCCGGCCCAAGGAGTTTGTTATCCCCCACCTCTAACCAACATGCTGGGGAACGACAAGGTTTACCATACAATGCCTCGAATGGAGCCATGCTAATGGTGAACTGGTAGGAGTTATTATAAGAAAACTCCACCAGTGGAAGGTACTGTTCCCAACCACCTCCAAAGTCTAAGATGCACATACTCAACATGTCCTCCAACATCTGATTCGTTCTCTCGATTTGCCCATCTGTCTACGGGTGGTACGCTGTACTCAGCTGCAACTCCGTACCCATTGTCTCTTGGAAACTCTCCCAAAATCGTAAAACAAATATCTTGTCTCGGTCAGACACGATATTGAGAGGCACCCCGTGAAGTCTCACTATCTCCGCTATGAAAATCTGGACATACTGTCCCGTAGTGTAGTCTGTCCGGGCTAGCAAAAAATGAGCAACTTTGGTCAGTCTATCCACGATTACCCATATGGAGTCGTGACCCCTCTACGAAGTAGGTAACCCCGTGATAAAGTCCATGGATATGCTCTCCCATTTCCACATCGAAACCTCTAACGGCTATAGAAGTCCTGTCGGTCTCTGATGGTCCACCTTTACTAGTTGACTAGTGGCGCATTTAGAAACGAACACGGTAATATCTCTCTTTATCCCGCTCCACCAGTACTGTCTTCTCATGTCTTGGTACATCTTATCCCCACCAGGGTGTACCGCGAAACGCGAGCCATGCGACTCTGTCATTACCTCGTGTCGCAAGCCTTCCCCTTCTGGAACGACCAGTTTCCCATTGAAGCGTAATCCCCCGTCTAAACTAATGGTATAGGACTCGGCTCCCTCTGCTAGTAATCGAACTATCTGCTCCTGACAGAACGAGTCTTTTGCCTGGGCCTTTATCACTCTAGTAACAATCTGAGGTGTAACAGTCATCACATACATGAATGATCGGGCCACGGCATCCTGGTGTCCCAACTCCTTCCATTTAGCTTTCCACACCTCGACCACCTCATTTACTGGCCTACAGCTCAACGCGTCTGCTACCACGTTAGCCTTCCCTGGGTGATATTAGATATCAAACTGATAATCCTTCACAAACTCAAGCCACCGACGTTGATGCATATTCAGTTCCTTCTGCGTGAAGAGGTATTATAGAGACTTGTGATCTATGAACAACCGAAATTTTTCCCCCAGGAGATAGTGTCTCCAAATTCGAAGAGCGAATACGACTGTCGCTAGCTCTAAGTCGTGAGTGGGGTAATTCTTCTCGTGAGGCTTAAGCTTACGGGAAGCATAAGCTATAGCCTGACTCTCCTGCTACAGTACACCTCTAAGTCCTTGTAAGGACGCATCGGTGTAGACTAGATACTCAACTCCTGGTCTGGGCAATGCTAACACAGGCACTGAGGTCAACTTGTCCTTCAACTCATCGAATGCTAACTGACAAGCATTGCTCCAGATGAATGGCACACCTTTGTGAGTCCGATGTGTCAAAGGACCCGCTATCTTTGAGAAATCCTGAATAAACCTCATGTAGTATCCTGCTAGGCCCAAGAAACTATGGATCTCAGTCGGTGTCGTGGGCTGTCCCCACTCCCTCACCGCAGATACCTTCCTCGAATCAACAAATATCCCCCCGGTCTGAAATGATATGCCCCCAAAACTGTACCTCCTTCAGCCAAAACCCATATATCTCATACTTTGCATATAGCTCGTTTTGACGCAACGTCTGTAAAATCTGTCTCAAGTGCTCGGCATGCTCCTCTTCTGTCTGGGAGTAAACCAAAATGTCATCAATAAAGACGATGACGAACTGGTCTAGGAACTCTCTGAACACCCTATTCATCAAGTCCATAAATATGGCTGGAGCGTTGGTTAGGCCAAAAGGCATAACCCGAAACTCATAGGAACCATATCTTGTCAAGAAAGCAGTCTTCGAGAAGTCCTATTCCCTGATACGCAACTGATGGTATCCCGATCGTAAGTCAATCTTTGAGAAAAAGGAAGCTCCTCTCAACTGGTCGAATAAGTCATCGATTCGGGGCAACGGATATTTGTTTCATATCGTGACTTTATTCAACTCCCGGTAATCTACACACAATCTCAACGATCCATCCCCCTTCTTTACGAACAACACAGGGGCACCCCACGATGAATTACTCCTTCGAATAAATCCCTGACCCAACAACTGCTCTATCTGATCCCTTAGCTCTCTCATCTCTGCTGGAGCCATACGGTAAGGTGCGCGAGCAATTGGCCGAGTGCTCGACGTCAAATCGATAACAAAATCTATCTTCCTACTAGGAGGTAATCCAGGTATATCCTGAAATACATCAGCAAACTCCCTAACAACTTGAATCGAATCGAGTGGTAATACAACTTCCTTAGAGGTCTCCTCCTCTATATAGTACAAGTGAGTGGACGATCCTCCCTCAGGGCGAGGCATCGCTACCAAAAACATCTTCTTCCCGAGAATGGAAAAAATAATACTCCGGCTGAAACAGTCAATCATGGCTCGATATGCAACTAGCCAATCCATACCAACGATCGCATCGTACTCAGTCATCTCTAATACTAACATATCAGTAGGTAATGTAAACCTCCCGATCTCTATACCCACACCTCTACAAATAAGAGAAATCACAGAACCCTTACTTAACGGTGAATCTACGCAAGTAATCGTGCTCTCTAAAGTGTCTAACAACCCCAAAGTGCGTGCAAATCTCGTGGTAATGAAACTGTGTGTGGCCCCCGTATCAAATAAAATACTCCCCCTATTTGTGACACCCCGACTAATTAAATACCGGGTAGCTACTCCTTTATTAAATTAATTCAAAATGCCAAGTTGGCTCAGTTAATAGCATCACTGTCGAAAACATTTTAAAGATTACTAACCACCTAGTATTTAAAAAGTAAGTGCCAAATTTTATTAAATCTGATTAACATGCAACAAGAGTAATGAATAACTAAATAACACCATTCACCATACTGAAATGAAACGAATAACCATCACAAAATGTAAATAAACTCTGGAGGAAAACTCCTCAATACAAATCCCACAACTGATAAGTAAACTGAAGTAAATAACTAAAAACTGAATACTGAGCAATACATGCTAGAGTCTGAAAACTGAAATGTAAAAGATGTCTAATAGAATTGGGCAACATGCCCTACAACTGGTAGATAGTGACTCTGGAATCCAAAAGATAGAAGCGTCTACATGCAAATCCCTGTAGCTTCCACAAACAGCTACTGCTCGTCACCTGAATGAGAATCCTATGCTTGGTGTCCTTGTGGCTGGGCACCTAAAATGGTTTTACAAGAAAATATATTTGAAAGCAAATGGGTCAGAGCCCGAAAGTGGAAATCATTTTAAAAACCTGCAAGTGCTTTAAAAACATTTAAAACATTAAATGCAAAGTACATGTTAGGACGTGCACTCACATTAAATTCTCACCTCTCGACTAAGTGTGCACTCCTAACGTAAGTACCCATCTATAACGACACAAACCACTAGCTAAGTGACATCGAATCTAGCTAGACTTTTCATAGGACCTGCCATTATTACTTGGTTCTATTATAACGCTCGTAATTAAAATAGGGGTTTAACATAAACTCAGATGCTCAATATGCAATATATCACTATAAGTTAACTCGTTATCAGTCTCGGAACATTACCGTAATTATATCCACAACATTAACATGAAGGTTCCCATTAATTAAGTGTATATTATTCACATCATAAATATACAATATAAGCACCCCGAGAACTAAGCTGCGGTGCACACATACTCTGCTATCCATCCCGGTACATCACGTACATAAGGATCACATATTCCGAATCTCTCAGGAATAGTTCGCAGATAACAACATCACAAATAATGGAGGCGAACACAGTCACCATCACATGGGTCACGCACATACCTACGCTCCCACGATCAGCGGACTTATTAATATCACAATAAGTCTTTCAATGACCTATGTTCATTAAGGTACCAGTCTATATCCCCCCCGTAGGCACACAAGGATTAGAGGGTCCTAAGCGAACGCAACCTCCCGTGATAGCAAGTATGGTAGGTATGTCATACACATCAAATCATATGCTAAGCATTCACACATCTTAGATATTACCATATTAATAAGGTATACACTACATCATTATACCATTATTCCGAACTTATATATTTTAAGTCTCCCGTTAATATAAAGTTAAATTGCCGACACGTCTCACGCCGTAGTCCCTTAACCTTAAAACCTATCTATAATAGATTATTAGGTTCCGATTATTCCCAAATATAACATCTTTATTCCTAAGGTCTTTACTTCTGCTCTAAACCTTATTTCTTAAAATTACACAATTTTACACTATTAACCCAAACGTTATCTCACTTAACGAATTTCAACAATTTAGAATAATTCCTCGAATTTCATTCTAATTAAGGTCCACTATAATAATCACGCCTACTGGTCTCCCTTAAAGGTGAGGGTATTCATAAGTTCTCCAAACATATTCTCCGAGGGTTTCCACCATTAAAATCATATTAAGGAAAATTTCACTCATTCTGGGAAGGTTGATCGATCGACCTTGACCTTCGATCGATCGATTGTGGTCGATCGATCGACTGATGAATGTCGATCGATCGATTACACAGGTATGGCTACGGACTGCTTCGTTTTGCAGATTTGAAACCATCCCAAAACTAATTTCTAACGTATGATTCTCAGATATAACGTTATAGTAATGTCATATAACAATCCTACAATATTACTAACGTCCACAAACCACTAATTCAACATCTAAAGGCTACATATGGGTCAATCTTCATCAAAAACCTAGTTTCCAGATTTTTCTCAAGAACATTCATAAAATTCATCTTAAATCCGTTTTTAATTTCTGTTCCATCATGTATATCATCAATAAAACTTCTACCTATCATACTACATGCAATCCTTCTCAGTTTTCTCAAGTTCTATGATCTAAACTACATGGGTTTTCTTATTTTATCAAGAAAAAACCATAAATCCGAATTTCTAACATGGAGGAAATATTTTCTGAAATTAAATGGAATAAAGTCACTTGCCTTGGTTTGATTTCGGATTTGGTGTTGATTTGGTGAAGAATCTCTGCAGAATTCCTCTCTCTCTCTCCTTCTCCAAGCTTTCTTCTCCAAAAGGCTATGGTGGCTAGGGTTTGCTTTGGGGAAAACTTATGAAAACCTAATTTAATAAACCTCCGTAGCTTGTTGGGTTAATAAGGGTTGGTTGGGTCAATTCCTTATCAGATTACAACTCTCCATTTTCGTCACTTTTAATTACCCAAAAATACCAAATTACTAGAATACCCTTTATGGTGCCGGAATGGCCTAAAAATACCCGGGACCCAAACTATACCCCCGGCTAGTGTTTTCTGACTATCTCGACCCTTCCGGACGCGTTGGCGCACTCAAATCGACCATACGGTTTATAGATTTTATATTCACTTTTTTCATCAATATATTATACCGTGACGCGGCGGTCCCACGCGTCTCAACAAAATTTCTAAAAATGCCGTATATAAATCTCACGACAAATTTTCAAATACCAAGTCCATATATAATCATATATGCACATAATCAAATACCAATTCGCATCACATTAGTATTTTTAACCCGGATTAATTTCCAATTAATTCACATTTAATTAATTAATCCCAAAAATAAATATAGCCAAAAGTACGGGGTATTACATACTTCCCCCCTAATAACAGAATTTCGTCCCGAAATTCGAAACTAGAAAGTACCTGCTAAAAACAGCTCTGGATAACGTTCGCGCATCTCATCCTCGCGCTCCCATGTGGACTCCTCGACATTGTGATGTCGCCACTGAACACGCACTAACGGGACTATCTTTGACCGCAGTTTCCTCTCGCTTCGGTCCAAAATAGCAATTGGCCCCTCCTCGTAGGAGCTATCCGGCTGGAGATCGATGTCCTCCACAGCAATGTGAGAATGAGCCAAATTATCTCTAAGGTATTTCCTCAGCGAGGAAATATGGAACACGTCGTGAATCCGATGCAAATGTTCCGGCAACCCAAGTCTATACGCGACCGGTCCAATCCGCTCAATAATAGGGAACGGCCCCACATACCTCGGTGCCAACTTACCCTTCTTCCCGAAACGCATAATCCCCTTCATAGGAGATACTCTGAGCAGAACTTGGTCCCCCACTTGGAACTCTCTGAAAAACCTCTTCGCGTCAGGATAACTTTTCTGCCTGTCTTGAGCTACCCGAATGCGACTCCGAATCAGCTCAATCCTTGCCGAAGTGTCCTGAATCACTTCTGGCCCAAGTAGTTTGTTGTCCCCCACCTCCAACCAACATGCTGGGGAACGACAAGGTCTACCGTACAATGCCTCAAACGGAGCCATGCCAATCGTGAACTGATAGGAGTTGTTGTAAGCAAACTCCACCAGTGGAAGGTACTGCTCCCATCCACCCCCAAAGTCAATAATACACATGCGTAGCATGTCCTCCAACATCTGATTGGTGCGCTCTGTTTGCCCATCGGTCTGCGGATGATAAGCTGTACTCAACCGCAATTCCGTGCCCATTGCCTCCTGGAAACTCTCCCAAAACCTCGAAACAAATATCTTGTCTCTGTCAGACACGATGTTCAGGGGCACACCGTGAAGTCTCACAACCTCTGAAATGAAGAGATGGGCATACTGTCCCGCAGTGTAGTCAGTCCTTACGGGTAAAAAGTGAGAGACCTTGGACAACCTGTCTACAATCACCCAAATGGAGTCGTGACCCCTCTGCGACGTAGGCAACCCCGTGATAAAGTCCATGGAGATGCTCTCCCACATCCATACCGGGACCTCCAACGGCTGTGGTAATCCTTCTGGTCTCTGATGATCCACTTTTACAAGCTGACAAGTGGCGCATTTCGAGACGAACTCAGCGATGTCTCTCTTCATACCGCTCCACCAATACTGGCGTCTCATGGCTTGGTACATTTTGTCCCCTCCGGGATGTACCGCGAACCGTGAGCCGTGCGACTCTGCCATCACCTCGTGTCGCAATTCCTCTCCTTCCGAAACTACTAATCTCCCATTGAAGCGTAATCCCCCGTCTGAGCTGACGGTATAGGACTCGGCTCCCTCTGCTAGTAATCGGACTATCTGCTCCTGACAGAACGAGTCATTAGCCTGTGCCCGTACTACCTTCGTGACAATCTGCGGTGTAACCGTCATCACCGACATGAAAGATCGGGCCACTGTATCCTGGTGTCCCAATTCCTTCCACTTTGCCTTCCACACCTCTGCCAACTCATCTACTGGTCTACGGCTTAACGCGTCTGCTACCACGTTAGCCTTACCCGGGTGGTACTGGATGTCGAACTGGTAGTCCTTCACAAATTCAAGCCACCTACGTTGCCGCATATTCAATTACTTCTGCGTGAACAAATACTGTAGTGACTTGTGGTCCGTGAACAGCTGAAACTTCTCCCCCAAAAGATAGTGCCTCCAAATCCGTAAGGCAAATACCACTGCTGCCAACTCCAAATCATGCGTGGGGTAATTCTTCTCATGAGGCTTAAGCTTACGGGAAGCATAAGCTATGGACTGTCTCTCCTGCTGCAATACACCTCCCAGTCCTTGCAAGGATGCATCGGTGTAAACGAGATACTCAACTCCCGGTCTTGGCAATGCTAACACAGGTGCTGAGGTCAATTTGTCCTTCAACTCATCGAATGCCAACTGACAGGCATCACTCCAGATATAGGGCACACCCTTACGAGTAAGATGTGTCAAAGGGCCTGCTATCTCCGAGAAACCCCGAATAAACCTCCTGTAGTATCCTGCTAATCCCAAGAAACTACGAATCTCCATTGGTGTCGTGGGCTATCCCCACTCCCTCACCGCTGATACCTTCCCCTGATCAACAGATATTCCCTGATCGGAAATAATGTGACCCAAGAACTGGACTTCCTTCAGCCAAAACCCACACTTCTCAAACTTGGCATACAACTCGTTCTGACGAAGTGTCTGCAAAACTTGCCTCAAATGCTCGGCGTGCTCCTCCTCTGTCTGAGAGTAAACCAGAATGTCATCAATGAAGACAATAACAAACTGGTCTAGGAAATCTCTGAACACTCTGTTCATCAAGTCCATAAACACAGCTGGAGCGTTGGTCAAGCCGAAAGGCATAACCCGAAACTCGTAAGAACCATATCTCGACAAGAACGCAGTCTTCGAGACATCCTCCTCCCTGATACGCAACTGATGGTAACCCGATCTCAAGTCAATCTTTGAGAAGAAAGTGGCTCCCCTCAACTGGTCGAATAAGTCATCGATTCGAGGCAACAGATACTTATTCCGTATCGTGACCTTATTCAACTCTCGGTAGTCCACACACAACCTCAGTGAACCGTCCCTCTTCTTCACAAACAAAACTGGAGCGCCCCAAGGTGAGGTACTCCTACGAATAAAGCCCTGTCCTAACAGCTGCTCTATCTGATCCCGTAACTCTCGCATCTCAGCTGGAGCCATACGGTACGGTGCGCGTGCTATAGGTCTCGTACCCGGTAGCAAATCTATAACGAAGTCTATCTCTCGACTGGGTGGTAGGCCTGGTATCTCCTGAAACACATCTGAATACTCCCTGACAACTGGGATAGAATCTAAAGGAATAACAACCTCCCTAGAGGTATCCTCCTCAATGTAATACAGATGAGCGGTCGATCCTCCCTCTGGGCGAGGCATCGCCACTACAAACATCTCTTGCCCCGGAATGGAAAAAATAATGCTCCCGCTGAAGCAGTCAATCATGGCCCTATATGCTACGAGCCAATCCATACCGATGATCACATCGTGAACATGCATGTCTAATACAAACATGTCCGCAGGTAATACCAAACCACCAACCTCTACTCCCACTCCCCGGCATATAAAGAAAATAAGTGACCCACTCCCCAATGGTGAGTCGACACACGTCACTGTGCTCTCTGCCGTAGCTAACAATCCTAAAGCTTTCGCGAAGTGTGTAGCAATAAAACAATGTGTAGCACCCGTATCAAATAATACCCGACCCATAGTACCATGGATAGGAAACGTACCCTCGATCGCGGGCGGTGCCTGTGGAACTGCAGCCTGGTGAACGTTGTAGACACGTCCATACTGTAGCTGCCCCTGCTGAGCTGGAACTGCTGGAATGGGTGGCAATGCTGCCATCTGTGGCGGTGCGGGAAGAGCGGCGGGAAACATGGGTCTCTGTGGCTCCTGGCGAGCACCCTGCTGCTGCTGTTGGGCCCTGCCCCTATCAGGACAATCCTGCTTCTTATGGCCAGTCTTGCCATAAGTAAAGCACTTCCCTGGGAAGTTCCCTCCTCTCTGCCCTTGCTGACCCCGGCCCTGATGGCCGTTACCGTTCCTCCCTTGGCCCTGCTGGCCCTGGTGAAACTGCTTCCCATTCTGCCCCTGTTGGCCCTGTTGGCCGTTTGGACCCTGATGGCCCTGACGGAAACCTCCCTGTCCCTGCCTATAGTTCCCTGACCGGAACCTCTTATTATCCCCCTGCTGGGAGCCCTGCTCAGTCTGTCTCTGCCCCTGACCAGATTGTGCCCCGCTGGCACCATGTCCTCCAGTCCTGCCCTGATGGCTAGACTCTCCCGACCTTTTGCCCTCGGCCATATGAAAACGGTGGTCCTGGCAGTGCAACAATGCAGCGTTAACCACATCAGAATACGTGGCCAACGATAGGTTCCCTAGCAGATGCTGACGGATCCTCCAATTCAACCGATCGGTGAACTTTTCAATCTTCTTCTTCTCTGTTGGTATCTCGTCTGGAACTATATTCAACAGATTAGTAAACTCGGCCTCATATTCGGCCACTGTCTTGCTCTCCTGCCTCAGACTCATAAGCTTCCTCCTCATCTCTGTATGAACTGCGGATGGAAAGTACTTGCGGTCAAACCGCACCCAGAACTCCTGAATGGTGAGGGTATCCCTCTCCTCCGCGGTGGTAATGGACTCCCACCACTGCAGCGCAGATCCAACTAGCTTGAAAGTAGCTAGCACCTGCTTCTGAACATCAGAGCACTCATGCATCCTCAAGTGCCTCTGCATATCCTTCCTCCATTGGCTCGAGACTACCACATCTGAGCTTCCTGCAAAATCTGGCGGATGCGCTTTCTGAAAAGCGTCGCGTACACGTTCCCAAGCAGACGGGAATGCATTAACCTGGACTGGCGCGGCAACCGGCGCCTGAGGTGGTGCCTGCTGAATCACAGCAATCGCGGCATTTACCGCTTGGGCTACTATAGCAGCAACCTCAGCGGCGTTCATCATGCCCTGAACTGGAGCGGGCTGGGGTTCGGGCGTTGCATCCCTGGGAACTCGTCGTGGAGGCATCTGAAATAAGAACAAAGTTTATAAGTCTACAGATAAACTTTAAAATAGTTGAAGAACGAAACGTACACACAAAAAGAGTACAACAGTCCTAAAATATAGGGCTCTGTATCAAAGGAACGTAGCGGAAACATAATAGCCGTACAGATCCTAAAGGACACTAGAACCTGATGCTCTGATACCACCTGTGACACCCCGACTAATTAAATACCGGGTAGCTACTCCTTTATTAAATTAATTCAAAATGCCAAGTTGGCTCAGTTAATAGCATCTCTGTCGAAAACATTTTAAAGATTACTAACCACCTAGTATTTAAAAAGTAAGTGCCAAATTTTATTAAATCTGATTAACATGCAACAAGAGTAATGAATAACTAAATAACACAATTCACCATACTGAAATGAAACGAATAACCATCACAAAATGTAAATAAACTCTGGAGGAAAACTCCTCAATACAAATCCCACAACTGATAAGTAAACTGAAGTAAATAACTAAAAACTGAATACTGAGCAATACATGCTAGAGTCTGAAAACTGAAATGTAAAAGATGTCTAATAGAATTAGGCAACATGCCCTACAACTGGTAGATAGTGACTCTGGAATCCAAAAGATAGAAGCGTCTACATGCAAATCCCTGTAGCTTCCACAAACAGCTACTGCTCGTCACCTGAATGAGAATCCTATGCTTGGTGTCCTTGTGGCTGGGCACCTAAAATGGTTTTACAAGAAAATATATTTGAAAGCAAATGGGTCAGAGCCCGAAAGTGGAAATCATTTTAAAAACCTGCAAGTGCTTTAAAAACATTTAAAACATTAAATGCAAAGTACATGTTAGGACGTGCACTCACATTAAATTCTCACCTCTCGACTAACTGTGCACTCCTAACGTAAGTACCCATCTATAACGACACAAACCACTAGCTAAGTGACATCGAATCTAGCTAGACTTATCATAGGACCTGCCATTATTACTTGGTTCTATTATAACGCTCGTAATTAAAATAGGGGTTTAACATAAACTCAGATGCTCAATATGCAATATATCACTATAAGTTAACTCGTTATCAGTCTCGGAACATTACCGTAATTATATTCACAACATTAACATGAAGGTTCCCATTAATTAAGTGTATATTATTCACATCATAAATATACAATATAAGCACCCCGAGAACTAAGCTGCGGTGCACACATACTCTGCTATCCATCCCGGTACATCACGTACATAAGGATCACATATTCCGAATCTCTCAGGAATAGTTCGCAGATAACAACATCACAAATAATGGAGGCGAACACAGTCACCATCACATGGGTCACGCACATACCTACGCTCCCACGATCATCGGACTTATTAATATCACAATAAGTCTTTCAATGACCTATGTTCATTAAGGTACCAGTCTATATCCCCCCCGTAGGCACACAAGGATTAGAGGGTCCTAAGCGAACGCAACCTCCCGTGATAGCAAGTATGGTAGGTATGTCATACACATCAAATCATATGCTAAGCATTCACACATCTTAGATATTACCATATTAATAAGGTATACACTACATCATTATACCATTATTCCGAACTTATATATTTTAAGTCTCCCGTTAATATAAAGTTAAATTGCCGACACGTCTCACGCCGTAGTCCCTTAACCTTAAAACCTATCTATAATAGATTATTAGGTTCCGATTATTCCCAAATATAACATCTTTATTCCTAAGGTCTTTACTTCTGCTCTAAACCTTATTTCTTCAAATTACACAATTTTACACTATTAACCCAAACGTTATCTCACTTAACGAATTTCAACAATTTAGAATAATTCCTCGAATTTCATTCTAATTAAGGTCCACTATAATAATCACGCCTACTGGTCTCCCTTAAAGGTGAGGGTATTCATAAGTTCTCCAAACATATTCTCCGAGGGTTTCCACCATTAAAATCATATTAAGGAAAATTTCACTCATTCTGGGAAGGTTGATCGATCGACCTTGACCTTCGATTGATCGATTGTGGTCGATCGATCGACTGATGAATGTCGATCGATCGATTACACAGGTATGGCTACGGACTGCTTCGTTTTGCAGATTTGAAACCATCCCAAAACTAATTTCTAACGTATGATTCTCAGATATAACGTTATAGTAATGTCATATAACAATCCTACAATATTACTAACGTCCACAAACCACTAATTCAACATCTAAAGGCTACATATGGGTCAATCTTCATCAAAAACCTAGTTTCCAGATTTTTCTCAAGAACATTCATAAAATTCATCTTAAATCCGTTTTTAATTTCTGTTCCATCATGTATATCATCAATAAAACTTCTACCTATCATACTACATGCAATCCTTCTTAGTTTTCTCAAGTTCTATGATCTAAACTACACGGGTTTTCATATTTTATCAAGAACAAACCATAAATCCGAATTTCTAACATGGAGGAAATATTTTCTGAAATTAAATGGAATAAAGTCACTTGCCTTGGTTTGATTTCGGATTTGGTGTTGATTTGGTGAAGAATCTCTGCAGAATTCCTCTCTCTCTCTCCTTCTCCAAGCTTTCTTCTCCAAAAGGCTATGGTGGCTAGGGTTTGCTTTGGGGAAAACTTATGAAAACCTAATTTAATAAACCTCCGTAGCTTGTTGGGTTAATAAGGGTTGGTTGGGTCAATTCCTTATCAGATTACAACTCTCCATTTTCGTCACTTTTAATTACCCCAAAATACCAAATTACTAGAATACCCTTTATGGTGCCGGAATGGCCTAAAAATACCCCGGGATCCAAACTATACCCCCGGCTAGTGTTTTCTGACTATCTCGACCCTTCCGGACGCGTTGGCGCACTCAAATCGACCATACGGTTTATAGATTTTATATTCACTTTTTTCATCAATATATTATACCGTGACGCGGCGGTCCCACGCGTCTCAACAAAATTTCTAAAAATGCCGTATATAAATCTCACGACAAATTTTCAAATACCAAGTCCATATATAATCATATATGCACATAATCAAATACCAATTCGCATCACATTAGTATTTTTAACCCGGATTAATTTCCAATTAATTCACATTTAATTAATTAATCCCAAAAATAAATATAGCCAAAAGTACGGGGTATTGCACTAGTCCTCCGAATAGAGAACATACCCTCAATAGCAGGTGGATCCTGTGGGCCTGCGGCCTGCTGGAGTTGATAAACTCGCCCATACTGAAGCTGTTCCTACTGGACTGGGACTACTGGGATGGGTGGCAAAGCTGGCATCTGTGGTGGTGCTGGGAGGGCGGCGGGAAATATAGGTCTCTGGGGCTCGTGTCGAGCACCCTGCTGCTGCTGCTGTGGGGACCTGCCCTTATCAGGACACTCCTGGCATTTGTAGACACATGGACTGATGAAATCACATTCTTCTTCTTCATGATATGAAAAAAATATATTTGTTTCCCTCATTTTAATTGCAAAACACACTTTTTGCATGTTAGATATATGTATTTCATCATTGTACTTTTCCTCCTGTATACATCATTTATCGAGGACTAGGAATATATACATGATTGAAATATGTACATGTACAAGCCCTGTTTTACGTGTACTATGTGTATTTTGCGTGTACTATCAAAAAGTACACAAAAAATACACAGAGTACACATACATTGAAATTTAATTTCTCAATTCATTATGCGTGTACTTTTATGTTTCATACGTGTACTCTATAAAATATATATTTCAAATCCATATACGATCAATCCTATGTTATTTTGGTTCGCGCCAATGGCATTTGAATGATATTCCATGAGTTTGTAAGAAGTATTATTATTTTGTTAATATTTAGGAGTGTTTTTGGTTCGCGCCAACTGCATTTGAATGATATGTTATTAGCTTGTAATCACTATTATTACGTGTACTTTTTCATTTTTTACGTGTACTTTGTTGAAAGTACACGCACATTGAAATTCAATTTGTTCAATCCAATATCCATGTACTAATGTGTATTATGAATGTAATATTTTGTATTGTTGTGTTATTGTTTAGGAATCATACGATCAAGCATGTTCAACTACAAAACTGTTGCTTGCACGTTCGAAGATCTTAATAATACAAAACCTTTCACATTGACAGTCAATAGTACTAATGATGATAAAATTCATTTTCTCCTTTGCATAAATGATAGAGCTAAAAGTTTACTTGGTTTCTACTACTACTATGAAGACATTTACTGCACTTTTGATGTGCAATAGCTTCAAGTAACCGAATCAAAAGCAAAGGATTTAGCTAAACGAATCGAGCAGTATTGCTTACGGGTTTTGATAATGTTGGAGCTTTCAGCATTCAGCTATTGTATCACTTCTTTACTGAATATGTTAGGAATAGAGAATCTTGGTTTTTGACTTGTCGAACAACCTCTGTTAGGTGTTACCATGAAATTGACGATATATATTATCTCCTTTAGCATGTATTTTCTTGAGACTTGTATAAATTGTTTGTGAGAATATTGCATGTACTTTTGTTAAATATGCTTGTATTTTATTGTTTTAGTCTATATTTTATTCTAATTCGTATGTATTTTATTTTTTGTACATATCATTATAGGTTAGTCTTTTAAATTTTGTTTTTAGATCAATATAATGGGGATGAAGATGAAGGCAAGAAGAGGAAAGAAACAAAAAAAGAGCAGTTCTGATGATAGTTCTTCATCCAGTTCCAGTTCTAGTTCTAGTGTGGCATTGAAATCTAAACATCCTGCAAAGAAGAATGACCAATATCTGTCAAATATTGTTAGATTTCTCCATGATTTGCATCAGATTAAAGATAAAATAAATAATAGCCATATTGAACTTCTTAAGAATACTCCATTTTGGGCGCTTTTCAATGCCTACTACAGTGAGAAAGTAGTAGAAGTGGACCATAAGAAGACGAGTAAAAATATTTTATCAATTATCGAGTTGTACAATACGAAAACCAAAAGTTTTCGTATGAAGAATAGGATTCCAATAATGCCAATAGATATAAGTGAAATATTTTGCATACCCCTGGTTGAGGGTTTAAAATCAATAGAACTGAAAAAGCGACCGAATACTGCTCAAAAATCTGGATTACAAGCACGATACTTCGCAAAAAGAATAGGAAAGTTAGAAATATTAAATGGTTTGAAGAAATCAGTTGAATTGGAGACAGATAAAGGAATTGCTGATTTTGTTAAAATAGTGTGTCTCCACTTCTTGAACACGCTGTTTTTCTCCAACTCAAACTTCACCCTTGGTGAATTTTGGTTGAAATACATCGACAATATTGAGGAGATGAATAAGTATGATTGGGCATCTGCTGTGCATGAGTTTCTCATACATTCACTTGATAAATTAGCAAGTTCAAAACCTAGCACAGTTACTGGATGTGTCATTTTCTTACTGGTGAGCAAAAAAACGTCCTGATATTTCAAAATTTACATACCACTACTCACGTATACTTTGAAAATACACGTGACATTTTCACTTGTTTTTTGAAAATACACGTTTATTTTCACGTGTATTTTTAAAATACACGTGATATTTTCACTTGTATTTTGAAAATACACGTATATTTTCACATGTATTTTCAAAATACACGTGATATTCCTGATATTTTAAAATTTACATACCAATACTTACCTGTACTTTGAAAATATGACGTGTATTTTCAAAATACACGTGATATTTTCACTTGTATTTTGAAAATACACCTAATATTTTCACGTGTATTTTCAAAATACACGTGATATAACAAGTGTATTTTGAAAGTACACTTGTTATATTTACAAAACATAGTACACGTGTACTTTGTAAAATACAAGTGTACTTTATAAAGTAGAATTGTATTTTCAAAATACACGTGATATTTTCTCTTGTTCTTTCAAAATACACTTGATATTTTCACTTGTATTTTCAAAATACACGTGATACAGTATTGGGCATGTGAGAAATTTGAAATTATTTCTCCTGTTAAAGAATTTAAAGATAAGACACCAAAATTCCTGAAGTGGAAATTTCCGTCTTTGAGACAATGGTTTGTGAAGAATGACATCGCAACAACAACTTTGAAGCAGGATACAAATAAACCAGCTTGTAAGGACAATTATGTAAAAAAGGAATCTCAGTTTGAAGGGCCAAGTTATTCTTTGAACATTTCTACAGAAAGTCCTATACATGCTGATTCATTATCAGAAAAAGTTGCTGAAGATATTAATGACAATGAGTTTTCACATGGTTGGAATATTTCCCTTAAAAACATTGTGACTCCAAAGAAAAAGAAGGAAAAAGATCAACCAAAGGTTAATTTGGAGGAACAAATTGCTGTTTTGAAAAGGGAATTGTTGGAAAAAAAATAACCAACTATCTAAAGCAACTGAAGACTTTAATGGCGCACTTGAGAAGGTGACCTATTTGGAGGTGGAGAGTGCCATTTTGAATGTGCAGTTGCACGTAGATCGTGATTCACTTTTTGAAGCCCATGTGGAAATGAAGAAGTTAAAGGTGGAGAATTCCAACCGTTTGAAGGAAAAAGAGTTACTAAATAAGTTGGAGGTAGAAAATGTCCAACTAAACAATTCTTTAAAAGAAAAGCTTGATCAAGTCACAATGAGTGACTCAGATAGAATTAAAGAATTGGATGAATCATTGAAAAAACAGGCAGAATCAACACAAATTTTGGAACAAAAAAATGGATATCTGTCTCTGAGTAATGAAGATCTAAAAAAAAAGTATGATGATACATTGCAAAAATGGAAAGATGTTGACATAGAAAAGAGGACATTGAGGTAAAATCTTGAGGAGTCAGAATTGAAAAGAACTCAACAGGTACTTTTGAATGCAGAGTACGGGCAGTTTTCCTAAAGTACACGTAGTTTTACTTTAGTACACGCAGTTTCCATAAAGTACACTCAGTTTTCCTAAAGTACACACAGTTTTATTTCATAGTATTTTTAATGCCGTTTTATTTGATATTAGAAATAATGCAGAGTACATGCATTATTTGATTAAAAATAATGCAGTTTTATTCAAGTATTGCTTATAATGTAACATTCCTTTTGTATAACAGGAAAACAATAATAAAATCCTTAATGACGAAATTTCGGAGTTGAAGAAAATGCTTGATGAATCAGCATTGAAAAAAACTGATCAGGTATCTATAAAGTACGATAGATATATAGTACACGCTTTACTTTCTAAAGTAAACGCAAATTATATTATACGCGTGTACACGTGTATAATATAATGCGTGTAATTATATTATACACGTGTATAATATAATGCGTGTACTTTGTATTAGTTGAACATAATCACCCAGATTATCAAAGTACACGCATAATATCTTAAAATACACGTGAAATGAATCAATACAAATTACGTGTACTTTAATATTATGCGTGTACTTTTAACTCTTTAGGAAAATACACGCATCATATTTTAAAATACACGTGATATGAAAAAATAAAATATGTGTATACTTTAATATTATGCGTGTACTTTTAACTCTTTAGGCAAAGTACACGCATCATATTTTAAAATACACGTGATATGAAAAAAATAAAATATGCGTGTACGTTAATATAATACGTGTACTTTTCACTCTTTAATCTTCATATACTCTTTTATTTGTATACACTAAATATTTGTCTTCTTAACCGTTTTCTATCTTCCAAAAAATACTGTGCCTATTGAAGACTGAAGTAGAAACAATGAAAAACAATGGTTTCAAAATTCAGAGGAAGTTTGATGAAGGTACACCAAATGAGTTTACATTGGATGATGATCCATTGACAGAGCAAGAAAAAAAGACAGTAGATTTCTTGCTGAAAAGTGATCTCAAATTTGACCTAATAAGAGATCATGAATGCCCTAAATAATATAATGGGTAAGAAAAACTTCATTTCTAAAAATTACTAATTTGTATCTTTTCAAAAAATTTCATTCACAGCATACTAATTTGTATATTTGTTTTATTTTAATTTCAGGGTTGACTGTGGGGTGTTTTTCATGTATTACATTGAACAAATTAGTAGAAACAAGGAAATGCAAAAATTGTTTTAAGACCGTGACACGCTAAAACAAAGAGAATATGTACTCGGGAAAATTCTTCTATCAAAATATTTCTTCCCCCGAAAGGAGAAAAAACTTCTATAAATTGTGATTCAAATACAAACCATATTTGTAATTTGCTTTGTGTTATATTGGTTATTGTTTACAATATTTATTACACAAAATAGTTTATTTTCACTGGCGCGGACCACAATCCACGTAAGGTTTAGACAAACAATGCACCTGAGTGTTATGAAACAATGTACACGCATTTTTCACGAAAACTACAAGTGATAATTACTAAGTACACCAATTAATTCTTCAAAGTACACGCAGTTTGGTTAAAGTACACGCACTGGTTAGTATAATAATTTTTTATTATATTAATTGAAAACTACTTTAAATATTTATTCAGGACACAATAACCAAAATCAATTTATTAAGCTCAACTGCTCACTTCCCAACTACTTCTGTCAAGAAATAAATAGCTTTGACTTTTCAGATAAAAGAGTAATATTTGTTCCTTTCTTACCCATTACATCTAGGGTAAAGATAACATAATGGCTATTCCAGCAGAAAACTTGCGAGATACTCTTGAGAGAGATGAAAGAAATAAAACAAAAATAAGGCAAATTGAGGAAAATATTTCCTCATATGAAACTGCCTTTGAGCAGTTTCAAACATATGTGAGGGAAGGCTATTTTGGACTTCCACCCAATCTCATAGATTTATTTGATGTGGATGAGGACCCTCCTCAAACATATAAAGACCTTATGTCTTTCTATACACAAGAAGTTCCCATGAAAATCGCCAAGCTGGAGGAGAAGAAGGCTCTCTATGAAGACCTTGTAGCTGTCATAAAAGAAGAAATTCGACACTGGTCGAATTTAATTGACTCTCTTCCTGACACCCTAGATGCCTTTGACAAACTTCCCTAATAGAAGCGTTCTTTAGTTTTTTCAGCTTTTGTTATATGAAAAAATTGTACTTTATTTTTTTATTTTTAATAAAATTTTTATTTCTTTCATGCATGTATTCTCACTTATGTCATACACCAAATATAGTAAAGTACACGTGAACCCTTATAAAAATGATCACGTGTATTGTAAAAAATGTAAACATTAATATCATTTAATGTAAAAAAATTGGTATGTCAAAATATTATTCTATCTATTATAAATTATAATACACGCAAATTTTTATAAAGCACAAACAAGATATTGTCCCAAACAATTATATAAATGAGTGTTCTTTATATATTACATGTGTATTTTATAAAGTACATGCATAGTCTATAAAATACACGCCTATTGAAATACTTGTATAATAATGCCGCTGGCGCGGACCATAATACACATAGGAATTTAAGAATATGAGTGACCCAAGTGTCTTTTATAAAGTACAAGCACATTGTAATGTCCAAAACTATTTTCCAAATAGTACATGCATTTATATACGCCTACTTGATAAAATTACATGCTGAATACATAAAGTACACGTATATTGAATTAGATTTTTGTCATATCAATATGCGTGTACTTTGCTAAAACATGCGTGTACTTTAATTATCAATGCGTGTACTTCATAAAGTACACGCACATTTCATCAAGTACACGCATATTATATTTACATTATGCGTGTACTTCATGCATGTACATCATAAAGTACATGCATATTTCATCAAGTAAATCTAAATTAAATGTCATTAATAAAGTACACGCATGCTTTTATAAAGTACACGCATATTGAACTGACCAAATCCATTTTTAAATGCGTGTACTTTATGTATTCTATGTGTACTTCATAAAGTACACGCATTGATAAAATTTATTTGGACATCAAAATGCGCGTGTACTGTACATAACACGCGTATACAAATGTAAAGTACACGTGAACATCAGAAAAAATTATCACGTATATTTTATGAAAAATAAGTGTACATCTACACAAAAAACAAACTAAAAAATGAGACTTTGAAATAAATTACATTCATTTATGTGAAAAAATGGTTTATTAATTAATTTATTCAATCAAATGGTTAAAATGAATGAATCCAACAATTTAAAAATACTCAAATGGGTTCCTTACAAGTAGATCTCGAGAAAGTAACTTTCCTTACTGTGATCTCACCAAAAGACTTTATTCTCTTATTTCTTGGCCTGCCTGTCGATCTCTTAGTCATTGTTGGAAGGACAGATGGACTTTCAGGAATAGGAATATTTAAGGAAATCAAATCAGGAAGAGGAACTATAGGTATCGAGTATGATTTTCTATAGAAAGATACCTTATAGTACTCCTCAATATAATCATAAATAATGGTCCTTTTCCTCCGTACAACACAAACAACACGAGAATATGGAAAACATCTAATCTGCCAACTCTTACAAGAACAAGTCCTTTCTCCTGAGTCAACTGTTGCTCGCACTTCTGAATGAACTTCAAATACATTTTGACTTGAGCGACTAATAGTCCAATGCCGGCTTTTATTCCAATTTTCGTTCAGTAACTTTTGAAAAAAAGGACATAGCTCATTTGTCCAAGTGTCAGACTCAACAAGTTTGTTTGCATTGAAATTCATAATCTTCACTCTCAATTTATCAAGCATATTCATTACAGATAAATGCCTTTCCTCCAATATCCATGAATTGAATGACTCCGCAACACTAGATGCCATGTCACCATATCATTTATCAGGGAAATATGCACAGGACCAATTCTCGGGAGGCAAACTATCAATGAAATCGGTAATAGTAGCTCCTCCTTCCTTCTTCAATGCTTCAACATTCTTGTGAAATACATCTACTGAGACAACATATGCACAAGATAAAAAATCTTTAATAATTTTCTTTCGAAATCCAGCACAATTCCCACGAATTTTCTTTTTTATATTCCCTTGTAAATGATGTATACAGTAGGAATGTGCAGACAACGGGAAGACCCTCGAAACAGCTTCAAGTAATCCATTGTTTCGATCTGATATAAATGTTATGTTTCGATATTGCTCAACTACTGCACCATACAAATTGACAAGAGACCACATCCAGTTATCTTCGGTTTCAGAATCAACAACAGCATATGCAACAGGAAAAAGGCCTGAAATATAAAAATATATCAAAATTAAAATAAATAACATATCCATGTATAACACTTTGTAAATTGATGCTGCTGGCGCAGACCCTAAAACACATGGGAAATATATTATGTGTTTAATTTAAATTATTTGTAAATAACAAGACAAAACATAAAAATGTACCGTACACATGATAAAGATAAAAAGACATGCACGTTTACTTTCCAATCTTTTGCTTGGCTTTATTATTAACAACACTAACATCAACATACACGCATAAAAATGTAAAGTGCAGGTGAACTAAATAAAAAAATTCAAAGGTACTTTACATTTTTAACGTGTACTTGGCTTTATTATTTTTAAATAACAACACCTATCATCAAAGTACACGCATAAAAATGAAAAGTACACGTGAAATTAAGAAAAATATTCACGTGTACTTAACATGTACTATGCGTGTACTTTAGTTTGTATTCAACATAACAACATCATCATCAAAGTACACGCATACAAATGAAAAGTACACGTGAAATTAACAAAAATATTCACGTGTACTTGATATGTACTTTACTTAGTATTACACATAACATCATCATCATCAAAGTACACACATAAAAATGAAAAGTACACGTGAAATTAAGAAAAATATTAACGTGTACTTGACATGTACTATGCGTGTACTTTACTTAGTATTACACATAATAAGACATATCATGAATATACACGCAGAAAAATGAAAAGTACACGTGAACTAAAATAAAGACATTCAAATGTATTTTATATTTTTATTCTTGTATTTTGATGATATGGAATGGAACAAACAAAATGTCAATGCAATACACAAAATAAAATATTTAGAATTAATTTACCATTATTCCCATTCCTTGCAGTAGTTGATAATATTGTTCCACGGTAACGGCTCTTCAAAAATGCACCATCAAGAAATAAAAGAGGTCTGCAGTATTAAAATCCATATATACATCCTCTAAACATTACAAATATTATCTTGAATTTTTTACTCTCATGTTCCACGTCAAGGATGCAATGCGACCCAGGATTATACTGCAATAGAAGGTCACGATAATTATTCATTAATTCATAAGAAACCTTTTCATCACCATGTATATCAACAACAACCATCTCTTTCGCACGCCATGCATGTTGATAAGCTATATCAAGATCATAATTCTTCTTCATATCTCTAACTACAACAATTGGTCTCAATAGCACGTTATCTCTAAGATCATCAGCTACTAATGTTGAAACCAACTTGTTGGCTATCATTTTGGCTGACGGACTACGAAAGACACCTCTACATGTATGCTCATTATTCATTGCACGTATGTAAAAGTATCGATTTATTATAGATAATGAAGCATGAATTCTCCACATGCAATTCTCAGTAGTCTTTTTAAAGCATTCAACCGTCACCCGAGT
The DNA here is from genome assembly GCA_949130495.1 of Sambucus nigra. Classification (NCBI taxonomy): domain Eukaryota; kingdom Viridiplantae; phylum Streptophyta; class Magnoliopsida; order Dipsacales; family Adoxaceae; genus Sambucus; species Sambucus nigra. Next base: position 18,677,156 of record OX422224.1, read on the forward strand.
TTTATCATTATTCAAATACACATATTTGAACCCAACTTCAACGGCATACTTTCACAATTTATCCCGAAATTCCACTACACCTCCTTCAAAACAATGCTGCTCATGACTTGTATAAGTCTTCCAATCATTCGTAAGTTAGACTTTCGACTTACTTGGCTCCACACCTCCAAGATAAAAGTCATTTTCAATGCAACTATTAAAATCATTTACAGTGCCTGATGATAAAGACTCTAACCTCTGTGTATTTGTATCACCATTGTCAATCCTCTCCGAACTTGTATTACTGCAGTCGACCCCTTCAAAAATTCGATTAGTGCATTCAACCCGTTCACGACATGTATTACTTGGCAATGGTAATGAATCAATAACATATATCCAAATGAAATTAGCTTTCACGATTAATTGGGACCGCAACATACAACAAACATCGTTGTCACAAACCAACATGAACCGACATTCATCACCAAATGAATACCTCGATGAAAAACTCCCACTTCTCAAATTAGTAAACCTAATACACAACTCATTGAATATGAAATGTAATGAGCTATCTTCAAGTATTTCAATACAAGCCATATTATCCAAATAACAACACCTTAATATTACACTACTTACCATAATGTTCTGCAGTAAAATAGAGACAAAAAACATTTACTTCAAGGTCAACAATTCTAAAAATGTGTGCAATAATTTAATGCATAAAATATCAAAATATTTATTTATAATTAATATAAAATTACAGGCACTATACATGAAGCAATAAAGCAGACACATATTTTCAAAAAAATAATCACGTCTACTTTATAAACATTGCGTGTACTTTGAAAACTGATATCGAACTAGTTATTTCCACTGGGGCGGACCTATATCAATAAGTGATTCAATACCAAATCAAAATCAAGGACTCATAAAATTATAATGAAATATCAATAATATTCATTCAGCACATTCAACTAACAATTACAAATATTGATAAATATAACTTATATATGAAGAATCCAAACATAAATGCATAAAAAACACAAAATCAAAACTTATACATATATAACATATAAAAAGCTATTCAATCACATGAATGAATATTACAATGAGTCTCTTGAATCAAAACAAAGGACATACACTTATTATAATCGATTGAAAATAGAAAAACCAACTGCTGATAAAGATATACTTACAAATGATAGAGCCAAGTGATACAGGTAGAATCGATGAAGAACACTGTAATCATTATAGGACAGACAAAAAAAGCATAAGATTGATGTTATTTTCGATTCGGAGAATAGTCGTTAGTTGCAGAGAAAACTCCAATAGCCGATTAGGTTTATGATTTTTTTAAATTAGCAGTATTTATATGTTGGACCTAATCATTTAAAATTTGGTTCACCATTTTTTTTGTCCAAAATTGTTAGTCCAAGGACTAGACCGTAAAAACCTATATATTGTTTATACGCGGGGGAGTAGTTCGGGCACCATAGGGCAAGGGGGGTGAACTCCGTGAAATTAATTTTTTTCTTAGACCTTTGGACTGCGGGGTGTTCCTTTTCTATTGATTGCCTAGCAAGTTCGAAGCTCGAGGGATCCCTTTCAGTTGACTTCTTATGATTTTTCTCATTAACATTTGGTTTTCGACCTCTCGCATGACCTTTGCAGTGCTTAAGCACAGATGGCTCAAATAGCCTAGGGGTGGTGGGACAACCGATGTCCTTGAGTTTTCACAACATGTCCCTTTGCTCATCTATAGTTGATCATTCCCACCTTTGTTTAAAAAGTATCATTTCTGACTCGTAGTCAACCATATGGTACTTCGCTAATTCGAGCACCATTGTTAATTTGTGCCAATGCGCATCGACACCCCCATAGTATTTCCCTACCCTCCATCCGGTAGATGACCAATTCATGACCACACCATAGATCATAGATGTTGCATGCCACGTGTAGGCATGATTTAACATCTATGGCAATGGTATCACAAGTTTTCAGCTCCTCAATAATTAGGTCAATGGCATAATGAGAAAATCGATCTCTGAGCTCATGCAAGATAGGAATATTATGGGAGTGCTTTAATTTTTGTAAAGAATCCTCAAACTCCCTCTTAATCTTAATCACTTGCAACTCAATGTATTTGTGTATACCGAGAAAAACCTTGTCAAAAGGAAGTTGAGAACTCTCCAAGTGCCTCTTCAACTTAGCATGTGCTCCTTCACAACAGTTAATAGTTCGGTTGCCCCGGTGCCTAATCATATTTTTCCACACATGAATGAATCTCTCCCTTAGATTGTAACATATGCAATCTATGTAGTAAAGCGTTTTCGTGTACGCAACTCAATCATAGTGAAAAAGCACCCACTCTTCGTTAAAATCATTCTCGATGGGGGATTCAGCCAAATGCATCCGATCCCCCTTGAACTTCTTCAATGTATCCGCATCGTGGATCTCTTTCCTAGCATAGATCTCTACATTGTGATGAACGTGGACGGTGCAAACCATATATCTCTCCTCGGGGAACACAACCCGCAATACGTTTATGCATGCTTACTCCCGATCTGTGATGAAAATCATGGGATATGCAAATGGATCGAATAGGGATTTCAAATGTACCGATGCCCAACGATATTTCTCTGCCTTCTCCGTTGCTAAAAAGCGAAGGCAATATTAAAAGTACTTTCGTACGACGTTATACCAACCATCTCGAATAAAGGCATCTTATATCGATTGGTCTTGTATGCGCAGTCAATAATGACAACATATGGAAAATGCTTGGCTAGTTGGATTGAGCCCAAAGAATGCCTTCCACATCCATAGTAGACTTATTCGTTTATACCAATAGACTTAATGTTTATCCCCAAGTAACTTCATCAACTGTTGCATCGTCATTCTACCCTCTCGTTCGGAAATACTCAACTTCCCCTTGGCATTGTAACTTATTTTCATGGTCGAAACACTATTAACATTACGACTTTTAATCATCGTTAGAATGGTGGCCGACTTTACCCCACTTAAGGACATCTCTTTTGGGTGGTCGTGTCCCTCTTCCGACTTTTTTCCCCTTGACTACTCCTTACGTTCCCATCATTCTTCCCGTGATGATCACGATACTCACCACCTCTCTCGCAACCCATGTGTAGACGTCCCTTACGCATTGAAGAAGGTGCATCGTACTCGGGGATGAATATTACTGTTTTAACAGATTGGGCTTGCTCTTGAGTCCAAGCAACCAACTCTCGCCGAGTGGAAAATACCTGAGAATTAAGAATATAATGAACCAGTACAATATAATTAAAATATATAAATATATTACATCAATAATAGACATTATAATACCTTCTCCATAAAGAACTTCGCATTAGCATCTACTAACACCGCACCACCTTCCCCGTTATGGGGTGTATCATTGTTCGCTAAAGCCTAATCAAATAACAAGGAATTAAAATCCATGAAGGCATCCTGCATAGGTAAAATTATTATTAGGTGGGAATAAATGGAATTTTAATCGCAACGTAATTACATTTGATAACAAGATTGCAACATTTTATATGTTTTAATTCTATTCGGCATGAATATAACGGGCTGGTTTTATTATTTCGGGGGGAAGATAATGAATTGTTTTAGATTGTTCGGGGTGAACATAACGAATTAACTCATCTGGTTCAGGGTGAACCTGACGAATTATGGAAGATGGTTTGGGGTATATATATCTAATATGTATATCTAGTTCAACATGATTATAACGAATGGTTATACTTCAAATAAAAAAATATAGAGTTGGTTCGGGAGGTTTACCCTGAATTTCTGCCTTGAAATCAGGGGCTCGATTCTAAACCAACTGTACGTTTTGTACATTTTTTTAGATTTTCAATCCTTATGAAAAATAAATATATATGTAATGAGATCCAAAGTTTACCTCAAAAATGGGAATTGTAGAGTTGTCATTTGCTTTTGAGGTATTGTCATTGTCTAATGGTGGAATATCCATTAGTATTTGAATAGTTAAAGAACAAACCCTAGATATTTAATAATGTTATTAAAGATGGTTGGTGGGGAACAAAACTTTAATAATGATGTATGGGTACCAAAGAAACAAAACTTTAATAATGTTGTTGAAGATTTGTTGAAGATGGTTGGTTGGATTGATGGAGACAAATTTGTTGGTTCAAGTGAAGATGAGAAATGGAGAGTTTGGAGTGTAGTAGATAGAGAGAGAAATGGAGAGTTTGGAGTGTAGTGGTATTTTATGTTGTAGTTAGGTTAAAAAATATATATATTGGCTGGTGGGCCTAAGCAAAAATCTGATTTATTTTCCTTGTGGTATTTTGAAGTAATTTTTGTGGTGCCCTTAGCAACACCCTTTAGATTAGTTTAAAGATTGAATAGTGAATTGGATATGCAATTCAAACAAATCCTACTTGATGACGAATTTTATTGTTCTACTGAGGAGATAAGACTTTCAACGCAAATGTCAAAAAATAGTTTGTTGTCTATAAATAAGAAATTCAAAGACTATTGTATAAGGCTAGAATAAAAATATCGACGGATAAACCCAAAAGGGCAAAGGAGTAACATCTGTGTTGATGTTGGTAGAAATTTTATCTCGACTATTAATCACCAATTTCGTATTCAAAGATAATTAGTTGAATAACGTAGATGAAAATTGTGGTAGCAATTATTGTGCAACACAAATAAATAAGAAGAAAGCATTCACCAAGTAAGAATAAGGAATGTAAAATGACAATCACACAACAAAGGATGTACGTGGTTTAGCCAAGATGTGCCTACGTCCACGGTGGTGCAGTAGATATTATTTCTATATACTCTGGAGAGTAGTTACAGAGAATACAACTTGTCCTTTTGCCCCGGACCTAGGGTTTAATATATACATGTACATGTAGGTAAGTGGAGGTGATGGGTTCCTCCACGTTTTCCATCTCCCCTATAACTTTCCTTCATGAGGACGTGGGGGGAGACCGGATCAATATAAGAGATGAGGGGCCTGGACTTTGGGCCGCCAGGACTGGGCTACTCGTCCAGGCCCATAGTTCTAATTTCGGGTACCCACAATTTCCCCTAAATTTGTTGGGCCATGTTTATGGGCTCAACAGATTTAAATGATTAGCCATAATGGATGTTTTGCGATTCCTCGAAAGCTGTGGAGTTAATTTTGGCGGCACCCGCTTCGCTTACTGTGCACTATGATTAGAATTTGAAGGCTTGTTGGAATAGCCACTTTTCTCCCGTCGCTTCAGTCTTTCAAGTATTCTTCTATCTTCTGAGAGCTCTAGCGCCTCGTACCTTCTTCTCTCAATTTCCATTCCCATTGCTTCTTAGTTGTTTGAGCTCGTGCTTCTTCATCACTTGAACCGATCTTCTATTTTGTAAGTTTCCCGTGCCCTTTTTTTGTACTTTCTCTTTGATTTGTAGCTTTTCTTGGGTCTTCCAATGGCAAAGATTGGAAATAGGTCAATCTCTGAATTTAGGAAGTTTTACAACATCCCTGAGTGGGTAGATATTGAGTGTTGTGCCTCCCATCCTAGGAACGTTAGGGATATAGATGATGCTCACTGGATCCATGTCTTGTTGCTTTCCCAGGGGGACTCACTTTTCCTCCTAATGATCTATTTTTGCATTTTTTTGGCTATTTTAATATTGTTCCCGCACAATGCTCGCCCAATGTGTGGAAAATAGTGAATGGCGTACATAGGATAAATCAATTGTATGGTACTAGGTTAGGGCTTACCGAGGTCTGTTTTTATTACTCCTTTTTTCGAACTAGCTCAGGTGTCCTTTACCTCAAAGATAGGAGCCCTGACAGGGTATTGGTAGTAAATCTACCTGATTCCCATAAGGACTACTGGCAAGAAGGTTTCCTTGTTAGGAATTGGCAGTTCCCTCCCCAATTTAAAGGGTCGAGGTCTGAGAGGTTCTCTGTTCCTTTTTATGGGGAGGAATACATAGGTAGACATTATACTGTTGTTTCAATTTTTTTTGATTTGTGACCTTTCTAACTCCTCTTTTGCTTTTTCTTCCACAGCGAGGTCAAAGAATTTGGAGCCTGCTCTCAGCGAGGTTCGTATCTCAGAATTGGTTGAGGCTTGGAATATCAGGGAGACTCTGGGTGACGACGATCATCCCAGGTCTGCTGCCTTTCTGCTTGAGTACAAGAACGTTGGCTCCAGCTTCATAACAAGGCCTGTGGATAGTATACCAGAGTTTGACTCCTTCAAAGAGACTGTTGCAGAGCCTATCCAGTTGGACGAGGAGGAGAGCAGCTCTAAAAGTGACCTTGCAGGAGCCGTGAGTAATTTGGGTGGAGGGAGCTTTGATAGTAGCAGTTCCTCTAACCGTGAGGAGGTTTCTGAAGCTCGGGGATCATCGAGCACTTCTAGCAGTTCAAGTGAAGAGATGGTTCCTTCGAGGAAGAACTTGATTAGGGATGATGATGATGAGGACCACGTGCTTCTTGCACAGAGGTCAAAGAAACAAAAATCTACTTCTGGGGCCGTGGCTACTGGTTCCCGGTCCTCCGCTCAGGAGAAGGAGAGGAGAAGGAAGGAAGAGGAGCAGGTGAGAGAGAAAGAGAGGAAAAAGGAAGAAGAGAGGAAGAAATTAGAGGAGAAAAGGAGGGTCGAGGAGAGGAAAAAGAGAGAGAGCGAGAAGGATGAGGAGAAGAGGAGGGCTGAGGCGAGGACGAAGGTCGGGCAGGCCTTAGTCCCACTGTCCGCTCTGCCCGAGGGGGCCTCTGTGGAAATTTCTCCTCAGCTGGCCCTGACCCTGCTCGAGAGAGCTGTGCTCCCGGCTGATCGCCAAAGGGAAGTGGGGTCACAACATTTGGCCCTCCAGGCTAGTCAGAGGCTTGCTATGGTAAGGTTTCTTTTTCTTTTTCTCTTATGTTTTTCTGACTTCCCTCATTTTCTTCTTCTAATGCCTTCTCTTTTTCGCAGTTCGTTACTGACTTCGTCGTGCTGTATCGTTCACGCGATGAGCTGGTGAAGAAGAACAGTGAGCTAGAGCAAGATAATTCTGCCCTGAAGGTGAAGGGTAAGGAGCTCGAGGCCAATTTTAAGGCTGTTGACGCTGCTCGGATTTCATCCGACTTGGCTCTTTCCACCGCGAGCAAGGAGAAGGATGCGGCAGTCAAGGATCTGGAGGAGCTGAGGCAGGCCTCCGAAGAGCTGAAGAAAAAGGAGTCCGAGGCTGTCACTGCCAAGGAAGACTCTTATAATTTCGACTGGGCTGCAACATACGAAGATGTTGAAGTTCAGATAGGCTATATTAGCCGTCTGAACTTCAAGAAAGGATGGAACAAGGCTCTCATAGCCGCTGGGGTGGATGTTGCATCCCCACACTTTAACGAGAACGACCCAGGGCCGAGGCCAGTCGTGGATGAGGACCCTGCCCAAGCCGTTGAAATCTCTGATCCTGCTCCTCAGGTGACCTCTGCTGATGTTTCTCTTATTGAGGTGACAGAGACCACCCCTGCCGAGGGCGGTGCTCCTGTTGATGCTGAGAAAGGGCCATCCACCTCTGGGCCACCTGAGGTTGCTAATTGATAGGATTGCTTTGTATTTTTTGCTTTTTCCAGTCTGTAAACTTTCTTTCTTCAGTTCGATGTAAATTCAATCTTTATTAATGAAAAAGGCTTTATTTCTCCTTGTACTGATTTGTCTCTTTCTTTCCTTTATCTTGCTTTCATTTTGTAGTTAGTTGATGTAGATGATTACATTCCTACTACTTCCCAATTGGGTAAGACCCTTGGTCCCAACGCGAGTCCTGAAGTTCGCCAGGCCTTCGTTAAGCTTTGCAAGTCCCTTAGGTCCAGAAATCAGAAGTATAAGGAGCAATCCGAGCTAGTGGCTAAGGTGAAGGACAGGCTCCAGGAGATGGAGGATATTAGTGCTTCAGTGCAAGAGGAGGTCAATGTGCTGAGAAGAAGATTACTAGAGGCTACCGAGATCAACCAAGTTGGGGAGGCTCTTCAGCAGGAGAATGAAGACCTGAGGAGAGAAGTCTTACAACTTAGGGAGCATGCGCCGAGCACTGTTCCAGCAGTTCTGCAAGGCTCCTCGTCGTCGCGAGCTAGATCTGGTCATAATATTACTCCTCCTATGCCGCGAGGTCCCACTCGCCCTCCCCTTCCGCGAGCTAGTAGGAGCACCAGGGGCAGAAACAGGGAAGCGGAAGATCTTCATGATAAGGAAATGGAGGAACTCCGCGGTGATGTTCAGCGAGCATATGTAATTGTTGCTGAGCTTCACAGGGACGTCACCCGGTTGCAGCACTTATTCACGAAAGGTCCTCGGCAAGCGTGGGCTGACGGTTATGATCAAGGCTGGTCGGATGCTCCAACAAGGCTATCTGAGTTCGAGGAGCTTTCTTTCATCAGGGGATGGCTAAGTGCCTTAAAGGAGCTGCAGGTCCCGAGGAACTCGGTGCTATGGTATCGTCATGAGATGTCTTCCTCCACTCATCGATGGATCCCCATCGATGCTATTCCTCGGCAATTATTGGAGTCAGATGCGAGTGAGGTTTTGGAAGATTTTTCTCCTGCTCCTGATGACGGACAAAGAGCTCGAGTGGCTGATTATCTTGCTCGGAGGCTTCCACCCCTTAAGATTTTTCCAGTTGCTATTTTTTTATTTTTGATAATGTAAATGCTTTGGGCGAGCTCGCCGACTAAACATGTATTATCATTGTTGTAAGTAAGATGGATTAATGAAAAGTTTGTGTTTTGGGCAATTTTGCTGACTAAACGTGTATATCCTACTTTTCATATCCTTGCTGCTTTATGATCTTTTCTATTTTGTCATGCAAGTGTCCCTCCAGTCCAGTATAATACCAAAGTACCATTGTGCCCCACTTTACCTTTTAGGTTGTGTCATCAAACTCCCTTAGGCCTAAGTAGGTCAATTGGCGAGGACACGCCTGGTGTTGGATGTCTTCATCCGATCAGGATTTTGTTCAACCGAAGTAGGTTTGATGACCAGTATAAGATATTGCCTAAGAATCCTCTGTAGGGCTTTATATATTGCCAGGGGCAATGCTAAGAGGTCTCTCGTGTTTTATGACGATGACCTGAGGAGGGGTATTCCCCTGCTATAGTGACCATCGTGCCTGTTATTTGGAAAAGATGTGTGATAAATGCAGCTCTTATTGATCAGAGTGTAATCAATTAAGTAACTTTCATTAGTAATAAGGGAAATGAACTTCTATTTTCGTAACAAAAGAATACAAGAAAAAGATCTAAAAATAGAATTTCTTGAGAATCTAAATATAGAATTTCTTGAGATTAGTTGCGTTCCATGCTCGCGGTATTTCTCTGCCCTCCATCGTTTCCAAGTGATAGGCACCTTGCAGGTCATCTCTAGTTATTTTAAAGGGTCCTTACCAGTTTGGGCCTAGCTTTCCGTCTGACGACTTCACTGTCCTGCTCAGGACTTTCCTTAGAACATTGTCCCCAACTTGGAACGTCCTCGGGTTAACCCTTTTGTTGTAATGCTTCACGAGCTGTTGCTGATAGTTCGCTAGCTTCACTAGGGCTAGCTCTCTGCGCTCGTCGGCTAGGTCGAGTTCGGCGAGCAATGCTTCATCATTCAGGCCTTGGTCGACAAGGTTGGATCTCATTGTTGGCAAACCTTCTTCTAGTGGGATGACTGCTTCCATGCCATATGTCAGCAAAAATGGGGTTTCTCCTGTTGCTCGCCGAGGAGTGGTTCGGTACGCCCATAGAACATGGGGTAGCTCTGTTACCCATGCGCCTTTGGCTCGCTCTAATCGCTTTTTTAATCCATCGATCACAGTTTTGTTGGAAGCTTCAGCTTGGCCATTGTTCTGAGGGTAGGCCACCGAACTAAAGTGGTGTCTGATCCCGTGTTCGTTACAGAAGTTCTAAAACGGGCCACTTTCGAACTGCGTTCCATTGTCCGTGATGATGGTTCTGGGGATTCCAAACCGAGTGATTATACTCCTCCATATGAACCTTATCATATCAGCATCTCAGATGTTCGCCAGGGGTTCAGCCTCGATCCATTTGGTGAAGTAGTCAGTCGCAACTAACAGGTATTTGCGATTGCCGACGGTGGTAGGCAGCGGCCCCACGATGTCCATTCCCCATTGGGCGAAGGGCCATGGGCTGGACAGGGACTTCAAGTCGCTGGTGGGTTGGTGGGCCATAGGAGCGTGGAATTGGCATTTCAGGCATTTGCGGACATATACTGCGGAGTCCTTTTGCATATATGGCCACCAATAGCCTTCCTTCATTGCTCGAAAGGCTAGAGACCTTCCTCCGATATGACTTCCACAGATTCCTTCGTGAAGGTCGTGTAGCACTTGCTCGACATCACCTGGGTGGACGCATCTAAGGTAGGGACCGAAGAAGGATTTCTTATACAAGTCGCCTCCTGTGGATAAGTGAAAGCGAGCAGATTTGACTCTTATCTGGTGGGCAGTTTTCTTATCATCTGGGAGCGTGCCATCCTTTAAATAGTCCTTTAAGGGGTCTATCCAGCTGGGGGCTGATCCTGCCTGGAATATTTGTTCCACGTTTGGTAACTTGCTGTTGTGGTTAACGCTCGAATAAATGAGGAAATCGATGGGGATGACCCTTTTAAGGTCAGAGTCAACTGCCGAACTCAAGGCTACTAAGGCATCAGCATGACTGTTTTTCCCCCTGGGAAACTGCTGGATGTTGATCTCTTCAAAGCTTGACATTAATTCTCTCACTAATGCGAGGTAGGCTACCATTCTTTCATCCTTTGCATTGTAATCTCCACTTATCTGATTGGAGACTAGTTGAGAGTCGCCTAACACCTGTAAACGTTTTGCTCCTAGAGTTTGTGCCTTTTGGAGACCGGCTATTAGGGCTTTGTACTCTGCTTCATTGTTGGAGGATGCAAATCCAAGTCTGATTCCTTGTTCGAGGATTGTGTTTTCTGGAGTGATGAGGACAATGACTACCCCTACCCCCTTTGAGTTGGAGGCTCCATCAACGAAGAGTCTCCAGGTTCTCTCTGTTGCTTGGTTCTTCTCTTGCCTTGTTGGTTGAGGTTGGTCAGAGAGTTCTTCGCCCGTGAATTCGACTATGAAATCAGCAAGGATCTGACCCTTGATAGCTGTCCTTGGTTAAAATTGGATGTCAAACCGGCCGAGCTCGATTGACCACTTAGACAGTCTGCCCGACAAGTCCTCTTTCCTTAGGACCTCCTTAAGGGGATGCGATGTAAGGACGATGATAGTATGAGCTTCGAAATAATACTTCATCTTCCTCGAGGCTATTACAAGTGCAAAGGCGAGCTTCTCCAATGGCAGGTACCTTTGCTCGGCGTCTAATAAGGTTTTGCTTGCGTAGTAGACGGGGTGTTGGATTCCTGCAACCTCGCATATCAACGCAGAGCTGACAATGTGATTGGATACGGAGAGGTACAGGTACAAAGAATCCATTTGCTGTGGTATGACAAGCAGCGGTGGGGAGCTTAAGTAGGACTTGAGCTCGTCCAAAGCTCGCGAGCAGTTTGGGCTCCACTCTATCGGTTTACTCCCCTTTAGAAGCTAGAAAAAAGGCTTGCACTTCTCAGAGGATTTGGAGATGAAGCGATTTAAGGCGGCGAGCATTCCAGTGAGCTTCTGCACGTCCTGGATTATTCGAGGGGGTTGTACCCTGTTGATTGCATCGATCTGGTCTGGATTAGCTTCTATGCCTCTCTTACTAACCAAGTACCCAAGAAATTTTCCTGACTGGACACCGAAGGACCACTTGCTCGCATTAAGTTTCATCCGGTACTTTCTGAGGATTTCGAAGGTCTTTGACAGGTCCAAGAGGTGATTTTCCTTCTTCTTGCTCTTAACAAGCATGTCATCGATGTAGACCTCCATTGTGTCTCCCATTTGATCCTTGAACATTTTAGTGACCAGCCGCTAATAGGTTTCCCCTGCATTCTTGAGCCCAAAGGGCATGACCTTGTAGCAATATAACCCAACTGTCGTGATGAACGCCGTTTTGTCCTGGTCTGGGGCATACAAAGGGATCTGGTGATATCCTGAGTATGCATCCAAGAAACTCATTTGCTCGTGAGCTGTAGTGGCGTCTACTAGTTGGTCTATCTTTGGGAGGGGGAAACTATCCTTAGGGTATGCTTTGTTGAGGTCAGTGAAGTCGATGCAAACTCTCCACTTCCCATTATTCTTCGGAACTACTACTGGGTTGGACAACCACTTGGGGAATTGCACTTCTCGTATGGATCCTGCATCCAGCAGTTTTTCAACTTCCTTTTCTACCATTTTAGCCTTCTCCGGTGCAGTTCTCCGTTCCTTCTGCATGATTGGCTTGAATGTGGGGTCGATGTGCAGCTGATGATAGACCATACTAGGATCGATTCCAGGCAGCTCGTATGGTTCCCATGCGAAAACATCTACGTTGGGTCTCAGCAAGGTTGTCAACTCCTTCTGTTCTTGGTCGGTGAGAGAAGCTCCAATCAAGAAGACTCTGCTACTGTCACCAACTTCAGCCATAACTTCTACCAGGTGCTCGACGACACGCTCGGAGGGGAGGAGCATGGTCTCCTCTACTCCAGGTCTTCCGTACTTTAATTGCTACTTGGAAGGTATCACACCTTCTTCAACTTTCTCGCTGGGTTGACCGGCCTTCTTCTCTGGCTTTGGTCGGATGGATGCTATGAAGCACTTCCTCGCCATCGCTTGGTCGCCGTGGATCTCCATTACTCCTCGCTCGGTTACATATTTGAGCTTCTGATGGTCGGTCGAGGAGACTGCCTTCATCGCATGAAGCCATCCCCTGCCGAGGATGGCCTGGTATGGTGAGTCGATATCAACTACCAAAAACTCGATCATCTTGGAGACGTTTTCAGCACGCACTGGCAGTACTATCTTGCCTAGGGGCATGGTCATTTTTCCAGCGAAGCCGACCAAAGGAACAGTAGCTTCCTTTAGGTCGGCGGTGCTCAACTTCAATTTCTTGAATAGGTTGAGGTACATTACTTCGGATGAGCTTCCTTGATCGACGAGCAGCTTGTCGATGTCAAAGTTGGCTATCCTGAGTGTAATGACCAGGGCATCATGATATGGGGTCCTTACTCCCACCAAATCTTCATCCGTGAAAATAATATGCTTGTTATGTTGACTTCCTCTGCTCGTCGACGCTTTCCTGACTGTGACTTAGCTGGATCGATTTGAAAAGCCTGCATTACTGCTGTAAGTCTTTTCATTTCCATTCAAGCTGAGTTCCCTTGTATCTGCTTGACATCAGATACTCCGTGGATTACTGCGAACTCATGTCCAGCATCATCCTCCAGCACATTATCGGGTCTCGCCTCTCTGTTGGCAGCCACTTTCTCTGCCCTCTTTTCCACAAAGTCATTCAAATGCCTGGACTGGGCCAACTCCTCGAGGTGAGACTTAAGAGCTTTGCAGTGCTTGGTCTTATGTCCTCCCTCTTTGTGAAAAGCGCATCTTAACGCATTGTTCCTCTTCGAGGGATCTCCTCCCATTTTCCTGGGCCACTTGATGAATGGCTCATCTTTGATCTGCGCGAGAATTTTGTAAATTGGTTCTTTGAAGACGGTGTTGACCGCCTGGAATACTTTGGACGCGTCATGGTTTCCTCCGTTCTTGGAGCCATTTTTGCCTCCGTTCTTTCTTCCTTTCTTCTGTTTCTCAGTTTTCTCACTTCCCTTAGTAGTGAGCTTAGCTCGACCGTTTTCTCCTGTATTAGGGTGAGTGACATCTTCCACCTTTGCGTATTTCTCGATTCAGGCCATTAGGTCGTCAATAGTCATAGCTTCCTTCTTCGTCAGGGACTGGTATAGGAGGGAAGAACTAGGGAGCCCAATTTTGAAGGAGGCCACTGCCACTTCCTCTGCGTAGTCCTCGATCTCATTGAATAACTCCCAGTACCTCTTCGCGTAGTCTCAGAGGGTATCTTGAGGCGTTTTCTTCATTGTTAGCAAAGCATCCATCCTTTTGGGATGGGAGCTACTGATAATAAATCGGGTCGTAAAAAGTTCGGCTAGGGATTTAAAATTCCTGATCGACCGATGGGGGAGCCTTTCAAACCACTTCTGCGCTACATCATGTAGGCTCGAGGGAAAAATACGGCACATCAGGGCATCTCGGTGATTCCAGAGGGTCATGGCCTGTCGGTATTGCCTGACGTGATCGATGGGATCAGTCTTTCCGTCGTAAATCTTGAACATTGGAAGGGTAAATTTCTTGGGGGCTTCTTCCTCTTCGATTTCCCTCATGAAGGGTAACTTCATCTGGGTTTTGAGAGCTCGCCTTGCGAGTTCTCTGGTTGATCTTGTTCCATGATGAGCAGGATGTTGGTCCATCTCTCTGCGGACTAGATTTTGTATGTTCTCATCGCTGCGAGTAGGGCTCTGGTTGTGGCGAGCTCTTCGCAGCTGTTCGCAGAGGTCATCGTCTGACTCACCTCCTTCGACCTTTTAAGATTCTCGCCTAGGGCTCCTTCCTCGGCTGCGAGACTTGCTCGCCTGAGGGCTAGGAGTGCGGTATGGGCGTCTCCTATTATCGGGACGAAGCTCCCTCTCCAGTCTTTCCAGCCTTCTTCTCAAGCAAGCATTCTCAGCCTCGTATCTGCGGGAAGACTCTCTCTGCTCGTGGAGCCTTGCCTCGTACTCATCAATCAATCTGGATATCTGCGTGGACCTCACTGGTCCCTGACTTTCTTCTAAGGCTGGCCTTTCTAGGCGAGCTCTCTGATCTGAACATCGAACTTCAGACCTAATCCTGCGAGGAGCAGGTGGCTCTTGAATATCTCCTGCCTGAGGGGCATTGCTGCTGTGACCGGACATCTTAAACTCCTTTCTTGGTGTAGGCTCTTCTCAGGGAAAGATGAACGTTTCCCATAGACGGTGCCAATTGTGTTAGTAATTATTGTGCAACACAAATAAATAAGAAGAAAGCATTCACCAAGTAAGAATAAGGAATGTAAAATGACAATCACACAACAAAGGATGTACGTGGTTCAGCCAAGATGTGCCTACGTCCACGGTGGTGCAGTCGATATTATTTTTATATACTCCGGAGAGTAGTTACAGAGAATACAACTTATCCTTTTGCCCCGGACCTAGGGTTTAATATATACATGTACATGTAGGTAAGTGGAGGTGATGGGTTCATCCGCGTTTTCCATCTCCCCTATAACTTTCCTTCATGAGGACGTGGGGAGAGACCGGATCAATATAAGAGATGAGGGGCCTGGACTTTGGGCCGCCAGGACTGGGCTACTCGTCCAGGCCCATAGTTCTAATTTCGGGTACCCACAAAAATAATAAGGAAAAATAAAGATTTATAAGGTGGTTCAACTTAAGGAAAGCCTACGTCTACTGTTACGGTAAGGTAGTTACATATAATTTTGGCTAGTCTTGAGTATGTTTGCTAGACTTGTCCCTTGAGCTCAAGGAAATAAGATATTTACAATGGTTCAGAAATCAAGGGGTAGATTGCCTTATATATCCAGGCATTTACATTCATACATAATGAATGAGACTATTGATCTTCTAAGGCACGTGCGGAGTGTCTCTTGATAATTTCCATGTGAATGATTTTTCTTCTTCCTGATGGTTCGTCTTCTTAAGTTGGTCGGCCGGTACACCGACCAAGTTGTTCTGAAGCCGACCAAGTATAAATAAAGCACTGAGGTGTATACTAATGAGGACATGTGTGCAAAACTCATAGATCCATGTGGCATGAATAATTTGGCCCATAACAATAGCCCCTAATGCTCCATGCTTGATGTTTTGTTGAAAGGATGTAGTATTAATTCTAAAAGGTTGCTCGACTCTCAAGCATGATGGTGGTATATAACCGAACTCCTAGACTTGTAAATATATTATCAGTTTATCAGGCGGTGGTATTTTTGTGAATAATTTGGAAAATTGTGAATCGCCAAAGAGCATGTTGGTCTTTTCCCATCTCTAGGAACCGTTCGACCATAAAGGCTTTGATAATTGGTTTATTTAATCATTACATTTTAACTTTCGAGGTGAAACTATAAAAGGACGGAGGTTTCCCCCCATTTCTCTCTATCACCAAACTCTGAACTTAAGATTTCTTTTCCTTCTCTAGCTATTTTTCTCTGCTTCTGTTGTTTGCTCTTTGTCGTTTCTTCTCAAACTCTATAAGCTTTGTTTCCTTCTTCTTACACTTTTTGATTTTCTTCCTTTCAAACATGGTATATATTGTAGATGGAAATTCCTTAGAGGAGTTTAGGGAGAGAAGAAAAATCCCCAGTTGGGTGAGTTTAGAAATGGCGAGTGGTCCTATTGACATTTTGTCATTGGGTGAGGGTCATTGGATTCCCGAGTTATTCATTGTTGAATGTGGCATCACTTTTCCCCAAAAATCCACTTTTCTTTAATTTTACCAATATATTGATGTAGTCCCAACAATGGTAGCCCTTAATACATGGAGAGTGGTGGGATTCGCATTGGTATTCCTGAGTTGATGTTCTTTTACATATGGGGAACCACTGGTGACAATACCTATTATTTGAAAACTAGGCAAGCCAATGGGACATTAGTGGTCAATTTGTCAGATTCAAACAAGGATTATTGGGAATATGGTATAGAAGTGAAGAATTGGAAATATACGCTCCTTACCTTGGGAGTAAGATATACTTGACCAAGGTGCCCCTAGGAACAACATGGCATAAGTCGTACAATATTTTAAATTTCATTTTTTTTTCATGTGTACTAATTATTTGATGATATGCCGACTAACTGTCTTGCTTTGTTCTTGTGCAGAGGAGAGAAAAAAGAAGTGTCCGAAGGAAGGGGACGTAAATGTTTACAATCTTAAATACTTGTGGGCCATCCATCAAAGACTGGAAGAAGAATATTCCCGGTCAACTTCTGTAATGCTAGAATACAAGAGCTCTATCACTTCATTTATTTCCTGACCAACAAATATTTGGCCTCAGTCCCCTAGAAACTTAGATGAGGAACCGATCTCTACCTCCTATGTCATTGATTCACCTGGGGTAAAGAGAATTTTTATTAGGAGGAACATCATCTTCCTTTGAATCCCTTAATATCATAACCATCCCAACTTAACCACCTATAAAAATGGTGAAGAAAATAATCCCCAACCTGTTGACTGGTTTTCCCCTTTTACCAAGAAGAATACAAATACTGACAAGAGATCTGAGGTCCTCAATGTGGATGAAATAAGAACTATTGAGACTCGATTTAAGAGGTTGAATAGAGGTCTACCCTAACAACATAAACTGGTCCAAAAAGTCATTGCCAACTAAGGTTGTACTGAGTCTGATTTATGGCAACGAATCTTGGGTTGTCCAGGGGATTGATTGGGGTTGGATTCCTTCCAACAGATACGTCAACTATTACCTCGATGTCCTGAGCCTGTTTGGTAAAAAGGGATAACCACAATTTAACACTTATAAGTATTTTAGTCCTTTGTTTATTTTAATAGCTTCTGTTAAACATACTTTATACTGATGTTGGAACTCTTTCTTTTGAAGTTCTTGGTCGATTATGACAAACTTTTAATTAAGGATGACCAGTTAAATTCATCCTATAATGATGTATAAGAAACCTTTGAAGGCTTGAAGAAGTCCTTATAGGAGTCTGGGGAGGCCCTGGAGAGAGAGAAAGAGAAATAGAGGAAGTCTTGGCTACAAAAAATAAAGGTGGCTGAGGATAAGGCAATTGCGACAGAAGATAAAGTAAAGGCTATCAATGACAAAGTGAAGGTTATCGAGGAGAAGTTAAAGGAAACTGAGAGCATGGAAAAATCTGTCGAGGAGAAGACCATCAACTTGACTAATAAGGCTACTGTCGATAAGAAAAAGTTCTTAGATTTGAAGTTCAAGAGGAAGAAAGACAAAGAGGAGGACTACAACAAAGGTCAGGACAAGGTGTTTGTCATTATCGCCATCCAAATCAAATATGCCTAGAAACTTTCTTACAAGTATGGTCGATCGAACGCTTTGGAGGAGGTCGGCACATAGGCAGACTTTGAACTGTCCCAGAGGCACGATCCAAGCAATCCTCTAGATTTTGATGAGGAGATTGATGATGAGGAAGGTTTGGGGGAGTCGTCTGTGGTGCCAACTGTTATAGCCGACCTACCTCCTCCTGAAGAGACTGCTAAAGATAAGGAGAAGGTGTAACCCCTTTATGTAGTTTTTATTTGTTTTTTGTTTAAATGTTTATTTGTCCTTTTTTGTTCTCTTTATTTGTAATGGAAATACAATTGTAATTCTTGCCCTGCTAATGAAATGAAGAAGTTTTTTAATCCCTCTCATATTCTTCATCGTTTGATTGCTATTATTTGGTTTCTTTGTTTGGAATTGTGTTCTTATACTTAAGATTTTTCAGTTTGATGCAAGGAAGACTATGATCATTTCTGCTGAATCCGGTCTATTGAAATGTTGCAAAAGTTTGCTTAAAGCTGACCACGTGTGTTTGACTGAGACAGATTTAAAAGGATTACTTGGTGAAGATGCCTTAGATTAAGTGAAAATGCCAATGTATATTTGCATAGTCATTTTGCTAAGGCATTGGTGAACAACATTGCATACCATGAGATGATAAAGCATCTGCAAGAGGATTATAATCTTTCTCGGGCCCTACCCCATCCTGATTACAAAACAAAATATGAGGTATTAAAGGCAAGTTAGGATTTTGATAATAAGATTCAAGAGATTACATTCGCCTTCAGGAAAAAAGAGTTCGTGCTGAACAGAGAAGTGGAAAGTGCTCCGGAGGATCCTACTCTTCTTGAAAAGGAGAATAAAAATTTAAGGAATGAGTTAGAAAGCTTAAAAAAATCAGTTGAGGTGGCTTCGAATGAAGTGCCCCTTTTTTGGAGCTGGAGAATGTCAAACTGGTGGAGGTGCTAGAATACTTGACTAAAAAGAAAACCAAATCTGGCCAGCCCTCTAGACAGGTATTTATTGATCGACCGACTAAGGATGGAGAGAGAACTAGGAAGACCTTGACCAACCAAGCAACATTATTAAAAGAGAGAGATAAAACCATCAAGAAGCTCCAAGACTGAATGAACCGACTAACTTTTCACTTTTATAAATAACCCAAAGTTGTTTGGATGGATAACTATGATGAAGCTTGTCAGGAAGGATATTGGACGATCATTTGGACGATTATCCGGGGGCGAGCTCATCGGCATGGATACAAATAGGGTTGGTTAAACGTGTTGGGGCTGTTAAAAGTAGATGAAAAAAGTGATTTATGGCACCGACATGATCCAGGCGCGTTGGATTATCTTGATTCTCCATTCAAAATTGATGTCGAGTGAATTCCGGCCAACGCCATTCCCTAGAGCTTAGTGAGAAAATACTTAGGGGACTATGGTCTTCAAGGTGAAGATGAGTACATTCACCCCCTAATTTGTTGGATCGGTCGAGCATCAGCAGACGTAGTAGATTGAGAGATTTTATAACCATATATTTTCCCAGCACTCTAGATGATCCTCCTGACATGATGGTTAAATTAGCAGGAAAACACCCAGCATAATGAATTTGTTTTTCTTATTTATTTTTGATTGTGTTAATTGTAGATGGAATAAAAAGACTATTTTATGGCATACGTGTTTATTTATGTACTTTAGTCTTTGATCCATAATTAAGCTTTTTGATTAGTTCATTGACTATGCAACCCACTAACCTGTTTAATTGATTTGTGTCTGATCAAGTTATGATCTTAAAATATAGGGACTTAGGTTCTACTAATGCAATTAAGTTAAATGTATTTAAAACAAAGTGTTTGCATTAGTTACCATTGGCGACCAAGTGTATGAAGAATATAGGTCTTTCCTGAATTTAACTTAGTCGGGTAAAACTCCTTGTTTTTTACTTTGAGTCATACATGGATTTTTAGAGACTTCTTGTTTGTGACTTATCAAAGACGAAATCATACACGAAGTTTTTTTTTAACTTGCAAAAGTTTGAATTTTAAAGTTGGAAAAGTTTGCTAGTTTGTTGGGGATGTGCATTATCACCGTATCTTAAAAAATGAAACATAAAAAGGAAGCATAATTAATCACAACTTTATTAAATTGGATGAAACGATTACATAAAATCAAAATTATTGATAATATTTTCAGAGGAGGTCGACATTCCACGGATTATTACATTCTTCCATTTTAAATGTCTCCATATGATAGGTTCCTGATCGTGGAACTGCCAAAATACGATATGGACCATGCCAGTTTGGTTCCAAATTGTTTACCTTCTGGATTACCTTCTTAAGGATATAGTTTCCTTCCTTCAAGTTGGTCGGATTGACCCTCTTGTTTCAGAATCTAACAGTCCTTTATTGATAAGCATTTATTCGAAGTGCAACGTCCTCCCTAACTTCTTCAATCATGTCTAGATCCATTCTTCTCATGAGATCACTTTTGGGGGAATATAAGTTCAACACCCTATGAGTTTGGAGACCTACCTCGGTTGGTACCATGGCCTTAGTTCAAAAATCAAGCATGTAAAGAGTCTCACCAATGGTTATCCTTAATGTAATTCTATATGCTCGAAGAACACTGCGCGATTCATTTATCCAGTTTCCCTTAGCATCACCCAACCTCTTTCTTAACCCTTCAAGTATGTTTTTTTTATAACCTCTATTTGGTTATTACACTATGAATGTCCAGGTGCAGAGTGAAGTGTTGGATCTTGGACTGAATACAGTACTCCTCAAAGTCCTCATTGTCAAACTAAGTGCCATGATCAGTGATGAAGGCATAAGCATTCCATACCTGCATATAATATGTTTCTATAAGAACTATAAAACTCTTTCATAGGGCATTTCAACCAATCACTCAGCCTCCACCCATTTGGTGAAGTAATCCACTACTACCAGGTATTTGAACCTTCCTTTGGTCCTTGGCAATGGGCTGAACAAATCAATTTCCTAAATAGCAAAAGGCCAAGGGAAAATAATGGGGGTTAAGGCAACCCAAGATCTTCTGTGAATCGTAGTAAACTTCTAACATCTATCGCACTTCTTTTAAAAGGAAATACAATCTTCTCTCATAGTCGGCCAGTGGTATCCCTGCATAACTATCTTATGTATTAATGATCGACTAACTAAATGAGCCTCATATGAACCTTCATGCACTTCTCTGATTAATTCTGGTACCTCGGCTGGGTGAACGCATCAAAGCAATAAAATAGCGTATCCTCTTTTGTACAGGATCCTTGCTCTAATACGTGATTGGCTGCCTTAAAACTTAACTTTGGGGCTTATTTTGGATCTGTAGGTAGTATACCCTTGTCAATATAATCTCTGATAGGATCCATCCAAGAAGTTACTAAATCCATCGCAATGAGACTGACCATAGCTTCCACATCTACACTTCTGTGTGCAAGAATTTCCATGGGGATGGTTCTCTTGAGTTCTGTCCTGGTTACTGAGGCCAACCGAGCAAATGTATCTGCTCGGGCATTCTCTATCCTTAGAATTCTCACCATTTTGGTTATAGAAAACTTGGAGATTGCTTTCTTGGTTCTGGATAAATACTTTATCGTGAGATCCCCCTTGACTCCGTATATATGAATCACTTTGTTAATAATGAGCTAAGAGTCACTATATGCCATAACATGCTCGACTCCTAATGATAAGGCTAACTCCAAACCTACGATCAATGCTTCGTACTTCGCTTTATTATTGGAGGCTTGGAACTGAAAATGAAGTACATACTCCACATCAATTTCGTTTGGAGTGTTGATGATTAGACCTGTTCCACTTCAGGTAGCACATAAGGATCCATCTACATACGATTTCCAAACTGAAATGTCATTATTAAATTTCTCCTTAGATAGTACTATTCGTTAGAATATTTTCTTTCTTTATTCATTGTATTTTTGAGCCATCTCTTGGGCAACTGACATTTCAGGTTGGTTAACGATCTTTTCAGTTTGCTTTGGAGCGTAATTTTCTTCTCAGAAAGTATGCTCGGTAGGCAAACTTGGGGCGGTGATCCCCTCTGGATACGTGAATTCTGCAATAAAGTTAGCCATGACCTATCATTTTAACGTTGTCCATGGATCATAAAGCATTTCGTATTCTCCCAACTCAACTACCCAGGACATTAACCTTCCTGATTTCTCCTGTTTATGAAGTGCCTAACGCAGGGGTAAGTTGGTACAAACCACAATGATGCATGCTTAAAAATAGGGTTTCATCCTCCTTGAATCTTTAATTAGGGAAATAACTACTTTTTCCAGGCGGGGATACCTGACTTTGGCTCCTCTGAATTCTTTGCTTGTGTAATACACTGGCTTCTGAACTCTATCTTCCAACCTGACTAACACCGAGCTAACAGCTAAATATATATATGACTTTTTCACAGAATTGGTCGAGAGAGCAGTGGTGGAGACCCAAAGTACTTTTTCAACTCTTGAAAGGCTTTTTTGCATTCTTCATTCCATTTGAAGGTTTTTTGGATTACTTTGATGAATTGCAGACACTTATTACTGGATCTGGACACAAATCGAATGAGGGCGGCCACTTTTCTAGTCAATTTTTGCACATCTTTCTTGCATATTAGAGATTGCATCTCAATTAGTGCCTTTATTTTATCTGGATTAGCTTCGATGACCCTTTGAATTATAATAAAGGCAAGGAGCATTCCTTCATATACGCCGAACACGCACTTGATCGGATTTAACTTCATGTGATGTTTTTCAATTGATCAAATTTCTGACTCAGGTCTTTGATGTGGTCCGCAACTACCTTGCTCTTGGTAAGCATGTCATCCACATATACTTCCATGTTCTCCCCAATTCGTTCTTTAAAAACCTTATTTACTTGCCTCTGGTATATTGCTCCAACGTTTTTAATCCCCAAAGGCATAACATTGTAGCAGCAGGTTCCTCGGTTGGTGATGAAAATTGTACTTTCTTTATCCTTAAGTTTCATTTTAATCTGGTAGCAACCAGAGTTAACATCCATGGAGAACAGTAACTCATGACCTGTTGTTGCCAAGCAATTTCTATTAGGTGATTCCAGACAGGGATTTAGGGGATTTAGGCAGGGTTAGTCTAATCAGCAGGGCCAGCCGGGCCAACACCATCAGCAGGAGGGCCATTAGGGCCAACACCATTTCCAGTAGGGCTAGTGGCGGGGTAGTAATGGCCAACAGGGCCATGGTCAGTAGGGACATAGGGGAGGAAATTTCAGGGGTCGATGTTTCGAGTGTGGCAAGAATGGCCATAGGCGCCAGGATTATCCAGAGGGAGATAGGGCCCCACAGCAGTAGGGTGTCCGTGATGAGCCATATAGGCCACTTTTTCCAGCCGCCCTCCCAGCACCAGCACAAGTACCAACCCTACCATCCATCCCAACATCTCCTGTACAGCAAGGGTAGTTGCAGTACGGATGTGTCTATAACGTCCACCAGGCTGCAGCTCCTTAGGCACCACCCGCGATTGAGGGTACGTTTCCTATCCATGGCACTATGGGTCATATTTTATTTGATACTGGGGCGACCACTATTTTATAGCTACTCATTTTACGAAGGCTTTAGGATTATTATCCATAACAGAGAGCACTGTGACATGCGTAGACTCACCACTGGGGAATGGGTCGCTGATTTTATTTATATGCCGGGGCGTGGCAGTAGAGATTGGTAGCATAATTTTACCAGCAGACATGTTAATCTTAGAGATGCATGGGCACGATGTTATTATTGACATGGATTGGTTCACAGCATATAGAGCTATAATAGATTGTTACGGTGGGAGTATTATCTTTGCCATCCCGGGACAGGAGATGTTTTTAGTGGCGATGCCTCACCCAGAGGGAGGCTCTTTCTCTCATTTGTATTACATAGAGGAGGATACCTCTAAGGAGTTCGTGATTCCCTTAAATTCAATCCCAGTTGTTCTTGAGTATTTTGATGTATTTCAGGAGATACCAGGCCTACCCCCCAGTCGATAGATAGATTTTATCAAAGACTTATTATTGGATACTCGACCGATAACACGCGCTCCGTACCGTATGGCTCCAGTAGAAATGAGGGAGTTACGAGATCATATAGAACAACTTTTAGGTCAGGGCTTCATTCGTAGGAGTACCTCACCTTGGGGTGCTCCATTTTTATTTATGATGAAGAGAGATGGTTCACTGAGGTTATGCGTGGATTACCGGGAGCTAAATAAGGTCACGATACAGAATAAATATCCGTTGCCTCGAATCGATGATCTGTTCGACCAGCTGAGGGGAGCAACTTTCTTTTCGAAGATAGATTTGAGATCAGGGTACCATCAACTACGGATTAGGGAGTAGGATGTTTTGAAGACTGCTTTCTTGACGAGATACGGGTCCTATGAGTTCAGAATGATGCCATTTGGGCTCATAAATGCTCCAGCCGTATTCATGGACTTGATGAATCGAGTGTTCAGAGAGTTCTTGGATCAGTTTGTCATCGTCTTCATAGATGACGTCCTGATATATTCACACACTGAGGAAGAGTATGCTGAGCACTTGAGGCAGGTTCTTCAGATTCTATGAGAGCACTGTATGCTAAGTACGAGAAGTGCGGATTCTGGTTATGGGAGATGCAGTTTTGGGGGGCATGTTGCATCCGAATTAGGATTAGCGGTTGACCTAAGTAAAGTGTCAGCAGTGAGGGAGTGGGGACATCCCACGACATCGATGAAAGTGCGTAGTTTCTTGGGGTTAGCTGGGTACTACAGGAGATTCATCCGAGGGTTCTCCAAGATAGCGGGTCCATTGACGAACCTGACTCGCAAGGGGGTACCATATGTTTAGGACGATGCTTGTCAATTAGCTTTTGATGAGTTGGAAGATAAGATAACTTCGGCACCAGTTCTTGCTTTACCCAAGCCGAAAGTGGAGTATCTGGTTTACACCGAGACCTCCTTATGGGGACTCGGGGGCGTACTTCAGCAGGAGGAGAAGGCTATAGCTTTTGCCTCCTGCAAGCTTAAGCTATACGAGAGAAATTACCCCACTCACGACCTAGAGTTAGCAGCGGTCGTCTTTTCATTGAGGATATGGAGATATTATTTATTGGGGTAGAAGTTCTGGATGTTCACAGACCACAAGTCACTGCAGTACCAGTTCAATCAGCGATAGCTGAATATGCGTCAGTGCAGGTGATTAGAGTTCGTGAAAGACTACCAGTTCGACATACAGTACCATCCGGGGAAGACTAACGTGGTTGCTGATGCATTGAGCCGTAGATCGGTAGATGACGTAGCGAACGTTTGGAAAGCAAAGTGGAAAGAGTTGGGTCACCAGGATGCGGTAGACTGTTACTTCATATCTGTCATGACAATGATACCTGAGATTATTACGAGGGTAATATAGGCACAGACAACAGACTCATTTTTCCAGGAAAAGATTATACGGATTTTAGCTGACGGTGCTGAGTCTTATTCAGTTGGTTCTGATGGAGGTTTGAGGTTTAATGGGAGATTAGTGGTCCCAGAAGGAGCAGACTTACTATAACACCCCATCTAATTAAATACCGGGTAGCTACTCCTTTATTAAATTAATACAAAATATTAAGTTGATTCAGTCTTAGCATCACAGTCAAAAAACATTTAATTAATTACTAGCCACCTGATATTTAAAAATAGAGATGTCAATTTTATTAATTAAGTTAACAAAACCAAGAACGAAATCATTAACCATTAATCGCGTAAACAATTTCATAAGAATACACAATGAAATGAAATCAACTGAGTCTGGAGTAAACACTCCAATAATAAAATGCCAGAGTAATTAAAGTCCCATTACAAGAGTCTGAATAAATAACCCAATAACCGAAATAATGAAAGTCTGCAATTACAACCTCTAAATAAGAATTGACGACATGCCCTAACTGATACAAATGACTCTGAAGGAATCAAGGATAAATATGCAGGCGTCTACTACCAAGATTTTTTAGCTTCCACAACAGCTACAACACGTCATCAGAATGGAACTCCTACGCTTGACGTCCCTATGGCTGGGCACCTAAAAATGTTTTTACAAAACAAAAATAGATTTGGAGGAAAACGGATCAGAGCCCGATGTGAAAACAGTTTAAAAGTTTATCAAGTGTTTAAATTACAATTAAACAACACATATTATAAACACGTTAGTTGCGTACTCTCACATGAGTTTCTTACCTCTCAACTACTATGCACGCCTAACGTATGCCCTTAACCCATCCTAGTTATGCCACTATCTAACTAGTTTGTACCACTCCTGCCTTCGCGTTCTAATATAGAGTATCTACTCGTAATACCCAAATAAGCCATATTTATAACCCATGTTCACATTCATTTAATTACTTATCTCAAGTGTTAATTAAATTATCATTCTTAACCCATTCAAATATCGTAGTTATTCACATCTACTAAGCAACAATGAACCAGTCACAAGTACATAAGTATATCACTCTCAGTACATAAATACATATATGGCACCCCTAGGTTAAGCTGCGGTGCACGCATACTCTGCTATCATATCCATGTTCATCACGTACGTAAGGATCATGTGTTCCGAATCGCTCAGGAACCGTCTAAATACAAATCACACATATTGGAGGCGAACATAGTTCACATACCCATGGGTCACGCACATACCTATGCTCCCATGGTCAGCTCACTTATCCACTCACAAATAAGTCATTCACAGTTCTATGTCCTTAAGGTACCAGTCTAAATCCCACCGAAGCACACAAGGATAAGAGGGTCCTTTTCAATAAAAATAACCTCCCGTGATAGCAAGTATGGTAGGTATGTCATACACATAAGAAATCCATACACTAGGCATTCACACCACCAGTATATATATATATATATATATATATATATATATATATATATATATATATATATATAGAGAGAGAGAGAGAGAGAGAGAGAGAGAGAGAGAGAGAGAGAGAGAGAGAGGAAGGCTCACCTACATCATGCACTATACATCACACCGTACATCACACCTAATTATAGGCCCTTGAAAACTTTTTTTTTCAAATTTTATATTTTTGCCTTGAAATTAACCTTCCAATAAACCCGTATACAAAAAATTAGGTCAAAATACATTTTGTAGCTATTTTTTAAAAATCCACAAAAAACTGCTGGCGCAAACCCTTATAAATAAGATTTTTTTAGCAGGTTTTTGTGGATTTTTTAAAAATAGCTACAAAATGTATTTTGACCTAATTTTTTGCATATGGGTTTATTGGAAGGTTAATTTCAAGGTAAAAATAGAAAATTTGAAAAAAAAATTTTTTAGGGCCCTGAATTAGGCGTGATGCATGGGTGATGTATAGAGCATGATGTAGGTGCGCCTCGTCTCCATGCAAATCTTCTTCTAAATTCCCATGAAGGAAAACATTTGTCAAATCAAGTCGTTATCATGTATGAAATTTGTCTTTGCAACTAGAGAGTCTCCTCGTAGTAGGTTACCATATATCTAAGTAAATCTATTTGCAACGAGTCTAGCTTTATTATATCTAATGTGAACTGTATCATCGGCATTTTTTTATTTTTGTTAGTGTAATTTTCCTTTCATTATTTTTAATTCTTAGTTATAGCTATTTCGTTTAGTGAGGGTTATTTTAGGTATTTTGTAATAAAGAATGTTCAAGGCCACGTGATGTCATGGTGGGGACCTTCAATGATGTTACCCATGACATCACATGGATACTAGCATTCTTAGAGAGCAAGTCATGAGCCCTTTCTAGAGCCTTTGTGTTATCCGATAAATAGTGTACTACGCCATTTGGGAAAATCATTCTATTAATAAATATTCTGAGTATTACTATTCTTATTTTGAATGCAATTTTTTTGTGTCATTGACATCGTTTACGTCAATTAGTATTTAGAGCCTAGTCGCTCAACCTGTTGTTGTGGTGGTGTACAAAAATCATAAACAAATCAACAATAGTAACGAAGAGAAGCACCCAACCTAAGCGTTTGACCACTCGACTCGTGGTCATCCTTGCTGAAAAGTCAACTGTCCTCTCAGCCGATTACCCACCACCACCTCACGATTTCTCCACCACCTCAGCTATTCCAGGAACTCGATTGGAGGAAATGGTTTACCTCCTCAATGCAAAGGTCGACCATATTCTCAGCCTATACCGACGACTCCCACCTCCAACACAAACTCCACCGCCATCATTGTCCAAATCATCCCAAGACACCAACACAGAGGGTAAACCGCTTCCATCACCACTGCCCCGCAATCGGAGCCCTCGGTAACCATCGGTGAGACCCACCAATCCAAATTCAGAAAAATTGAAAAAGAGAAGAGAGAGAGGAAGGCTCGTGAGAATAGGGGCCCCTCCGGCGCCCCACTGAATATTGTTTTTTTCGGATTCTATTCGTCAGAGTGGTGTCATTTGGTTCTTAATGTCGAAGTGAGATGCGCTTCAAATGGAACCCCTGGGGGCTGCCCTCCAGTTTGTCACACCCTATGGGGTCGCGTAGCCCAGCAGCCTGCTGCCTGAAGCAAGCGTGTTTCTACCCGAAAGGTGTTGATCTCCGGCAAAGAAGAGAGAAGAAGCACGCAAAGGAGGAAGAAGTGTGTTTTAACAATAAACTTTTGGGTTTGAAGTACCTCTTGGCCTATGTTAGCCCATTCCAACCTCACAATAAACAAGGCCCATTTTTAGCTTTTAATTTATATAGAGAATGGGCTTTAAGAACCAGTTTCATCCCACCTTGGCCCGTGCCAAAGTTAGAATTCCCAACCCAAAAAAAGTTGGTTTTAGCTAAGTGTAAAAAAAATGAGAGAGCTACTTTCTTTGGGCCATACTATATTTCAGAATTTCCACACGAGTCCCTTAAGTTTCAAAGCTCAAGGACGAACTTGGTTTTAAGTGGGGGAGTGTGATGTGAATTGTATTTTGGGCATTTTCTTATGTTCTAGGCCATGGGGTGTCACGGTGGGAACCTTTAGTGATATCACTCATGACATTACATGGATACGAGCATTCTTAAAGAGCAAGTAATGGTCCATTTGTAGATTCTTCCTTTTATCCCATGAATAGTGTACTACCTCATTTAGGGAAATCATTCCATTATTAGATATTTTAAGAATTACTGCACTTGTTGCAATTGACACCGTTTACCCCAATATCTCTCAACAACTCCTTCAACCCGTTGCTAACAGCTCGAAGAGAAATGAACAAGTATAGCCTCCTTCAACGGTATTGATAAAGGCTTCTTTCCAACCTTGGGGAATATCTATAATAAGTAGGAAACAAACGCACCAAAGGACGGATATTGTGAATCATATGTATTAAAGTTATAGATATGGTATTGAGTGCATGTTTTATCCATATAACCTTAGATTAAGCCACCTCGACTGCCATCCCATTGTGATATAAAATAACTTGGAAAGGGAAAAAAGGCTAACTAACCTTTTTGAAACAATGAATTTGGCTCCAACTCCAATGGTATGCAACTTACTGGAAAACTACATGCAATGCAATTTGTTCTTTTTACTTCTTCAAAATATAAAAAATAAATAATGGAAATGGTACTGTCTGCAAGAAAACATGCCATACGAAAATGAATTCCAAATTGAAAATTCCCTTAAACACCAGAGTTCAAATAACAATGTAAAACTATAAAAGAAACAAATATTTAAATGAATAATAAATATGCAAACATTTCAGCAGATTTAATTTAGAGGACAAGATATGGATAGAACATGAGTCCATCTAAAAATGAAGGTTTCTAGGTCGTCTCTGGATAGAGCCGAACTTGGGATGGGATATTCATACTGCCCTAGTATATTATGTGTATAAACATGTATGAGGTTCCATGCTTATATGTATACGTGTATATTTTGTGGCACGTATACCACATTAAGAATTTTTAAAGATATGTTTGAATGCGTAGACTATTCTCCTGGTATCTTGTAAAAGAAAAGGAAATGCATGATCTGTAAGATGTTTAGAATGATACTTGATCATGCACATTAG
Organism: Sambucus nigra; assembly: GCA_949130495.1. Lineage (NCBI taxonomy): Eukaryota > Viridiplantae > Streptophyta > Magnoliopsida > Dipsacales > Adoxaceae > Sambucus > Sambucus nigra. Next base: position 18,707,114 of record OX422224.1, read on the forward strand.
TATATTATGGGCATGGTCACAAACCAGTTGCATGTTAAAAGGATATCATTTGGACATGGGACACGGGTACAATACGTCACCGACATGTTAATTTTAAATTGATGGCCAAGAATGCATAGATGACACCTCGATGATAAAATAAAAATATAAAAATCCAATATATAAAACTGAAGTATAAACAAATAATATTTCTTTCAAAACTTATTCTTTGATGATTCTTGAGCTTTTCTCTGAATATTGTGAGTTGTCAATCAAAGCTTTGATTTCTTGCTTAAAGCTTGGAATCAATACTGAGATTATTTTGTGTGCTTATGCTCAGTGTACTAAATATTCCAGCCCACCTAGGCACTGCTCTGTCATCTCGCCTATTCCCAAATACACACACACACACATATATATATATATATATATATATATATATATATGGCTACTATTTTTGTGTATTTACTGTCAACTACTTAGACTTAGTTCGAATTGTTAAGTTTATTCTTTGTTCTAGTGCTATTTTGGTACATGTGGCTTGAAGTAATTAATAAAATATTTAATGAGAAAAGAATGGGTACGGAGAAAGTAAAGCTCATACCATCATTGTGGGCATCGATATTCCCCTGAATCTAATTTTCTTGAACTGGAAGAATGTGGCTTCGACTGGGATTGCGATCTAGGATCTGGAGCACGTTTATTCAAGCTGCACATAGAGAATCGCAGCTCTGCTCAAGTGGTTTGTTGTTGCTTTTCTTTTCTTGCTTATTTTGTGTTGTTTTGAAGCTGTTTTGTATAGATTTTCCTCCTTTTTTGTTATGTAAGTGGACTGATTTACTTCATCAATGTATCTTTTTTATTTCAATTTAATTGAAGTTTCCTTTTTTTGATTAAAAAAAATATATCTTAAGTTTGTTCTAATAGTTGATAGAAATTATAATTCATATTCATCATAAATGTTCAAATGATTTTTAACGACATGCAAAGTGGCAAGGCCACTGGAGAGAGAGTTATTTTAGTTTATGATGTTTTGTTTTGTTCTATAATGAGAGCAATCACTAGTTAAGAGTTCAGCTTACTAAAAATTACTTTATATTAGACAAGTATATTTAAATCACAATTGGATTTATTCAAAAATTGCAAAATGCCCCCACCGTATCTCCCAGTTATCTCACCACCATACCTTCTCAAGTATCCACAACGCATCTGAAAAATAAAAGATAAACTAGTATACATACAGGATACAGGTCCATGTATCATACCCATATCCTGATTTATTTTATAGTTTCTTTTGGACACGCCTTGGATACATATCATGCAGGTATCTGTGTATCCATCTACACAATGTGTATACGGTACGGGGGCCCTAATGAAGTGTCCCATGCATTATAACCCACTTTGCGTCAGAGCCCATGACCAGTGTTCTGAATTGCAATCGCGCCAGGTGTCGCGTTTTTGTGACAGGTACGCTTCGCGTAAATCGCCTCGCGCAAGCAATTCTTGCGTTTCAATTTTATAATTAAAAATAGAAATAGTAAATAACTTCAAAAAAGCATTCCAAATTAAATATTACATCACTTGAAATAGAGTCATAGGCTCACAAGGCAACAGAGAAATATGAAGAGCTAAATGATATTTCAAACGATTTATACCTCCCTTCGATCTATGATTACAAGACTTGCAAAATATGCCCTCCCTTTTCCCCCTCTTTTGCAAAACTATATTTCCAGCGTAAATCTTTTTTGGACATTGTTAACTGGTAAAAGAAAATAACTCGGTTTACAACTTAAGAACAAAAATCGACTGGAGCAGATTTCAAAGAAAAATCAGTTGAAAGAAAAGGCCTTATAGAAAAAAAAACAGAATACAATGAAGAAATAGGGTTTTAAAATATATATATATATAACAAAAGGAAAGAAGGGAATAAAATAAAGAAAATTTGGATTTTAAAAAAGATAAAAGTAAAGATATTTACCAGCGCAAGAGCTGGAGCAAGATATCCACTCGAACAAAGAACGACTGGAGAAGCAGACTCAGCGTAAGACTCGGAGAACGACTGGTACAAGTGCATAATGGATAGGAGAGAGGCTAGGATTTTTTTTAGAAGTTTTCTGAGTTAGTAGCCGAGGCTAGAGTTTTTGGTTTTGTGCCTTAAATGATTAATTTTTTAATCAGGTGTGTTTGTGTTTTGATCAGGTGGGGATTCTCAATTTCTAAAGGCTAAAAAAAAGAAAAAAGAACAAGTGAATAAAATATCAAAACTACGAAGTTTTGTGCATTTTCAATTAAATAAGCTTAAAATCCAAATAGCGTCCAAAAAGCGTACCACATCATCAATCGCGCACGCTATCTATTACAAATCGGAAAGAGCTATATTGCATTTTTTCCCAAAAAAGCTCAATCGCGTGCTTATTAAATCACTGTCCATGATGCACTTAGAAAATATATGATAAAGAAGATTATACGAGGGATAAAATTTTAACAACTGTATGGATCGCTTCCAGTGTCGAAATTGATCAAGAAAGCGTGGCTGCTTTGGTGAGAATCGAGTCTCGACCATGATGCCTCTTTCCAAACATCGACTAAGTCGCTGGCACCCTTTGACAAATACCGACCTCCACATATTGCCGAACACCGGAGCTAAGGCCTTCACCACGATGCAGGAGGTTGTTGAAGTGGTTATTAAAGCTCACCTACCCACCACAACAAAACCATGCCAATGAAAATTCGTTGAGCCGCAAGAATGCATTCAACAGCTGCAACACTTCCCTTGCCCCGTCATAACCCCGTCAAAACATTCTGCATAGTAACGTATCCCACATCACGTATGATACCAGCAACAGTTGGGCATTAAGATACTGATTTTATTGGAGTTGGCAATTTTGATGTTCTTCTAAATTTTCAATCGGTAAGTGTTATGTTAATTTGGGAATGGAAGTTTGAGGAGTACCAGGTGGAAGAAAGGTTAATGCATCACAAATAGTTAAAATAGTTTATTTTGTCAGCACATAAATTGGCAGTTTTTTACACAAACTCGAGGGTGAGTTAAGAAGGATGTATGTTGACAGTACACGCGATAGGCTAAAAGGAGAGTTGTTTTTTTGTTCATTATTACTATTAGTACTGCCGTTGCTGTTGTTGTTGCTGTTAGTATTTTTATCTATATCTTTGTTGTTATTTTGAGTTATTTATTTCCTTTTGAGAGTAGTGTAAGCAGTTATGTTTAGTTATTTTTTTTATCATTAAAAGGTCGTATTCAGTGCACAAGGCTCCCGCTTAATTGCAGGGTCTGGGAGGGCGGATGTCAGATGTTTCCTTTTGATCATTTTTATAACAAAATAATCTTTAGTCATTGAGCATTATCAATGAAAGCCTCAATTTTCTTGCTTAACCCAAACGAGATTGATTCGGGTTTGTGCTTGAACTCATCGGCACCAACTTTAAATTAGAGAGAGAGATTCGCAAAATTTGTATAAATATATAGATAGAAGCCAAGTCCAGTCCAAAGCACTACATGCACTAAAGAAAGATAGATAAAGCTAATGCGTATCAATAAACTTGTAGCAAAGCCGAAAATAATTTCTATGGTAAATACCTTAATGTAACAGTATCCATCATTGCCTTCCAATAGCCTCCAAGCAAGTACATATTCTCTGGGTGTCAGAAGCGGGAACTTCTTTATTGTGAAACCAATTTCAGTTCCGCTAATTTCATCAACTTGTAACTGCTCATGATCAATCAAAGTCCTGTCCCACTGCTTCCTGTAATCATTGTCCATGTAAAAGTCTCTCAGCTTCTCAGCATAGCAATCCTCGAATATTGTCACACTCATATACTTCAGAGGACCATCCTTCATGGAAAAATTACACTCATAAATCAGACTTTTGAACAATGAAACTGAAGGCAAGCAACAAGTAGCGGTGTACACACGCATTACAATGATAAATTCAGTCCTCTCTGATACAGTAAATATATCTAGGTGTAAAAAATATTATGACTTTATGAATACTCAATAGGTGAACTCAAGTTTCAAGAGATACTTCAAAACTGATATGTAAGCATATTGAATAATTGGAATAGTATGAAAACTTAAAAGGATAAAGTACATGCATTTTATGGAAATGACTTGTATATTATGCCATCAAGAGATATCAGGCTGTGGGCCAGTTTCTAACAATCAAAGAATCTTTATCATCTTTGTGTATCACATAGATTAAGCACAAGAAGTAACCTTTGGTTTGCAACACTTTGCATTGTAGGACAAAATATTGGTTCTTTTGTCTATGACATTGTCCCATTTCTCATTCTCATGGAACTCTTCATCCAAATTATCGATCAAAGTCTTCAGATCCAAATCCGATATGATCCCAGAAATCCTGCATGAAGAAATAAAACCTTTCATATGAACAAAACAACCACGTGAACCAAATCTTGTAGGGATTTGTTTTTCACCTGTGAACGTTACAGTGCTAGTTCTTATGTATGGTAGAGTAAGTTGGAAATTAAGGAGTAACTAACAAGTTTACGATTTAATTTTCATTTAGGATAGACACTGAAATAGGTCAAACAACCATCCAATCAGTTATTGACATTTAGCATCCAACATAGCATACCTATCAAAATCCATTATGGTAGAACATTATTTTGAGTAAAGATGAGCAACCTTAGAGCGGTTAGAGTAAAGGGCCAAACATCAACATGAGATCTAATTTGACGTACCACTCATCCTTTACGACAAGGACATTAAGGAATTAGCTTCCCCTAAATTGATTCCCAATTACAATATCAATCACTCTCTCCCAATGTATTACCTAGCTTCATCTCTTTAAATGTCAAAACGCTAAACTAAGTCTATTCCCCCGCGCACATTCAGAGGCACCCATAAGCTGTTGTGATGCCCTTGCTTATTTTTTAAGGCACCTGGTAAGCAGAACGCATTGCGTAAGAGTAATAATAGCGCGTATATTGTTAGAACTCATGTTCATAAGGATCACACTACCTTTCGGGAAACAAAGATTTAGGCAAATACCTACAACAAACCCATGATTTCTTTGGGTTTAAACCGCTGTATACAATATAAGAAACTTAGTACAAGTCACGGGCGGAGTTACGATTTCACATACTTATCATGATGGACTAGCTTTACTCACACACGACTAGAGTGGTGCAATACAGTTGCCCATTTCTCATTGCACCGGCGTGACAGCCTTCTCATATTTTGAGGCACCCAATGACAAGCGCACTGCATTGCTTAAGGGGGAAAATTGGGGCGTATAAAACTCATGTTACGATCTAACAAAATGTAAAATTTCACAATGCTTTAATTGGATAATGTTTTATGCAACCCTCGGCCTTTATTTAGGATCGAGACCGGTGTATAAGATATGAGAAACTAACAAGAAGGCAAAGTTATAATTTCTTCCACCAGTTTGAACCAAAAAAATATATACTCATTAGCAAACGCAGACAATCGACCGTGGTTGGATTAATAACAATTAAGATTATTGATTTCTTTTATAAAGGAAATTGGTGGTATATGATCAAGATTTGTTCTACAAAAAAAATGGGGAAAACAGATGAGTCTCACAAATTATTTCTAATATGAGTGTATTTCTCCCAAACCGATTCTAACCTTTGTATCAACTAGCTGCATCTCTACTTCTATCTTTCAAGTTACTAATCATAGTCTATCCTAGGTTATTGTCTACACGTTCAGAGTGAACCCTACACATTTATCGTGTTCATAAGGATACTTTTAGTGTATAAAGGATACATTAAGACGCAATCAGCTATCTAACGCAACCCTCATCCTTGGTGTTGGATGGTATTGGATTTAAGGTAGGATAAAATATATCCCAAATAAGCCTCTTATCCCATGATTTGTGGGAATGGGATAGGGGGTGCAATTGGGTTGCGTCGATCCAAGCCAAACCTAGCTTAAAGTTGCTCAATCATGGTTTCAAAAGTTTAACGAGCTTACAAATGTTCAAGCTTAACTTGTTTGTTCTACGAACCGAGCTTGAACGTGCTTCTAAGCGAACGAAGATGAGCCACACTCATTTATCTTGGTTGTTAGATACTATTTTAGTATGGTCATTACTAATTGAGACGAATTCGAGTCGAGCTCAACAAGATAACGAGCTTAAAAATATGTTCAAGCTTGGCTCCTATATATTACGAGCTTGTCCCAAACAAGCTTCTATCACAATAAACACCAGCCGACCTCGAGGAGCTTGGTTCATTTTACAACACTAATTATGATGGGATTATTTTATTCCGTTGGGATGGGATAACCTACTCTTTTATCCGGCGCATGATATGAGGCATATAAATAATGAGGCACATAACCTGGGTGGAATTTCAATTTCTCACACAGTTTGTACAAAATTAAAAGATATATTTATTGGCCAAAGACCATGGGCCATGGTTGACTAAATAATAATCCATGGTAAATAACGGAGCCATGTGGGACTAAATACTTGATATCTCTTTACAATTTTACGGACAACCAATCGAGCCATGACACAAATTCAATTATAAATCAATTTCAAACGAATATATCTACAATCTACTAAATCAATGGTCATTTTAACTTAAAATTTTAATGCATAGTTTGACTTAACATGTCATTTTAATAAGTCTTTGACTTAGCCCCTAACATAGAGGGTTGAGTCTAGTTTGACATTATAAACTTAAGCCTAATTTTTATGGTTTTTTTTTTCTTAACCCCTACTTTTTAATATGATATTTGACTTAACCACCACTTCGTTAATCTCTTTTATATACCACTGCACATAGGGGTATCTCAAAATATTGAATAAAATAGGGGATTAAGTCTAAGGATTTATTTGACTTTACCCTCTTTTTATAATAGTTTGTAGATATATTCATTTGAAATGGATTTTTAATTTAGATCGTGTCACGGCCCGTTTTGTTGTTCATAAAATTGTAAAGAGATCTTAAGTATTTAGTCCCATATACGATGATTTAGTTTAGTGGTCGATAAAAAGAAGGGTCATTTTGACTTAACCCTTGAATTTTAATGCACAATTTAACTTAACTCCTCATTTTAATAATCCTTTGACTTCGCCCCTAACATAGGCGGTTAAGTCTAATTTGACATTACAAACTTAACCCCTATTTTTATGGGGCTTTTTACTTAACCCCCACTTTTAATGATGTTTCATTTAACCCCCACTTTGTTAATCTCTTTGATATACCCCTGCACAAGGGGGTATCTCAAAATACTAAAAAAAATAAGAGGTTAAGTCTAAGAATTTATTTGACTTTACTCCCTCTTTATAACGTCAAATTTGACTTAACCTTTTATATTGGGGGCAAAGTCAAAGGATTATAAAAATGGGGGTTAAGTCAAATTAGGCATTAAAATTTGAGAGTTAAGTCAAAATGACCCTTCTTTTTACCGACCACTTAACTAAAAATCATCCCACTTGTGACTAAATACATAAGATCTCTTTACAATTTTACGGACAACCAAACGGGCCGTGATAAAAAGTAAATTAAAAATCCATATCAAATGAATATATCTACAATCGATTAAATCAAGGGTCGACTTAACCCTTAAATTTTACTGCACAATTTGACTTAACCCCTCATTTTAATAATCCTTTGACTTCGCCCCTAACATAGGGAGTAAGTCTAATTTGACATTATAAACTTAACCCCTATTTTTATGCGGGGGGGGGGGGGGGGGGGGGGGGGGGTTACTTAATCCCCACTTTTTAATAATGTTTGAATTAACCCCCAATCTGTTAATCTCTTTAATATACCCCTTCACGAGGGGGTATCTCAAAATATTGAATAAAAATAGGGGGTTAAGTCTAAGGATTTATTTGACTTTACCCCCTCTTTATAATGTCAAATTAGACTTAACCTCCTATGTTGGAGGCAAAGTTAAAAAATTATGAAAATGAAAAATTAAGTCAAATTAGGCATAAAAATTCGCGGGTCAAGTATAATGACCCTTCTTTTTATCAACCACTTAACTACATCATCCCATATGGACCTAAATACTTCATATCTCTTTACAAGTTTGCGTCAACCAAATGGTCCATGCACATATTAAATTATAAATCCATTTCAAACGAATATATCTATAATCTATTAAATTAAGAGTCGACTTAATCCTCAAATTTTAATGCACAATTTGACTTAACCCCTCATTTTAACAATCCTTTGACTTCGCCCCTAACATATGTTATAAAGTCTAATTTGACATTATAACCTTAACCCCTATTTTTGTGGTTTTTTTTTACTTAACCCCCACTTTTTAATAATGTTTGACTTAACTTCCACTTTGTTAACCTCTTTGATATGCCACAACACGAGGAGGTATCTCAAAATATTTAATACAAATAGGGGGTCAAGTTTAAGGATTTATTTGACTTTACCCCTTCTTTATAATGTCAAATTAGACTTAACCTCCTATGTTGGGGGCAAATTTAAAGAATTGTGAAAATGGAAGGTTAAGTCAAATTAGGCATTAAAATTTGCGAATTAAGTCAAAAAGACCCTTCTTTTTATCGACCAATTAACTACATCATCCCATATGACCCTAAATACTTAAGATCTCTTTACAAGTTTATGGACAACCAAATGGTCCGTGACACAAATTAAATTATAAATTCATTTCAATCGAATATATATACCATCTATTTAATCAAGGGTCGACTTAACCCTCAAATTTTAATGCTTTGAATTAACTGCACATTTTAAAAATCCTTTGACTTCGCCCCTAACATAGGGGGTAAGTCTAATTTGACATTATAAACTTAACCCCTATTTTTATGGGTCTTTTTTACCTAACCTACACCTTTTATTGATGGTTGACTTAACCCCCACTTTGTTAATCTCTTTGATAGACCCCTTCACGAGGGGGTATCCCAAAATATTGAAAAAAAATAGAGGGGTAAGTAGGATTTATTCGACTTTATTCCCTATTTATAATGTCAAATTAGACTTAACCTCCTATGTTGGGGGCAAAGTCAAAGAATTATGAAAATGGGAGGTTAAGTCATATTAGGCATTAAAATTTGCGGGCCTAACTACATCAACCCATATGGGCCTAAATACTTAAGATCTCTTTACAAGTTTACGGACAACCAAACCGTTCGTGACATAAATTAAATTATAAATCCATTTCAAACAAATATATCTACAATCTATTAAATCAAGGGTCATTTTGACTTAACCCGCAAATTTTAACGCCTAATTGGACTTAACTTCTTATTTTCGTAATTCTTTGACTTTGCCCCCAACATAGAAGGCTAAGTCTAATTTGACATTATAAAGAGGGGGTAAAGTCGAATAATTCCTTAGACTTAACCCCCTATTTTTATTCAATATTTTGAGATACCCCCTCTTGCAGGGACATTGGGGGTTAAGTCAAACATCACCCCTATTTCTATAGTTTTTTTTTTACCTAACCCCACTTTTTAATATAATATTTTACTTAACCCCCAATTTGTTAATTTCTTTGATATACCCCTATACGAGAGGTATCACAAAATATTGAATAAAAATAGGGCATTAAGTCTAAGGATCTATTTGACTTTGTCCCCTCTATGTAATATCAAATTAGACTTGACCCCCTCTGTTAGTACAATAGTCAAAGGATTATGAAAATGATGGTTAAGTCAAATTAGATATTAATATTTGAAGGTCAAGTGAAAATGACCCTTTTATTCAATATTTTTAAGGGATTTTTTTTACTTAACACCCACTTTTTAATACGATATTTGACTTAACCCCACTTTATTAATCTCTTTGATATACCCCTGTGCACGAGGGCATTTCAAAATATTAAATAAAAATAGGAGGTTAAGTCTAAGAATTTATTTGACTCACCCCTCTTTATAATGTCAAATTAGACTTAACCCCCTATGTTGGGAGCAAAGTCAAATAATTATGGAACCAAGGGGTTAAGTTAAATTAGGCATTAATATTTGAGAGTTGAGTCAAAATGACCCTTTTATTCAATATATTTAAGGGACTTTTTTACTTAACCCCCACTTTTTCATACGATATTTGACTTAACCCCCACTTTATTAATCTCTCTGACATAACCCTGCACGAGAGGTATTTCAAAATATTAAATAAAAATAGGGGGTTAAGTTTAAGGATTTATTTGGCTTACCCCTCTTTATAATGTCAAATTAGACTTAACCCCTATGAAGAACCGACACTCTCCCGGAAGCCACGAGTCAGCTTTGACACGAACACGTGACACGCTCCGACACGTTGGGACACGTTGTCAACACGCTGGGACACGTTGCCGACATGCTGGAACACGTTACCGACACGCTAGGACACGTAAAAGGACATTTTTTTATTTTATTTTATTTTAAATTTTTTTCTTATATGATCGTGATTCTGCCTTATTTATGATTTTTAATGTTAAAGTGTGTTTGAATTTTGTTTTGTATGGTTCATTTTCATAATTTCATGTTAAGAATACTCTAATAATGTATTTTATGGAAAAAAAATCTGTTTAGTTTCATTAATATATACATTTAAATATATATTATATATATTATATATTATACGTATCCTAGCGTGTCGTATCCTAGTTTTTGTAAAAATCATGCGTCGCGTGTCGTGTCGAAACACATATTACGTGCCGAATCCGTGCTTCATAACTTAACTCCCTATGTTGGGAGCAAATTCAAATAATTATGAAAACGAGGGGTTAAGTTAAATTAGGCATTAATATTTGGGAGTTAAGTCAAAATGACCCTTTTATTCAACATTTTTAAGGAATTTTTTTACTTAACCCCCACTTTTTAATACGATATTTGACTTAACCCCCACTTTATTAATCTCCCTGACATACCCTGCAAGAGGGGTATTTCAAAATATTAAATAAAAATAGAGAGTTAAGTATAATTATTTATTTTACTTACCCCTCTTTATAATGTCAAATTAGACTTAACCCCCTATGTTAGGAGCAAAGCCAAAGAATTATGAAAACGAGGGGTTAAGTTAATAAGCATTAATATTTGGGAGTTAAATCAAAATGACCCTTTTATTCAATATTTTTATAGTTTTTTTTTTACTTAACCCCCACTTTTTAATATGATATTTGACTTTATATCCCCGACTTTGTTAATATCTATGATATACCCGGACGAGGGGGATCTCAAATTATTGAATAAAAATAGGAAGTTAAGTCTAAGAATTTATCTGAGTTTACCCCCTCTTTATAATGTCAAATTAAACTTAACCCCTTATATTGGGAGCAAAGCAAAGGACTATGAAAACGAGAAATTAAGTCAAATTAAGCATTAATATTTGGGAGTTAAGTCAAAATGACCCTTTATTCAATATTTGTAAGGGATTTTTTTACTTATCCCCCACTTTTTAGTACGATAATTGACTTAACTCCACTTTATTAATCTCTTTGATATATCCTGTACGAGGAGTATCTCAAAAATTGAATAAAAATAAGAGGTTAAGTGTAACGATTTATTTGACTTTACCCCTCTCTATAATGTCAAATTAGACTTAATCCGCTATGTTGGGGGCAAATTCAAATAATTATGAAAATGAGGATAGTCAAATTAGGCATTAATATTTGGGGTTAAGTCAAAAAGGCAAAATGATCCTTTAATTCAATATTTTGAAATAACATCGTGGTGGGTATATCAAATAGATTAGCAAATTGTAATTAACTCAAAAAGCCCTTTAATCTTTGCACAACGTGTCTGTATTGGTCCGTATCTTGAGTGGACCTAAGATACAGACCAATATGGACGCAATACGTAGAGACGATTCTCCTCTGTACGTGTAGAAGTACTCGTTCCAAATTAACACAACCAAACTTACCCTTAAATACACAAAATAAGAAGAAAAAGAAGAGCTACCTTGCTTTCTGGGTATTGGGTTGTTGAGAAACAGTGGGATTGGGATTGTGATTGTGAGGTACAACACCGTCTGATTTGAAGAAAAATCTGAACAAAGATATAAACCTCTTGGTTGTGATTAACTTGAATATGAACAAGAGGGTTATCACGAAAAGGGTATAACTGGCCCATCCACTCCCACTCTCACTCTCACTCTCACTCATTGTTTCCTTCCAAAATTGTGAAGATGAAGATGATGAAAATTTCAAAGGCTGTATCTTGGCGGGATTGTTTTGGGGGTTTGCCCAAATTTGTCTCATCTTTTCTTTTCTTTTATTGTATCTTTCTCTCAAAAGATTATTCTACTCCAATCCACATTAGCTCGATTAGACGCACTCAAATACATCGTGTGGTGTGGGTTCTCACCAGCGACACTAATTAATCGCGATATTTTTAGAATAAAATAACGAAATTAATTAGTTCCGCTGGCGCGGACCCACATTCCCGCACCACATCATTTGTTGAATATGGGTCCGCGCCAGCGGCACTAATTAATCGCGATATTTTATTGAAAAAATATCGCGATTAATTAGTACCGATGGCGCGGACCCACTTCATTTGTTGATTGTGGATCCGCGCCAGTGGCACTAATTAATCGCGATATTATATTGAAAAAAATTTCGCGATTAATTAGTATAAATAACGCCGACTCACATTCAACAAATTGTTTTTAGGTGTTGAATGTGGATCTGCGCCAGCGACACTAATTAATCGCAATATTTTTTTGAAAAAATATCGCGATTAATTAGTGCCGCTGACGCCGGCCCACATTCAACAAATTGTTTTTTTTATATTGTTTCAAAAAAAACTATTTAATATAAAAAATTGTTTATAAATTAAAAAGTGTTAAAAAATTGTTTTTTAATATAAAAAACTGTTTTTTAATATAAAAAACTATTTTTATAGCATTTGTTTATAACAAAAGAATAAGAAATTAAAAAAAAAGGTGAAATGCAGTTGCCAGGCGGACCATCTAGAATTGCTCTTGTTTTCGACCATGAGAAATAGTAACACATGCTTAACACAAATTCGGTATGTATCCACGTTTTAAAATTATCTTGTTATATCATATATCATAAATTAATATCTTATTTTAAAACTATTATATTTGTTGTACTCTGGAAATATTTGGTCACGTGGACCAATAAAGCAATCATCAGTAAGATAAGTCATCAGTTATATGAAAAGGCACACTTGGAATATTCAACAGTCACCATGCATATGCGCATGAACGACATTCAGACACATATTATTTTGTAAAGGTGTAAATGCTTGAAGCTATAAAGGTATTCCACCTCTCGATTTTCCACCCACGATAAATACGCTACTCCTTTCAGCTGAGGGACATAAGGCGATGCATTTTACCTCACTCGTGCTCATGTTGACCGCTTCATCTTCAACCTTTGCAATTTGACCTTAGGATTACAAACTTTGACCTTCAATTAAATCCAATACAAAATACCATTTTAGATGATTCAAAAGCCATTCTTTCTAATTTTTCACAAGGAATCCAAAAATATAACTTTCATGGATTGAGGTGAAATATAGACACTTCTCCATACACTGTAAAAATTGGAAAATTTCAGTTCCATATTTGTAGAGTTACAGTGTAATTCGAACTATGGCAGTAACATAGTTTTATTTTTGTGTGAATTAGGAGCAAAATGATTTTTGTTTGAGGCTCTAATATATAGTACACAGGAAGAATTTTAACTTTGAAAATTTAACTGTCGAAATGAAAAAAAAATTGATTTTGAGACATGTGCTTATACTATAATCAAATTAAACATTATGCTTGAGTTCATAGAGGTCTAAGGACAATTATTCCCACCTTGAAACTGGTTAAAGGTTAGGAACAATGAATTCACCATTAAAGCTCAATTTTTCATGGTGTTTTCTAAAAATTGACCCTTAGTTATATATTCTTACATAAACTAATACACGTAAAAGCATAAATAGATTTTAAACTACTGCAGAAACTAAGTGGAATTGATAAATCTAAGCTTTATGCATAAAATATGAGGATACCTGAAAATGCCAATTTTTTTAGTTTGCTTTATCTCTATTGAACTAGTGGTTTTCTCTGTGTTTTAGTGTGCCTTTTATTGGGTAAGTTAAGGAGAGTTTATTAGTGGATTGATAGATGATTTTTAATTGGTATTAGAGAGAAATTTGTGGTGGAAATAGGGTTACATATGATGGCATGTGTTACCTTGTTGCTATTGGCTCTAATGGTAGCTTTTATGGCATTCTCATCAGCTTAGCTGATGAGGATTGGTTTAGGATATTAGGGTTTAGTCCTTGGGAGGTTTTGGTTAAGTTTTTAGTTCATTTTCTTTACTTTTTCAAACTCTGAGAGCTTTTGTGTAATTTCCAAAACTATGTAAAGTATTTTAAAGGGATGATTTATAAAATAGAATAGTTTCAAAGTCAACTATGGAAAGAATTTGGGGTTTATAACTCATTTAGAAAGTTTAAAAGCTAAATAAAATCGTTAGGGGTTATTTTGCAATACTTAAAATTTTAGGATAACATCTTAATTTAAATTTTTCTAAGGTTCATGTAGCTAATATTTAAAGTTTTTTAACTTTAAGAATTTTATACTTGGGTATATATATATATATATATATATATATATATATATATATATATATATATATAGAGAGAGAGAGAGAGAGAGAGAGAGAGAGAGAGAGAGAGAGAGAGAGAGAGGTTTAAATTACGTATCGTTTTACGGATCTTACATTTTCTTTTTTAAGATCCACTTACGACCTAATGATTTGTTTCCATGTGGGAGATTCACTGATTCCCATGTGTGGTTTTGCATAATAGATTTGATTTCACTATTGACAACTTATTTCTAATATGAAGTGTCAGTAAAGGACATTGATTGCTTGATTGTTTGATGGTCAAATTTTAACAAATATGTTAGAAAAGCAAGACCAAACATTGTTGAAGCCATTTGCCTCTTCTAATGTCTAAGTGCAATATGATTTTTTCTTTCTATAGACACCGAGTCTATATTCTTAACTATTACTAGTCACAGCATCATGAGATCTTTTAAGTGAATTTGCATCACGTAACATGTTATATGTGAAAATATTATCAAAAAATTTATAATCTCTAGATTTAATAATTTTACTAGCATGCAGGGCAGATATCTTAAATTTGTGAACAAGAAATCGTTATGCACTAATGTTGTTTTTCATAATCTATGAAAACATATTTAATGGTTTTTGGTTATGTCTTAACCCTTTTGGGTTTAAGAACAACCACTTTGCTAAATATCCTCATACTTAAAAGTATATATAGTTAGTTCTACAACCTTTCCTTAACTCATAAGGATTTTTTGGGGTTTTATTATGAGGGATTTTTTAAGAATATTTTTCTCAAAGACCCCCCCCCCACGCACACACACACACATGCACATGGTACGGGGTAGACTTGATCTAATTAACATATCATTCATCATTTCTTTCAATGTTTGTTTTTTGCATTCAATAACAGCATTTGATTTAGGTGAATAGGGAGCGGTAGTTTGGTGAATAATATCGTGTTCCAAATAAAATTATTGGAATACTGAATCATATTAATAACCTCTATTGCTTCTAAATGTTTTAATCCTTTTATTGGGTCCATATTTGTAAGGACATTTTTATCATGTCCGATATGTTTCATTTATTTATGTCGTACGCCGTTACATTTGTCACGTCTCTACACGATCGCACTCGACGGCCTCAATCCGAATTTCGGGAATCAAGCATTTATGATCTCCATCATGTGTCCCTCATCTTCCTCAACGACTTCACGTTCCATGATTTTAGGCACGTAAAGCAAGTGGTACGCAAGAGAAGTCAAAAAAGTGCAATAGGGCTTGATAGGGAAGTTCAAGGGAAATTTGGTAATTTTACAGCCACCGTCTGAAGGACCGGTCAACTGTAAAGTTCAAGATCTTGTCGTAACGAAGATACTGAAAGAAATGGCACCTCAATCTGAGCTACGGTGAACAAGTTATGGCCTGTTGAAAATGGAGATATTTACATTGAAAATACAGGGAATTTTTCTAAGTGTTTAGCCGTTGTTCCCAGCGAGTTTCCCCAAACCCAGCCCGAATCGGTTCGGGGGGGTGAACCGATTCGCAGGGTACCCGAACCGGTTCGGGGTCCCTGTACGCTGGATAGAATTTCAATGTTTTTATTTTGCAAAACTCTTCATGTGTTTTCCTATTTAAACCAACTTCGGGGGAGCTATTTTGCAAGACTTTGAAAGACGAATTTGAGAGTCCAAATACCTCAAGTCTTCATCTTTTTTAGTCCCAAGACTCATGTTTTGATTCACACAATTCTGCCAATCCTTTGTGAATCCTTTTGCAACCCAAAAACACAACTTTGAGTTTGTTCAACCCTTGTGGAGAAGCCATTCTCTTCTTCATTGCTGCCCTCCTGGAAAGAGAAAGTTCCAGCCGACGATATAGGAACCGACACCTGCGGGTATTTCTGTGTCACACTGTATTTCTAGCCGTTGCTTTGAAGGTTTGCCAAAGACACCGTGCATTACACTTGTGGGCGATTATCAAGTTGTATGTAAGTCAATGGTCTTGTAAATTATTCAAAGTTCTAGAAATAAAAGGTTTTGCCCTGCGGGAATTTTTCCTTAACGTTGTGTCGCATGCTTTATATTTGATGGGTTGATTTAGATGCATGTTTAAGGGCTGATTTTTTTGGTTTAAAAGTAGACTCTAATTAAATAAGGGTTACTTGGAAACTTGCGAAATTTAATTTAAATCATTATCACACAGTCGCACTTTTCAAATTGGTATCAGAGCAGGTTGCGTTAATTTACTGCGTATTCCTATTTTTCGCAAAATCGTGTGATATTGATTTTTTTAAAATCTGTTTTGTGAAAATTCGAATTTTTTTTCTTATGGAGCACTTATATAATCAGATGCCTATTTTTGACGGGTCTAATTATGCCTACTGGAAAGCTCGTATGAAATCGATTTTAAAATCTATTGACGAGCGTGTTTGGTTGCTTTGCGAAAATGGTTGGACTCCTCCCACGATCACTGTTAATAACATCACCACTTTAAAATCCGTGTCAGCCAGGACTGAAGACGATTATAAATTGTCCATTTTTAATTCCCGTGGTCTGAGTGCTATTTCTGGAGCTGTCTCTCCTGATGAGTTTCGGCGAATTATGACGTGCACCACGTCTAAAGAGGCTTGAGATGTTTTGAAAATGACACATGAGGGTACGAACACAGTTAAAGAATCAAAATTATAAAATTTGGCCACCCAATTTGAGATTATTACCATGTCTGAGTCTGCATGCTTTGATGATTTTTATGCTCGTTTGTCAGACATTGTTAACACATGTTTTAATTTGGGTGAGGTGATTGATAACACGCGTGTCGTTAAAAAGATTTTGAGATCTCTCCCAAAATGATTTATTCCTAAAGTCACTGTTTTGAACTCTTTGGGAAATTTGAAATCACTTAAGTTGGAAGAACTTGTAGGAGATCTTCAAACATATGAGATTGACATGTTTCCCAAAACCATTAAGGCTAAGGATAATGGCATTGCTTTAAAGACTCATGTTAAGAAAAAGAAAGAAAAAGTTTGTGAGTCCGACTCTGAGGAAGATTTTGATTTTAAATAAATAGCCTTAATTGCGAAATTTTTTAAAAATTTCCTCAAAATGAATAAAGAAAATTCTTCCAATAAAAAGAAACCTTTTGTGTCAAATAAAAAGAAAGAGGAGGCCAAAGATAGTGACAAGGAGGATGAGATCAGGTGCTTTAAGTGTGAAGGGAAAGGGCACATAGCTAGAGAGTGTCCTACTAGGATAAGGAGAAAATGCAAAGAGACTGCTATGCCCGCCACACTTAGTGATAGTAGTGAAGGTGAGGGTGATGAGACTAGTGGTGAGAAGTTTTTAGCTTTTTCTTGTCGTGTGTGCACACCCACTTTATCTCACAAAAGTGCACACGAAAGCGATGATGGTGATTTGTGTTCTTCGAGTGAGGGAGAAAGCGAAAGTGAGAGTGGAGATGAAAGTGAGCTCCAAAAACTTTTAGAGATTTGTACACCGAGACCTTGAAAACTAAGAAGTATAATCATGATTTAGGTCGTCGGATTTTAGATTTGGAAAAAGAGAAGGAGGTTTTGAGAAAGGAGAAGTGTGATTTGACCGACACGTTGTCTAGTCTGACGACATGTGTATCCCAACTCGAGAGTGATCTCGAATGTGCCAGGGAGGTCAAAGTCGATTTTGTGAACGCACCTAAGAAGGTTAAAAAGGTGGTTCATAAGGATAAAGGTGAGAAGTTAGGAATAAGTCATGACGGTGCTACTACTTCCCAATTAGCACCCGAGCCAATTTCCACTTTAGTGTTTGATTCACGTAAGTCTCACCCTAACCCACCTAGGCGTCCCATTCCTATTAGGAGAGCGCGTACTAGAGTTTTTGAGAAAGGTGTTTCGAGGCCTATTTATGTTTGCTCTCATTGCAAAAAGGAGAGGTCACCTTAAGGAATTTTGTTTTAAGTTGGGTTATGTGTCACGTTTTGCTTCTACACGTGTTTCTGGCGCACACGCACCCACATATGATACTTTACATGCTCCCGGAGACTACATGAGAGAATTTGTACATTTAGATGAGCAAGTTAAGTTTTTAGTCAAATCCTCACAAGAATTGATAGAGATTTTTCATAAGTTGTCACCACCTTTGGAAAACCCCTCCGCTCCTAATGATTGAGGTTTGACTTGTTTACTAGCATAGGATGATTTTCAGGATGACTCTGTTTGCCTATTTCTAGTATGTATCATTTTTGTATATTTTTTGAAAATTTTGAAAAATACAAAAAGATTTTATTTTCATAAAATTTTTAGAAAAATCCAAAAAGATTTTTGTTTTTGTTTGCACCGTTTATGGATGAACACTTTGGATGACCGAGTCACAACTTCATTCCATTATTTTCATGTGACTATTTGATAGTGTTTTGAGACAATAGGTCAATTCATCCTTGTGCTTTACAATATTTGGAGTCATTAAGATGTAATTAAGTGTTACTTCCTACACGTTTAACTCACTTTATCCTTTATTGCACACATGCACGGATTTGTTTGATTATTGTGCTTGTCTTATCACATGTTGGTTGGGTGTTTTCACTTCAATCCTGTCCTTAAAACGAACCAAGCGCGATAAATTTTGATAAGGATATTGTGCATATAAGAACCGTTTTGTGAGTTTGTGTGCTTTGTTTTAAATCGGGGAGGGGCTGCAATAGGTAATTATCTATCCTTTGCGCAAAAGCCACCGTTAAATTGGACCTAAAAAATGGAGGAATTTTATTATCTGGGGTCCAAAGAGGTTTAAAAGAGACCAAAAAAATTGAAAGGCAATAAAAAGAAATTCATGCCAAATTATGGGCCATTTAGGTTTTTGCACCAATTCTCCAAAGTTTGAGAATTTAGATTACCTCTAAAAGAAAATATATATGAGGGAGTTTGGTTGGAGAATTAAAACGGGTTTGCACGTCCTTGAAATTCTTGAAAAAGCGCTAAATAGTTTTGGACGTTATTGGTGTGGAAATCACTTTGACTTTGATTTGTTGATTTGCATAAGACGATGTCATCTAAATTCAACAAATTTTTACACCTAAGGATAATTTTGATGATCATTCGTTAGGGGTACACATATACATCGTGCACATATGATTGATTGAGTTGATTTACCTATCGAATGTGTTCACACCCATTCATTCCGTTTCCATGATTTGGTTGTTTGAGTCTAAATCCATGGTGTGATTTTTGTATCATTTTTTAAAATGGTTTTTATTTTTTTTGTTTGAAAAAATTTGAAAAAACAAAAATAGTTTGTGAAGATTTTTTTTGAGCATCTCCTTGCAAGAACGTGTTTGCCATATTGATTGATGCTTTGTTTTGAATACCTTGACACCCCGATTTTTGCTTGTTTGATTCATTCTTCTTATTTGTCTATTTGGGGACATCATAAAAAGGGGGAGAAAGAATTATCTTATTATTTTGGGGGAGTTTTGAGATTTGACTTATGCTTATCATATATTGGTATCTATATTTATCTCATTTCAAACTCGATAAGTCACTTGGTATTTTTTCTTTATCTCATGTGTGTAGGTACTACATTGATGATCACTGAATTGTACACCCTGATGAGAAAAGATTTGAGATTCCTTAAGATTTGAAGATCAAACGATGTAGTCTTATTCATTTTTATCTTTCCAGTTTTGGGTTCATGGAAGGGTAGATTTGTATAGGCAATTTGTTATTTGATAATTCGGATATTTTTATGTATGTACCGGCATAGACATAGGGGGAGATTTGTAAGGACATTTTTATCATGTTCGAAATGTTTCGTTTATTTATGTCCTACGCCATTACATTTGGCACGTCTCTACACGATCACACACGACGACCTCAATTCGAATTCCGGGAATCAAGCATTTATGATCTCCATCATATGTCCCTCATCTGCCTCAACAACTTCACGTTCCATGATTTTAGGCACGTAAAGCAAGTGGTACGCAAGAGAAGTCAAAACAGTGCAACAAGGCTTGATAGGAAAGTTCAAGGGCAATTTGGTAATTTTACAGCCATCGTCCGGAGGACCGGTCAACTGGAAAGTTGAAGAGCTTGCCTCAACGAAGATACTGGAAGAAACAACACCTCAATCCGAGCTACGGTGAACAAGTTATGGCCTGTTGAAAATGGAGATATTTACATTGAAAATACTGGGAATTTTCCTAAGTGTTTAGCCCCTGTTCCCAGCGAGTTTCCCCAAACCCAGCCCGAACCGATTCGGGGGGGGGGGGGGCGAACCGATTCACAGGGTACCCGAAACGGTTCGGGGTCCCTGTACGCTGGATAGAATTTTAGTGTTTTTATTATGCAAAACTCTTCATGTGTTTTCCTATTTAAACCAACTTCGGGAGAGCTATTTTGCAAGACTTTGAAAGACGAATTTGAGAGTCCAAATACCTCAAGTCTTCATCTTTTTGAGTCCCAAGACTCATGTTTTGATTCACACAATTCTTCCAATCCTTTGTGAATCCTTTTGCAACCCAAGAACACAACTTTGAGTTTGTTAAACCCATGTGGAGAAGCCGTTCTCTTCTTCATTGTTGCCCTCCTGTAAAGGGAAAGTTCCAGCCGACGACATAGGAACCGACACCTGCGGGTATTTATGTGTCACACTGTATTTCTAGCCGTTGCTTTGAAGGTTTTCCAAAGACACCATGCGTTACACTTGTGGACGATTATCAGGTTGTATGTAAGTCAATGGTCTTGTAAATTATTCAAAGTTCTAGAAATAAAAGGTTTTGCCCTGCGGGGATTTTTCCTTAACTTTGTGTCGCATGCTTTATATTTGATGGGTTGATTTAGATGCATGTTTAAGGGCTGATTTTTTTTGGTTTAAAGGTAGACTCTAATTAAATAAGGGTTACTTGGAAACTTGCGAAATTTAATTTAAATCATTATCACACAGTCGCACTTTTCAGTTTTCAAACTCACATTTATAGCGTTTCAACATTTCTATTGCATTATATTTTCTTTTTAGTAAATACACATAACAATATTTAGTGCAATGGCCGATAAAGGTAATAAAATAATATTTACCACCACTAGTGTTAACAAATTTCATTTAAGAGAAATCATTGTGAATTAATTCTAGAAGGTTGGTAATTTTTTTTAACTTAACGATATGGTATTCATACCACTTTTTATTCCAAAAGCATTTCACACTTGTGATTATGATGTGATTCACATTTAGGAAATGTATTTGAATTAATCAACATTTTTAATTTATCATAACTAACATGTCCTTATATTAAATGCCATACGTGATAAGTGTATTAACAGGTATATTTTAACATTAGGGTTTATCACTTCTGAACATTAAAATGTACAACTTGTAAAAATAATTTAAATATTACTTTCACCATGTTAAGAAAACAAATGGAACAAGTAACAAGATGGATGTGATATGATATAACTCAAATAAGTAACTCACAAGAGGCATTATCAACTCATATACAACACGAAATATTTCTACGACTACACTACCAAGCCCAACTCAAATAAAACATACATACCAAAGTCCTACTTGAATATACATGCCAACTAAGTCCATAATACACAACTCAAATAAAATACATTACATCATGGAGATAACCTATATCAATCCCTGACAATGATGACGACTAAAAAGTAGATAATGGAAGTTGTGTGCTAGTTGGAGAGAGAGCATACACGTATGAACCTGCCCAGCACCTGAAAGGATACCATGGATAAAATCGATCAAAAACCACTAAGTCAAAAAAGATACACAACTCAAAAGAAGTTATATATACAAGGGATAATTTACAATTATCTATCTTACTACAATAGCCAACCATGTGTTACGGAACCTCACATTCCATTTTAGTTAACTAATTAGTTTCAATAATTAATACATCTCTTAATTAATTACACCAGAACGGAGATGTGTCCCTTCTCCATGACCATCTCAATAACATGTAGTACGCAAACATAAACCATTACACATCCAGACGCTACATGTTATCTGCATGGATGCAAATATCTACCAACCCGTGTGATGCACAAATAAATCGCATCGCACAATCATTCGCCACTTCGCATGGTCAGAACTATATAGATAAGTAAACTATATGATGCAATAAATTCATATACATTCCAATTCATATATCATTATGTCGACGGGGTACCATCTCCTAATAGTATGGCTGAGACGAGGAACATCTGGTGTAATGACCAAATATGAATCGTACCTCCTTAGCACGTATAAGTAAAAGTGTTCTCTCTACACATACCCATATCAATATTGATTATTTACATCATTTAAAATTCATAATATGATCACTTCATTACCATTTCATATTCTATATTTAGTTTATCACATTATTATTTCATATTCAGCCCACCCTTCGAGATATTCTAAACTAGTCCTTAATTTAATCGTTATGTTATTTCATTAACTTCTAAAGGGATTATCAAAGAGCTTACAAGGATTTATCTAGTGTGGGAATACACATAAATATAAGCGTTATAATAAAATAAATACGTAAATTAAGAGTTCTAAAGTTATCACTCCTACCCATCTCCTTCGCTGTCAGAGGCGAGATGGGGAGAAGTCCAACCAACAGCTCCGTAGGGGAACGGGAAAACTTAGGCAAAGCCGCAGCAACACTGGGATTTATACCCAATATGGTAGAAAATTCTTCATAGGTCGGACATATTTCATCCATCCCAAAGCGAAAAGCATGGTCTTTGGGGTACCAAACTCAACTGCCACCATCGGCATATTCCACTCAATGGGACAGTTGCGCCACAAAGAGACTCGCCGCATGTTGAAATCGTTGTAATCAACATTAAAGGAACACATTGCTTCCAAGGTTTCGAGGTAGTTTGCAAACTCAACACTACCAGGGATAACCATATTACAAGATAAGAAGATAGTGAGCAAAGAATAATGTAAAGGAGAAGGAATGTGTAGATGTGAAGAAAAAGCTCCATGCACACCCCTATTTATACTTAAAAACTATCAAACCAAGACAAGGAACCTTGCAAAAATTGGAGGGAAGCTTACCCCACCAAGTACCAAGCAAGGGAAGAAAAGTGCAATCAAAGCCTTGGATTGATTGTACATGACTAATATGCCGATAGGCAGGATAAGGGTCATGCCGATCGGCAACCCCCTGTTTTTGGGATAATTTCCTTTTTCCTCTTTTGTTAATATAAAAAAATAAATAAGAATAATTTTTATTTTAAGGGAATTTCGAATTTCCTTATCCTTATGTTTTTACTTATCATATTTTAAAATAAAATCCTTCTCAAATCATTTTTCATTCTTTTTACAGTCTCAACAACAAAGTAAATATAACCTGCACATTAATCACTAAAAACTAAAATTCATAAAAACTTCCTTTTATTTGCATAGATATTTGTTGTGTTACATCGGTTTTGTAGGAAACAAGAGAATACAATGGGACTCAGCCCGAACCCAATTCTCTCTCTCTCTCTCTCTCTATATATATATATATATATATATATATCCCTCTATCTCTTTCTCTTCTCCTTCTCTCTCTAGGAGCCTCCTTCCCTACGGCGCGCTCTCTTCCCTCGATGACCAGATGGTGTACCACCACTCCTTGAGCCCGACCCTTCCTCAAACGAGGAAGATGACACCAAATAAGAAAGAATCAAAATCACATCCCGAATGTGGGTGGTCGTCGAAGATATCCAATCCCTAATGCCCTTCAGCCAAGTGGTGGAGACCCGGATGTGCTGTAAAGGAAAATAAAAAAAATAGCAAATCAGTCAGCCTAAGGCAAAGAAAGAAATCAAGAAATCAAAAGATAAAGAGACAAAGAGTATACCTCAGGTCAACATACCTCCTCTGTCAAGACCAAATCCTCCGAATCCATAGCATTAGGACGATGCTGCATATGCACCGACCCTCCATCAGCCCGACAGATGTGTAACAAGGCAAGTATAGTCGTACAAAAGAAGCCTTCAAAGTCATCGCCACATCTGATGTTGACGCACCGCCTGCGCTGTTGGAGGACCCCACCTGCCGACTCGAACTCACATGAGGGAGAAGCATTACGTCGAATAAGCTGGGTTGCATCAACCATCTCAACACAAAGTCCATATAATCATACATCACCGTTGTGTCAGTATATAACGAGTAAGGCTCGCCCATCATTGTCACTACCAAGGCATCGTTTGACATCTCCCACACTCGCCTCATGTATATCGAGGCTGCAACCTCATCCTCCACAATCTGTCAAACTACTCTCTCCCCGAGGTACCAAGAGTAGCCAACCTCGAGCGCTAGCAAACGCCGCATCTGCGCATGTTCCCTAGTCAACCTTGTATGCTGGATGGCCGTCCCCCAGGGATACAATGTCACCTGCAAATTCCCCGGCAAGAGAAAAAGATCAATATCTAAAAAGATCATCAAAGGAAAGACGGTCTCAAGAAAAAATAAGGGCTTACCAGCTCATTCATCAGGCCATTCAAGACCTGACGCACAACCTCAAGAGAGAGGGACTTCTTCGACTGCCAGTTGGACTTCTGCCACCGATACATCCTGTAGAAGTACCCAACAGACTTTTCCTTCAAAGCTATCAATTGGTTGTTAAACCCAATCACCTCATAGAACTATGTCTGCAAAGGATAAAAGGTCAACAATTATGCAAATTAAGAATAAAACGCATGAAGAAAAATGCGAATGCATAAAGGAAAATGCAAAATGAAGAATACATCAAGAAGATACATGTATCCTATAAATGTTTTTCGACAGCACTTGTTGAATGCATCAAGAGAATAATAAAGGGTCGCCAAGGTCAGGCTCCCCCAGTTATAAAGAAGGATGTCCAAAAACAGCCTCAAAAATGGCAAAAACCACAAGTGGACAATGTCGCCACTCGTCGCCACCAAGAAACCCCCAACACTAGAAAAATAAATAGACAACCATCTGCCTCACCTATTTCCCACCACTCTCATCAATCCTCCTCCTCGGTAATAACTCTCTCAAAAGAGATAAACGAAGAGAGTTTCCAAAGACCACCCTCTCCACATCATCGAGCGCCACCGTCACCGCCTCCGGCATCACCCTCATAGTCCTATCCACCTTAATATGTACACCATCACAATCCATCCCCAATAGTTGTTGTATATCTATGGGAGTCACCATTATCTCCCCAAAGCCAAAATGAAAGGTGTGGGTGGTGTCCCACCACCTCTCCCCCAGAACACAGAGAATAGTCGTAGAACGAGGCGCCTCATCCAGAGAATACACTAGTCTCCGAAAATCGGCTGATGACACCATCCAATTAACTGCAGACGGAAGGTGCTCCCAAACATCCTTAAGCCCCATCCTCCCTCGGGCACGTATAGTCGACATAGAAACATCAGAATGTTAAAAGCAAAAAGCAAAAACCCTTGTCAAAATTCAAGAAATAAGGAAATCTTGCCAAGAAAAAAAAAGAGAATACCAAAGGTCATTAATACTTACATAGCCTCCAGGGTGCACCACCCTAGAAGAGCGATGACACGAAGGCTCGCACGAGAGAGTCGATCATCCGCCACTGGCTCGAATGAGTTAAAATAATTTTCACTAGCCAAAGAAAGGGGCACCCTAGCCTTCCATTCTAAGCCTGCCCAATGGTCAATATCAAGCCATTGCATGTGTGTTGTGGTACTTAAGAACTCAACCATCTTTAACTTTGAAATGTTAGAACGATTTGCAGAAGGTAATTTTAGAAGAAGGCAAGTTCAAAAGCTGTGAAAAATGAGGAGAACCCACCTCTTTTTATAGGAGGCTAAGGGGCATGTCGATCGGCATCTCCCTACCACCCACCGATTGGCACTGTCCCTCCACCTGCTCGAGGTACCCCAAAATACCGTACCACTACCATTTGGCACCCTTCCAACTATGCCGGTCACACCCCCTTTAAAATTTCGTACAATAATTCCCAAAATATGCCAAAAAATCCCAAAAAATCCTCGAAAAAAAATCCTAAAACTACCAAATGGATTTTAGAACCTTTTTCACTAAGAAAAACTTTTTTACCACACTCATTTCCCTGATGGAAATTTTACCTCCCCAACGGAATTCCCGAAATCAATTTCGTGTCTCCTCGACAATGTCTCCAAAGGACACCACATTCCCCAGCTAAGAAGAATCCAATCATCGGATCATTCCCTCTTTCCCAGTGGAATCTAAAATCAAATGCTCCCCCAAATCCCCAGCGAAACTACAAAATGCATATCCCCAGTAGAGTCTCCAAATTTCCCAAAGAAAACTTAAGCCCTCAGAACCCTCATAATTGGTCATCTCTATCTTAAGCCCTCAGAATTAGCTTCGACCCACAAAATTGGTCATCTCTATCTTAAGCCTTCAGAATTAGCTTCGACCCTCAGAATTGTTCATCTCTGCCTTAAGTGTGTAGAATTGGCTTTGACCCTCATAATTGGTCACCTCTACCTTAAGCCCGCATAATTGGCTTTAACCCACAGAATTGGTCGCTACAACCTAAGCCTGCAGAATTGGCTTCGACCCTCAAAATTGATCATCTCTAACTTAAGTTCGCAGAATTGGCTTCGAACCGCAGAATTGGTTGCTTATACTTAATCCCTCAGAATTGGTTATCTTTATATTAATCCCTCAGAATTGTCTTTGATCCGCAAAATTGGTCACCCCCAACTTAGCGTGTAGAATTGGCTTTGACCCTCAGAATTGGTCATCTCTAAATTAAGCCCTCAGAATCGGCTTCAACCCGTAGAATTGATCACTTCTACTTAAGCCCACGAAATTGGCTTTGACCCTCAGAATTGGTCATCTCTAACTTAAACCCTCATAATTGGCTTCGACCCTCAAAATTGGTCACTTCTACTTAAGCCTGCAGAATTGGCTTTGACCCGCAGAATTGGTCATCTCTACTTTAAGCCCTCAGAATTGGATTTTGACCCTAAGAATTAGTCGCTTCTACTTAAGCCCTCAGAATTGGCTTTGACCCGCAGAATTAGTCACCTCTAACTTAAGCTCGCGATATTGGCTTTGACCCTCAGAATTGGTCATCTCTACTTTAAGCCCTCATAATTGGCTTTTGACCCTCATAATTGGTCGCTTATACTTAAGCCCTAAGAATTGTCTTCGACCCTCAAAATTGGCTTTGACCCGCAAAATTGGTCACCTCTATCTTAATCCCGCAAAATTGGCTTTGACCCTCAAAATTGGTCACCTCTATCTTAAGCCCGTAGAAATGGCTATGACCCCCAGAGGTGGTCATCTATAACTTAAGCCCTCAGAATTGGCTTCGACCCTCATAATTGGTTACCTCCAACTTGAGCCCGCAAAATTAGCTTCGACCCATAGAATTGGTCATCTCTAACTTAAGCCCGCAAAATTGGTTTTGACCCTCAGAATTGGTCACCCCTACCTTAAGATCGCAGAATTGACTTTGACCCACATAATTGGTCACCCCTACCTTTAGACCACATAATTGACTTTGACCCACAGAATTGTCTTCGACCCTCAAAATTGGTCGCTTCTACTTAAGCCCTCATAATTGGCTTCGACCCACAAAACTGGTCGCTACAACTTAGGTCCTCAAAATTGACCTCGGCCCGCAGAATTCGTCGCTACCTACCTCTGACATCAAAATTCACCTCCTTTAGGTCCTCAGAATAGACCATACCCGGCATCACCTTAGGTCCTCAGAATTGACCTCGACCTTCTGAATCTGTCATCCTCGTCCCTTAGGTCCATAGAATTGATGTCTCTCCCAAACACCATTTGGTGTCTATTCGATGGATTTCGTTTGTTCCAAGATCACCCGTTGAGGGTCTCTATAGACACCACATTCTAAAACCCCCTAAGTCTCTCCTTAGGTCCCTAACACCTCCCCATTTCACTACAAAACCTAGGTCTCACTCCGAGTACCGATTAAGAGGCCATCGGGCACTCCCGAGCCCCGTATGACTCCGGTCAACTCTATCATCAGAGAAAAAACTCATTTAATCTTTAAAGGTCTTTGAATCCCCTTTTTAACGTTCTGCCCCATGCACAAATTAGTATACAGTTCGAATGAATAGACTATTTTACTACCGAAAATCAATGTGGAGGCTATCGGGCGCTCCCGGTCCCCGATTTGACCCCAATCAACTTCATCGTTAGATAAAAAGGTCTTTAAATCTTCATAGGGCACTAAAACCCCTTTCCAACGGTCCGCCCTATGCGCGAAATGGCACCGTTCAGACAAACGATCAGTTTTCCCCCAAAAATGAGACCACGAGGTGTTCCCTGCTCCATTTTACCTAAGTTAACTCTTCAGTTCGATTAAGAGTAAATTAATATCTAAAGGGCACTGAATACCCTTTCTAATGGTCTACCCCATGCACGATTATGAGATACGGTACAGATGAACGATCCGTTTTACTCCAAGAGGTCATCGGGCACTTCCAGTCCCCCGTTGACTAAGGTTACCTTTTCGAACCAAGCAAAACTCTCCGTAATGTCAAAATATATCTCCTAATATTTCCAACGGTCTGCCCCAAGCGTGCTTCTGACTTACCATGCGGATGAATATTCATTTTTGTTCGATGATCTCCCATCCAAAGGATCTATCTGCGCTTCCGAGTCATATTTGACCGGAAATGAACTCCCGAACCCGAGAGCATCCCAAAGGACTATTGAAGGTATCTAAAGTACCTTTCTAAAGGTATGCCTGGTGCACGATTTAGATCAATGAATTACGTTCTACGACTGTTTTTCTAGAAAAATCTACACGAGGTTGCCAATCGGCAGGTCCAGATCCCTGCCTCTCGGCAGTGTGTCAAGGGTTACCTGGGGATAGGCATGACTGGGCAATGTCGATCGACACCACCCCTAACCCTATAAATAGAGGGCTTGAACTCACTCCTAGGACACACTAGAGATCCATCAGCATCAATGATCTCAACAACATTCTCTCAAAATCAGTGAAGTTCCTCCATGTGAAGTTCCATTAAAGTATACATTCACATTCTCTCTCATCAACATTCATCTCACATTCAAAGGAGTTCATCCAAGATCAAAGATCAAGCTTCAAAGAAGGTCCAATTCATTCCCTCTCTCTTTAATTTTCTTGTTTTAGTATAAATTTCAGTAGATTCAAAATCTAGTCCTTACTGTAGTTCATACACATTAATATCTACATTTTTATTAGTATATTGCACATACTTTATGTTTTATAAAAAACCCAAAAATAAGTAAAAATAAGGTTATACCCATAAATTCTGCACGGGATTATCCATCACACTTTTTCGAAACTAAAAACACATTTCCTACACACACACGTATAATAAAATTCTGTTTCGATCTATGGGATAAACCCACCCCTATGTTGCATTCGAACTACGTGGAATTTGATGACTTTATAGGCTACATATGCGTTTCGAATTAAAACTCGAGACTCGAGTCCAATTTTCCCATTTTCTAATTTTCTCAATTTCCTAATTTATTAATTTATCCAAATCCCCCAATATTCTTAAATTGCCAATTTCATATTTATCATATTCTCGCATTAATATACATATTATGTTTGTAAGCGTTTCATCCAACACATATTGTCATTTCATAATAACGATCAATATCGCGATGAATGCACAAATCATATTTTCTATATATATTATTTTGGGAACATTCCTATGGATGACTTCACTCTACCTTTCCCATGGTATGAGTTGAACGATTCCGATCTCCATTATATATACATGCACACACACTTCAT
Organism: Sambucus nigra; assembly: GCA_949130495.1. NCBI lineage: Eukaryota > Viridiplantae > Streptophyta > Magnoliopsida > Dipsacales > Adoxaceae > Sambucus > Sambucus nigra. The sequence continues at coordinate 18,737,354 of OX422224.1, forward strand.
GGAGATATAAAGGAAAATAATAATGGTAGCCCATGAGAGACCGAAAGGGCGGACTGGGTTCCTAACACCTTCCCATTCCGTAACTTAGCCCCCGAACCTTCGAACTATTGGTTTCGTATGCATTAGTTTGTCAGTGATGCTGCTCTCTCGAGGCGGCAACATGTTCTTTTGCCTGTTTTGCCAAAAATAGGCTGGCGACTCCATCTCTTTATATTTACCTCACACCGACGACAACCAAATCATTCCTGAGCAAAAGGGCGCGAGACCTTTCGACACCCCCCAAATGCCCCGGGGTGTGAGATCCCTCTATCGGGATAGCCACACTTATTGATGATCTAGACGAATCTTAGTCGAGCTCCATAAGATAACAAGCCTAAATTTATGTTTAATATTGACTCATTTATTTTACGAATCCGTCTTGAATAATCTTTTTTCAAACGAACACAAGTCGAACTCGAGTAGCTTGATTCGTTTTACCGGCATACTTCGGCATTAAGAGGTGAAAACAAACACCCCTTATAAAAAATACAAAAAAGGGGTTGGCTTTTGATTTTATTTTTAAATAAATGACCAAAATGGTTTCTCCTTCTTCGTTTAACCATCTCGAATGAAATCGTAAATTTATAAAACTGCAACCCAAAGTCCCAAGTCAAAACCACCCCACCAATGCCCATATCAGCCAACACCTAATAACTTTGAAACCCAATCGATCAGCTCGGTAAACTTTCCCTTTCTCGTTGGTCATTCTCTATATGTATTTTTTTATATTTGTTGGAGATTTATGAAAGGAATATAAAAATTAATCAAAGTTACTAAAAGGCACGTTCTAGGAATACTGCATTTTCAATAGTTCTCCCCTTCTGGATGAAAGCCGCAATTACAAAACGAAGTTTGTAGTTGAAATTTTCCTTTAGGATACAATGCAGTGGTACTACTTGTTTGATGAAAACTATGTACCGTTTGATCATACCAAGAAAACTCTAAAATGTTAATCAGATAATACCAAATCGTAGAGGACAGGGACAGGAGAACAGAGGAATTTTTGGTGTCAAAAACCGAGGTTTTGAACTCTTTTTATAGTTATTTTAGTGGTTGTTCATGAACAGTCAACTCCTTTCAGGTGCGCGACTCAGTAACCGTTGGATCATGCTTGCTTGGAATACTTTCAATTGCATGATCTAGATCCAGCGTCTCATCGTAAGAGAATAGACGCACCCTATACGAATCGTCATGAATCAGTCCAATGGTTCAGATCAACCCACTTGGGTTACAACATCCTTTTATCAGATTGATTAACCACAACCATTGATTTGGTTGATTTTGATATAACTTTAACCGTTGTGCCATCAAATAGCTCTAAATCACCCTCTCGCACGTTGTGCGAACACGCGCTTCTTATCGCGATTGGTGTTGCTTTGCACCATCACAAAGCACCATAGCATAGCCTTTTTTACTATAAGAATAATAGTAATCTTTTACCATTTAGTTATATACCCTTTCAGTTTCTTATAAATTTCTATGTGGGACGTTGAAATAACTCTCACCTTATTTACACCCATTTTCTTTTGCCCTCTCTCTACAAGAAGACCTAATATAAAATCCCTAAAATCAAAACTTACTTACACAATATTTATAACCAATTATATTCCCAAAATAAAATCTCACTTACACAATATTAATACCCAATATATTTTGAAAAATTCCAACAATATTCCCTCTCTTTATTTCTTTAAAAGGAAATGAGTCTTTATCGACTGACGAAGGAGGTTTTCTCCTACAGGCACACAATGTACACTTTGTTCATCCATCCGTCTTGGATAAACCCTCAAATCCCTCCTCTTCTCTCAAGAAAACTCGTAAATATGCCTCCCCCTTCTTCCTCTCTCCATCTACAAACACCGACAACCTTTCTCTTTCTAGTGTCAACCCCCCTTTTCCTTCTCCCTCTCTCACCCTAAGCGCAAGCCCACCCTTCACCGGGAAAAAATTCCAATAGGATTTTAACAACTGCAAGTCCTTTTTCAAATTTTAGGGTTGTTTAAAATTAGTTCTTAGGGTTTCTAAATAGGTTAATTTTGAGGATTAAATGGCGTGAGTTTGATTCCATGCACAAATTTTAGGGGTTGGAAATAGGTTCTTAGGGTTTTTAAGTATATTCATGAGTTGTTTGCATGAGATTACTTGAGTTACCCTTTATTTTCATTAAGATTTTTAAATAGGTTCATTTTGAGGAAGAAATTTCATGGTTTATGTATTGTTGTTTCACCTTCTCTCATACAAACATATGTTATGTAAGGAAAATTAATACATAAATGACTAGACTATCATTTGTTGCAAAATATCATATTCAAATTGTTGATTGTGTTTTCTAATAGTATACAGTTGTAACGTGTTATTTATCTCTAGCAAAATGTGTAGCTTTGGATTGTATTATACTATTGATTTAAACTGTTTTCTTCGTAGCTTCTCTAACTTTGTAAACTTTAGGAGTAAACTGACTTTAGGTTAGAATTGGAAATGCTTTTCATAGTAATTTTTTTATAACCCTAAACTCCACACGAACAAGCCCTTTGCACTCCCCTATGCGAGCTAAATAGGGGAGATGTTGTGCTAGAGCCACCCTAACACACGTCCCGCTTAAAGTCTAGTATTCTTTGGGGGGGGGGGGGGGTCGAACTCGATACCTATAATCTTTTTCTGTTCACCCCTCACTGTTAGACTACCCAGAGTGTATTCCATAGCAGTGTTTTAATAAAGATCTGAATATTTGATTCGTTTATTGATTAAGAAAATGTAGATGAATTAGTTTCTAAAGTTTCTGATTATGCGAAATACAAATTAATATTATTGATTGTGATGTCTAATAATAGTGTATAGTCTGTTTACACCTTTTTTAGTAGTTTTTTAACTTTGTAAACTTTAGGAGTAAACGAATTTTTAGCTTAGTGTTGGAGACACTTTTAATAGTACTATTATAGATATTTAGATATTTGAACTATTTGGTAATTAGGTAAATCTAAATGAGTAAATGAATATATTATCAAATTAGTCCAAACTGTCAAATTTGTATTTTTGATTGAATCTTTAGTGTAAGGACACAAATTTCCAATTGAGTCCATATATATAGTTTTGGCTCAATTCCGGACAAAAACATTTATTCATAGGATAGTATTTATTGTAATATTCTCAAGCCTATGAAGTGTATGTTGAAGACGTAGCGGCAAAGAATTTAAAGCTTCATCAAAATGCCGGTTTGCGTGCCTCATTTCTACGTCATCAACTAAGGTTCCATGCTCCCAAGGTATGAATGTAATTATATTTATATAGGAGCTTGGAACAAATTGTATTGGGTGTTAGGTGTAATAAAAACTGCATTTTATTTTCAGAAAGAATCAAATAGAACTTTAATATAAGTATATAAAAGTTTCTGGGCCAAAATCGAATTTTACAAACTTTCTGGTTGTTCGTTAGAAATGTCGTTCGAACGAGTTTTTTCGTTCGAACCATATTTCGTTCGAACGAGTTTTGTCGTTCGAACCAGTTTCGTTCGAACGAGTTTTGCCAACGACGCTAACTGGTCAGTCGTTCGATATGTCGTTCGAACGAATGTTCGTTCTAACGAGGTATCTAACGAACTTCTAACGAGCCCAGGCTGGTCGCTCGTTAGAAGTCTCGTTCGAACGAGAATCAAGTTTGTTCGAACGAGATTCCAGCGGGAACAGTTATTTGGCAGTTTTTTGCAGTTTTTCCCCACTCCTCCACTTGGTTTTCAACCAACTTTTTTCATACATTATTATGTGCGGGAAACACATTTTCCAAGACAACTTTTCCATCCTAATACATCTCCTAGAGAGAGTTTGAGAGATCATTTTAAAAAGGAAAATGTTCATGTTTGAGTGTTCTTCAACTTAAAGAAAAATCTTTAAACACTTAGTTTACACCCATTGTTGTTTATTCCAAGTTCTATATATACATATCTTTACTTGGAGTTTTTGGCACCGATTTTCTCTACCGAAATCAAGAGACGTTTCGGGTTTGCTTCTACACCCCATCACAAAGAAGACTTTTGTTGAGATTCTACCCACACGGAGAAAGGCTCCATGCTTGGGTGACGGTGACCATATAAAGTCCCATCGGTGAATTCCGAGACCACGGTGGAGCTCCGTTGGTTATCCGCTAATTGGAGGTTGATACAAGAAGAAGCATCACGGCTTGAGAGGGTTCGAGTTTAGGAAGTAAGTCTTTTGTCTTGTATTTTGTAATACCGTTTTCAGTGGATTTGAGGCTAGGGCCGTCCCGAGGTTTTTTCCCGTTAGTGGGTTTTTCCTCGTACATCGCGGTGTAGTGTGACATTGTTTATTTTTATCTTGCACAAAATTTAGAACGCATGCTTTAGGTTTAATTCAAGATAAAATTCGGTTTAATTCTCACACTATATTAAAATTGGACTTTAATTTAATATTGGGTAAAATTGTGTAATTCTAGTCACTTGCATTAATTTGGTTTCGCCTAACTTTGGATAATTGTTAATTATGACTTAGGCAAATTCTAGGACTTGAATTATGTTTTAATTAGTTTTGAGAAATTAAAACTTGCTGTTATTTTTGAAAGTTGAACCATCACCTGTTTTACAACGCTTCCGCATCATCTCTATTGTGTTTTTACATAAAAAGGAAATTAAATATTTTAATCGGGACACTTTACGCCTTCAAATTGGAATACATGTGTAGCTTGTGATTATATTATAATGTTAATTTGAGATTGTTTTTAACTTTCTCTGCTAGGAGTAAAATAACTTTTAAATTTTTAATTTAGTGTTAGACATGATTTTAATAGTATTGTAATAGATCTCTAGATGTTTAATCTATTTATTAATTAAGAAATTCTAAATAAATAAATGACTAGAGTATCAAAAGTATTAGTTTCTTTTACTTTACTTTCCGTGGCTATTCAATACAATTTATGTTTTTTATTTGCCAATAACTTTTATCATTTTCATTTACTACTGACTATTATTGATTTGAAATATGTCAATGTTAACTTTTATTTATGGATATTTATTTTGCCTTCGCATATATAACTCATTTTTTGAAGTTCATATGACCTTAATGTGTGAATACTTTTATGATAGTAGTTCATGGTAGTTCAAAACTTGTTCGATTATATATCAACTTGTATATACATGCACTTCTTTTTTACTCTGTTTATATTTTTTTGAAGTTTCAATGACTTCGTCTCAGGTAATATATAATATATAGTATGTTGTTTTTATTATGTTTTGTTAGTGTGCTATTTTTGTGTGTGTTCGAAAAGGATAAAAATGATTTCATTTATTAAAACCTTATTACGCTTCCAATTAATGTTTATATTTCTCTCATTCAATAGCTTAATCTTGTCGATTTAGCAGGTAAATGTTCAGTCCCCACCGTATGATGGTATTCTAGTTTGTTTGTTTTCAAGTTTGGGACCGTGAGGTTCATATAAATAAAACAATCCAATCTTATGGTCAGAAATGTAGATCTGATGGCAAAATTTTAGAGCTACGATTTTTTCTGTTCGTCATGCTAGAATTTGTGGTATTTAATTAAGTTGACAAAATCACATTTTGGTCAAATTTAGGGTCAATTTAATATGGAACCCCCCACGCGTCTTTTGAGATGGTTTGAAGTGGTAATGCATTCTCCACCCCGAGGAGGATAACTGTAACAAGCCCCATTTTCCATGTAAAGGTTGTCCAGACACAATATGCCGAGGATGGGGCTTATCTAGTAATCTATATCATTATCAACAACAAACCACAATATGACATTTTTTAAAACCAAACACGCACAATGAAATCAATTGAAATAATAACTGCAAATAAATACATCTCAACTCTCATAAGTTATAAAACATCCAACTCCAATATAACTGAAAAATAAAATGACTGAATATTAAATCTCGGGCTTATACCCATACAATCTCTAGAATAATAAATTTACTGAAATCAGAATAGGAACCTGTGACACCCCGACTAATTAAATACCGGGTAGCTACTCCTTTATCAAATTAGTACAGAACATCAAGTTGGTTCATTCTTAGCATCATTGTTGAAAATATTTTATTAAGTACTAGCCACCTAATATTTAAAAAGAATGATGTTAAATTTTATCTTTCAATTAAACAACAAACAATAAAAAGAATAACCATTCAACATATAAACAATCTCATGAGAACAACTAATAAAAATAAATAAACTGAGTCTGGAGTACACACTCCAATAATATTCTCAAAACATAAATACTAAAAATCCCAATACAAGAGTCTGAATGAATAAATAAATCCAAAAGGCTGAAATAAAATGAATGACTGAACTACTGTCTCTAAATGAGAATGGGTGACATGCCCTAACAGATGAAGATAACTCTGAATGGAATCAAATGCAGAATGTGGAGGCGTCTAATACTGAGATCCTGTAACTTCCACAGTAGTTACATCACGTCAATGTAATGGAACTCCTATGCTTGACATCCCTGTTTTGGGGCACCTAAAAGGTTTTACAAAAATAGATTTGGAAGAAAACGGGTCAGAGCCCGAGGTGAAAATATTTTGGAAACAACAAGTGTTTAAATTACAATATAAACAACACATATTATGAACATGTTAGTCACGCGCCCTCACTTGAGATACTCTCCCCTCAATTATTGTGCACGCATAACGCTTAATTGATTAATCGATTTTAGTTACATTACCCAGTCTATATCCAATCGGACTACTTTACGTGTTTACTCAAATGCCCCCAATTAATACGTAGTAACATACTCCGTATTTTTATTCACCGATTCCACATTACTTAATACTCAGATTTAGTTCCCACATTTAGTCCGTATTTTAGTGTTTCATTTTTAACTCATCTACTTAGCAACACAGTAGAATAATTACAAGTATATACATTTATCACTCTCAGTATATATATATATATACACACACACAAATACGGCACCCCTAGGCTGAGCTGCAGTGCATACATACTCTGCTATCAAATCTTGGTACATCACGTACATGAGAATCACGAGTTTCGAATCACTCAGGAACAGTATCAGTACAAAACACACATATTGGAGACGAACATAGTTCACATACCTATGGGTCACGCACATACCTACGCTCACACAGTCAGTTGACTTATCAACTCACAAATAAGTCTTCACAGTCCTATGTTATTGAGGTACAAATCTAAATACCTCCCGAAGGCACACAAGGCAAGATTGTCCTCTTCCAAAAACAAACCTACCGTGATAGCAAGTATGGTAGGTATGTCATATACAAAATCATCCATATACTAGGTAATCACACAACCTGTGTATTAATCAATTGAACATAGGCATTCACCCGACCCATATCATAAGTCCATACGTAGTACATTTACCCAAACTATCATACGCAATATTATTTAACGCGATAACTCTCGTCGTATACACTCGAGTACCTATACCTATCCCAAAAGATTACTATGACTCCAATTTGTTTCCAAGGTTATTTCAGTAATTTAAAGTCCCTTTAATACTGTCCTAACCTTACATCATCATTCATCTCAATTACAGTCCTAATTCATAAGATTTCTAACCGTACCTCTCTCAGTAATTCTCGTAAACATAACGTTCAATCCCATGAAGTATATCATTTTTCGGGCATTAACTAAGACCCTACTGACCTTAACTAAGTCCCACAATATTCTAATAGTCACACTATGAATCATTATAGTATTGGGATTTTACTAAACCTCAAAGGAAAATAATTATTAAAAATCAGAAGGGGTCGATCGATTGAAGGAAAAGAGTCGATCGATCGATCGACATTCTTGAGTCGATCGATCGATCGATCGATCAGGTATTTGCCCATAAATCCTTTAACAGTTACAGGTTCTCCAAATTTTACACCCCAAATCCTCCATTACAATGTCCCAAACACCCAAAAAAGTATTCTAATCATCCTATTAACATATATGCATAATCTTTAACGTATTAGAATCATTAAATCATCACGGATCATCAGTTTCTTGGATCAAATCACCCTTTTTTCATAAAAACCCTATTTCTTCAATTTTTAGAAGATCTTCATATAACTCAACATAAATTCGTAATTCCCTACAGATGGATCATGATTTTGTAACTAGTATATGTCCAGAAGTTTATCTACATGAAACCTACCCATATTAAATGTTTAATTCTCCAATTTCACAATTATTTCACTTATTTATGATAAATAATCAAATCTAAACTATCATGTAAAATATATACCTTGAATCTTTGCAAGATAAATCACTTGCCTCCTATTAGAAGTTTATGATCCTTTGATGATGATATTGGTTAGTCCTCCCTCTCTTTCCGGTCATAAATCTGGCGATGGTGGTGGTGTATGGTGGTTATTTGGCCTTGGAAACCCTTGGAACTTCTCCTTTCCTCCCACGTTGCCCTCTTTTGGTATTGACAAATAATGTCCCTAATAAAACTAAGGGTTGGATGATATACAAAACCTAAATTTCATAGGTTACTATTCACTAAAATTAGAAATGACTAAAATACCCTCCCGGGTTGTCGGTTTGGCCTAAAACTACCCCGAAACCCAAACTAAACCCCCGGCTAGTGTTTTCTGACTATCTCAACCCTTTCGGGCATGTTGGTGCACTCAAAATGACCATATAGATGATATAAAAATAAATTACTTTTAATTCCATTAAATTGGGTCCTGACACGACTGACACGCGCATCCTAACTTAATTGCTAAAACTGTCGTATTTTCAACTCGCGAACCATAATCATATATTACTATACTCGTTGAGTAATATTCAAAATCATTATCATAATCAAATACTAACTCTCATCTCGCTAGTATTTAAATTCGGATTAATTACTAAATAATATCTCAATTTAATTCAATCAATTCCATAATTAAAATCAGTAAAAATATGGGGTATTACACAACCTATACCAGAATCAGTCGAACTGAAGCAGTTAATAATCATGTACGGCTGCAAGTCTATGCTTCTTCTAAGCCTGTTGTCTCTGTTTAGGCAAACCTGGGGAAAAAATATTTTATAATTTAGGTTAGCGACCTAAAGTTGCAAGAATTAACTTACAAACCCAATATGTAATTATTTAGTTAATTCACATTATACGTCGCCCATCGGCCCTCGAATGCAGTAGGTATCTCATCCCTCATCTAAGTGCAATACTATATGCATTCCAACACAAGTCCCAAATATGAAATCCAATATCTATACTAACATAATAATATTTAAGGCATCTAGCACAACTAATAAACGGGAGCTAAACATCTACACATATGATTCTAGTCCCAAGAATATCCCCCACACTACTACCCCCAAGATATATCAAATCATCACATTATGTATTTTACGTAGCATTGTATTCTTTAATAGTTGTTTACATCATCAGATTAAATGAATTTGTTTTCAATTAATTTATACATATAGCACACAGAGACATCTGCCTTCGGTGTACCGTTCATGCTCTATTGATAAGTCCGGAGGAGTCTTTCACCAAATGAACATAACAAAAAACACATCAACGGGGCGGTCCCTACGCAGTACAACATTGCAAGGTCCATACCCCTGACGATAACAATGGATTTTACCTATCCCACCTAACACATCGTAAGTAATGCCACTATGTAAGACCTAAAATAATGACCTACACAACACCTAGACCACCTTTGTCGATGCGTGCTACAGTCCCGAAGATGTAAGCAACCCCAACTGACAAGCCATCCACGAACACGGGTATGTTCACACAAATAATAAATATGTATCTGTAGCACGTAATATGTATAGGTAATTATCCATCTAATTACCATCCATTTGGGTTTCATCAATCTCACAATAATACCCTTGCCTTAAGATTAACCATCTAGTTAATAATTAAATTCTCTAAATAATGAATACTGACACAAAACTATTTTTAATTAAATATCCACTCACTTGGATGGCCTCCCATATTCTTGCTTGAGTTCGTAAAAAACCTCTGAACGTTTCCCAACCCTGAATCAAGCCTAAGATCTGAATCGATTCGCATTTAGGGCTGAATCGGTTCGCCCCAAGCCGAATGAATTCGAATTCTGGCAGAATCCCAGAACTGTTATATTTTCCCTATACGAATTTCAGTCTCAAAATCCCAATTTATTCTCTAATGTTCTATACACTTTTATTATAAGAATTATAGTTCCATCATGATCAAGAAACAAAACCATATGATTATCTAAATAGTCTATATAAGATCATTTCCTAAGATTTTAAGAATTTGGATCTTAACACTAGAGTTCATCTAACCCGGTTTTAAATCATAATTTTCATCTAAATATTATCAGTTTAAAGGTATCAAAACATGATTTATAATCATTAACAATAACAATCCTATCACAGGGATTCTAATATTCAATTTCCCAGTACAATGACATCAATTTCGGTCTTGTTGCCAAAAATGTTTAATTCTTAAACAAAATTATTTTCAAATTTATTTTATGCAATCCTAAAGTCCATTCCAATTTTTCATTGTCATCAATTAAACTTTGAACCCGGAATTATTATAAGAAAATGTGTAACTGAATTAAAAAACAAATTAAAATTGATTTAGCAAGAGAATTATTGCCTTAAACCGATGATCTGAGCCTCATATGTTGAATTCTTATTCTTCCTCTCCTCTCTAGCCTTGGTAACTTCTCTAAAGTGGTATAGGCCTGCTAAGGCAACCCTATTATGGATGGAATGAATGTTTATGCTGATTATTAACCTATTTGGACCTCTATTACCATATTACACCTAAACCCCCAGTTTTAGGCCCAAAAAAAAGCCCGAAATACTACTCGAACTTATCTAATATCTCCCCTACAGGTATACCAGTACCTCGAGCCCAACTTAAGATGTTTAAAACAGTTAAACGAGTTCACAATTCACTTCCAAATGCACTTAAAAAAATGTCTTCCCAAATTACCCATTTTATTATGTTTAATCACGACGAAATATAATTACTCAAGTAACAAGCAATTTAATTTTCTATGAGTATAGACATTTCGCATAAAACAATCATATAAAGATCCATACCACATTTAAACAATTTATTCGTGAAATTTATTTAAATAAATTTATCAAAATAATTATTATGAAAACACCGAGTATTACAATAATATGGTCTATTCACATGTGTAAAACCTTAAATTAATGAATAAAAAATTATAGCTCAAAGTACCCACTTGGAACGTGGAATTTGGTTGAAATGATAATGCGAGAAATCATACATGTATCATTCCAAACCATCATATCAAGTATAAAACTGTAAATAAAGTAAGTAAGAGGAGAAATACATAAGATATAGAGTGGTTTGACTATAAAAATGAGCCTACGTCCAGTTTGTTGCCCTACTCTCATCATGTATGTTCAATAATAAAAGATTGTGGAGAGATAGAGAGGAGAATACCTGAATGTAGTAGAACTGGGCAGCTAGGGATGCGACCTGTAAGGCAAGCCTCAGGTAGCTGCGGGCAAGTGAGCCCCCAAGTATGGTATGTAGAGAGAGGCATAGTGGAGACCTTGGCAGGGCTTCGTTTCCAGATTCATCTTTGTATTTGTGAGGTGAGCACTTCTATTTATAAAAGTATCAAAAGGAGGTGCCTTGTACACGGAGCACGTGACATGTGGATAAGTTTTACGATCGTGGAATCTTTGTAGAAGTAGGACAATTGTCAAGTGGATAACACGTTGATGTCTGCGGAAATTTGCACATTATGAAAGGAAAAGGTGGCCGCGGTCTGTCCGAACCAAGGAAGCAACTGGTGTTAAAGGTTTGTCGCGGCCTGTTTTATCCTAGGCAACAGCCTGTTTGAACCCAAGCAGTGGTTGACCTCTTTTTTATCACAACATGTCTATTTTTAGGCAGCGAATGGTGTCAAATACAGATTGTGACCTGTCTGTTCCCAGTCAGCGACCTTTCACTTAGTCTCAGTGACCGGTGTCAGTATAGGGCATACCATGAAGTGTTATTTTAAAGCTCTTGTCACACATAAGAAGAATATGAAAAATGGGTGTACTATATAATAATCCATTTTGGCTTAAAGTCTTGGTGCCTTTGGGGCATCCCAACTCTTTGAAGGAGGGAGGACTTACACGGGCTTGGTTTGACTTCCAATCCCACATGCACGTGTGTGCTGCCGCCGCCAACTCGACCTGGACCGGTCCGACTTGGCTCGTCCTGTTCTCGTGGTCATTGGCCTTGATTTGTCCAATGTATAAACGTTTTGGGCCAAATTTTATTGGGCTTTTATTATTTATGATTCCAAATTTTATTGATTTATTTTATTTCAGGCCCATTTTCGTATTTTGTTTTTTTTATTCTTTAACTGTTCAGATTTTTCTTTTTCAGCTTTATCCCAACGGTCAACTATTGGGATTTTCTCCCAACCATTTTTAACCGCCGCTTATTCAGTATAAATAAGTGATTTGGCTCAGTCTTTTATACTAACATTTTTAAAGTAGAAAAATCATGTCTTCTGTCAGTCCAATTTTTATCCATATAAAAGTAGAGAGATTTTCATTATTGGTTCGTAGGTGACTTGAAATTTGGAGTGCTACTATTGCAAGTGAGATTGTTGTGTCCTCAAAGATGATTTCTATTGAGTCCGTCATGCACCAGTGCGAGGCAAATTTCGTCTTAAGGATAGAGTGTTGAACACCAGTATCAATAAAAAAACTGTTCTACTCTGTAAGTTCATATATAGTTTAATTTCAGATTACTTTTTCGGTATTAATTCGTGTTTATATATTCTTTAAAAATTTTCAGAAAATCATTTTGGATAACAATCTCAAGCCAAAAAATTTCCTCTACGATTATTAATTTCTAGAATGATTTTTTGTGTTAACTAATTATAGAAATATTTTTATAATAATCTTTGTGTTACGAAATTATTTTTTTATGTTCCAAAAAATTGTTTTTTTATACTCTGTGCATGTTTTTGTGAAAGAAAACTATTATTGTATAATCGAAAATATAATCTAATAGTTGCATGTCTATAAAATTTATTTATATACATTGCATGTTATTTCTGTTATTTAAAAAAATAGTTTGCGGTTATTTAATATGAATTTTCAACAAGGTGTTATTTAATAAAATTTTTGTGATTATATTATTATAATTTTCCACTCATATATCCTATCATAAATACATATTTATTTATGTTTAAAACATAAATAACATCTACTTTTGCATTGCTCATTGTGGTTGTACCAACTAATTTTGGACATGGTGAAAAACTCAAAAGATTTAAAGGAATAGATTTCAAACATTGGCAACATAAAATGTTGTTTTATTTAACAACTTTGAACTTGGCTAAATTCCTTGATAAAGTGGCACCAACTTTGAAAGAAGGTGAGACTAACAAGCAAGTAATTACTATAGTGGATGTATGGAAACATGCTGATTTTCTATGTAAAAATTATATCCTCAACAATATGGAAAATACATTATATAATGTGTATAGCTCTCTTAAAACTGCTAAAGAAGTGTGGGAGTCATTGGATAAAAAATACAAAATAGAGGATGCCAGAATGAAGAAATTCGTTGTCGGTAGATTCTTGGATTTTAAAATGACTAATTTAAAGAATGTCATTAATTAAGTGCAATAGCTCCAATTGATTTATCATGACATTATTTTTTAGAAAAATGGGTTTAAGTGAGTAATTCCAAGTGGTTGCAATAACTGAAAAATTGCCACCATCTTGGAAAGACTTCAAAATTATTTGAAACATAAACGTAAAGAAATGGGGCTTGAGGACTTGATTGTGAGATTAAGAATTGAAAAGGATAATCATGTATCCGAGAAGAAAACTCAAAATCCTATGGAATTCAAAGCACATGCTATGGAGGAAAGGCAAAGTAGTAAGAACAAAAAAAGGAATCGTGTGAACCAATTTGGTCCTTTCAAAGGGCCTAAAGGTGAAATCTTTGAAAAGTTTGATGGAAAATGCTCTGTGTGTGATAAGCCGGGACAACGTGCTAAAGATTTCCCATAACTAAAAAAAATCAATGGAATAAGAAACATTAGATTGCACAAGCCAATGTCACTAAAGTTGAGAACCTTTTTGATGATTGTTGATACCAAATTTATTCTGCTGACGTGAACCAATTATGTGGAGACACGTGCCAATCTACATGGCACTCGCAAACATTTTTGAACAACATCTTGACTCCGAGGAACTCAACCTCCCCGACCAACTCAGGCGCTCCGAGCAACAAGTGCTCTCCTAGGAACTCTATTGTACCGAGCTACTTAAGCGGTACGAGCTGCATCTCGTACAGAGCATTCATATTCGGATAATCAAGAGGATGACTGCGCATTAAATGCTCATTATTATCAGACAGACGCGCACGCCTATTGGACAGCTATGTATTATTCTTTCATTTGTACCACCTCAAGGCTATAAATACATTGTAACCTCCTCATTAGCAGGGGACTCGGAATTTCTTGGTAAACCCATTATTGAGAATTCTGCAAACAGTCAGCAATAACACAAACAGTGGACGTAGGCCATTCTTTCAAAGCTGAACCACTTTAAAAATCTTTTATCTTGTTTATTTTTATCTGTGATTAAAGAATTAGGCCAAATCTAGTTTTTTACATCAATAGATTGGCACCGTCTGTGGGGAACGACTATAATTTCTTATATCACGAAGACATGCCGGGGATAAACCCAAATTTCTTATGTCACGAGCTCAATGTGAACAAGGAAATCAAGCCAGTAAAGAAGAGAAGAAGAGTGTTCAGCCCCGAAAAGAACCAAGCTATACAAGAGGAAGTCGAGAAGCTTCAGAAAGCTTGCTTTATTGAAGATGTCAAATATCCAGACTGGTTAGCAAATGTGGTGATGGTGAATAAGAAGAACAACAAGTGGAGGATGTGTATAGACTTCACCGACCTCAACAAAGCATGCCCAAAGGATCATTTTCCACTGCCCCGAATTGATCAATTAGTGGATGCTACTTCGGGACACGAGCTGTTGAGCTTCATAGATGGTTATTCTGGTTACAACCAAATTAAAATGAAACCTGAAGACAGGGAGAGTACCTCTTTTATTACTCCAAGGGGAACTTATTGTTATAATGTTATGCCTTTTGGATTAACAAATACAGGTGCAACATATCAACGGCTGATGAACAAGGTGTTTACAGAGCAAATCAGTTACAACATGGAAGTTTATGTTGACGATATGCCGACGAAGAGCAAGAAAGCTGCTGATCATCTAATTGACTTAGGCCAGACCTTTAATCAACTAAATAAATATCTAATGAAGTTGAACCCTACCAAATGCATATTCGGAGTATGAGAAGGCATGTTTCTCGGATACATTGTTAATCAACGAGGAATTGAGGCAAATCCTGACAAGATCAAGGCTCTATTGGGACTACGATCTCCAACGACGAAGAAGGAAGTGCAAAGTCTCACAGGGCGAGTTGCAGCACTTAATATATTTGTATCACGAGCAACTGATAAATGTCTCCCATTCTTCAAAATACTCTAAAAAATGTTTGAATGGAATGATGAATGCGAGAAGGCCTTTCAAGAATTGAAGAAATACCTGGGAGCACCTCCACTGTTGTCCAGGCCAGTGATGGGAGAGAGATTGTACTTGTATTTGGCAGTTTCAGAGAATGCAGTTAGCTTGAAATTGATAAGAATGGAGGATGGAGTGAAAAAACCAATTTATTACACTAGCAAGGCCTTCTGAGGAGCAGAGATCAGGTATCCAAGACTGGAAAAGTTGGCACTAGCATTTGATCGAAGCTAGTAGAAGAATGAGGCCATACTTCCAAGCTCATACCATAGTTGTGTATACCGATATTCCATTGAGGCAAGCTCTTCATAAACCAGAGAAATCAGGGAGATTGATATATTGGACTATAGAGTTGGGTGAATACGACATAATTTATGAGCTTAGGTCGTCACTTAAGGGGCAAACAGTGGCAGATTTTATTGCAGAATTCACCTATCCAGATACCTCCGAAGAGCAAAAATTGGATACCGACCAGCCTGTGGATGTTACAGGATCATTAAACTTAAACCACGACCAACTTAAGTCGGTTGATGATCAAGAGGAAATGGTCGACGAGCAGCAAGAAGTGCTAAGGGAGGATATAAAGAACCAACAAATATTCCACCGAGGAACTTTATCCGATAAAAAATTTGAGGAGGAAGTACCTATATGGAATCTGTATGTGGATGGCTCATCTTGCAATACAGGCTGTGGGGCAGAGATTAATTTAAACAACCCGGATGAAATCGATGTGGAGTATGCTCTGCGCTTTCAATTCAAGGCTTAAAATAATGAGGCTAAATATGAAGCTATGATTGTAGGTCTTAGTTTAGCAAAAACCATGGGGACAGAGCAGGTCATTGTATTCAGTGACTCACAGTTGATCATAAATCAAATGCTGGGAGTGTATGCAACAAAGGGAGAATTGATGATCAAGTATTATTCGAAAGCAATGGAAATTGTATCGAGATTTAACGCAGTACTATTAATTAGAACACCAAGATTGGAGAATGCAAGAGCAGATGCTTTAGTTCGGTTAGCCTCAGCCACACGCACCAAGCTACGAAGAACAATCCCAATAGAAATATTGGCTAGAAGGAGAATCGACGAAGATCTGATGATGAACTTTATTACCCTTGATTTAGGACCATCTTGGATGGATCCCATCAGGGCATATATTGAAGAAGGGGTTTTGCTAACTGATAAACTCACAACCAAGAAACTGAAGTTTAAAGCTGCTTGTTATGTATTGAATAATGGTATTCTATATAGACGAGGAATTATAGCAGGTTTGCAAAGATGTGTGCATCCCTCCGAGGTGAAAGACTTGATTGAAGAGGTCCATGAAGGGTCCTGTGGATCCCATGTAGCAGGTCAGACGCTTTTGCAAAGAATAATGATGCAAGGATACTACTGGGCAACGATGAGGGCTGATTGCATAGACTATGCCAAAAAATATGACAAATGTCAACGTTTCTCCTCTATCCGAAGAACTCCCCAAGCGTTGTTAACACCCATCACTTCCCCTTAGCCATTTGCCATGTGGGGAATTGACTTGGTCGGGCCACTTCTAACGACCAAGGGAAGATTTAAATATCTCGTGGTCGCGATGGATTACTTTACTAAGTGGGTGGAAGTCGAGCCTCTTATTGATATGACGTATGAAAAGGTGTACCAATTTATTTGGAAGAATATCATCTGTAGATATGGTCTTCCTCATGCATTCATCATAGACCATGGAACTCAATTTGATAACGAGGAGTTCGCTGCATATTGTCATTAGTCAAACATATTGAAAACCCACTCTGTACCAGGCCATCCCAGAGCAATGGACAAACTGAGGTGACAAACAGAACGTTGCTGAATGGTTTGAAGAAAAGACTGAATGATGCAAAGGCAAATTGGATCAACGAGCTACATTCTATGTTGTGGGCTTATCGTACTACACCACGAGCAGCAACAAGAGAATCTCCATACATGCTGGCATTTGGAAGTGAAGCTGTTATACCTGCCGAGCTGGGCCTCCCCACACACAGAGTAATGAATTTCAATTCTCCTATCAGTGACTTGATGAGAAGATTAGACTTAGATATGCTCAAAGAAGTTAAAGAAGAAGCAGCAATTAGGAATGCTGCATACCAACAATGAACAACTTTATTTTACAATAAGAGGGTAAAAAAGTGTGATTTGAAGGAAGGAGACTACGTGCTAAAGAAAGTAATTCAAAAGCACAATAAATTGGAAGCTAACTGGCATGGACCCTACAGAGTAACATAAGTTGTTCATCCAAGAACCTACATGATTGAAACCTTGGAGGGGGAAGAATTTAAGAATCTGTGGAATGTAGAACATCTATGCAAGTATTATCAGTAGTTGGGATTCCTATGTAAATGAAGTTTTCTTCAGTATGAATAAAGTGTTGAAGTTTTTATCCAATTCTCTCCTTTTGATGAAATTTTTTCAGAGTATTAATGCTACAAACTACGCATCAAGTTCAGAACAAAAACAAACCCCACCAACTACGGTTGGTCGGTCCACCAACTACGTTTGGTCGATAAAATAAAACCCCCCAACTACGGTTGGTCGGTCCACCAACTACGATTGGTCGGTAAAATAAACCCTCCCAACTACGGTTGGTCGGTCCACCAACTACGGCTGGTCGGTAAAATAAACCCTCCCAACTACGGTTCGTCGGTCCACCAACTAAGGTTGGTAGGTAAAATAAAACCCCCCAACTACTGTTGGTCGGTCCACCAACTACGGTTGGTCAGTAAAATAAAACCCCCCAACTACGATTGGTCGGGAATAAAAATCCAACTACGGTTGGTCAGGAATAAAAATCCACCAACTCCGATTGGTCGGGAATAGTTAGTTAAACAAAGCAGGATCATGGGATGAAAGTCGTTTCATAAATTAGAATTAAAAAGTGATAAGTCACTATAATCAAAAAATAAAATAGAATTTCTTTACTTATGGCATATCAAATTACCACCAACTCTAAGTTGGCCAGGAAACAAAATATCATCTACTCCGGTTGGTTGTCAAATAATTATCACAAACTCAGAATGGTCAACAATAAATTTTCACCAACTCCAGTTGGTCGGCAATTTAAAATAACACAGTAAATTTTTGTTTTCTTACAAGACATACATACACATTCATCAGAGAATAAAATAGATATTTTATAAAGTAATGACAAAAGACAAATGATGTGAGAAATGTATTTCATTACCAAAACTTTTCATTCAAATCGAGAAGGATTACATATGATGTGGAAAGAAGAAATCATTACATAAAAATCCTATTCTATTGGCTTTTTCCCTTCTACCTTTGAAACAGGTTCTATTCTAGTAGGAGGATCATCTAAGGCATAAGGAGAATTTATGAAGTTCATATCTCTAAGAATCCTGACATTCATTACTGATGGCCGATCAAGTAAGTGCTCCGGGTGAGATATCTCAAAATTAGAATGAAGACTGTAGTCGCCAAGATACTTTGAGATCAGGCACTGAGGAATTTCCCGAGAAGGAATCTAACTCATGTCAAGCTTAAATGGAGGCACTGGAAAATTAAGAAACCCAAGATCATAATAGTACCACAAATAGTGACCCTGCTCCAACTTTAACACCCCCAGCGCATTCAACCATCCTTGCTTGTAACCCTCGTTATTTGAATTCTGGATCCGATCATTGAGGTGATAAATGGCTTTATTATATCCAGCCATCCAAACTCTCTGGGCTATTTGTGAAACTGATAGGTCAACCTCTCCAGTTGCTCGTGGAGGTTCTTCACTAAAATTTCTTTATTTTCCAAGGCAGAGCTTTGTGCAGAGAGTTGCTCGTCGAGGTTCAGAATCTTTTTGGACATCTCAGCTAATGCTTGATTCTTCGCCATCAACTGGAATGCTTAATTCTCCAAAGCTGTCAGAATTCTAGCTTCTTTAACAGTAAGCCAAGCAACTCTTGCTCATCCCCGAGAAGCTCTTGCTGGTCCGCGAGCAGATGTAGAGGGTCCAATCCTCTTTAAAGTTTCCAATTCGTCTCTCAAATTGGCATTTTCGACCTCCAAAAAAGAGAAACCTTTGTCATTGACAGGGACCAAGGCTCCCAAGGTAGATGCTGCAGATTTCAGTTGGGATATCTCTCCTCGCAAGTTATTATGTTCCCGCTCCAGCAGTTTCGCGATCTGCCTATGCTCTTCAACCTCGGTCTTCAAAGTCCTCTCCTTAATATCATAAGCAGCGACGAACTTATCATATCCTTTGTCAGCATTTAGTTGCTGATAATTTTTCTCATACCGCTGATGCAAAAGGGCAGAAGATTCCTTGTATTGTTACTGAAGTTCCTCGATGATACCCTGGAGATCTTCAATCATCTCATAGTATGCCATATTATTGTCAACAGCTCGGTTAAGCAGGCATTTCAAATACTGATATGCTTCAACTGCTTGTTCAGAAGAATTTGGACCAAGGATGTCAATAATTTGAGCCTCATTTAGATCTGCATGGCCAGCCTTGAAGTAGTCATTGCATTTTTTCATCATCGTGTCTGATAGGAGTATTATAGTGGATCCGAGTAAAGTATCGACGGTGAGGGAGTGGGGAGAGCCCATAACACCGATAGAGATTTTCATCTTCTTGAGGTTGGCCGGATATTATTGCCACTTCATTAAGGGATTTTGAAAGATTACGGGTCCGCTGACTAACCTGACTCACAAGGGGGTACCATTTATGTGGAGTGATCATTATCAGTTAGCCTTTGATGAGCTGAAGGATAAGCTGACATCATCACCAGTACTTACATTGCCTGGGAGTGGGGTGGAGTATTAAGTCTACACGGATGCATCCCTACATTGAGTTAGGGGTGTATTGCAGCAGGTGGAGAGGCCAATAACTTAAGTATATCGAAAGCTTAAGCCCCATGAGAATAATTACGCCACGCACTACCTTGAGTTAGCAGTAGTGGTATTTTCTCTAAGGATATGGAGACACTATTTATTGGGGAACGATTTACATTGTTCACAGACCATAAGTCACTTTAGTATCTCTTCACACAAAAGGATTTGAATACGAGGCAAAGGTAGTAGCTAGAATTCATGAAGGATTACCAGTTTGATATACAGTATCATCATGGTAAGGCTAACATGGTAGTAAACGCGTTGAGCCGGAGACCCATTGGGGAGTTGGCAGAGGTTTGGAAGGCAAAGTGGAGTGACCTTTGACACGATGATAAGGTTGCCAGAGTGTGCATGTCGGTTATAGCTATCGCTCTCGAGATTATCATACAGGAAGTGAAAGCACATGCGGAGGATCCATACTATCAGGACAGAGTGCAACAATTATTAGCTGAGGGAACAGAGTCTTACTCGATCATCTCAGAGGGAGGCTTACATTTTAATGGGAGACTAGTTGTGCTAGAGGATGAGGACTAAAGGCATGCGATTATGACTGAGTCACGTGGATCGAGGTTTACAGTACATCCTGTCAGGGATAAGATGTACTACGACATGAGGAGACATTGGTGGGCCGGGATAAAGCAAGACATAATATAGTTTGTCTCAAAGTGTGTCACCTATCAGTTAGTTATGGTAGACCACCAGAGACCTTCAGGGATGCTACAACCATTGGAGATTCCCGTGTGGAAGTGGGAAAGTATTTTGATGGACTTTGTTACGAGATTACCGACGTCACAGAGGGGTTACGACTCCATTTGGGTGATAGTGGATCGGTTGACCAAGGTGGCCCTTTTCTTATCGGTTTGCACTAATTTTGAGATGATGCAGTATGCGTAGCTGTTCATAGTAGAGATAGTTAAGCTGCATGAGGTACCAGTCAACATTGTATCTGATAGAGACAAGATCTTTGTGTCTCATTTTTGGCAGAGCTTTCAGGAGGCCATGGTCACTGACTTACGACTGAGTATCGCATACCATCCACAGACAAACGGACAGACTGAGAGGGTAAATCAGATGCTAGAGGACATGTTGAGGATGTACATCCTAGATTTTGGGGGAGGATAGGAGCGATATCTTCCATTGGTAGAGTTTGCGTATAAATTTTTTTACCAATTTACTACCGACATTGCACTAGTTGAGGTGCTTTATAGGAGACCTTGTCGTTCACCCGCTTGCTGGTTAGAGGTGGGGGACAACAAGTTACTGGGACCAAAGATGATATAGGAAACAACAGCCAAGATCGAGCTAATTTTGGGACGTATTTGAAAAGATCTAGTTCAGTAGAATAGTTATGCAAATGCATACCGGAGGCACGTAGAGTTAGAGGTTGGGGACCAAGTTTTGATACGTGTGTCCCCCATGAAGGGGGTCATGAGGTTCGGCAAGAAGGGTGATCTAGCGATGAGATATGTGGGACCTTTTTTTATTATTAAGAGAGTGGGGTAAGTGGCAGATATATTAGGGTTACCAAAGCATCTTCAGCGAATACCCGACGTTTTCCACGTGGCATCGCTCAAGAAGTCTAGGAGGAGGTAGAGAGATTTTTGGCACGTTCCACTCGAGGAGATTGATTTGCAGTCAGACGTCTCGTATGAGGAGAGACCATTGGCTATTCTAGATCGTAGTGAGTGAAAGTTGTTGTCGAAGGTGGTAACATTAGTTAGGGTTCAGTGGGGACACCACATTATTGACGAGTCTACATAGGAACGGGAGGATGACATGCGAGATCCATATCCAGAGTTATTCACCATAGGTATGACCTAATCTCGAGGACGAAATTCCTTGTAAGTGGTGAAGTAGGTAATACTCCGTATTTTTGCGTATTTGAAATTTAATTAATTCGGTAGATCATTCATTTACTTTAAATTACACGAGAAAATTAATTTAATGGAATTAAATAAAATGTGGTTATTAAATATTAATTAAGAGAATGAAATAATGATTAATATTATGTGTTAAAATTTACTAAATGAATAGTGAATGAGTTATGGAAATTATTATACGTCATAACGAGTGAAATTGGCGTAATTGAATTTATCTCAATCGGGAGTCGCTCGTAGACCAATTATAGGTCGAGATAGGGTAACTATTTAGAGCTACTCGAATGATGATTTCGAGATCACGGATGACTCTATAAGGGTCGAAATAGTCAGAATAGTATACCCGAGGGTGTCGATTGGGTCCCCGAGCAATTTTAGACTAAATCGGCATTTTATAGGGGTGTTTTAATCATTTGGTAAAGGACGGTTAAGAGATCTACGAATTTATAACTTCTTTATCAGTATATAGAAGGGAGATTCTAGGGTTTAGAGGTTAGAAAACTCAGAGAATCTATTGGAGAAGAAGGGAGGTCATTTGTGAAGCCTATGAGGGAATTTTTGAGAGATTGAAGTGTGATCTTTCCCCATCTTTGATCTTGGAGTGAGGATTGGAAGAGTAGATACTTCATTCAACACCAAAACCATGAAATCAGATCACATAAGCCAAGGAAAATGTTTATTTACAGTTTTCTTTTAAGTTGTAATACTTATGTGAAAAATGCCACTTAAGACGTTTAATATAAAGTTAATCTGTTAAAATGGCTCCGAGCTGTTTGTTGAAGAAACTCTTTTAATCAAAACAAAACTTAACACAAGATGTGTTTAAAAACTTATCAAAATAGTTTGAATGAGTGCGAACGAGTAATTTTAGATCTAGTAAACCAGTTTTGAAAAATAAAACTTAAACTATTAAGTCAGCACAGCTAAGAAGAAGGTGATGAGAAAATGAAGAAGAACACAAGTAGTTTTTAACGTGGTAAAACCCCACCCAATTGGGGAAACATCCACGGTGACCTCTACGTTACAAAATGAAAATCCACTAAAATCAAAGTAACAAATTACAAGCTATTTAACAATCAAACCAAAAAAACACATCTAAACTAAGTTCAGAATCATTACCAACTCCTCTAGATTAGATCTAACTTCTTTGAAGGTTGTTGTTGTTGATGTTCCCTCAAGCTTTCGTAACTTTACTTGATTCCAGTCTTTACGTCGACTCAAACAAGTTCAAGACTATATAACCAACACTTTAAGTGTGGTAGAGTGAAAGTGTAGTGGTGATGTTCTCTATAACATAGGCATACAACACACTCTCACTTAATACAGACATAATGATTTAACAAATTACAAGATCACTAGATATGCAAGAAATTCCAAAATCAATATAGTCAAAACTAAAACAGACGTTAGACCTTTCAAAATAAGCACATATTAAGAGGGAATCTTGTTGAGAAATATCCAAGATCTTAACATTTTCTGGTTTTGAAAATATTATATAGAAAGTGTTCCCTCAATCAAGATCTCAAAACTAGATTTTAGTCTGATAGAGTTGAGTAAAATGAAATCCGAATGAAGATTGTTGGTTTAGGGTTTAAAAACATGAAATCAGTTTAAAAATAACTAACAAACACGACTTATCAAAAAGAGAAATCAAAACAGTAATCTATCTATGTGAGGTGTATCACAAAGATGAGATCTCAAGTTTCTATAAAGAAGAAACTAAAAAACTTAACGTGATTAAGTTGGAAAAATGATCAAGAATAAGAGAGGATAACTTCTCAACACACGATCTAAACACTCAGGTTTAAAATCACATAATAGTGTTTCTGGATTTAGGGTTTGACGAAGTTAGGTTTAGGGTTTCTTTTCTCTCTCCTTTTTTCTCACTTTTCTCTCTTCTCTCTTTTTTTCTCTCAAACGAGGAACTTTCAAAAATCTCTAAATACCTCACCGAAGGCTCTTATTTATACTGTCATTCTAAGGATCTGGAACAAAGCCACAATCCAAGGGCTGAGATTAAAAGAATTTAAATCGATGAAAATCCAATGATTCACAGATAGCGGTGCAAAGCTCAACTCTGATTGGATAAAACCATCACACTTGGATTAGTTCCAAACGCATGCAGAACGTTGATTAAGGCAATTCAATGGTCTAGATCAAGTCGCGGGTTTGTGAGTGAGAAGAAACACAAATAGAATCATTGCCAGAGCAACACATGTCGGCTCAAGATCATGTCTAAAATGCGCGTTTTTTATTTCAAAAAAATCCAAGTTTCACCCATAAATGTTTATGCCGCTTTTGGATTCTACCCAAGACAGTTTTAAGGTAAAATAGATATTTGTAAATCAACTCCAAAGCTTTTATAAGTTCCAAATTTTAATTTACAAAAATGATTTAAAATGCTTAGAAAATATTAATTAAATTCTAAAAAATATTTAAAAATCATATTAGGGAATTTAACTCACACAAGGTTATAATGAGAATGAGATACAACATATATGCAGTCCTAGTGTGTGGTGTATGTGAAATACCATCAAGAACTTATGGAGGAATATCAAGGTTGATAAGAGACTTTTGAGGCTTTTGGTTCAACTAGGGATGGACACAATTTTGTCACTATTTTCAAACTAAATATGATCCTTTATAATGCAGACTCAAATGAGTCAAAGATATAGGGTGCTTCAATCTCCCCCTTTGTAAATATGAGACAAAATCTCCTTTTAGTAAAAAAGGACTCCTAGGGATACCAAAAAGAAATAAGAGAATCATATTCCTATAAAAATCTATCTACCCAATCTCCTAGAAATAAAAATTACATAACTTAACTATGTACAAACCATTACCCTATCAAAATCTGACGCAATAAGGTGGTACTGAAATCTGCAAAAAGATACCTAAGATCAAGTTTAGTAGATAAAAATGTACAAAAGTGTCCAAGTGGACTCAAAATTTCTCCCCCATTTTGTCTCAAATGGACAAAGGGCAGCAAGAATCAAATAAAAGAGTTATAATCAGGTAGATATACAAATTATTTAGTTAAAACCGTGCCAATAGATTTGCGTAAAGATTCAAAACGCTTAAACTCCAAAGGTTTTGTAAACAAATAAGCCAATTGTAGATCAGTAGGTAGGTAATTAATCTTTAGTTCTTTTGATTCAACTAATGCTCGTATGAAGTGATATCAAATTTTAATGTGTTTAGCGCAAGAATGTTGAACTGGATTCTTAGAAATGTTGTTCGCACTCTGATTATCGCAATAGAGATGGAGTTTATCTTCGTTTATACCATAATTTCTCAGCATTAGTTGCAACCATAATAACTGGGCACAATAACTTCCAACTACAATATATTCATATTCTGTAGTGGATAAAGAGATGCAGTTCTGTTTTTTATTGTTCCAACCAGCCAAGTTGTTACCGATGTAGTAACATGCGCCTAATGTACTTTTACTATCATCGAAACACCCAGCCCAATCAGCGTCAGTGTAACCAACTATAGTGCTCGATGTGTCATTAGTGTACCAAACGCCTAAATTGTGAGTGCCTTTTATGTATTTAATTATTCTTTTTACACATAACAAATGGCTCTCTTTAGGATTATTCTGATAATGGGCGTACATACACACAGCGAACAAGATATCTGGTTGTGAGGCAGTTAGGTAGAGAAATCTTCCTATCATACTACGGTATAAGGTAAAGTCAATGGATTTACCATTTTCATCTTTGGAAAGTTTGACCGAGGTACTCATAGGCGTTCTAGCTTCCTTAGCCATATCAAAGCCAAACTTTTTTACAATCTCTAAAGCATATTTTTATTGCAAAACAAATAAACCTTCTGAGTTTTATTTCACTTGAAGACCTAAGAAAAATTTTAACTCCCCCATAAGCAACATTTGGAATTCTCTGTGCATAATGTCTGAGAAATACTTGGCTTTTGAAGGGGAAGTGGATCTAAAAATGATATCGTCAACATATACTTGAGCAATAGTAATGTTGTTGTCAAAATGTTTGACAAACAAGGTTTGATCATTCCCTCCTCTCCAAAATCCATTATCTAAAAGAAAGGTGGACAGACGCTCATACTAAGCTCTAGGAGCTTATTTTAACCCGTAAAGAGCTTTCTTAAGACGATAAACATGATTAGGATGATGTGGGTCAATAAACCTTTTGGATTTTTCTACATATGTCTCCTCAGTTAAAATACCATTTAGAAATGCTGACTTTACATCCATTTGGCAAAATGCGAAATATAAATGACAAGCTATAGCAAAAAGTAAACGAAGAGATTCGAGTCGAGTAACAGGAGCAAATGTAAATCTATTCCTTCAATCTGAGAGTAGCCTTGGATAAATAATTTAGCTTTATTTCTAATAATCATCCCAGACTCGTCAGTCTTGTTTTTAAAAATCCAACGTGTGCCAATAACCCTTTTATTTTTAGGTCGGGGTACAAGATACCAAACATCATGAATGACAAATTGAAGAAGCTCTTCTTGCATTGCAGTAATCCACAATGGGTCATTCAAGGCTTCATTTACATTTTTGGGCTCAATAAGATACACAAAACATGCAAAATGAGCAATGTTATGAAGTTTGGATCTTGTACGAGAAGGTTCTATAGGATTACCAACAACGTTATCTATGGGATGATCTTTAGAAACCCAATTAGGTACTTCAGGAGTCTCTGTTGGTAAAGACTCAGTTATTTCAGGAGAGTCATAATTTAAAAAGCTTTCAGACTCTTCTACAATAGCTGGTCTAGTAGTTTTACTTTCTACAAAAGTGTCATTCATAATCACATTAATGGATTCCATCATGGTCTTAGTACGCAAGTTATAAATACGGTAGGCTCTACTGTAAGGTGAATATCCTAGAAATATAGCTTTATCTCCTCTTATTTCAAACTTAGATAAGTGTTCTCTGTCTTTACAGACATAGCACGTACTGTTAATTGCCTAACGATATTTAAGATTTGGATTCATGCCATACCAAAGTTCATAGGGGGTCTGTTTAGAATTCTTCCTAAGGTAGACTTTATTGATAATGTGACAGGAAGTACGCACTGACTCAACCCAAAAATATTTAGGTAAGTCTTTGGCATGTATTAGAACTCTTGCTATTTCCTGAATAGTCATATTTTTACGTTCGGTTATCCCATTTTGTTAGGGTGTCTTGGGAGCACTAAACTCGTGTTTGTAACCATTATAGTCATAATATTCGATGACACCTGAATCTATAAATTCTCTTCCTCTATCACTCCAGATTCGATTTACTTGGTAGTTTTTTTCATTGAAATGGTCTAAAGGTTTTTGACATCTATTTCAGAAAAGCAACCCAAGTGAATCTCGTGTAGTTGTTAACCATAACTAAAGTGTAATTATTGCCACAAAGACTAATAGTACGAGAAGGACCCATTAGGTCCATATGGATAAGTTCTAATGGTTTAGAGGACATAATATCTTTAACTCTTTTATGAGATGCCTTAACAATTTTGCCTTCTTAACAGGGACTACAGACTATGTTCGAAATGGGTTTTATTTTAGGAATACCTCTAACAATTTCTTCAGAGGACAATATACTATGGTTGTCATGATTTATGTGACCCATTCTGTTATGCCATAATTCATTGTCATTCATTCTGGAAATGTTACAGACCTCTGTACTAGGATTAACTGTGTAAGAGTTATCTAGAGTACGGGAGTCCTGTAATTACGCATTCACCATTTTTATTTAAAATTTTACAATTGTTCTTCGAAAAGGTGATAGTATGATTAGAGTCACAAAATTGTGAAATACTTAGTTGATTAGCCTTAAGACCTTTTACTAATAACACATCTTCAAGAATAGGTAATCCTTCTTCTTGGAGTGTTCTTTTGCCTACAATCTGGGCTGAAACACCATCTTCAAACAAGACTTTGCCTCCGAAGAAGTTATTTTTGTTTGCGAATTTGGATTCAACCCCGATCATATGCTTAGAACATCCAGGGTCTAAGTACCATCCAGACGTGGTGTGTTCATCATTCAAAGCGTTGATGACTATGTTACATTTCATCTGGGGTACTAGATCATCCTTTCTTACCCAAATAGCTCTGGTTTTCAATTTGCACTTATTAGCTCGTATTTGATAAAAATTGTGAGCTTCAGCTTTTTGTCTATGCAAATTTTATGAAATTTTATTGTTGTTATAAACGTTTAGATCATTTGGTCTAGAAAAGACTCTAGGATTATTTCTCGACGATTGTCTTTTAGTATTAGAACTTGTCTTTCTTTTTCGATAGCTAGAGTTTCTGTTTGGTGGTTTATGAAGAACATAATTGTTACGGCTTCTCATAGAATAGTTAAAGTTCTGTGAGGTAAAGGAGGGTAAGTATTTTGTTATAGGCATTTGGAATAGCAACCATCTAAGGAATGTCCGTACACATCACAGTATGAGCAATAAATATTGCTCGTAGTGGTTAAGTCTTTAGGAAAGTTGTTGAATATAGGTTTCCCTAAGTTATGACTTTTGGCATTAGTTCTAGAGGGAGCAGTTTGAAATGAGGTCTCACTCTTTCTAATAAGAGGACAAACGTACTTAGCTTTAAGTTGAACATTATGCTTAGAGGTACTTGTCTCATCAAAGTTTAACTGCTACTGATTTTTATCAAAATCATTTTTCAAAGATTGAAAGTCAGGACAAATTTCCATAGGTCTTTTCTCACCAGTAACAAGCTTTATGGTTTCAAAAGAATTAGTTTGTTTAATATTTTTGGTGCAAAAGCCTATTCCGAATTTATCATCAGAATTGATCTTGCTATCAGCAACACAATGCTCAAAATAATTAGAATTGCTTTCAAATTTTGAGAATTTTTTGAAGACTGTTGATGCCTTTTCTTCTGTTTGTTCCAATTTTAATAATGATCCTTTATACTTATTTTCCAAAAAATTATTGGATTCAGTCAAATCTTTCACTCTTTTTACTCAAAAGCTATTATCTCCTCATCATGAGTTAAACTTCGAGACATATACTCTTCAGCATTTTGTTTAACTATTTGTTTTAAGGACTCTAATTTCATGGAAATATCTTTGATAAGCTCCTTTAGTCTAGCGCTTTTCTTGAGAGTTTTAGTGTAAAATGTGTGAATGTCAGGAAGATCCTCATTATCAGAGTCACTAAGTGAACTGTGTCCCCTATAGATTCAATTTTAGGACTCACACACCCATTGGCATCAATAATAAGACGATCACTTTTACTCACACACACACGATTCTCAGAACTACAATCATTCTCAAGCAGTAAGACAGTCATATCAATAGAAGCAACATCAATCATGGTGTGATCGTTTTCCTCATCATCATTTTAGATTATCTTAGCAAACAATGACATGCGAGGGTCATAAGAGTTAAATGACTTGGGTTCTTTATTTTCAGAGTCACTTGAGTCATCCCAAGTCTTGCATAGTTGAGCCCTATTCTGCTTGGGATGCTTGTCTAAGTTAACCCTACAGTCACTAGCCATGTGTCCTAATTTTCCCCATCTATAACATTTAATATTTTTAAGGTATTTCTGAGGTCTCTTGTGGTCATCAGTCCTTTGTTTGTCAGGTCTTTAGTGAATTCACTTAGTAACTTCATGATTCTCACATTACTTACTTCAACTGTTGGTTTAGTAGGAAAAGTATAGCCATTTTCTATAACTGCCCAGACTTTACCTCCTAGAGTTCCTTGAATGAAAGCAATAATCGTTACCTTCCAGTAAGGAAAATTGGTTCCATCAAAGAGAGGGGATTTGGACAGGTTACATAGTCTCTCAAATTTCTCGTCCATACTTTTTTTTTTGAAAAAACAATTTCAGAAACACGGGATCTAAAAGATTTTAAAATAGCTAAGCTCTGATACCAATTGAAAAATGCCACTTAAGACGTTTAATACAAAGTTAAACTGTTAAAATGGCTCTGAGCTGTTTGTTGAAGAAATTATTTTAATCAAAACAAAACTTAACACGAGATGTGTTTAACAACTTATCAAAATAGTTTGAATGAGTGTGAACGATTTATTTCAGATCTAGTAAACCAGTTTTGAAAAACAAAACTTAAACTATTAAATCAGCACAGCTAAGAAGAAGGTGATGAGAAAATGAAGAAGAACATAAGGAGTTTTTAACATGGTAAAACCCCACCCAGTTGGGGAAACATCCACGGTGACCTCTACATCACAAAATGAAAATTCACTAAAATCAAAGTAACAAATTACAAGCTATTTAAAAATAAAACCAAATAAACACACCTAAACTAAGTTTAGAATCGTTACCAACTCCTATGGATTAGATCCGACTTCTCTGAAGGTTGTTGTTGTTGTTGATGTTCTCTCGAGCTTTCGTAAATTTACTTGATTCTAGTCTTTACGTCGACTCAAACAAGTTCAAGATCATATAACCAACACTTTAAGTGTGGTACAGTGAAAGTTTAGCGGTGATGTGCTCTATAACATATGCATGCAACACACTCACACTTAATTCAGACATAATGATTTAACAAATTACAAGATCAATAGATATGCAAGAAATTCCAAAATCAATTTAGTCAAAACTAAAACAGTCATTTAGACTTTTTAAAATATCCACAGATCAAGAGGGAATCTTGTTGTGAAATATCCAAAATCCTAACACTTTCTAGTTTTAAAAATATTATATAGAAAGTGTTCCCCCAATCAAGATCTCAAAACTAGATCTTAGTCTGATAGAGTTGAGTAAAATGAAATCTGAATGAAGATTGTTGGTTTAGGGTTTAAAAACATGAAATCAGTTTAAAAATAACTAACAAACACGACTTATCAAAAAGAGAAATCAAAACAGTAATTTATCTATGTGAGGTGTATCACAGAGACGAGATCTCAAGTTTCTATAAAGAAGAAATTGAAAAACTCAACTTGATTAAGTTGGAAAAATGATCAAGAACAAGAGAGGATAACTTCTCAACACACTATCTAAACACTCAGGTTTAATATCACATAAAAGTCTTTCTGGATTTAGGGTTTGACAAAGTTAGGTTTAGGGTTTCTTTTCTCTCTCCTTTTTTCTCTCTTTTCTCTCTTCTCTCTTTTTTTCTCTCAAATGAGGAACTTTCAAAAGTCTCTAAATGCCTCACAGAATTCTCTTATTTATATTGGCGTTCGAAGGATCTGGAACAAAGCCATAATCCAAGGGCTAAGATTCAAAGAATTTAAATCGATGAAAATCCAATGATTCACAGATTGCGGTGCAAAGATCAACTCTGATTGGATAAAACCATCGCACTTGGATTAGTTCTAAACGCATGGAGAACGTTGATTAAGGCAATTCAATGGTCTAGATCAAGTAGTGGGTTTGTGAGTGAGAAGAAACACAAATCGAATCGTTGCCAGACCAACGAGTGTAGGCTCAAGATCAAGTCTAAAATGCGTGCTTTTTAATTAAAAAAAATCCAAGTTTCACCCACAAATGTTTCTGCAGCTTTTGGATTCTACCCAAGACAGTTTTAAGGTAAAATAAATATTTGTAAATCAACCCCAAAACTTTTATAAGTTCCAAATTTTTATTTACAAAAATTATTTAAAATCCCTAGAAAGTATTAATTAAATTCCAAAAAATATTTAAAAATCATATTAGGGAATTTAACTCACACAAGGTTATAATGAGAATGAAATACAACATTTATGTAGTCCTAGTGTGTGGTGTATGTGAAATACCATCAAGAACTTGTAGAAGAATATCAAGGTTGATAAGAGAGTTCTGAGGCTTTTTGGTTCAACTAGGGATGGACACAATTTTGTCACTATTTCCAAACTAGATAAGCTCGGATATAATGCAGACTCAAATGAGTCAAAGATATAGGGTACTTCACTAAGTTGAGGGGATTTTGAAATATATTTATTAAAGTTAAGTTCTTGAAATAAAACGATGATTATAACTAATATTTGGGTAGGAATTACATATAGCTTGATTTGATATTTATAGAGGATAGAAATCAATCTCCACGAATTAAACCTGGATTTTTGATGAAAATGGCGGAAGAACATGAACTCTAGGGGTTTTGATGAATGAATGTTATGATCCATATTTAATTAGAAAGTTTAATGTTTTGAGGTTTATATCATGTCAGAAATCATCCTAATACATGTGAAAAAGGGTTAGGATAACTAGTTTGAAGTCTGGTAAAGAACCATGGAGAGTTGAATGAGAAAAGTGTTGAAAAATGAATTTACATGTTTAAGAATAGGCGATGTGCAGAATTTTGAATAGATTCAGCAGAGAGGTGAATCGATTCGATGAGAGAATCAATTCGGCCTCCTGAAGAATCGATTCGGTTACCTAGAAAATGTGAAAATCTCCTATTTAAGCCGAGAACTCCAAATATTTAATCGGGGAAACCTTTGGGACCTTATTGAAATATAATGTGAGATTTTTTATATTATAGTAAGCTTGTGATGAGATGATGATTTAGTCTTAATACGAGAATTAAGGCGAGATTTAATATACTTAAATTAAGGCGTAATTAATTCGAGAGATAGAGAATGAATTACGGGAAGTTTGAGTAAATTTATGACCAGTAGTGTGTAAATGAATTAGCTACTGAATTTTATTAAAGGGAAACTAGGACCCTTAAGGTAGAGAATGAAAATCATATTAAAACGATAGCGAGGTAAATCATAAATTGATGGTACGGGGAGTATTCAAGAGAAAATACTACATACGTGATATGATAATTAGGTTGTGTGTATGCCTACTGATTTGCTATATACAGAGGTATTGCGTATACCTATTATATTATTGATTTTACATGTGAACATACCTACGTTGCCTGCTATCACAGAGGTTCCTGCACAGTGGACGATCCCACCTTATCGATTCCAGGGAGGTTTAGATTTGTGCCCTAGGACCTAAAACTTAGGGCGGCTCACTACGTGTCGTGTATTAGTGGGACTGGCAGGTCATTTGAGTACGTTAGGTATGTGTGTAGCCCAAAGTCTTAGAACTATGTCCGCCTACAATGCTTGTTATTTGATTTTGGGTTTCAGGATACATGCCGAACCAATATTCCTTATTTTAGTACAAGAGGTACATGAACTCATAGCAGAGTATACCTATTTGTACGGTGGCCCTTTTGAGAGGCATCGTAATTATATATATTAGTGGGATAAATATATATAACCGCTGGAATGATTCTACTTATGTGTGATAGTAGACAGACTAATAGTGTGGATATAAATAATGAATTAAGTAGTGAAACATAATTAAATTATTGAGTGAAAATATATGGAGAATGTTACTTATGATATCAATAACGTACGAGAGATGTTAATTCGAACAGCGTACTGTATGGGCGGTATGGGACTTACAGGGTTGAGAGTCTAGATAGATACTTAGGTTTTGTTAGCTTGGGTGGTATAGCTAGGTGGGCTAAGTAGAAAGCGTTAGGCATGCACAATAGTTGAGAGGTGAGGATACTCAAGAGAGTGTACGTGAACCTAACATGTGTAATCAATAACCGATTTTTAAATTGTGATAAATACTTGCAAAATATTTTCAAAATGTTTTGGTTCCTAACCCTTGCTATAAATATTTTTCAAAACCTTTTAGGTGTCCAGCCACAGAGATGCTAGACTTGACAATCTATTCCAGGGATGATTTACTGCAGCGCTGTAGAGGCTTGTAGGATTTGAGTAGACGCTTCTACCTTTCATTCCTGGTGCAAGATCTCATTCAGTATTTTAGTTGGGCAGGTTTCCCCATTCTAACTTTATTTATTTCATTTATTCATTTTAGACTTGTAGTAGGATTTATTTACTATTTATGGGATATGGTATTTGGATTTGGATTTTCTAGCCGATGGTTTATTTGGCAAGACAGTTTTTATTTATTCCTTGTGATGGTTGGGTGATATTTATTGTGTGGATGTTTTAATTTCAATTTTCAGTTCATTATAATCGATTGTGTAATGAAAGATAAAATTTTAACACCGACTTAATTAACTAATAGGTGGTTAATAATTAATATGGTTTTTGACAGTGATGTTGAGAATGAACCAAATATGAAACCACTTTTAATTTAATAAAGGATTGATCATCCTGTATTTAATGAGGTGATGTGTCACATTAACCAAGTCAGTGGAGACTTCAACGCTAAGGATGAACGAATGACAACATATCTACAGGTGGTTCACGAGATGATATCAAAGTTTAAGTAAGTCCACATTAAATAATTCCTCTCGGAGCACAACAGTCATGCAAATGCTTTAGCATCCCTTAGCTCAGCAGTAGATTCTAATCTCATGATAATAATCAAAATGGAGCTCCTCGCCAATCATAGCATTAAAAGAGTTATGGCCTCCAACGACGCTCTTTCCATCGAAAAGGGCCCAAGTTGAATGAATTTTGTCACCGCGGATCTATTAAGCAATGCACTATTGATAAAAAATAAGCTCATCAAATTTGGGTGGAGGTTGCTTGCTTTTACCTAGGACCTGGGGAAAAAATTTATATGAGATCTTTTCATAGGACCTTACCTCCAATGCATACACCCAAAGTATGCCGACTAGGTGCTCTATGAGCTTTATAATGGAATATATGGGAGTCATGCAGGAGGAAAATCTCTGGCATTTTGAGCAATTAAGGAAGGATACTAATGGACATATATACAAAAGGACGTAATTATTTATGCTCGTAAGTGAGAGAAGTGCCAAAAATTCACCCCCATGCTTCACTAACCGACCAGTGACCCGAGGCCTTTGACAAGTTCATGGTCGTTTGGATAATGGGGGTTGGATATCATAGGGCCACTTCTACTGCGCTAGGAAATCGCAAGTACTTTTTGGGCGGCATAGATTATTTCACTTAGTGGGTCGAGGCAGAAACACTGCAGAACATTAGAGATGCCTATATGGTTAAGTTCATTTGGAGAAACATTATAACTAGTTTTGGGGTGCCCAGGAAAATCATAATGAATAATGGCATACAATTTGAGAGTAGTATTTTTAAGATTTTTGCGACGAGCCTGGGATAAGATATCACTATAGTTCTGTGTCATATCCCCAAAGCAAAAACAAAGTATAGCCCTTCAATAAGACGATGCTCGATGGCTTGAAGAAGAGGTTAGAAAGAGAAAAGGGAGCTTGAGTAGACGAGTTCCCTCATGTCCTTAGAGCATATTGTACCACATTGAGAAGACCTACTGGGGAAACACCCTTTGCCCTAACCTATCAGATGGAAGATGTAATTCCACTCAAAGTTGGTTTGCTAATCATGAGGACAAACGTTGCTAAGAAAGGATTGAACGACAAAGCCCTTCGCACTGAACTTAACCTAGCAGAAGAACGGAGGGAATAAGCCATGATCAAGTTGGATTCCTACCAGTACCAGTTGGCAAAATAATAAAATAGAGGGGTCAATCTGAGAAAATTTTAGTTCGGGGGTTACATCCTCAGAAAATTCCTCGATAGCGCCAAAAGGCCGTTAGATGACAAGTTAGGACCCAATTGGGAAGGTCCATTCAAAGTGATAAGGGATAATTTTCAAGGAGCTTATAACTTAGATACAATGGAGGACAGGGAGATACCCCGAGCATGGAACGTGACCAACCTCAATAAGTTTCATTTTTACTCTTATTTCCAGCATATTTACCTTGAGCATGGAACGCGAACAATGTCAAGAAGTTTTATTTTTAGTCTTATTTCCAGCATATTTAGTTTTTATAAATTTTTATTTCAAAACCTATATTGCTCGCAGTTTATATTCAAGTTATTAATAAAGTCCCTGGCTATTTGCTCGATTATTTAGCTGTTCAGATTGCTTTACATTATTCCAAAGTAATAGGCTCACAATTTGCATTAATTTTCAAACGCGGATCAAACCTTAGCTTAAATACAATAGCAACCTCGCTTATTACAATTAAACTTAAGGTCTTCAGGTCCTTCTCAGTACACACACAAATGACCTTATGAATTGTTCAAAAAAGAAAAATCCTAAAGAGGGATCCCCATGCATTAGACTAACTCGACTTGGTCGGATAAAATCCTAAACGGGTGGACTGCACTTATAGCAAGTGCATTTTTGCCATAGTCTATCCTAGGCCTAAGGTAGTGTGACAAAAACACCTAAAAGGTGAGACAAGACAAATATAGCACAATCTTGGCATAAAAGGAGTGGAAAATGTGTGAGATTGGTATTAACTTAACTACACTATAACATTCAGTTATAAGTTACAAAAGTGTTAGTTACAAAAAAATTATAAATAATATAAATTACAACTATTTACATTTGACGAGTTACGAATTGTTCAACCTATTTTCTTCACTGATTATTTGGATCTGGTCAGAACTCATCATTGCTACCATGGGCCTCCAGATAACTCTCAGTGAGTTGAAGAGGTATGGCATCCAAAAGGACATACTTATCGTCCCTACCAAAGGGAAGGCACCTGTATGCTGGACAATCCACTTGGTACATGTACCAAAGTTGAAAGTCTTGAGGCTCTTTCATAACTTTCATGGAGTTCTACCAACCATGCTTTTAGGCCACACTTTTATCCTCCTCCAACCTGAATGGAACATCCGCCCAACCTTTATAGTAGGCTGCCGGCTAGGCTTCTCGTTGACCCATCCTAACTAAGTAGCGAAGCTTCTTTACATCACGGTGAAGTCCTATGACCATGATATGAGCTTTTCATCTAACATCTTCTTCATCAAAGAGCTTCTTCCTAAGCTCATCATTATCAAACTGGATAAGGGAACCTACGTCGCTAATATCTTTTGACCCGACGAGCTGAGCCTTCAGGTCATTCACCTCCTCCTGCATTAAGGCTCCAATTTCCCTATGTCCTTCAAGTCATCCTTCAACTTGGCAACCAAGGATGACTGGTCTTTATAAGCACCAGTCATTTTCTTAAGTGACTTGCGAACAACCATAAATGCTTAGCTGCCTGAGCACTAGCATTTCGACCCAAAAGGATGTTTAAATCACTAAACAAACACCAATCTTCTTCAGTAATAGAATACAAAGCAAACACACACACACAAAAAAGTTAAGTAAAGATATTCGAACAACGTTGTAAATAAAGAAAAGTCTTGTCATTAATAAATTCTCAAACGTCCAAAACACTTACAAAATAGAAAAACAGGAAATGGTACAAGAAATAAAAGTCCTATTTTAAGTAGTCCTATATCTTCACTTGTTCCTCAACTTTAGCAGCTTTACCTTTGGTTGCCACATCCCCAGTCTGATCAGTTGGGATGCTGGTAGTAGCCTCCTTTTGAATCCTTGTGCTAAGTTTATGCTCATTAAAGAGGTGAGATTAAATTGAGACCTTGGTCCTCACCAAGGTTGTGTCCTAACCTTTTTTAAATACGGATTTATGGATATACTCCATCTGACATTTGGCATCATCGTATGCTTCATTAAATCCCATATCAAAACTGGCATCCTTAGTTGTAAGAAATTTTACCACCTCCTTGGACAACCGAGATTGCTCGGCCTTCAATTTAGTATTATCAACCTTCAGCTGGTCGACCTCAATCTTCAGTGCATTTATGGCATCACTAGAGGACTTCTTCATAATTTTATATACCCTTTGGTCATTGGCGATGGTCTTCTTTGATTTTATCAAAGCCTCACTGAGCCCATCATTGATCTTGGACTGGTCCAGACGACCATCCAAGAGTTTGACAAAACCTTCCACAAACTGCAAACAAAGAAATAAGGCAAGTGTTAGATGAATCAAACTTAGAATAGCAATAACAAGTAAATATGAAAGTTCCATACCAGTAATAGGGTTTGAGAAGCATGAGTTGAAAGCTGCTTAGGGGAAAACTGCTTGAGCTGCTCGCGATCAGCTGCGTGCACAGCCCCATCAAGAGGCCATAAGCCAATGGGGTATTCATTGCTATAGATGTGCCCTATAAATTACTCATAAAAGGAAGAAGACACCTTTTTTGGAAGACAGGGGGACCAATGGGGCCATATCTTTCTTATTCTACTCTCGGATGGCTAGCTCTAGGTGAGTGGCCTTAGGCCCTCAATCTGAGTACTCTTCAAGGAATTCTTGGGGGAGGAGGACCTAACCTCCACATCATCATCATCAATAAGAAACACTCTCTTTCTAGGTTCCATTGAATCCTCCTTGTCCATAAGGATAGATTCGACGTCAAGGGATTCGAAAGAAGAGTAGACATATATTTCATTGTTTGACAAAGAATGGTTGGGGATGTCATCTAGTGAACGAGCAGTAAAAATGCCTGTAGTGTTTTTATACTCAAAAAGGAATGAGGCTAGCAAGAAACTCTCTCACCTTCCAAACCTTCAATAATTCATCTTTGTTCATATGAGCAAGATAAGGATCTTTCTTCTTCGACGAGGTGTACAGATTAAAAAAAGAGAAATTCTACTAGTAAAGAAAATTCAAAACATGAAAATCCAAAAAGGAGTATATAAAGAATTAGTTTCAGTCTATATCACCCCCGAAGTTAGGAATAGGAACCCTATGTATTCCTCGCCCTCGAGGAGGGGCAGATGTTGCCAATTCCTAATAATAAAACCCTGATCCCAATATCCTATATTGGAATCAAGAAGGTTCACTACGAGGACCCTATTGGCCTTCCTCACCTTTAGGTAGGCAAGACCATCGTTGGTATGAGACCAAGAGTAAAAATACTTTATCTTTGGGATACCAAGGTTGGTTCCCTATAACTCATTAATTTTGTGCACCCTATTGGCAATAAACCAAGTACTGGGGGCATATTGAGATGGAATCACCCGTAAACGTTCACAAAATTCTAAAACATGTGGGTTTGGGGGAAAGGTTAGTCCTCCCTGAACTATAGATAAGGTATGAATCTAGTGTCCCCATCAACTGCAATAGTCGATTCATGATAGCCGGTTGCTTATGAA
This sequence comes from Sambucus nigra, assembly GCA_949130495.1. NCBI lineage: Eukaryota > Viridiplantae > Streptophyta > Magnoliopsida > Dipsacales > Adoxaceae > Sambucus > Sambucus nigra. The sequence goes on from OX422224.1 coordinate 18,776,598, forward strand.
AATGGAAAGTCGGGCGATCAACCTTTTGAGTCAACCTCTTAATACTAGTCGATTTATTCTTTATCAAGTTAACCTGGTCGGATAAAATCTTCTTGGCCCTTTCCTCTTCAACATTGGACGAGCAACCACAACCTGCTTAGATGATTGGCCACCCTTGGACTTCTTTAACCTCTCAATTTCCTCCATTAACTTGTCATTCTCCTGCTCCAAAAAAGAAACCCTTTCACTTTGATCAGCATTTGTAGATTTTTTAATCCCTGGAATTCATACTTTAACATGTTATTCTCCTACTCTAATAAACTTGCTACCTCTCGAGCACTATTCACCTCACATTTCATCATAAACTCCTTTTTATCGTAGGCCGATGATATGTCCTGTAACTCTTTGTCAAAATCATTCCAACTACTTAACCGAACAAACTACTTCTCATAATCAGCTATCAAACTAGCAAGAGCTTCCTTGTGATCCTTCTGCAGTTGGAGTATCAAATCGTAATAAGAGGCATTGGTTGCCATGGCTTGACGAAACAGTAAATGTGAATGAAGATATGCCTCTCTAACTTGGCTAGAAGAATATAAGTCGAGCAATTCTTTTAGTTCTTCCTTGTTAAGATCTTCATGACCTGCCCTAAAGATCTGAACACTCCTCTTATACAGGTCACTCTCGACATCGGCCAGAATATATTTCCCGAAGTTAACTTGAAAGAGATAAATAGGTAATAAGTATGAAAAGTTAAATCAAGTTTACTACAAACAACAAGGTTATTGATGATAAAGGGCAACTTCATTAGAATTATTGAAGGGAAATACAAAAAAGGGAGTCCAGTTCAGATTACAAAAAAAGCAATCTTATAAGCCAAAAGCAATAAAAATATCCTAAATATCTATACCTTATCCTTATCCCGAGCCACCTCCACCTCCTCCTCCTCCTCCTCCTCCTCAAGAAGAACAATGGTAACAACCATCTTAGAGGGCACCGACGACTCAGCCATTCCCTCCTCATCATTAATCTTCTCATCGATCACAAGAACAGTACCAGGGTTGTATTACTGAAAGAGCTCAGAGTCTGGAGCAGTGCAAACCTTCTTCAGAACTGGATCCCATCCTTCCTTGAAGGACGACTTCTTTAGAAACTCCATCTGCACAGTAGCAGTGGAGAATTCCTTATCCCAATCTCTAGTATAGGCATCATCCTTCTCTTTATTGACCTTCACTTTCAAACCCCGATATTTGCCATCGGCATCTGCAGTAGATTTCTGAGCTAATTCGACCTTCTTCACAACTTTATCAACAACGTTCACAACATCATTTTTATCCTTTTTGACATTCTCCAACACCTCTTTCCATTTTTTCTGATACACTACCCGGGCCTTCTTAGTATCATCTAGGGAGTCCTTCAGACCTTGGAAAGCAGCCTCAACATCGATCGAAGACTCCCTAAATTAGTCTCCCTTCTAAAAATTTGGACATAGTCAACTAAAAGCCACAGAATCCAAGAGAAGCAAGAAAGTCAGCAAAACTTATAATTAAAGCACATACAAATGAAATACAATGAGTAAAGAGATGTTTACCAAGGTCAAATTGGAATTGGCTTATTCCAACAATCTAGCCCTAGAAAGGGCAATAGCAGCAGCTTTATCAGCGAGAATAACCCCTGAACATATCAAACCCCGGGCAAGTTCAGGGTTCATTACCATCGAAGTAGCACTAACAGAACCCTTATCGGTTGGACCCTTTCCTGGAAACTTCTAGCGATTAGTAGGTTCTTTCTTAAACCTTTTAAATTAAGGATGCTGGGTCTTAACTTCTTCAAGTACAACCACCACAAGGCATTTGTAACTCCCTTCCTCAATGTTGCTCTTCTCAGCTAGCGAAGGGGACTTAGTTTTGGTAACGAGGTTAGGGAGCTTTCTTTTAACTATTTTTATTAGAGAAGGAGTAACGATCGACACTAAAATTATGTCAAAAGAAGATGAAGTACCTCTAATAAAAATATCCCCCTATAATTTGGAAGAAGATTCTAAACCAAAAGATGAGGATGATGAGGTTGGCTCCTCTAAGTCAATTGGGGCTATAAGAATGTCTTCGGTTGGCCTTGTAACAAATGAAGTGGTTGAACTCTAATATTCCAACTGTACTAAAGCTGAGTGAGGATAATGCTCCCCAAGTCTCTACTGGATGGACCAGAAAAGCTTTAAGTCCATAAAATTTACTTGAGATTCAAGTGGAATGTCCTTATTCCTCATCTCTGCCTAATACAAATTCATGGATAGTGGTAAGTAAATAAGTAAATTAAAAAGAACAGGCAGAAAATATGCTCATAATATAAGTGACGACCTATGTCATCCCCTTCCTGAGGGCAATGTGGCCTAGTATATTCTTCACCCTCAAGAAGTGGGGAAAATTGTCAATTCTTAGCAATCAAGCCGTAACCCAAATAATCTTTATTGGAGTCAGATAAATAAACCACCAACGCACCATTCAAATATCTGGTCTTCAAATAGTAAATGTTATTAGCAGTGGTCCCCGAGCTGTGATAGTATTTCAATTTCATTATAACTATGCGGGTTCTATATAATTCATTAATGCGATTCACTGTATTTACTATCCTCTAAGTATTTGGTTCCATTTGGGTTGGGACCACATCAAAATACTAATAAAACTAAGGGAACAAGCGATTAGGTGAGAAAGTTACCACACACTCTACTATAAATATCAGGGGAAGCCAATGACCTTCATCTAAGGCACACAGGTCACAGGGACCTGCGGCCAACTCAGTTTCTACCCATTCAGGGATCCAACACTTTATTCAAAACTCCACTAAAGATCTCTTATAATGCACACACACCATTATAAAAACTCAAAAAGGAAATTACAGGATCGAAATGATTCTTATAGTGAAGACAAACGCAACAATAACAATTCTCTTCTTAACAACGAAGTAAAAGCTCAACGGTGAATAAGGAGTTTGCAATTTAAAGTGGAATCAGATTATGGGGAAGGGACATTTTATAGGAGTGATGGCGCCTCTTAAAGTACAGATTTGAAATGATTAAATGAACCATCATTTTAGATATCGACGATGTGTCATTTCCCTAGATGCCCAAAATAATCGGCGTACCCCCAGGAGGTTCGATGTTTTTCTAAATATTTATAAAATTACCCCTTCTTAATGTGACATGTTAAAAGTTACAAGTCAAAGAGATCGATGGACGACCAAACCCTCTCTAGGATGCCGATAATGTAATCGCGTGAACATGCCCGACAAGGATGGTTTTAATAAAAAAATTCTATTTTTGTATTTTTCATTTTTAATTTTAACAATTAAGTCTTTAAATAAACACACCCAATTTTAAACTTTGTTTTAGCGATAAACCATTTTATCCAATTTTATCTTCTTAACCTAAAACATGCATCCAGGTTATAGCAGATAAAATAAACCAATCGAACAACACATTGATGTACGAGGAAAACTACAAAGGGAAAAAACTGTTCACTATCACGTTGACGGGTTAGCCAAACAATTCAATGTGATATGGTTTTACAAAGTATAGATCATAGACTTACACAACTGTTCGATCACCTACAAGACTTGACTCTCTTCGATCTTTAAACGCTCCTTCACAGTGTAACGCAGGAATCCACCCACGCAAGGTATCACAACATAAGAGTCTATGCGCACCTCGATATCCATCAATAAGGCTCAACAATTATCAAGAACTACAATAAGCAGGTATGGAGTCCACCAAACGAAACAGGTTCTCTCAAGATGAAAAAAATAAACTTTCCTGCCAAAACTTAAGATCTCAAAGCATAGGAACTATGGAACTTGGACCTTAAAACATAAAGGGTGAAAGTATGGGATTGGAACTTTTGTAAACAAGGGTATAAACGTTTTTCACCACAAGTCCTTAAATATTCTGAGTCCAAAACACCTTAAATATTGTTTGAATGATTTTTGGGGCGAAGGGTCATTCGAATGAGAATAGCATCTCATTCGAAAGAAAACCTGAACTCGTTTGAACGAGAATGTATTCCCATTTAAACCATCTTCAAACGAGCCTTAAACGAGTTTGGTTCTGCTTGGCAGAACATCCTCGTTTGATGTTCATTTGATCCTCATTCTAATGAAAATTCCATGTCATTCGAATGAGACATAAAACTTATTCTAACAAAAATAACGTCAGGAAATATTTTTCCTTAAAAAATATTAAAAACCGTTCCAAACATGTTTTAAATAAAAAAAACTAACACCCTTAAAATATTTCCAATAACTCATAATTAATACGCATTCATAACTGTGAGTTTGTCAATAAATGTGAAGACATTCTTGGCACTAAACACGACACGACATATCCAATATTTGAAGTTTGGACGCCACGTCTTCATCAAACAATGTTATAGGCTTATGGGATCAACAACTCAAAGTCTATCCTACGACTCAAATAGTTTTGTCCGGAATAATGCCAATTACATAAAAACTGACTCGATTGGAAACTTGTCCTTAAAAATCTCCTCCTTTGGCTATTTCAAGACAACACCAGATAAAAAAATCCTATAGGCCGCCAATATCTCTAAAAGACTCATTCGCCAACCCTAAAAGGAAAAAGAGTGCACCCAATCGACAGACACATAAACATGAGTAACTTTGTTTTGCTTGAAAACTTTGCCGCATTGATGTAAATATGTAGTGTTGCACACTTAAACACACCTTCAAATGAAAATGGAATATAACAAGTATAAATCCTTAAATAAACATCTAAAAATTTCTAAAATAATCTCAACTTAGGTTAGACGTCTCCCCCTAAGATAAAGATACTAAACATGCAAAGGAAATATCATTTTTCCATCATGCCCTCTGAAAAGAATCATTCCCCAACCACACAAAGGAAAAAGAGTACAAATGCTCGACAAACACACAAACATGAGTATCTTTGTTTTGCTTAAAAACTTTGCCGCATTTATGTAAACATGTAGTCTTGGACACTTAAATACACTTTCAAATGCAAAGGGAATACACCAAGTATAAATCCTCAAATAAACATCTAACAATGCCTAAAACAATCTCAATTTAGGTAAAACGTCTCCCCCTAAGACAAAGATATTAAACATGAAAAGAAAAGTTACCATTTCTCCCCCTTTTTGTCCCGGAATAGATAAAGCAAGATAGCATAAACAATCAGTTCCCCTAAAACCAAATCTCCCCTTAAATGTGTGACCGAGTGATACCAAGATGAGAAAATTTGATACCAATTTTAAATATAGGGAGAAATGAATAAAGCATGCAATAGTGTAAAATGTAGCGAATGCACAACATGGAAAGTCAAACACAAATGATCCAAATGATAAAGCATATGTTACTAAATGTAAACGACAAAAACTCAAAATATGATACCGTACATAACATATGCAAAATATATAAAGAAAATCTGGCACACATATATAGGTATTAGCAACCATAAAACTCGACACAAAATAGGTAATCTTTACACTCTAACATAGTATCGATGTGCCTAAACATGTGGAATGGAATGAATGAGCATGAACTAGATAAATGAATTATGGCCCAAACACTCAAATATGTTCAAGAAGTTCTAATTGATCACAAAACTTTATGAAAACTAAGATTTAGTCTCTAGTGACAAGATAAAGTTAACTTAATGAACAAACAATTACAATGCACATGAGCCTAGAATAATGATAATTCTACCAATCAATAGCATCATGAAAAAATAAGCATAACTAGAATTCATTATGCAAAGCCGTTGATCTTAAACTAAATACCCTCAAAGATAAACATATAAAATATTTTTTATTCTTTTCTTTTCTCGATTCTTTTGAAGCCTTTTCTTTTTAAAGATCACACAAACTAAACTACGTTGGCCTTTGGCAATTTTTCAATTTTTATTGCCTTTAATCTTTTCATTAGGCTCTTGCGAATGGTGGCTTTCTCGCAAAGGAGTTTTTCTCCTTTCTTAGCCCTTTTTCGTGCACCCTCATATTTTTCAATACAATATAAACATTCTCATGGGCTACGGTTCTTACATACACAAATTCCCCATAGTCACAAAACTTATAGATGAAAAAATTGATGGGAGAACATCTCACAAAGCTCAAATATACACATGAAGTTAAAATCCAAAAATCTCACCCATGTGTGTGCGGAGGCATATACAAAGTCAAATCCATTAAGCCAATCAAGTTCGAAACATTTCCATGTAAACAAGATTAAGAAAAATTACGATCATAACCAAATGTCCCAGACATATGGAAAGTATAGATTGAATTGGATTCAAATACACCAATATGCCATGCAAATGTATAAAGCTAAAATACATAATAATCAAAAATATTTTTGAGTTTTTCTAAAAATTTCAAAAGAAAATGCCAATTTTTGAAAATGACAACTCTAACTCAAAAGATAAACAAAATCTTTTTATATTTTTTATTATGACTTAATAAAAGAAAGATAAAATACAAAATATAAATTTGTCATAACACTAGAAAACATATATCATGAAGCACAGCTAGAATATGACAAACAAAAATATGCAAGCAATCACCCATAAGATATAAAATGTGAAGAGCCATGTACAAGCATGCGAGATTCAACTAGTCTAAGATTTAGCACCTCCAAAATGGATTTTCTAACCCAAATAGATGTATACTGAACGCGTCGGGTTTCAAGAATCAAAGGGACACTAGACTTCAACTTCCTAGGTTATTTTCTAAGATCATTCCAAAAATGCCTAAGGTGACCTTTTCTACCGCAATGTGTGCACGTGTAGACACGATGAGGAATCGGACCTTAGGTTTGACCTTTTCTAACACCCTAGGATGAGATTGACACTCTAAAATAAACATTGATCTTAGCTTTAGCAACGGAAGCATTAAAATCATGGAAGCGAGTACCATGACTATCAAAACTACTAGAATCTTTTAACTTCAAGATTTTAGACTCAAGCAAATAATTAGACTCTTCAAGTTTTAAGGACTCATTCTATAAATTTTCAATCATTCCTACAAGGTTATCTCTCTCCCCCTCAATGCAAGAAAATTTATCCTTAAGAGTCTTCTTACGTGCCCTCAAATCTAAAACCAATTTATCACTATCTTCATTAACACTTAAACACACCCTAGAAATTTTTGAGTTTTCTAATTCTTTTTCTAAAAATCGGAATCTATCATCACTTTCTTTCTTGGATAATTCTAAAATTTTAAAATCATTGTCTATGTCCATAAGCTTCCACGAAAGACATCTCTTCAAGTTTGAATAGTTTGCAAAAGTTCCATAGCATATTTAAAATGATTTTTTTCCAAGAATTTTAATTTATTTAACAAACTTCAAATTCAAATGAGATAAATTTTTAGCACGGTTACAAAGCTCATTAAACTCCTCTCGAATATCAAAATCATCATCACTTAACACATCAGATAACTTATCATTATAGTAAAACTCCTCTCGAATATCAAAATCATCATCACGTAACACATCGGATAACTTATCATTATATGAATCCATCGAGAAGAAAAAAACAAACCCAAGAGTGAAGGATAAATGACCACCATATATAGTACTAAACAAGGATCTACATGCTAATTAGTGCAACCCGCTCTGATACCACTTGTAAGAGTGTGAACACACCCGATAAGGATGGTTCCAATAAAAAATTCTATTTCTGGATTTTTCAATTTCAATTTTAATGATTAAGTCTTAAAATAAATACGCCTATTTTTAAACCGATTTGTAGCGAGAAACCAATTTAACCAATCTTATCCTTTTAACATAAAACATGCATCTAGGTGATAGAAGATAAAATAAACCAATCGCATAACATGTCGATGTACGAGGAAACCACAAAGGGAAAAACCTCGGACGACCTAGCGAGACAGTTCACTATAATATTGTTTTACAAAGCATAGGCAATAGACTTACACAACGACTCGATCACCCACAAGCCTTGACGCTCTTCTATCTTCAATAGATCCTCCAAAGTGCAACACATGAATCCACCCACGCAAGCTGTCACAACACACGAGTCCACGCATGCCTCGATATCCACCGATGAGGCTCAACAACCGTCAAACATAACAATTAGCACATTTGGAGTCCAACACACGAAACAAGTTATCTCAAGATGAAAGAAACAAAATTTGGCGCAAAAACTTAAGATATAATCATAGAAATTATGGAACTTGGATCTTAAAACAGAAGGGGTGAAACTTGGGGCTTAGAACTTTTGTACACAAGTGTAAAGATGTTTTTCACCAAAAGTCCTTAAAAATTTTGAGTCCAAAACACCTTAAATACTATTTTCATGATTTTTGAGGAGATGAGTCATTCGAATGAAATTAGGGTTGTTCGAATGAGAATAGCAGCTCGTTTAAATGAAAACCTGAGTTCGTACGAACGAGAATGAAATCTCATTTGAACCATCTTCAAACGAGCTTCAAACAAGTTTGGTCCTGCTTGGCATATCATCCTTGTTTGATGTTCGTTTGGTCCTCGTTCAAACGAGAATGCCACTTCGTTCAAATGAGGTACGAAAATAACCTAAGAAAATATTTTTTCTAAAAAATATTAAAAATAGTTCGAAACATGATTTAAATCAAAAATAGAATACGCATTCATCCATGTGAGATTCTAGATAAACGTGAAGACATTTTTGGCACTAAACACAGCACAACATATCTAATCTTTAAAGCTTGGCCGTTACATCTTCATCACACTACAACAAAACACCGATTTTGTGACTATTTGATTCTAACTGCTAATGAGGGTGACAACTTTATCACCGCCGAAAGCAATAAAAAAATTATTTATAACTGCCATTAGGAATGATAAAATTTTTGGATAATGAAAAATTGAGTGAATTGGTTTGTCACTACTAATGGCAGTGACAATCTTCTCATACAATTAATTTGCTACTAATACGAAGAGTCATAAACAGTCACAAATTTTATCATTAGACTTAAATTATGATTCTTATGAGCAGTGACACATTTATAGCTACCATAAACAATTACATATATTGACATGCGATTTAATTTGTGAATGATAAATTTAGGGGTAACTATTTTCAAGTGCCATTCAGTTGGTCAATGAGGCAAGAGATCCTTTGACTGAGTCAATGGTGTCAAAGGTCCTATTTTTGCCAACTCAACACATTAAAATGACAAATACATCCAACCAATTGTTACGTCGTTTTTAAAAAAAAATAAATCTTTAAAAGTCCATAACTTCTAATCTACAAATCCAAAATTCACAAAATTTATATATTTGAATCTACTCGTCAAGATCTATCAAACAACACCCATATTCGATATTTTTTGACAAAAAATCGAAACAGATAAATTTACTGTTTCGGTAAAACCTTCATTTTTTCTGGCGAAAACTCTTCTTCTCCAGCTCGGGGGATGATGACGCTAGCGCGGAACAGAAAAATAAAGAAATAGACGAAGAGAGAGAGAGAGAAACGAGGAGAGAAAACATTCCGACGAGATTTTTCGGTGAGCTGTTTCTGGTGAACCTCCGATGGGGTGGGGGTGGAGGTGGAGGTGGGGCTGTTAGAGAGAGAAAAAGTATGAGATTATGTGTTTATTTTTATAGAGAGAGAGTAAATGGGTTTAATGTATATGTAAGAGTATATTTGTCTAAATATATGTAGTAAAAATGACTTGATGCATTAGAAAAAAAGTTAATGAGATTTGATGCATCTTTGACCCAATAAATAAGACTAGCCTTAAATTATCCCACCCGCTAGGAATTTGTAAATACAAATTCATTTCCCTCGTCTCTCTCACCATTTTCATATATCCTTTTCCACTAATTTGTAATACCTCTCCAAGTGCTCTTGCTCTCTTCATCGTCTCTCCAAGATTCGGTAAGACCTCGTATCGAAAAGATCTCATAACGTTTATCCTCTTATCTGCAAATGTAGCTATAGGTTAAGCGTTTGATCTGTAATTTAAACATTTAGCCTTTGATTTCGTAGCTAGGTTTTTTTAACCACTTTATAATTTCATCATTGGATCAATATTGATGTTTGTGATGTCATAACTTTTGTGAGCTTCTATATTAATTCGTGGATCAAAATGTATGTTCATTTTTTCTAATTGTATAAGTTTGTTTCCGTTTTTAGTCATTCATTATCACCATCAACTGTATGTTCATTTTTTATTATTAATGAGAATAGTTGATGCGTTTGTTAATGTATCTACTTGGTTTGTTAATATAGGGTTGTCACTATACGATTTGTATGGTTTAGCCCTTCTAGGGCTTTTTTCGTTTTGATTGCGAGCTATAAAATGTGTAATATAAATTATTTCTATTGGATAATTTTTCTTGTAAATTGATTTTCTGATTTCTGATTTTACCAAGAAAAATTGGTAGTTCATTTTTTTATTGCAATATTTTTAATTCGTTGTCGTAAACTGTTGCCCATGGGCATATCTGTTAATATGTGTGGTTCCTTTTAAAGTAGAGAATATTACAACACACAATATTTTGTTATGTATTGGGGTAGTATTTAACCTCTTCCACTTGAGTTACTCATGTACTACAATGGCCTTTGGACTTATGCATCTTTTCATATCAAAGCCGAGCTCAGTACAGATTAAGTCTTCGTTTGACAACATTGAGTAGAGGGTGGTTTTCCAACTATTCCTTTGAATGGTGGAAGTCTTTCTCACGCTCCTCATTCACTAAGTAGACTTCCACAGAACCTTAATAAAAGAGAGGCATTTATTTATTGCTCTTGTTTCCATTGAGAGATATTAACCCAGGATCCATGCATTAAACTTTCTTGGTCGTGCTTGGGGATTTCTTTTGAACAAGGGCTCTAATTTTCTATGAATTTACTTCACTTCCCTCTTGGTAACCATGTACCCTAAGAAATCACCTAATGAAACACCAAAGACGCATTTGGTATTGGTTCATGATTATATTTCATCTGGTATTGGTTCATGATTCTGATTTCCTCTGTCAAGCCTTCTAAGTTATCTTCGTTCTGCCACTTGAATGTAGTCAATATGTCCTCGGCTTCACTCCACTAATTGACATATCAATTAGAATATTTTTCTCCTCGTTCAAATGAGCAACATTAGCATGTTCACCAAATGTTTGTGCTTGGTTATGGATTATGGCTATGCATCCATCAACAAATTTCATTCACTTGCCACAAACTTCCATCAAGAAGTATGCCCTTTAACAAGAAAAGATAGAATTTTTTAGGAAATAACTATGTGTTGACGGTCATATACATGCTTTTTGCATCCACTAATTAGATCCCAATAGCACTGGACGTAGCTAACGACAACCATGGTTCAAAGTCTCGGTATCGGCCACTCAATTTTCAACTCGGTCGCGGTATCAGTCACGGTATCGTGCAATACGCAAAGATACACTATTTAGAAAGCGCAAAAAATTTCGAAAAAAATCTAGAAATTTTTTAAAAAATAAGATTAACAATGTGGACCAATTAGATAAGTTTAAAACTATCTTTTAATATGCATACCATTGTACAATTGATTATATTGACGTGCTGCGAACTTGCCAGATTCAATGTTCCATAATTAATCAATGTTTTTTTCATGAAGGATACAAATATTATATTTTTACAAAGAAAAACAAATGTTACTCTTTTAGTAAGAGGATATTTTTTTTTTACAAAGAGGATACAACTATTATATTCTTAGTATTATTTTTAGTAAGAGGATACACATGTGTTTTTTAAGTATGTTATATTTTTCTAAAAAGGATAGAAATGTTTCTTTTTTAGTATTGTTATTTTTTTACAAAGAGGATACAAATAGTGATTTTGACAAAACATTACATTTTTTTACAATCGTTTTTTACAAAAAGGATGCGAATGTTATTTTCTTACAAAAAATGATGCAAATGTTATTTTTTTATATAAGGAATGTAAATGTTATTTTTTTTGTTGTTGTTGGGTTGCAAATGTTTTTTTTAAATTGATGAAAATGTTATTTTTTTACAAAGAGGATGCAAATATTTTTCTTTTACTTGTGTTGCAAATGTTATTTTTACATAAAGGATGAAAATATTATTTTTACAAATGTTTAGAGGATACAAATATTATTTTTACACAAACATTATTTTTACAATAATTACAGTTGTATATTTGTTTGTAAAAGAATGAGGATACAAATATTATTTTTACACAAATATTATTTTTATAATAATTACAGTTGTATATTTGTTTGTAAAAGAATAACATTTATCTTTTTTTTTAAATAATAACATATTAAAATATAACATTGGGAACATTATTATAAAAAAAATAATAACAAATAACATTTTGATCATTTGCATTCTTTAAAAAAAACTGGCACATATATAACTCATGGTTCAAAGTAGCATCTGAGTCAACTCGGAATCGGCCGAGTTGACTCAGAATCGCAGGGCACCGCAACGATTACGAGTCACGATTCAAAAAAAAATACAAATCGTATGAAAACGCGGATATAGCGCCGTTCCCGTGATATCTCGGCCGATTCAACGCTATCTCCCCGAGTTGATGTTTGTTTGCCCAAAGAAAAGAGAGAAGACAAAAATAAAAGATGATGTGGGCTTCCTACTTTTCACACCAGTTACTTACCATCTTCAAAGACGCCGGAATCCCCCAAATAATCATCAGGAAGCAGCGTTTTCTTTACTTCGGTCGGTTAGTCTTTTCATTTCTGATGTTTTATGTTGGTTGAAAAGCCCTAATGAAAGGAAAGTAAAGAAGATATTTCATTTCTCATGTTTTATGTTTAGCGTAAGAAGCTTCCTTTTGAAAAAGTTAAAAGTAAATAGGTCTTTTTGTTTTGTTTTTATTCTTAGTTATGAGGTGTAAAAAAAAGCTGTGTGTTGTAAAAATAGCTTTGGAGTAAAAAAAAATGTCATTCTGTGTTGGGTGTAAAAGCTGTAATGTACTAGTTAAAAAAAGAGTAAAAAGATGTTTGTACAATTTTTTAAAAAAAGGCCGTAAAAAATGTACTAGTTAAAAAAATAAAAAAATAATGTTTGTAGAAAATATTGTTTATAATTTCAAAAAAACAGAAAAAAAATATTTGTACAAAATAATGTTTGTTAAATTTTAAAAACAGAAAAAAAAATGCAAATAATGTTGTACAAAATAAAGTTTATTTGTACAAAATATTTTACTTGTACAATATTTTACATGTAAAAATTTATTTGTACAAAATATTTCACCTAATATTTTATTTGTACAATATTTTACATGTACAATATTTTATTTGTACAAAATTATTTGTGAAAAAATAACGTTGTACATTTTTTTACAAAAATATTTTACATGTTTTAAAAAAAAAGAATATTTTTTTACAAAAAATGTTTAAAACTCTTTAAAAAATTGTTTGGAATTTCTAAATATTCTTATTAATCATTTTTATTTGAGAAAATTACCCTTACCCTACTAGAGGAAATCACCACGTGTCATTATATTATTTTTCAATATTAATATATCTTTATTATGAAATATTGAATCTCACAAGTTTGTCGAGCATCAGTATAAGTAATTGTACAATACAATCCATATTAAAGAATGATTTTGAACATATCTGATTGATCCACATTGTTAATGTTATATTTTTAAAAAAATTTATATTTTTTCGGATTTTTTTGCATTCTCTAAATAGTGTATCTTTGCGTATCGCCCGATACCGCGACCGAGTTGAAAATCAGGTGTCCGATACCGGGACCGATACCGAGACTTTGAACCATGTATACAACGCACTAAATTAAACCTACACGATGACCAAATAACCCCCCACACAACACACTAAATTAAAAAACAATTAGCATTTCGTAACCCCCTTAAAAAATCACGCTTACCAACACAACACTGGAGAGAGACAGAGAAAGAGAGAGATTGATTCTTAGTAACTCATACCATCTCGGTCGATATATCACCGATATGGGTCGATACTACTGCGATATCGCCGATATGGGTCGATTCCATCGCGATATCGTCGATATGGGCCGATTTTACTACGATATCGTCGATATGGGCCGATTATACCGCTATATCACTAATACTACCAAGAAATTATCGATGTAGGGTCGATTCACATCAATAATTGAAAACTCAACTTGTAACTCGGAATTGGATCGGTGGGCACCGATACCTAGTCAACTCGGCCGTATCGTAATGGTATCGGCCTTGACTTTAAACCATGATGATAGCAGTGGTAGCTGACAAGGAGGATTAAGGTTGATAAATATATGTATCGTGCTATTCATGAGTGCTATGTTTCATTCCATTACGTCATTTATTTTTTTGTTCGGGGTGCATGTGAAAAAAGTAAAATTTTCAACTTATTATAAATTTCAATCTTTGAAAAATTTACAATACATACTTTTTAGTTTACTATAAGGGAATTCGCCAACTTGTCTGACTGTTCTTTTCAAGGTAAGATGATGTATATACTAAAGTAGAGCATGCATATAGAAGCGGGTGTCTGATCAGTTAACACAAACTGAGCCGTCTTCCTACCCTTTATGAGCAAGTCGTTAAGCTTATTTGGTATTTGGTATGTACTGTAAAGTGTTGTAGCATAATTTAGTAATATATCTGTTAGTGTTGACATTGTATTGAAAGTGTTATAGCATGAATTACTTTTATTTCTTATTGCTACAATTAGAGAATAAGGTGGATAGGTATCACATTGTCATTGTTTCCAGGACGTGTTAGAGGTTGTGACGAGATATAATAATGGAAGATAATATATCCTCCATCTTCAAGTCTAAACAAGTATAAGCCCAGACACAACATTCTGAAGGAAAATGTCAGAAAATAAAAAAACGGGCCGAAATTGACAATTAAACTGTTTCAAGCTGTTTAGCTATTGCAAACATTCGTAAAAAAAGCCAAGCATTGATTCGAACATCATGTCAGGAAGTTTCTATCCCTGATGACACGTACACAAATGTTAAATTACCGAGATAAATACATAGTTTACATGGAAAATTAAACAATCTATCAATCTTGAGAAATTTTGAGCACGAAACAACAATACCCAAAAGGCGTGCTATTTGCTAAATATTTGAATGCATCATATACTTCTGTTTTTCCCATAATAGATTGAATGGACGAGTTCTGAGTTTACATCACCAATGCTATCTTTAGGGGATGCAAGGCAAGTTGGATATTTATTAATAAATACTCGGGTGTTTAGACTTTCACACTTTGCTACATTAAATGGTTAGATAGTACTACCTGCTACTTTTATGGATTTTGCCCCAATTCTGTATGTTCTATCAAGCTTAATGTTCGCGAGCCACTATTATAAAATTAGAGCAATTGAAAAAATAAAAAATAAACCAAAAAATGGCCATAATAACCCAATTATTTGCCTAGAGATGGTTTCATGACACTGTTATCATTCCTTTAGCATTGCTTGGCATTCTAGAGTAACACCAGCATGTCTTATTTCTCAATATTCCATTGGTGAGGCTACTTTGAATACGCCATCCATCACACAATACAAAGTGGATTATCTTGGTATTATTGAACCAAAGTATACCTTTTTTGAACTTGCTAAAAAGATCGAACTTCTTCAAACATGGGCTCACATATTTGGCTTAGACTAGTACTGTTACAATTAACCATACAATGAATTCATATGTACTATAGTCAATAGATCCTAAATATTGATAACATAAATAGAAACAGGACAAATTTTTTTTCATGTCATTATTTAGGACACTCATCTGTTTCATTTCCAATTCAGAAAAAAACGTTTTCTTAAAACTATAAATAATAAAAAATACGTAACTCTATAAACTATTAGAGTTCAAATATTTGTTATAATTTTAAAACTCAATGTTATGTAGGTTTCTTAAAGCATTTGACTGGTGCTTATAGATCTTTAATCTCCACACGACATAACAAACTATAGTAGATGGCCAAAGAGGATTATCCCCTATTCATAAGATGGTGCGTGAGGAACCAATTTAACCAGCGTCTTGAAGATAGAGAATAAGTGTGAATTATTAGTAATTCAAGCCATATTTGTTGGGTATATTTTGATCTTGTCTCTCGAAGCATTATCCAAAGGGTATATCTAACTGCTTGATCAATGCTGCATGAAGTGGACGTCCTGGGTTATTCTTCTCTCCTGGTCCAATTATGTGAGACATTCCCGATTTTCCTCCCACTTAAGTGTTTGGGGATTTCTGTGAACAAAGAACATCTAGAGGATTAGTGAGTATTTTTATCTAGGATTATGTGTACATTATTGAGTAAGCATTCTCTATAATGTTTTGGCTCATACTAACTACTCATATTTGATAATCATTAGTATATGCTTGTAATAAAAAGTGTTTTAGTGAATCTTATTAGGTGATTTATTTACTAAACTTCTCTATAAAAGAGGGAGTTTTAATTAGGAGTTCCCTAGGAGGCTATGTATAATGAAAATTTTGAATTATTTAACACCTGTGTTCTTTTGAAGTTGTGCCATTTCTGGAAATATAGAAGTATTATCCTAAAAATGTACATGCGTCATTAAAGTGTTTTGAAAGAATTGGATTTTTGGAGTTAATATGTTTTTATTCCATAAGTACTTCATTTTCAACTAGTGTTCATGTAACACAATCAATGCAAATCAAGGTTATATGAATGGGAAATGTAACAGGAGATGAACAAAGTGCTCACCTATGAACCATGTTTTGTGATATGCATATCTATATATGGATGGATACATGGCACTAAAATCAAGCCACTGTATATGTATTAACTTGAGATGGTTTGGAGTCACCACAATGATTTATTGTTTTTTCCATGATTGCTGGACATGTTCACCAAGTATAAGGTTTATTTAGATGATATAGGCTTTCTTATTATAGCGAGTCGCACTTTTTTCTTATTATTGCTAGCTCGGTGCACCTAGACGAGCACCTAGCAAGAAAATGTGTCTGTCACTGGCGTGTACTCCCAATTATTTTGCCAGGGTTAACTACATAAACCATGTTGAGATACCCTTGTGTAGGAGGTGAATATTGTCGAACAAACACCCCTTTCGTTTGTTCCACGTAACTTCATGGTAGTATTATCTCTCTTTAGGCTACCTATATGGTGACATTGATGATAATTTTATTTATATCAGGTTGTTGCAGATAATAGTGTAGAATACTATTGTAAATGTTTTAAAATTGGTAACGACCAATCAAATTATTTAAAGAGGAGGGATCAGCATATAGTGGATAAAAACCCAAGACTGCTTGGTTGAAGAAAGATAATTTATCAGAGGAATTTTATTGTATTCAAAATGGTAATGTTTAACAAATATCAGAGGAATCGATGCCCTGTGAAGGCTCCCATTGTCGTGGATATTAATGCAAGGGAAGATGATGATATCGCAACTCGTGTAAATCGCATTGAAGTGTAAAATTCCCTAAAAATTCCAGTGAGGTGGGGAACAAAAAGAAGAAGAACCGAAGTACTAAAATTGGGTTACTAAAAAAATTATAACTATTGGGTGTAATGCTACTGTTATATTTAAGGAGGAAAGATCTAATTGCTATTAGAATTGACATGGCTACATAAATTGGGTGTAGGGTAGGCGTTCGATCAAATGCCACTTTGACTAATGTGGGGGTAATGAGGCAACAAATGGAACTTCAACTCAGGTATGATGAAAAGGGAAGTGTTGGTGTTAATTCAGATGCCATTGCGAATGACAGTGAGGAATCACAGCTACAATTACATCAAGAGAAAGATACCGAAGTCACTCAGCAGCAGAAGTCTACAACTTTAGAAGCATCCAGTGGTAAACCAATCAATAAAGATACTATAGCACTTAATCAGTAGCTTGAATCATATGTTGAGAGAACATAGCTAAAATATGAGGAAAATGGACTGAAGGGAGAAACTTTAACAGTTGTCTCAAAGAACAAACTATCAAGAAGAAAGGGAAGTAATGGAAAATGGGACAGAAATGATAAAAGCCAATATATGCAATCCAAAATGCGTGGGATATTTATCTAGTACTAACCAAGAAGAGAAAATAGAAATAGAGGATGAAGGAGAGAAAGTTATTGACGAGGTGGAAAGGGGAATAGTAGCATAGCAAGAGAATGATCCAGTAGACAAACAAGAGACAAAAGTAGAAAATAAGACGAAAATCGACTCAGAACTGTAAGTTAGCCAAGCAGAAGGCATCATGGTAACTCGGTTAAATCTTTACCTTAGGAAAATTCCTATAAATCCTACTATGGGAGATGATAGTTGGTTGACAATTAACAGAAAAAAGGGGAGATCTCACAAATTTCTAAACAAGTCTTAGAGCACTGGCCAAAATTAAGCTCTTAAGATCAAACACAATTAGAACCCATCCCAAAACTGTTTAATGATCAAAGTTATTTTTTTGGAATGTAAAGAAAAGTGGTGGTAGGAGAATCAAAAGACTTCACAATATGCATATCTTACTATATTGATTTGTATGGAGCCTAAGGTGGATGGTAAACGAATTGAATAATTCAGAAGGTTATTTAGTTTTCAGAGGGCAGAATCTAATGCTGTAAATTCCACATGGTACTCTTACACTCATGGAATTAGCTGTTCTTTCATTTCTAAAATGGATCAATGTCTCACTATTCAGGTGCATCACTCAAGCATGCAAAAACATTTCAAAATGTCTCAAGTCTATGCAAAATACACTAGAAATGAGAGAATACATATGTGGGACTATATAGCTAATGAGGCTATGTGTGTGGGGGTTCCGTCCTTCTCCCTCGCCCCCAACCCCCAAAGAAAAATCCACTAATGAAGCATGGGTCGTGAGAGGAGATTTTAATAGTGTAACCGCAACCAGTGAAAAAGTTAGTGCAATGATTTTAATCTGGTGGCTGCCAATGACTTATCTAGTGGTTGTTAGAGAATGAGGATTGCTTTAGCACGTGGCTCCTCATGAACCTCACCATCCTTTTGCTTGATGGACCCGCAAATTATCTAGGTAAGCTATATTGACCCTAGCTCTATCTTTCCATAATGTGATACGAGTATTAATGTGCTTCTATTCATGATCAAATCTTTTTCATTATAGATTTTGAAGCTTGTATGTGGCTCGAGGGAGGCTGTTACCATATCAATACCCCCCACAATTCATATACATAGACTTCACGAAGCATATCCACCTTGTGGTGACCTTTGGTCTAGGTTAATGATGATTTGTTACATGTTCATGGCATATCATGTCATGGATGTTTTGTGCCATTATTTGTTTTAGTTTATTTTTTGATTCAATGTTTATTTTGTATTTGGCGCTCGAGATGAGTTTATTTGATGTTAAATTAAGTTTAAACAAATTTTATGCGTACAGGATATATGGAATTCCTGAAATATAAATGAAATTTTGCCATTTTTTTTACTCTTGTACAATGTTTGTATCAATTTTTTTTAGATTTGTTACATGTTCTTGGCATTTCATCTACTTACTTTTTTATTCTACAGGATTTTTTTACAATACGAAGATATTTATAATTGCTCTTAGAAGTAAACTTAACAAAATCAACCTTTGTAACTGCTAGTAACAGTCACAAATTTGTCACTATTGCCAATTTGATGTAAATGACGTCAAATGGGAGCAAGAAAAGATAATTCTCTCTCTAAACTCTTTCTAATCAAATCTCATAAACGAAAAAATGACTCAAATGAGTCTACATAAGGGATATTTATAGGAATGAAGTTTCTTGGCCACTAAGATAAGTATCTAATTACAAATATGCCTTTAGTGCCAATTTAGCCTTACTTCCTCTAAATACTAACAAAAAGGAAAATACAATGAAATACTAAAAATAGAAGAAATACTAAAAAAATAACAAAAATAAAATAAAGCCCTAAAAATACTAAAAATATCTCCTAATTCTTCATTCACATCATTCTCTCCGCCTTCGAAAAAGTTCGTCCTCAAACTTTAAAGTTGAGGTCGAATTGCAAAAAATTTCCCCAAAATGTGCGGATGAGGCAAAACTTGAGGGGCAAAACTTGAATTTTCCAAAATTGGAGGAAATTTCTTAAATTCTTGCGGCTTCATCTTCTTCTTCATGCCACTCATGCCAATCATAAAAAATTATTTACCCCTCGGTCAAAAACCATTTTCTTAGCCTTAAACCTTAGTTCTTGAATTTGTTCTTGAGGGTATTGGGTCAAAATGTGCTGAAATTGGACCCCGCCCTCTATAGATAGGTGTTGATCATATCTGGGTTTCCCGACGTTGGGTTCAGTCAGTAAACCTACTCCTGAATGACTGTTGAACAGTGAGGGATGTAATACCCCGCATTTTTAAAAGATCTTATTTTAATTATGGGATTAATTAATTTAAATGGGGAAATTTATTCATAATTAATCCGAATTTAATTAAATAATTACTAGCGTGATGAGAGTTAGTATCTATTGGTGAGAATTATGTAAAATATTACTTATTAAATTAATATATGATTATGAAAATATTAAAGTTGCCGTGTGTGGAAAATACGACAATTATGGAAATTAAGTTGGGACGCTCGTATCAGCCGTATCGAGATTTAATTAATGAAAATAAGATTTTTTTTGTATAAGTCACTCAAATGGTCGTTTTGAGTGCACCATTGTGTCCGGAAGGATCGAAATAGTCAAAAAAGTCTACTCGGGAGTTTAGTTTGGGTTCCGGGGCAGCTTTAGGTCGAACCGGCATCCAGGGAGGGCGTTTTGGTAATTTGTATTTTTGGAGTAAAATAAAGAACGAAAATTAGAGAAATAAAAGGTCTCTTACGTGGGTTAGAATAGGTTATCTGCTGTGAGAAATAGTGAGACACAGAGAGAGACCAAAAAAGGGGAAAGAGGAAGAGAAATTCTAGGGAAGAGCCACCACGAGCGCACCTTTTCCACCAACGTGTTGACCGAAGAACGAGGGTCGCAACCATACCAACTACACCAACTAATCAGACCTTAACTTTTGAGGAAAGTTTTTAAACCTTGCTTTCTTTTAGCAATAATAAAATTCATGTTAGTATAGGGTAGAATGTTTATGTATTGTTCATAATTCTTGAATGAAATTGGAGATTTGGAATAACTAATTTGAATCTGAGAATTAATTAGGTTAAACCTTCATGTATGTAGATTAGAATTCACGAATTGAGGACGTATCGTGATGAACGAATTTAGGATTATGGTAGTCTTGAATGTGAATCTGAAAAACTAGGGTTTGATAAATTAATTTGGGGATTTCGAAATTTACTAAGAGATATGCATGATTTAATGATTCTAGGTTGTTAGAAATCATATATATATATATATATATATATATATATATATATATATATATATATATATGTTATAATCATTGGTTAGAATGAATTGATTGGTGGTTGGGATGAATCTGTAGAGGTTTCTAGGGTAAAAAAATGGTGAAAAATGAAGTTTCAAGAGGTAGGGGACGAAGCAGATCAATCTCGTTCGAATGACCTGGGATAGTCGTTCGAACGAGATATCAAACAAGAATTCAGAAATTAGTTCGTTCGAACAACCTCGTTCGAACAATATTTCGAACGAGATTTCAGAACTTTGGAAATTTGCAGTTTGATGTTTAAACTTTGCAACATAGTTAATTTGAGAGAGATGAGATAATATATGTGAATCCTTATTATATATTAGTAGTATAAGAGTGGGGTAATTACTATAAAAGATATTTGGGTTTATGAAACGCCTTACATGCGACACGATAGAGAAGATAGTCATAATTAAATGATATCGGGAGTATAATAAGAAGTATACCACTTATGAAAACATACTTAGGTTATGTACACCTACTCGTTGGAATAGGTTACGTGAATACCTATATGATTGATTTACTATGTGTATAACATACTTACGCTGCTTTCTATCATGGGAGGTTATTTTTTAAAATGATAGACGACAATCTTATCCTGATGAGCCTTTGGGGGGATTTTAGAGTTGGCACCTCAGAACATAGTACGTCGATTGAATTGCCATTTGTGAGAACGATGGTATTGAACAGTCATTTGGGTGTGTAGGTATGTACATAGCACAAAGCCCTAGGACTATGTTTGCCTCCAATATGTGTGATTTGTATTTCTGTGGTTCGTGAGTGATTTCGAATCATTAGTCCTTATTTAGTACAAAATTGTAACAACCCGAATTTTTTTTAAATGGGGATTTTTAAATTAATCGGAGAAAAAAAAATGAAATTTTGGATTTTATAAATTTTATAATTTAAAGTGTTGGTTTTTATATTTGAAAAATAAATTTTCAAACGGAATTGGAATCGGAATTAAAATGGAGATTTAATTGAATTTTTATTATTTAGAAGAGTACTCAAAACATAAAACTCTCTAAGAGTCCTCGGAACATAAAACTCTCTAGTAAAAATAATATTTTTAGAAATCCGACCGTCCGATCAAGCTGAATTTTTCTCAGAAGTCCTGTCTCACCGTTCGCTACAACATACTAAAATTTCAAGCGATTCTAACGGTTCGATCGTTCGTAATGATTTTTTCAAGTATTTGTATTTGATTATGACTCTAATTCTTTTTGGTATATAAACATAAAGTGACGAGTTTAGATCTTTTAAAACACATTTTAGCCTTCTCAAAAATCAGAATCCTCTCATCTTCTTCATCTTCTTCAACCTCAAAACCCTAGCCCCATTCTACATAACTTTCAACTCAAGTTTTGTCAAGATTAACCTGATTTTCTCAAGACGCGTCAAGAACGAATCTTTGTCAAATTTTTGAGAGGAATACACATTCAAGATCAGATTTCTAAACCAACTTTTATTCAGGCATGTTGACCCTATTCTTTTCCTTTAGTGTTATGTGTCTTGATTGTAGCCTCCATTAAACTCATGTTTTCTAAAATAAGATATGAATATAAAGATTGAAGAGATAAATTTCGGGGCTGTTTTACATGAACAAAATTAATGATACCAAATACTTATAACTTGTATTCTTTGGGTTGTGTCGGTGTAGTCGACTTTGCTTGGGCATGTGCATGTAGAGGAGCCCTTTTAAAAGTAAATTTTGATATTTCATGTGAAAACCCTAGTTTAATTTAATTTCTTGTGTTGGAAAATAAGGATCATGATAGGACTTGCATGTAGCGATTATTCTGAAAATCATAATATTTAAGTGTCTTTGATTTCCACTTTTTAATTTGAATTATTTAAATGGGAATTTAGTATTATTATGAATGTTGTTATAATTTGGAATTTTGTTACTTTATGGAAATATGATAATTTTTCGAGAAGATTGGGTATGGTAGATAATTGGTTTTCACTCTTGTTATAGTACACTTGTTAGGTATGGGACTAGTAAGTGGGCCTTAATTACGATTTATGCTAATTAGGTATGGGACTAGTTAGTGTAAGTCTATGCGGGTTATATAATTGGGGTGGGGGCTGATTTTCTATTTTTGACCTTTATTGTGATGGCCTAGGATTGATATATAGGTGGAGTGAAATTTTATAATCATTCTTTGCTTAGGATAGGACGATATTGTGTTTTGGGAACCCTTAGTTGGCACTAAAGGTTATTTTGAGGATTTTCACATCGCTTTTAAGGGTGGGGGAAATTAGTGTGATTGACGAAAACAAGGAATGTGGAATTTAATATCGCAGGACTAAAACGGATATTAAAAATTTATTGGCGACATAATGTGTCTAGGGCCGACAGTTTGAACGGGTCAGAGGACGAGTTATGTCGTGTCGTGTGTGGAACCTTGTCATATCGCGAGGGTCGCAGGATAAAAACGGGCCAGACGGCGGACTTGACAAGGGGTCGGGTGCGTGTGTGGAACCTTGTCATATCGCGAGGGTCGCAGGATAAAAATGGACCAGACGGCGGACTTGACAAGGGGGCGGGTTTTGGTAATAATATTCACGGTTAAATTAATTAAATTTAACATTATGGGAAGGTGGGTTAATTAAAATCATATTGGTGTGGCTTTTATGAAAACCTTGCGGGTAATTGTGAATTTATTTATGGTGATTATTAATCTCGTAATTAAAAGATTCTATTGTTATAGTCGATATATATAGCACTATTGTCTGGGTTCAAGGACCCTATTTGAGGAGAGTAGCCGGTTTACATGCTCGGGGTTTTGGCTCTGACACATGCGTTGACTAATCCTTTTCAGGATTTTTGGGAGTTGCTGCATAGGATTCATTGGAGATATTTTGGAGGTGCAGCTGGATTTATGTTACTGCTTTAGTAGTTGGATTTTCTCTTTCCATTCAGTCGTTTTATTTATGAGACTATTTTGGAGTTATTGGGCCTTTTTGGTTCCAAATTTGTTTAGAGGATTTCTGTTGGGATTATTTAGATTTTATTTAATCATTATTGGAGATTGGATTTTTGGAGTTAGTATGTGATGGATCTTTTATCGCTTAGTTATTTGTGATCATTTGAGCTTGAATCAATTGTTTATCTTATGGACTGATTTATTTATGTCTCATATCTGCCTCATGCTAAGAATGGTATTTATTTAGTTCACGTCCGACTTAGTTTTGGTGGCGGCCGACGCCAGAATTAGGCGGGGTGTGACAGATGGTATCAGAGCATGGTCTTAGGTCTCGTAGGTTATGAGTCCGTTTAGCTTCCACGTTGACGATCTTTGATTCCCTTGTTGATTCGTACTTCTTAAAGTAGAGGGTCTGGCATACGTGTTAGATGTGTTTCTTGGAGAGGTGAAGTTTTGAGTTAAAGACGTTGTAGGCATCGAGTTTAGAATTAGTAAGCTTGATGTGGGGATCCATAGAATGGATTTTGGTGACGATAATTATTTTGGAGATTTTAGTACAGATGTTAGGTATCGTATGTATCGATTTTTGATGTTGAGATTTAATTTGAGGAAGTTAGAATTTTGATGACTTTCGGATATAGGATCGAGTGGGGGATTTTGAGAGCATGTGGTACGCCATTATTTTCATAGTTATGTGTATGTATATAGGCAATATATATTATTTTGTTGCTCGTGGGGTAGGTGCGCATAGAATTGGGTGTATGGGCGCCCATTTATGGCATTCTACAGGTAGGCATATGTGAGCCTTATTTTTTTTTTTGGCGAGATTTAAGTGTTTATGTGTATGCTTCGTTTAATTTCGAGGACGAAATTCTTTATTGGTGGGGAAGTATGTAACAACCCTAATTTTTTTTAAATGGGGATTTTTAAATTAATCGGAGAAAAAAAAATGAAATTTTGGATTCTATAAATTTTATAATTTAAAGTGTTGGTTTTTATATTTGAAAAATAAATTTTCAAACGGAATTGGAATCGGAATTAAAATGGAGATTTAATTGAATTTTTATTATTTAGAAGAGTCCTCAAAACATAAAACTCTCTAAGAGTCCTCGGAACATAAAACTCTCTAGTAAAAAAAATATTTTTAGAAATCCGACCGTCCGATCAAGCTGAATTTTTCTCAGAAGTCCTGTCTCACCGTTCGCTACAACATACTAAAATTTCAAGCGATTCTAACGGTTCGATCGTTCGTAATGATTTTTTCAAGTATTTGTATTTGATTATGACTCTAATTCTTTTTGGTATATAAACATAAAGTGACGAGTTTAGATCTTTTAAAACACATTTTAGCCTTCTCAAAAATCAGAATCCTCTCATCTTCTTCATCTTCTTCAACCTCAAAACCCTAGCCCCATTCTACATAACTTTCAACTCAAGTTTTGTCAAGATTAACCTGATTTTCTCAAGACGCGTCAAGAACGAATCTTTGTCAAATTTTTGGGAGTTGCTGCATAGGATTCATTGGAGATATTTTGGAGGTGCAGCTGGATTTATGTTACTGCTTTAGTAGTTGGATTTTCTCTTTCCATTCAGTCGTTTTATTTATGAGACTATTTTGGAGTTATTGGGCCTTTTTGGTTCCAAATTTGTTTAGAGGATTTCTGTTGGGATTATTTAGATTTTATTTAATCATTATTGGAGATTGGATTTTTGGAGTTAGTATGTGATGGATCTTTTATCGCTTAGTTATTTGTGATCATTTGAGCTTGAATCAATTGTTTATCTTATGGACTGATTTATTTATGTCTCATATCTGTCTCATGCTAAGAATGGTATTTATTTAGTTCACGTCCGGCTTAGTTTTGGTGGCGGCCGACACCAGAATTAGGCGGGGTGTGACAAAAATGTACCGGGGCTTGATAGCAGAGTATGCATGCACCGCAGCTGAGTCTAGGGGTGTCGTATAAATATATATACAAAATTGTGATGATTATGTGTATACATTTGTGATAATAACTACTATGTGAGACTTGTAGATAAAGAAGATAATTAATCCTTAAATAATTAAAGTATGTGAACAATTAACAGTTTTGTGAACCTTATATTCGGGATAGCAAATACAAGAGCAATGAATAGTAATAGTACGTGAGGAAATACGAGATATTCCTACGGATGATAGTTAGATAGTTTATATCTATAATCTACTTAAGTGATAACTATGATTAGAACGATTTAGAAGTACGTTAGACATGCACAATAGTTGAGAGGTGAGAAACCAAAGTGAGTGCTCGAAAAGCTAACACACACTTAATATTTGCTTACTGCAATTTTTAAATACTTGCTAAAAAATGTTTTAAAACATTTACACTCGGGCTATGACCCATCTCTTGCAAAATCTCTTTTTCCTTGTGTATTATTTTAGGTGCCCATCCACAGGGACGCCACGGTTAGACCATTGGATCTATTGACGTGCTACAACGATTGTGAAAGTTGTAGGTTCTCACATATAGATGCCTCCACATTTATCATTTCAATTTATAGTATCTAGACTCCTCAGTTAGGGCATGTGTAGCCCATTCTCAGTTTATTTATGTAAGAGATACATCGTACTTTTGTTCTAGTTTCCATTTCAATTGGAATTATTATTATTGGGTGATGTTTTATTCTTTAGTTACTAAACTATGAGAATGGTGCATCTTTTAAATGGTTTAAATTGATTAACATTTACCGATTGGATGAAATGTTTTGAGACTAACTTAATTAGTTATTAGGTGGTCAATAAGAAAATTGTGTTTTGACAATGATGCTATTTTAAATTTTATTTTAAATTTTATAAAGGACTGGCTACCCGGTATTTGATTGGGCGGGGTGTCAAAAGGGATTGATTGGGGCGTTGATTGACAATATTTCTGGAAGTTTCCAGCAGGATTCTGCCTCTTCGGGAAGGTGATTGGATCAACAAATCACGATTGATATTTCAGAAGATAGTGGTAAAGGGATTCTGGCAGGGGGCGGCAACATCGGGGCAGGAACGGGTGGGTTTTGGGTACCGGGTGGGTCGACGTGGTGTTTCAGGTGGGGTAGGGACTATTTTGAGGATCTTTGGCCAGTTTTGGGTGGGTGTAGTATTGTCCGGTCAGTATTTTGTGATGGTGGGGCACCACCCTTAGCGTGGGTGTGGTTTTAGGTTGTTTGGGCAGTCGTTTGAAGTGGCGGGGTAGGTTGAATGGTGGTTATTGATTATGTGGTGGGTGAAATAGGGTTAGGATTTAGATTTTTTTAGGGTAGGGTTACGGAATGGGTTGTGGAAGCGTGGTTAGATAGGTTTTGGGGGCTAGGGTTTTGGTTTCTTGAATTAGGGTTAGGGTTAACAATTATGGGTGGTTCGAGGTATTTTTGGGGGTGGGGGCGCGAGGTGGTTGCCGGTGGAGGAAGTCGCGCATTCATCTCTTCCATTTGGGGCTTCATTTGATTGATGGCTTTCAAGATTTGCTCGAAAGGGTTTGCCGTAGAGGTGTTCATCCTTTCTTAAACCCATGTGACGTTGTTTATGATTTTTTATTTTTTTACATCAACAACAACGGGTGGAGCGACTAGGCTCTGATATCAATTGACGTAAATGACGTCAAATGGGAGCAAGAAAAGATAATTATCTCTCTAAACTCTCTCTAATCAAATCTTATAAAATGGTAGAATGACTCAAATGAGTCTACATATGGGGTATTTATAGGAAGGAGGTTGCTTGGCCACTAAGATAAGTATATAATTAAAAATATGCCATTAATGCCAATTTAGCCTTCCTTCATCTAAATACTAACAAAAAAGGAAAATACAATGAAATACTAAAAAATAACAAAAATACAATAAAGCCCTAAAAATACAAAAAATAACCCTAATTCTTCATTCACATCATAATTTTGTAATCGCTGTTAGCAATTACAAATATAATATTTATAACTGCGATTAAGCATTCACAAATTCAATATTTTTAACTGCTAATAGCAGTTACAAATATTAGATTTGTAACTGCTGACAGCAGTTACAAAATGAGAGGGGTAATTGTTGTCACCATGTCATGACCCCCATAGGGGTGATACAAAATTGTGATGGCTGCTAGGGGTGACAATTTTCTTTTTGCGACCCCCTAAATCGTAACGGCATAGAGAAGTTACAAATCTCCTTTTTTAGTGCAGTGGGGTATAACCACCCTATTGAATTTGTTGAACAATGCATGAGGTGATTGATTAAGGACATAAAGAGACTTCTGAAGACTACACACTTTTTTGGTAAACTCCATCTTATCTAAAAAATCCAGAGAAAAGTCCATATATATTGTCTCGGATATATCCCTTTGTAGGAAGGCATTCTTGATGTCTAACTGATGTAGAGGTCGAGTAAGAAATCTCAAGAAAGATCAATAATCGTACGGAAGCAACACTACACCACAATGACCATTTACTAACACACAATGAGTTTTAGTAATCAATTTTCTAACGGATATATCCGATAGGAATAATGTGTTGGGAATATGATTCTAACGGACACAACCCGTTAGTAAATTTATTAATTCTCACGGATTAAAATCGTTAGAAAATTGTTATTTCTAATGGAAAACAATTGTTATAAATAATAAAAACTGTTACTTACGTGATAACTTATTTTCACATTTATGCTTTTCCTTTTATTTACTAACGGGCTAAACCGTTAAGAGTGGGACTTTCTAATAGTTTTACTCCGTTAGAAAATTCATATATATATATATATATATATATATATATATATTATGTTCCGGGGACCAACCAACTGATCTTTTCTTACAATTTCAAAATCAATGCTAGCATTGAATGGAAGCCAAAATAGTAATAAAAGACAATCACCAAAAAGAAATTCATAAAAACTCATGCTTGTTAAAATTTTCAAATAATTAATGAAGTTGGCATATATGAAAAAAACGAGAGAGAGAGAGAGAGAGAGAGAGAGAGAACTATACATAATCAATAGCCATATATCATTGTCCATAAATGCATAAATATGAATAATCCATAACAAGCATAGAACAACCATCCAAACATACTAAAAAAAGTTCACATAAGCAAAAATAAATGTCATGACCCATCCATAAGTAGAATCATATGTACTTCAACCAACAATCAAGCGATATGAAATATCCCCCCACCCGCGAAGGTAGCCAAGGTATAGAAACCATCTTGAGGATCATCCCATAAATGAGCGTCAGAGTCGAACACTTCCTCCATACAAACTATCTTTTCTCCATTTTGGGGATGCTTAAAATGACACATTTGCCGTGATGGATCTGTCACAACATAACCTTTTGCCAAATTTTTACCAAATATATTACACAATAGGACTTTAGGTTCATTCATGGGAACGTGGGGAGGATGATGAGTTTGAGATGCACCAAGTGATGCGAAAACATTGTCCACATTTTGGATTAGAGGATAAGGGTGATTAGTTGAGATGCATCGATCACTCATGAGAGTGTTCAACGGTGCCCCGCTTTCTTTCATGTTTGATACAATATAACACATAACCTGTAACATAAATGTACAAAAAACAAAAATAAAGAGCACGAATAACACAGTGAATTTGTAACATGCCAAGACGAAACTTAAAAACATGAAAATTTACCTTGAGGGTATCCTCGACAGTGTGTAGTCTTGAGTTGAGTTCATAATTATTCCATGCATTTCTTGTATTTTCCTTTTGCCCCCGTTCAAGTATCTTGCTCGCAATCCCAATATGAAGTAGTTATGTCCTAGAGATATGGCTTGAATATGCATGAACACTTCCCCTTTTGTCCTTCCCAAATACTTCAGCAACTACATCGGTGTCGATGCTTCTATCATCATGGCTACGTTTTTCACATTTTCTTCTATTCTCGACAGCCATCAACTCATCCTATAGTATGAATAATAAAATGCTAAACTATAAATACATGTAAAGGAGGAAAGACTAAAGAAGGAGAGACTAAAGGAGAAAAAAAATAATATCATAGACAAAAAATAAAATACTCACATATTTAGCCTTAGCGTTAGCCATCACATTCACATTTTCATCGTCGTGTCCCACAATCCACTTATTATTCGCTAATTTTTTTTTGATAGGATCTTTCTTTCCCTATAAGTTTGATGTCAAGTGTGAGATTAAGAAGTGTGAAGACTAGAAATCTAGCCATTTTAGTTTAAAATTTCTCCACTGAGGATACTTTTTTGGCACCATGTTTCCTGTCGGGAGCCACCTTTTCAATATAGATAGAAATGTTTTCACACTATTTCCTGACCATCCAAACTGCTTCTTTATATTGTGCAATTCTACGATTGTAGAAAAAGTTGTCTTAGGCCCTCACATGAAAGGTACAGTTTCTCATTTGTTAATCTCTTGTATTCATCGTACGTTTTCTTACCTGAATACGTATTTTGACCTCCTTCAGTATCCACATAAGTACCTTCATGCACTCCATAAAATGTATCAACAAGGTTCCCCATACCAAGTCCCTTAATGTCCGTACTTTCTTTTTTAGTTATTTCTTCAACAGCTCTTATCGATGGGTTCTCTTTTAAATTTATGGAAGACTTTTCACCATGTAAAGCCCATGTAGTATACGACTGATCTATACCATGCCTCAGTAAACGTGTTCGAATTTCTGTCGTGGTAAACTGCATCATATTCTGACATTTCGAATATGGACGTGGAAACGTTGACAACAGTTGATCATTATTTTCGCAAAGTCAATAAAATCTTCAACTCCTCATTTATACACCAAGCTAAATCTATTCTTTTCACTCATCCATCCTTTATTAATTGGTCGAGACATTCGACAATGTAAAAGAGTTAAGTGACAAGAGCTTATCGTATAGTAAGACAATACATTCATATGGAAATAGTAAATAATTATTTAATGTTGAAGGAATATTATATTTCCTCAAAGTTTCAATAACACTTAAATAATTCTAGCATCGAAATAATCATCACAAAACATGTATTTCGATTGAAATAAACCTCTACAATATTCAAGATTAGACATGCTAGATTAACACATTTAAAACTATAAGGATGAAATGGTACATTATTGTGGCAGGAGGAGGATATATAACAAACTCATACTTTAAATTTTTGATTTGATCTAACTTAAAATCCTAGCTTTGATTGCAACCTTAGATTCCAAACATGATATCACATTTCAGCCATGATTTTGTTATTTCAACCAGATAAAGATGGTTATTAACGAATGTAATTTGCCAACAACAAAACCATGAACTAATACCTTTATAATCCAATAAAGATATATATGAATTAACAAATATCGCACATAAAAGAATGGTTTATCATAATGAACAAATTCTCCATCGTTTAATATATTTTTCCTTTTTGCAATTTTATATATAAACAAAAAATTAAAAAAATAGAATAATAAATATATTCGTACATATCACTCTCATAAACTAATAAATTCAAAACTTTTGCATAATTGTGTATATGGATGAGCAATGCACTCTGATTATACAAGTAATTGTAATTTTGCAACAGAATTTCAATTCCAATGCGTGTATATATTTATACATATGATTATATTGAGAAGGAAGGATGAATATAAATACTGGATTAGAAGAGAGCTGGACCAAGAATTCTGTGACATATATTTAGACTATATAGGTATATATCATTCATAAACTAAAAAACAATACGAGATAGAGAGAAAATATATTTTTAGAAACTAAAAAATACGAGATAGAGAAAAAAAAACAATATATATCATTCATTAACTGGAAAAAAATACGAGATAGAGAATCATTCATAAACTAAAAAAATTGAAAAACAATACAAGAGCAGGGGCGAGTCAGACAATGGAAAATAAAAATTGAAAAATGAAAATTTGTACCTCTTTAGTTTATGAGAGCGGTCTGAGATAGAATGATCACATTTAGGAGATGGAGATGAAGCAGTCTGAGATAAAGCGATTTGAGAACGACGACAAAGGGGGAGAACGACAGTGTGATGGTAACAGAGGGGAAGAAGCCAGTTACGGGTCAAAAATTGTGTCCATCTTTTACGTGGAGTAGAATAGAAAACAGTTAGGGTAAACAAAAATATCTCACGAATAGGATTCTCCCCATTTTGGCGCCAACTTATTTTGCTAACACTTTTTTTTGGTGCATAAAAAATTAAATTTAAAAAAATTATATATGATAATTAAATATAAACACACTAAAAAATAATTGTAACGAATATAAGTAATTACTAACACTTAAATACTGTTAGAAATTCCTAACGCACTCTAATTGCTATAAAACCAAATATAGGTCCGTTACAAATGTTTCCATATGATGTAGTGTAATCATGGTCATTGGCACAAATGCAACACTAAAATATTTTCTAGGGATTTGTGTAAATCCCTTTGCCACCAAATGTGTCTTATAGAAATCAATAGAGCCATCGGCTAAATTTTTCACATTTAAGACCCATTTAAATCCAATGATCTTCTCCCTGAGAGGTAAAAAATAATCTTTCACGTACCATTTAGGTCCAAGCATCCATTTCCACTTTCATTGTCTCAACCTATTTAGTATTTTTAAGATCCTTAGCCACTGACCGGGGAATGGAGATAGAGTGAAGTTGGGCCCAAAAAGCTCGATATGGATCTAAAAGACTATGATAGGAAATATGTTAGGAAATGGGATGATTAGAACTACTAATAAGACCATAGCGGGAAGGGGATACCTAATAC
Organism: Sambucus nigra; assembly: GCA_949130495.1. Classification (NCBI taxonomy): domain Eukaryota; kingdom Viridiplantae; phylum Streptophyta; class Magnoliopsida; order Dipsacales; family Adoxaceae; genus Sambucus; species Sambucus nigra. The sequence continues at coordinate 18,809,609 of OX422224.1, forward strand.
GAGAAGGATAATGAGAAGGAAAGTCAGATGTAGGAGGTGGTAAAGAGGAGGGAGTACCAAAGTTTGGAGAAGGAGATGGCAGAGGTGACGAGGGTGACGAGAGTATAGTTGTAAGGATGACTCAAAAAGTGTGGGATGAGGAATCTCATCAAATATATGACAGGGAGGGCAAGTAATATTGCCTTGCTTTTGTTATAAGGTGAGTCAATCATAACCTCAACGGAAGGGGAGTCAAGATCTTGCAAAGTACTCACAACCCCATAAAAGGGACATGCTCATGAAAGTAATATCAAGAGAGTGATACATATATTTTGATGGCAGATTATAGCACCAACACCCCTTAGATATCGAGGAATACCCCATAAAAATACAACAAATAGTTTTATTATTAAGTTTGGTCCAAGAGCGAATACGATCATGAAAAAATAAGTACACCCAGGCACACAAGGAAGAATGTGGAATAAAATGTTATAGGTTGAAGGCTCTAGAGAGGCGCCTTCCCCCCTAAAACCAACATAAAGTACGATTTATGATAAAAAGGTGGTGGTAAGGACAACAAGATGCCAATAGAATTTGGACACCTTCATACCACTCAATAAACATCGAACTACTCCCATTAGTTGATGATTTTAAGAGACAACGGGTAGGAATAACACAACAACATAATTGATCTGTTTGGCTAGATAAAAGATTGAAAAAAAATTAGGGCAATGCAAAATTAAGGAAAGAGTAATATCAGGAGAAAAATGCACTTTTTCCTTGCTATGGATACCTGTACAGGAGCCATCTTCAATACGCATGTACTGGCAAATATGAACGGTGGGTGAGGAAAGAAAGAGATGATTCTCCTCTCATGTAATCAGTGGTTCCAGAATCAAGATTCCAAGGGGACTTTCAGTCTAAACATGAAAAGTGGAGGGAGCGCCTGAAGTAATGGTGACACTGGTATTGTGAGAAGAATCCACATGGGGACAAGTGGTATCAACACCTCAGACCATGCTAGATGAACCAAATAGTCGTATTTGAACAAATTTATGTTTTGATGCTAGATGATGAAGATAAATTATCTCCCTATCATCATAACGGGATCCGAAAGAAAAAGTACACCCATTCATGAGGAAACTTGTAGCCAATTGAGTCGGGATACGTTTTGACAATGAAAAAATATCTTTACCAATACCTAAATCACCCATAATAGCTAAAAATGCCCAAAAATTAACCAAACAACAATCTAAAATTCTTGAAGGGCAGATTTGTACCAACAAATAGCAAGAATTCATCGATAATTATTGGAGAATCATCAAAAATCTGTTGCAGGCGCACATAGAAATAAACTACCACTCGAATGGTCGAAATTTATGGCAAAATATCCAAAAGAACGTTGTCGAATAATTTGGAAGCCCCAACAAAAAAAAAAATAACAGCTCCTTACTTTTTAAAGAACACCAACAAACCTTGTAAGGGTGAAGAATTAGGGTTTGACCCTAACACAAATATGAATAGATTCTACCAAAAAAATTAACTCCAAAAGCATCCAATTAGAAAATTGATGAACAGTAACGATGAACATTACCGTGAAGAGTAACATTGAGTAGTATCGTGAACAGTGTGATGAACACACTAGGGTTGGTGAGAAAAAATGTGAAGAGAGATTTTATTTTGTCTCTGATACCAAGAAAGTTTTAACGATGTAAGGCTTATTCAATTAGAAGTCCAATAATTAAATTTATACTAAAAACATACAATTTAGGAAGGTTCTAAACACTATGAAATTAAAAGTATACAACCAATGTCCAAAATATGAAAATCCCAATACCAAAAAAAAATTAATAATAACATGAAATTCAACATATTTTCTTTTATGGGATATCTACCCTAGAAAATCCTCATCGGTAGAGATTTATTTACCTTTTATTAATCATAAAATAGGGGAAATAGCCTCTCCGGTGGCTTCCAAGACCAAGTGAATCCAGTGAAGTGAAAAACTAAAACACGGTCATATCATTAGGTCTGATAGAACGACCAAATCCATATAAAAAATTAATCAAATAGAAAACTTATAAAAAAAAGATGAAAACACAAATATAAACATTTGCTCCAGCAAATGTAAAATCAGGACACTCTAATTGAGCAGAGTTTGAGCTTGTCAAGAAAAGTCAATCCTCTGAGCTCCTTTGAAATGACCTCATAATCATATGCTAATAGACATGCTCTTGATGTCAAATTTTGAATTAACAATTCAGTGAACCTTCAAGGTTGAATTTTTCATATAATCAATGCAGGAAATAAAGCTTTTTGCTCTTGTGGATTGATTTTCAAATCTGTATTAGTTTCCATACTTCCGTAGACAGACACCAAGATATGAGTGAAGGCAACACAATATATATTCTACCTTGAATAGAATTAAATGATGCGGACCGCTAGTATATTAGCAAAATTGTTGTAGGTTTATGTAGGACTAGGTTTCAACCCGCGCGATGCGCGGGCGAAGTTCAATATATTATATTTATTTAATATGAAAAAATATTGGGGAGAAAGTGATTTGATATTTTATGGTGTGGGAACGTACTTTTAAATTAAAAAAAAAACTCTTCAATCTAAATTGAGATGGCATATACGCAATAGGATCGTTGACATTTGGATTTAGTGAATTTAATATTGGGAAACAAAAATAAAACAAATGCAAGATTGAGAACCCATTTCCTTAAAAAAAAAACTCTTAAATAGCATCGTTGACATTTGGATTTGGTGAACTCAATATTGGGAAACAAAAATAAAACAAATGCGAGACCATTACTATTTATATGGATATATACTATTATTCAACATTCATCTAACCATGTTGTTGGTATTTATTTCCCTTTTTTTTGTCAATTTCTTTCACACCAGGTCATGAGTCCAAATTAGCAAAACACCAAACGACCACAACTCCAATGACTTGCAAAGCAAACATATAGACACAAATTACACAAAAACTCACTCACAACATGTTACAGTTCAACTGCCCACCTGTTACAGTTCAGCTGCCCACCTTCAGCTACCCATTAGTGTACAACTGATATTTTCCACTTACTACACAGCTGCCCACCTTAGTGTATAGCTGATGTTTTCCACCCATTCTGTACAGCTACAGCTGCTACTTTCCACCCATGTGCAGCTGCTACTTTCCATTGTTTATTCCTGCAAACAAGGAGTTTTGTTTCCTTATCAAGTTGTATATATAGACAGTCATATTAATGAAAACATACACTGAATTCCAAATCTTTCACAACATGATACAGAAGTAGGGAAAAAAATCAGGGCAATCACCTCCTCTATTGACCAACAGTTAAATTTTCTCAACTCCAAAAAAGCAAACTTGTTATCCATTAAAAGAAAATTAGATCTTCTAATGAAAATCCAAACAGTGATAACTATGATTTGAAATTACAAATCTTAAACAATTTACTCTATCTTTCCATGTGGACCAAAAATAAGCCCCACGTGCATTGATTTTATGCTTGCATATTCTATCACAATCCCATAAGATAAAGATCAATATTGACCAAAAATCTCAAGAAATACGCTTTTAAGAACTCAATACATTCGTGAGCCTCCCAGGGATGTCAAAATCGACAATAATGATAATGGATTACCTTGTTTTAATTTAATTTTATCAAGAAAAGAGAAATAAGCAAAGCATTACTGATTTAAACGCAGTAAATCCGAATGCTATGAAACCTAGTGGACTATTAATTTAGGCATGAGGTATCCATATCCTCAATCATGACTAGGGCACCATTACCTTCATAAAAAGACCTTTCAAACCTTTCGACACTTGGTAGTGGAGTAAAAATCTTAATCAAATTGCTAGTGTTTCTCAGGGAATTTTGGCCATATCCAGGATACTAGCATAAACAAATTACAACAGGAGCTAGAAGTAACGTATTCTTGAAATTGACCTCCTCAAAATTACCTAAAATGCAGATGTCTAAAATATTTGGACCATGAATGTTAAGATTGGTGATACCCTAAAAAATTGAGATATTTAGTTTCTCAAGAAAGGGACAACTAAATATCAAATTCTGAAATAAATCTTTGTCCATGGTAAAACTATCAATATCAAGGCTCTTCAGACTCATAAAGCCTTTAAACACTCTTTAGGGATTATTAGTCATTTTTATTTTCTTTTATTTTGTTATTGTATTTTCATTTGTTTTACTTTAGTATTTATAAGTAAGGAGTAGTAATGACATTTTTATAATTAGGGCCTTAGCTTGGAGCCTAAGTTACCCCTACCCCTTAAGTACCCACTTGTAGTCTTCACTTGGGACACTCTCCATTTTGAATATAAGAAATCTTTTGCTTTTCTCTATCTAAAATTAGGCTTTGGTGTATTTCTTTTAGCCATTGACGTGTAGTTAACGTCACAATGAATGAGACATGCCAAGAAGAACATCACATATACGAAAACACAAACACACAATATGCATTTCAAGGATGCTCATGGCTTGTATAACCAATTACAAAGTAAAAGAATTTTATTGGGCTATGAAAAAAGCGACATGTATCATTCACATTTTCTTCCAATTAAAGCCACAACAATTGCAACATGTTGTTTGAAACGTAAAACATAAAGAATACCTAACAGGGACATTTTGAAAAACACATGACATGCAATTCAAATTAATATCTATTCTTCAAATAATATATGTAATTCAAATGAAGATTGAACATCACGTTGGTAATTGCAAATAATATATGTTATTCAAATAATATATGGTATCCAATATAAGAGTGGGCACGACTTTGGTTATTACAAATCACGAGTTGGATGACAATGAAATGGGGTGAGAAATACCTTACAAAATGATCTTACACTCCATAGAAAAAGTCCACAAATTGATGAGCCAAGATAGAAATGCCAAGAAATAGGTACTCTGTTGAAAATGAAAATCACATAAATTTTAGTATAATCGAATCTTGAAGATGTAAGAAAAGCTTTAGATGTAGGAAAAATATCACATAAATTTTACCTCTTAATCATTTAGAGGCAAAAATAGTCGGTACCTCTTAATCATTTAAAAAAATAAATACTATTCGATACTTTTTCAATTTAAACGGTTCAGATTGAAATTTAAGAGGTAAAAATAAACAACACCTTAATAGATGTTGAGGAGGCAAAAAAGTGCATATAAGAAATGAAGGGGCAATTTTGTCTTGGAAAAAAATTGTTAACCCGAGTTAAAAATGGGTGTTATTCATTTGATGTCCCCACAACCCCATAGTACCCGAGAGAAAAAAAGGTGCAAGATTCTCCATTCCCATCCCACTTAAAAAATTGGGTGTTATTCATTTGATATATCCATCCCCACAGCCCATAGCCCCGAGTTAAAAGAGAGAAAAATAGGGGAGATGTTGCTAACTCACCTTCCAAGATGATCTTGTTATCTGTAGACTCTACTCTTCCTCGCCCCCAAACCCAAATTCGTTATTGCATCCAGACCCAACCATATAGGAGGAGTATGTCACTTGTGTTCTTCTTTAACTCCAACAATCCCCAGTTTACAGAACCCAGAAGAGGAAGAGGCCCACATTGAAATATCAGTGGATAAGCTATTTGTTCCTCCGGATACTGACGTTAATAATAATAGCACACCCCTGACCCTTGTGATGAGTAAGTACGCCGGAGAGGAGATGCTCAGCCTGGTTCAAGCAGCGTACGGACAGACGATTGTCCTTGTGATGGGTTGCCTGAGTTTGCACTTGTGGGGAGGTCTAATGTCCGAAAATCTTCATTGCTCAATTCTCTACTCACGAGGAAACGCCTTGCCCTTACCTCCAAAAACCCTGGTAATATAGACTTTACTCCAAATATTCTATTCTATCAGTGTGTGTGTGTGTGTGTTTTAATTGTAAATTTTGATATTAAACAAAATTAGTTAGAGAATTGGTGTTTAATCAGACCAATGCTTGTTTTGTGGCAAGAGGGAACGCTTAGGGCTTAATGGAAAACAAACATTGGAACTTGTTCCGGGTGATGTGAACATCAAACATTTTGGAAAACAATTTATTTTATAATTCTAATTATCTATTCAATTGAAAAGGATTACATGGCTGCCATACCATATTATGGTTCATTCAGTGACACGTGTCTTAAAATTACATGGCTGCTATACCATATTATGTTCATCTTCATCCTCCTTGTGCCTATTTAATTCATTTTTAAGGGTGTGGGGAATGGATAACATTACTTCACACTGTTACTAATGTGTAGAAAAAATGTGTCATGGTGATATCACCATTGATAAGAAACAACCACTGACTTCGGACTAACACATGGACGAACGACAAAGTTCGTTCCAAAGAGACCTATAAGAATAGAATTCATATTAGATAAGCTCTAATATGATCACACTTATTTATAAGATTAAAATTTTAAACTAACAAGTTATTGCAGGACAAGCATGAGCACTTGCACAAAAGAAATATCAAGTAGGAAGATAGCATAAAACTAGCAACGTGCATAAAGAAAATATGATTGAAGTTCATCAAACAGTGAAACTTATTCAAACAGAACAAGGAAATATTCAAGAATTTGTACATATACATCAAAAAGTTTTTTGATCATAGAAGAAAGCAAAATATAAGAGTCAGGGAGATCAGTGGTCTCGAGGAGGATTAACTTCATTAGTAAGTGGCCTAAGATGGACTAACGAAGAGGCGCCAGCATTCACAGTGCTCTGATCGGCCCCAGTTCCATCGGTCGGAGGAGTGGCATTCTTGCTTTTCCTTGACAGTTTCGAAACCTCTTCAGCAGTTTCAGGCTCATTGAAAGCTTGAATAACCACCAATCCTTCAGGAACATTTTGTGCTGGAACCTCCACAGCCTCTGCCACAGCCGCTAAAGCCGTAGCTTCTTCATCATCAGCCTCCCATGTGCTGAGCACGGAGGTAATCTTTGGGTAGTGCTTCATAACACGCTTCTTCTGCTCGTCGTACCCAGCACAGAAGGACCCCATCACGTCCAGCACATGGTCCTTAGATGCTTTGTACTTTTCCACTATTGACCCCTCAGCAGCAGCCATGACATCCTTGGCCACCCGTTTTACCTTCTCAACCTGCTTGTCCATCTCTACCAAGACAATCTCAAAAGAGGCGAGCTTCACCTGCTGCTCGTCAACAATCGCCTGCAAGCGCTTAGCCTCAGCTTCACTCTTTGTCAATGCCTCAATATTCTTGACCAGTTGGGCATCCTTCTCTTCTCCCACTTTTTGCGCCTTATTAAGAGCCTTCTCCCATGTGGTCTTGGCAACCTCCAGGTCAGCAACATCTTTCAGAGCAGCTTTATACTCAGTCTGCAACTTCTGGGCTTGCTCAGTTATAATGGTAGAGGCCATCCCAGACTATTCAAAGACAAAAATTTAATTAGTTAGGATGAACATAAATCCAATAGAAAAATAAAGAAAATATAACCAAATGGGGTCAGCTACTTACAACAATGTTGGCCTAGTGGGCCATCTTCCACAAGTCGACATACGAAAATTGTCTCAGGTACTCAAAAGTCCTTGGGATGACCGTAGTACCCGGTGAGAAGAGGAGCATTATTCCACCTGCAGTAGATGGTTTCCTTATCCTTCCTCAGTTCTTCAATGGGCAGAGGGTGAGCAAGGGTCCTAGTTGAAGGGAAGAGTTTTTGTATTTGGTCTTATCAGGATCTCCCTCAACAGCCTTCATCAGTCTTTGGGCTTGGTTGCCCCCAGGTATGAGCTTCTATTTCTTAGGGGTTTGGTTTGCTGAGGCAATGGGACCGTTTAGTCCCAACAAGAGAGCCACTCCCGGCCTCAGTAACTTTTTGCTTGCCCTTCCTGGCAGCTTCGGCCTCAGCAGCTTGACGAGCAGTAGCATCTTTTTGTTTTTGGGCCTCGACAGCCGTCCTTTGTTCATCAACCAACTTCTTATTGGTTGCAGCATCCACTTTCTTCTGTTTCTCAGCCAACCTCCTTTGCTTGGCAGCAGCGACCTCGTCTTTGTCCATAGTGGGCGAGAAGAGAATCTCTTCGGAGTCGGACGAAGACGAGGCTACAAAAGGCAAGTGGATTAGAAAAATGAGTTTATGAAAATTATTCAAAGTAAATGTGGTCGGTTTGGAAGAGCACTTACGAATAACCATGATTCAAAGTCAAGGCCGATACCGCGACGATACGGCCGAGTTGACTAGGTATCGCCGATCCGATTCCGAGTTACGACTTGAGTTTTCAATTGACCCTATATTGATAAATTTCTCGATAGTATCGGTGATATAGCGGTATAATCGGTCCATATCGGCGATATCGCGATGGAATCGGCCCATATCGGTGATATCACAATAGTATCGACCCATATCGGTGATATATCCGCCGAGATGGTATAAGTTACTAAGAATCAATCTCTCTCTCTCTCTCCCCAGTGTTGTGTTGGTAAGCGTGATTTTTTTTTTGGGGGGGGGCACGAAATGCTAATTATTTTTTTAATTTAGTGTGCTGTGTGTGTGGGTTATTTGGTCATCCTGTGGGTTTAATTTAGTGTGTTGTATATGTGCTAGTTTTTTTTTAAAGAATGCAAATGATCCAAATGTTATTTGTTATTATTTTTTATAATAATGTTCCCAATGTTATATTTTAATATGTTATTATTTATAAAAAAACGTAAACGTTATTCTTTTACAAACAAATATACAACAGTAATTATTGTAAAAATAATATTTGTATCCTCTAAACATTTGTAAAAGTAATATTTGCATCCTTTATGTAAAAATAACATTTGCAACACAAGTAAAAAAAAATACTTGCATCTCCTTTGTAAAAAAATAACATTTCCATCAATTTAAAAAAAAACATTTGCAACCCAACAAAAAAAAATAACATTTACATTCCTTATACAAAAAAATAACATTTGTATCCTTTTTGTAAAAAACGATTGTAAAAAAAATGTAGTGTTTTGTCAAAATCACTATTTGTATCATCTTTGTAAAAAAATAACAATACTAAAAAAGAAACATTTTTATCCTTTTTAGAAAAATGTAACATAGTTAAAAAACAAATTTGTATCCTCCTACTAAAAATAATACTGAGAATATAATAGTTGTATCCTCTTTGTAAAAACAAAAAATTATCCACTTACTAAAAAAGTAACATTTGTTTTTCTTTGTAAAAAACATAATATTTGTATCCTCCGTGAAAAAAAAAATTGATTTATTATGGAACATTAAATCAAGCAAGTTCGCAGCACGTCAATATAATCAATTGTACAATTTTATGCATATTAAATGATAGTTTTAAACTCATCTGAATGATCCACATTGTTAATCGTATTTTTTTTAAAATTTTCTAGATTTTTTTCGGAATTTTTTGCGCTCTCTAAATAGTGTATCTTTGCGTATCGCCCGATATCGTGACCGATACCGCGACCGAGTTGAAAATCGAGTGATCGATACCGGGACCAATACCGAGACTTTGAACCATGCGAATAACGAAGTGACCTTGTTGTTGGTCGTCCTCTTACTCAACTTAGCTTCGTCTTCCTGCTCAGCTACTTCCTATTCACTTTCTTCAGATTTACTCTCTGCAATAGGGGAGCTTGATGATACCCCAACTAAACAAACTTAGAGGGCGAGAAAAGATTCTCGAAAATGTCAGGTCTCTCAAGTCGGTACTTGTTCACCAAACTCTTCATGGCAGGGTTAGATAATCTTGGGGCCTTCTTGTCTGCAAAAGCCAAAGTGCAAAAGCCAAAGTTCAAATATCATAAGGCAGCCGAGTAGATTAACTACAAAGGGTGCTCATACAAGATAAAGAAAATACCAAGATATGACGACGAACACCAGTCCCGAGGTACTCTCAGGGATCGGTCCCTCTCTCCTGAACGGAACTCCCAATCCCTAGACATAAAGATATAGTGATGGTTGCTGGATTGAATACACTGCACCATCTTCTGGTGATTCTTCCGAGCAGAAAAATAATAAAAATCAGGTCCTCGAGGGTTATCTTTAATCCCGTATACTGTTTGGAAAACCTCCCCACTGAGGTCAAATTTAGTTTTGCTCCTCTAGAAGGCCATGGCCCCGAGGATAGTACGATAGGCGTTCGGGGGAAGTTGTGTAGGGGCAACCCCAAATCCTCTTAAGATTGATCGGATAATTGGGATGAAGGGGGAGATGAACCCCAATAACCAAGGTTCATATGGGAAAGCATATCTCGTCAGCATCATGACGATCATAGTCCCTCTCATTAGAATAAGGGATTCTGACTACCACATCAGCCGAGATATTGTATCGAGTCCTCAGCTCGTCCAAGTCCTCTTCTATAATATCATTGCATTATTGATGGCATCAGTTTGGGTGTCATCCCAGTCATCTCCTTGTCCTGTATTTATCTCCTCACTAAGAGGGACCACCATAGAAGAGGTGGAAGGACCAACAACATTTTGGACAGAAGGCTCCTCATAGCCCTCATAGGAGGAGTATCTAAATCAACTACAGACATTGATACGATATTTGGTAGTTTTTTGCCAACACCACCAACAGAAGGGGGGGACGAACACCTGCTAGGAGAACAGGTGTTCTAGTCAGCTAAAGATGGATTGGGGGCTGAGCCCAGAGAATCAGGAACCTTGGGCCTGTACCAAGGAGTTTCAGGGTTGTCCTCAGAATTGATTGCTTGAATGGGTTTAGGCAACCTAAAAGCTACAGAACCAGGTCGAAATTCTTCTAACTTAAACAAGTATTCTAACCACCCACGCGCCTGAGGGTTTAGGATGAAAATTAGCAACAAATTAGGGGAAACTAAGTATGGAAAGATTTGAGAAGATAAACACCCTAAAAGCGAAGGGAACTCAAGAAATTTTGTCTACACGAATGATTACTAACAACCAACAACAAATGTTTGAAGGAAATTCAGAAATCTCAACACTATCGAACGATCTAGAAAAACCTAGCTAGGTTAAACCCCCAAAATGAAATAGCGGATTCGAGGGCGTACCTGAGAAACTGGGAAGACAGAATTACAAATGAAAAGCGACGGACGATTGAGAAACATGAGTTAGCCATGGTGGTAAGGGAGAGGGAATATATATCATCTCTTTATTTACAATTGGTTCAGTCCATTGGCGGTGGTGGATGACGCCACAGTGTATATCAATTGGTGATTAGCGAAAGTGGCGGTGGCATTGATAGTGGGCGGTGACGAATTGACATGATCGATGTGTTAATGTGTTTGAATACTTATGTATGCATATAAAAAAATTATTTATGTATGTGTGTATGCATATATTATGTATGTATGTATGTATGTTTAAAAAGGTTTGGAACAAAAACTAGATTGGTAGAGATTTGGACTAAAAGCGTTACCATTAATGTTTTTCTAAACAAATGACACTACTTTAATTATATTTCTCCTTGAACTTTATCTCATTTTTCACTTTGTTACCCAGACTTTCATTTTCTGAACTTAACCACCTAAACTTTCAATATAACTACAAGTAATCCTTTACTGCTAACACCCTTGATTTTTGGACCAAAAGTGGGTCATGTGTCATGCACATGAGGTATTTTGATCCAAATCAATATAAAATATTTTAAAATAGAAATTACAGAAATACATTTTAAAAATATTTACAAAATCTTGTAATTATAAAAAAATGATTTAAATTGTTTTGAAAATTATAGAAAATATTTTTAAAATCTAGGAATTAAAAAATATTATAGAAATTGTAAAAAAAATGGGGAACAAGTATAGAAATATAAAAAATTACGAAATTATAGAAAACTAGAAAAAAAATTTCCAAAGCATACTGAAAAATATTCTAAAAATTATGGAAATAATATAAAAATCATTTTAAATGTTAAAAAGGCTGAAAAACCTTTGAAAAGATTGAAAAAGACATTTTAAACTATAAAAATATTGACAGAGTTTTAAAAAATCTGGAAATTTTTGGAAAAAAAATATTTTTAAATATAGTGGAAAAACTGTCTTATATTTTGAATCCAAGACCAACCGAAGCTTGAACAAGAGCACTTGTCATCGCAAATTTTCTCGCTGTGAGCTTTAAATCATGTCTTGTTACCTCTAATATGAGTGTTGCTACACATTGTATAATTTAATATCCAAATATCATATCTATGATGTACACTTAATAAAGAAAAGACAACCCAACTATGATGTACACTTAATAAACAAAAGACAACCCAACTATGTCAACTATGTACATCAATGAGCATATTATTTTAATGCCCATAGTTATTTCTTAATAGGTTTTTGAAGATCAGTCAAAGGGTATTGTTTGTTAGAGAGATGATGTTGGGGAGATAACATGTAAAGGATATAATGAGGGGCCTCGCATTGACCAACCATATTTTAACGAAAATTCTCACTAAACTCACTATTTAGGTTGCCATTATTTGACTTTAGCCACCATTGTTTCATTTCAAACTCCAACCGCCAATTTGACTTTTAACGATCCAAAAAGAGTCACAAAAAGTGAGAAAAAAGCGTCACTAAAAGTCAATATCAATGCGATGACTATAGTTTAAAAGAAAACAAATTTTTGGCTAAAGTTAAATAGCGATAACTAAATGGTGGTTGCGGTCAAAATGACCCATATCATAATGACATTTTGAGTTTACACGATATTTTAAAGGTTTCTTTTACTTTGACCCATGAGATAATTGCGTAATTAAACTTACCCCCCAGAAGTTCTAAATTGCATGTGCATCAATCCACTTGTAACTTGGGCGTCATTTATTGTAGGGGGTAACTTCTAGAGGGTAAAAGTCTAATTATGCAGTTGTCTTCCGCTTGTGACACGTTTATTTTGCATTTGGTGATGCCTTTTTTAGATTTAGTGCAAGACTGCTGGGTGCAAAAGTCATTTTTATTTTAAATATAGGGTACAAACTCAAAAGTGTCACAATAACATAGGTTGCAAAGTCAAAATACCTCATAAATTTCACATACCAAATCCATGTTGTAGTTACAAGTAACAATTGCTAACTGGGTTGATTTTGTTTCCTATGATATCTACAGAGATGCTGAGATAATTGATCTTCCTGGAAGTTGGTTTCAAATTGTTGATGGTGGTGAATTTAACCATGTTGAGGCAAAAGATTTATACTCCAATGGATTTAACACATTGTATTAATCCTTTAGTCAATTATACTTGTGTATGTGTGTATACACACCCACCATGCACATGCTTCCATGGTTACTTGCTTTTGATGTTCTAATGTAAATAATCAGAAATAGAGCACAACAATTTGACTTTTTAAGCCCGCTTGCTCATCTAGATCCACATTTTTAGTTATGTTTTGCTACCCCATTTTTTTTTTGCTTTTCAAGTACAAGGATTTGATGAAACTCCTCCCACCACACCCACCGAACATTACAACTTTTTACTGTCACCCAAACTTTCATTTTCTGGACGCAACTCTTTCAACTTTCGAAACGCCTTCAAGTTACCCCCTATTGTTAACACCGTTACTAGGGGTGGTAATTTTAGAAACGACGTGAAAACACGAAATGAAACGACGCAAAATTGACATTATATTTCATATTCATGTCGAATTTTTTTGACACGAAGTCATGCCGTGTCTTGTTCATGTTAATATTATGAGTTGTGTTATCGTGTTAATCGTGTTTTTTTAGGGGGAGTTTCGTGTCTATTTATGTTTAATTTAGTGTAAAGTTTATGAAATCGTGTTAGTCATGTCATGTCGTGTCGTATTCTGTTCTACTCGGTCGTGTTCGTATTAGATACAAAAAACACAAAATCGTGTCTTGTTCGTGTAAAAAAAAAACCTTTCGTGTCGTGTTGGCCAGTGACCCGACCCAAAAACATGAATTGCCACCCCTAACCGTTACCTTTTAGGACGGAATATTGGTCGTGTGCATTGCACTCTAATCAAACACACAGTTAATTCAGGACCGCCTCAAAAGAAAGATGAGACTTATAATTTGAAGTGATGTGCCACTAGTAAAATACAGTTATTTTTTATCATTTTGGTTACCGTTTTGGGATGGTCTAACCGATCATTTAATCGTCACAATCCCAATGCCAGCAAAATAAAATGCATTTATTCAAAATGGAAAGACAAGCTTCAAAATGCTAGATATAATAAAAAGCCAAAATTTATATTGTATCATTGTAATCCATATACAATTTGAATTGCTATAATAAAAGGAAAAAAAAAGATATATGTACAAAATCGTCCCAAGGATGTCATCTAATATTTATACCCCCAGAGAATTTTTCATGGCTTTAAGAAATAACAACCTTCTTATGCATCTTCCAATATATAAGAAAAAGATTCTCAATTACTGAGAATATTTTCAACGGAGAGATGCTGCCCAAAAGAATCCAAAAATCGAAAGGAGAACAAAACTTATATATATAAAAAATAAGGTTTATTTTGCTCTACCCCCTGAGATAATTAAATATTTAGAGATACCCCCTACATGTTCATTAATTTGAGTTACCCCCTCATGGGGGTATCTCTCAAGAATTATCCCCACCCCAAAATACAAGTGGGTTGATGCTCATGAGGGGGGTAACTCTAATTAATGAACATGTAGGGGCTATCTCTAAACACTGAATTATTTTGGGGGGTAAAGTTTAAAAAAAAAAAAAAGGCATCTACGAAAGAAGGAAAACTGATGCAGAGTTCATATATATGTTCAACTATACAAGAAAATGCTGATTTTTACCGCATCACTCAATCGGGGTCCCACCCTGAGTGTTCTCATCGCATAAATCTGTTTGAGACTTGCTTGGTATGACAGTAGGAGGTGATCATTGATCCGGGACCATGAGAAAATAGGTTGTCATGGCTTTCCTGAACCTCTTTTTGTATTGTTTGGGTGAGATAACTGTCGGAGATGAGTTTTGGGGGCCACCGAGGATGCCCGAAGCCTTCACCCATATTTCGAGGTGCTTGTCCCATGTGTATTGTCTCATGAAGTCGATAATCCCGAGAACGAGTTCATTTTTCTCTTCGTCCACTCCAACCAGCAATGAGTAATCCATTACATCAATAGACTGTGAACATGTATTAAATTGGGAGCAAAATCCTGAGGTCACCGGTTCGAGTGCCCCAAAAGAGATGTATGCAACAAAATGCGTAGTTCATCAGTGTTTTTGCATTAATTATAGGGGGGTATCATGCAATAACTGTAAAGTTAAAATGAAGTTTCTTGCACTATTCCCTTCGCGAAAAATAGTAGAGAAAGTTACTCTGACTAAATTCAAGAAAAGGATAAACTGAAAAGAATAAGAGGTCGTAAGGGACTGAACTATCTAACTTTCACAAACGTAGCTAAAAACATAGCTAAAAGTCCACCCAAAGGGGTGTTGATGCATTAAAATAGTTCATGATGGTTTCATGCAAAAAGTGCAAAGTTTAGATGTTTTTCTTTTGGGATTTTTACCAATTGGATCCGTTTACCAAGTGTACTCAAATAGATCCTACAGATTTTTATTTTTTTTACAACATGACTTATTTGTCAATCTCCCAATTTTTTTGCACTATCCCCTTCTTGAAAAATACTAGAGAAAGTAAAGAAACTGAACTATGAAATTTTTGGCAAGAAAGTTCTCTGAACTATGCTATAAACATCGCTAGAGTACCCAAACAGAGGTCTATGCAACAAAATGCATAGTTCAGGGATGTTCTTGCATTCATTATAGTTTAGGTGGGTTTCATGCAAAAAACGGTAAAGTTCAGGGAATTTTCCTGCACTATCCCCTTCGTGGAAAAATACTAGAGAAAGTTGCAGTGACTAATTCAAGAAAACGAAGATAGCAAAAAAAAAAGAAAGACTGAATTATTCAACTTTCAAAAGAAACCCCGCTAACCTCTGCTAAAAACGTCGCTAAAAGCATCCGTGTTTTTGCATTAAAATAGTTTACGCGGGTTTCGTGAAAAAACCCTCTGAACTATGCTACAAGTGTCGCTAAAATACCCCCCCAAAAGAGATTTATGCAACAAAGTGCATACTGCAGGGATTTCTTTGCACTAAAATAGTTATTGGGGGTGAGGGAGTGCGTTTTTTTTTGTGTGTGCGCGCGTGGGGGGGGGGGGGGGGGGGTGCGCGTGGGGAAAAAATTGCAAAGTTTATACTACAGAAAGTTGTAAAACTTACAGCAAGAAAAGCGGTATCGTTCCAGACAGCTCTTTCCAATAATCGCTTCGCCTTGTTTCCAACAAATATGGGAGAAGTGGGCATTTTGCTTCAATCAAATTCTGATCTAGCAAAACCTTATTACTTCCACTACAATCTGGATTATAACGCGACCTGGAAGATCCTTTGAGATCATAGATCCGCATCACGTTTCTCCCAAACAACAGATTCTCTCCTTTGAGGTGCTTTGATGTAACCTTCAGATAGATGTGCTGGTTATAATCCACTACAATCTGGATTATAACCAGCAGATCCATTTTTTATTCCTTCCCTCCTTTGAGGTGCTTTGACGTAACCTTCAGATAAAAAGCCAATAAAAATATGAGGTAACCTGGAAATATATAAACTAAGATGGAAACAAAAATTTGATTTTTAAAAACAGATTATAAGACGAGATTTATCATAAACCACCACAAATGTGGCCCGAGCTATGGTGCGTATAATTTGCTACCTATACAACTATTGCCTATAATTAGTTCTCACAACACTGTAATGTGTTGGAACTTACCGCTGAAAATGAAGAAAAACAAAACCAACTCGGGCCATGTTGGTATGAAACATTTTGCTTTTACAAGGTAGTATTTATAATTTTAACTATAAGGAACTTTTTATTTTCCAAAACATGAAAAAATGAACTTATAATAAGCATGGGAATGTTATGTGATGGAAGTAATTGTACAAAAATCGAGTAAGGATGTAAAAATAACCAATTTTATTATTATGCCTTCTATTGGAAACACGATCCACTGGATAGTAAATCTTAGGCACTCAGTTAATCTAGCCAAATTAACATTACACTCGCAAAAAATTGGGTTTTTTAACTTAAAAACCACCATAATTGAAGCTTTCAGACTTCAGTACATTACACTAATTGATATTGACTTTGGTTGGCCAATTAGATTTACAGTGCAAGGCACAGGAACGTAAATCTACTTGGCCACTAACGAAATCAATATCATTTGATGGAAGGTACAAGTCTGAAAGCCCAAATAATGAAGGTATTTAATGGTTAGAAAAAATACCTGATATATTCCCATGATCTTTGCGAGGCACGTTGGGCTTCCAGTGCCAATTGATTCAGATAGATACTTGAAGTATCCGGGAGAAAACTTTATAAACGACTCCAGCTCTGTCTTTGTAACCTGTTTGATTATAAACCGATCATCCAACATTTTCGCAAAGAAGACATTGCTCTTCTCACCTTGGGCACCCCACTTCTTACAACGACTAAGAGACCTCACATAATCCATTTCAGAAGGGAAACATATCTTCCTCAAGGCTTCAAAACGTTTTGCGTTATAACAAGTCACTGTATATTTTACTTTACCGGGGGGTCCATCATCCCCAAAAGTAACCCTGGCATGCAGCGCCTTTGTGTATGACCACGGATCCAAAACGAGGGAGCTACGGGAACTATACATGGATAAAATGCTGTCATCTGTAGATCCAAGACTTTTGAAGGACTTCAATGTCATTTCATCGGTAGAACTAAAGGACTAGAAATTCCCCGAATCAAAGGACATCAGAGGAAAAGTAAATTCCCCGCTGTCTTTTCATCTGTCAAGCTCGTCCGACACTTGGGCAAGATAAACTGGTGAAAGAAGCGTGTACGATATAATACTTGTGGGCTCATCATCATAAATCGGGACAACAGTGTCGTTAACACCCATGGGGAGAAGCAACCGTGCCCCTCCTTTAAGTTCCGCTTCTCGAAATTATGAGATGTAGATGGGATTATACTCGCTAAACGAGTGAAGTTTGTGGCTGTTACCTAAAATTTTTTTGTTCAACAAGCGATAAAAATTTATGAAGGGTATTCCCAACCAGCCCATAGAATCCTCCATATTATCAGAACCTTTGGAGGATAAAACAGGTACCTTGGGTCCACATGGGTCTTTCCCGCGATCTTCTAAATCAAACGTTTCAGCCACTGAGGCGGTGGTTGAAGAATCTGCTGCAACTGAAAATGCATTTCCGGGGTTATTTTCACCGGTCCACGCTGCATCATGAGTATCGGACAAACTTTTGATAAGAGGAAACTGCCCATCCTAGAGGACCCGATGAACAAGAGGTAAACAAGATACCTTGGGCCCACTTTGGTCGTCCTCGTGATCTTCCAAGCCCAACATAGTGGTTAAAGAATCTGTTGGGCCGAGAGGGAACTGCCCATCAGAGAGGGTTCTATGAACTATTGCATTGAGTTCCGAATGATGAAACCCATCACAACTGTTTGTACCAACACAAAATTTAGCATGGTCTTCCTTGTTTGGATTTAAATCTAAACCCATTTCAACACCATAGTCTCCTCCTGGGTTCTGATGTTCATCAAGTTTTGTGTCCGCAAGGAGAGAGTCAAAATTGTTGGAACCTTTGCCTCAATGAACACGAATGTCGATATCAATGAGCTTCTCATTAGTAGAGAGAGGTTTCTCCATATGTTCACCCTGAATGCTGTTGCTATCTAAACTCGCCACATAAATCAGGCAGTGGTCCCACATATAAGACTAGAATAGTAACTGTCTTCGCAGCTGATTAATCTCGAGAATATCAATGAGAGGCTGACCTTTTTTCAACTCCTTGTTCACAATTTTTTGGAAAGATTCCTGCAACGATATCAAGAAATACATCAAACCCCATGTGTTGAATGCATTTTCAAAATTGGTCAAGAAATGCGCCAGAGCCCACATATTGAAAGGGTCTACATTGTAACACAAAAATGGTACATTAATGTCTAGTTGAAAATGTGGGTTCTAAATTTGTTAAGAAAAAGAAAATACAATGTCTTATGATATTGTATGATCCCATTCTATGAAGTACGGACGAGAAGGTTCTACATTTAAACAAAAAAGATGGTACACGGGTTCTAAATTTACCAACAAAAACAAAATCCAATGCCTTGCGAAATTTCATTATCCCATTCTACAAAGAACGGATACATCCATGGCGAGACATATCTGTATTAAATACGTCTCGGATGCCGATACTCTCAAATATCAGGCACTTATTCTGTGATGTGTCACCAATTTAATAGATAAATTCTTAATTTTGAAATCATGATAAAAAAAATTCTTGGACACTACAGTATGGTTTACAAGGAGCAAAACAAAGAAGATGAGTCTATAATACCAGCCTTACACCAGTTAAAAACTTTTTGGACACTACAATGTGATTTACAAAGAGCAGAACAAAAAAATTCAGTCTATTTTACCAGCCTCGCACCTGTTTAAGTCTTGTTGGGCTGAGCTAAACTACCTACCAATCATATTTACACGGACATGAGCATGAAAAGGTACATAAACTAAAGGTGCATGGTTATTTGCTCATACTACTATCTGGCGTTTCTATTTCAAAGGACTCACCTCATATAAATGATATAAATCCAAATAACTCACCTCGAATTCTATCTTTTCATTCTGAAGCATTTCCTCTAAATTTGCTATTTGGCGTCTTGATTCGGGTAACTTCATGCTGATATTGAGTGAACATAGAGCATTGTGTACTTCAGAAAATAAAAGCTCCTCCCGACCAATCACCTGCCCAATGTTTACAATGAGGTTATATATATACTTATTGAGGATTTAACTGATGCCTTTCAATTCAAAAAAGTTATCATTGTACCTCATGCAGCTCCCTTCGTATCCACTCCTGATTTTCGTAGTTAAAATCAAGTTTGTGGGGTGGAAGGTACACTGAGTGAACATCAATTGATGCATACCGAAAGCAAGCAACCATATTTCCAAATCTTCAAACATGTGGTAAGTAAGAACTCAGAGAGAGAGAGAGAGAGAGAGAGAGAGAGATGCATCATAGAGACAATAAAAATGAATAATAGACAGTAAGAAACATTTTAAAAGGACAACCAAAAAGATCACTTATGTCATAATTAATCAAATGGGAATCCACATTTTATTTTCCTTTTATGTTCTTTCATTGTATTTTCTATTTTCTTTTAAGTTCTTTTATATTCTTTTTAGCCTTTAATTAGCCTCCAAGCATATTTGGGACTAATTAGGCATTCTTTTATTTTTAGTAGGCCCTTTTAGTCATTTTAGCCAATTACTTGATTAGCAAGTAATTCAGCCCCTATAAATAGGTTCGTTTCTCTCATTTGTACTTACTTTTCAATTCTTGAATAGAACTCTTTTGTTTCTCTCTTTAGAAATCAAAGTGTCTTGATTTTTAGGTCATTGACGTGTAGTTCACGTCACAATCTCTTTGCTCGAAAAGTCATTTGAAATTGAAGTTCATATATGGATGATAAGCTAGCAATGGCACGTATACATGACACACGACCCGACACGATTTATTTTAGAAAAAGGCCGGACACGTTGGGAACATGTAAACTATTATTTATATTTTTCTATATATTACTAAAAGGGATTAAAATTAACATTGTTCCAATAGTGGGATAAGGACGTGATCTCCTAGAGAGTGTCGGTGCTGATAGTCCCCAAAAATGAATAGCAAGCACAAAAATTGTTTTAACAACTCAAACCCAAAAATATCATCTAGGTCATAAATCAATCTCTTTGATACATAACTCAAATTAAGTCAAGCACATACATGGATGATACGAGGGACAAGAGAGAGGATACCTGTAAAAATGAAGACATTCTCTATGTAGAGAATGGCCACAACTTGTAGCCCTACTAGCAGCTGCATGATTTGAGAAACTGAGTTCCAAAAACTTCCCAAACGACAAACCCCAAGCAGCATCGGACATCACTATTCTTCGAGTTACCGGAGGAAAACCATTGGTACGTGGACACTTCAGGCACCTGTTCCACATCCAAATCTTTCCTTCCCTTTCACCTGGTAATAGAAATTCGGGTAACTTCTTCAGGGAAATGGTGAGGGTTCCTTGTCGATGAGTATAACAATGAACATGTGCTTCTGACAGCATCTCAAATGAACGACATCTATAACCCTGACAAACAAGTAAAGCTTCCTCAATTCCAACATACACTTCCAGTAAGAGAAACATGTGCACATTCATGTCATGCACACACACAAACACAAGTAAGTCTGTCAATAGATCGGATTTTAGTCCGAATTCGAACCATTTATTCGTATATGGATTGACATTTAGTAATTCGATATTCCATCTATATGTTTATACGATTAGTAAATGAATCGAATATGGATTTAAAATAATTCGATCTGCTCAAAGGGATGGGTACTACAAGAGATGTTTTTGGGGAGAAAACGTATCTTCAGGCGGCTTCAGTGGAGTATTGGCCATTTTCTTCATTGAGGGTGATAGACAACCCTCTGGTGGAACCTGCGATAACCATTGGGGGTGATTCGTGTATATCCAGAGTCAATTTATTTAAGAGAGCCCTGATAGAGAGAGTGGGAAGTTCAGAAAGCATCCCACCGTCGATAGAGAAACTGAGGACATGGGTAGACAAATACTGGAGACCAGTTGGCGGAGTGGTTGTGAGGTACATCAACTCCTCTCTTTTTAGCTTCATATTTGCATCTGAACATGAGGCTGCTAGATATTTAAAGGAGAGAAGCTGGTTTGTGAATGGAGTGCCGCTTTTCCTTGACAAGTGGCATCCTCTGGGATGCTGTTCAAAAAATGAAATAAGACCAGCTGGAAGATGGATCAGGGTAGAGGGTCTACCATTGCATTTTTGGGGTATGGAGGTATTTCAGGCCATTGGTAACTGCTGCGGTGGGTTTTTAAATATTGATGAAGACACTAGAGCCGGATTAGAATTAAGGTGGGTAAGGATTCTCATTAAAGGGCGTGAGTCATTACCAGAAACTATATATTTCAAGGCGGGTGGGTGGTGTTTTAATGTCCCCGTGTATGCTGAGTAATCTGTCATGTGCATGGGAGGGAAGGCAGAAGTATATGAGATTGTGAAGACTACTCATACTTGCGATAGAATCAGGTTGACAGGAAGCTCTACTCGCCCAGCAGAGTTGAAGACGCAGGTAAGGAAGGATACACCTCCATTTTCTTCAAAAAGTGCAACAGGGGTGATAAAGGCGGGTGTGCCAACCGTGGATGTGCCAATCTATAAAAACCATATAGGCTCAAGGGCTGCTATGGGGATGTTAAAGGCGGGCGTACCAACCTCGTAGGTATACAAGTTGCTACGCAGAGAAGATAAGACGCTCAGCAAGGTAGCTAATCACTTTACCCAAGTTCATGGAGTAGCAGCTATTACCGGTAGTGATACCTCAACAAACGACGAGAAAGAGAGCACTGGGATTATGCCAAATGCCGTAGCGGGAGCGATGCAAGATGGAGATACTCGCAACACCAACATGGAGGCTGCCTCCGGGTCCGTTATGGCGACGTCAGAGATGCCCAGCGGCCAGCCTGCTATTGCTTCGGACAGTGTTTGTGCGACCGAGGCCAGCATCTACACACCGACTGTGGTGGATGATTCGTTGTCCACTAGCTCGATACCGGTAGAGAGAGAGCACGGTGGTCGCATTGACAGCATGCGCAATAGCAGCTGCATGGGCCGGTGTGGAGCTGTCAGCGGGCGTGCTGATGGCACAATGTCTAAGGGGGTGTGTCCAACTCATAGGCTTAGAGTTAATGTTATAGGTAATGGGGTTGGCAAGAAGTCTGCTTTGGTGTCTAGTTCAGAATTAAAGAAAAGGGTGTCAGCATCTCCACTCATGCCAGGGTCCTTTTTTAAGGGGAATAAAATGGGCACTAAAATAGGGAATGTGGCAGACACTTTGTGCCATTAAAAAATCAAGGAGCTTTGGTTATTGATTTATGGGTTGATGACAAACATAGGAGGACTTCAAAATATGGGAGTAACATGCGTGGCACTCTGGGCTCCATGACAGCTTTGGGACAGGTTTTTGGAGCAAATAGAGGGGACATGGCGTTGGCGACCCTTAATAACTGTGAGTTCAATGATGGACCACAAAAGTTGTTGTCGAAGGGTGAGCCTATTAGGGGGAATGTAGGGGGAAAGACTAAATTGGTACATGCTGATGCTGCCACAGATAAAAATTGTAAACATCGACCCTTTCTGAAAATGATTGGACCTTCACTTAATTCGGGGAATGTGCTAAAAAATGGAGCACTTCGAAAAAAAAAAAATACGTATAAAAATAGAGGGGATGTTCTTGTGGATACTTTTAAGGAGGAAAATGTGGGTGATAAGGGTAAAAAAGTTGACTTGAGAGGTGAGTGTTGCTATGATAGGGCACCCTCAATTTCCGATGCGACTGAGGGTCGTAGTACAATTTGTTCGGTAGGGGCGTTATTTCAGAGAGGGGATTCTCCGTGCACGATAGTGGAGGAAGGTGAAAAAGAGTTGGACGGGGGGAATATTACTCAGGGTTATTTGGGTGCCTCGGGGACGGTAGGGTGCGGGAAGGAGAAGTTCAGTATTTTGGAAAATATGTCTCCAAGATTGTGGGTTGAAATAGGAGCATCGTCCGGGGAAGGGGAGGTACTAGGGGGGAGGTTAACAAAGAGGGGCATGGAGGGAGAGAAGGAGAAATGGGTCTCTAGTGTCATAGGAGGGTTCAGCAAATTTTTAGGGATTACATTCATGGGGAATGAACAGGAGGCCTTTAAGGTGTTCCGTAACATAGAGGAGATGCGAAGGGAGAGAGCGGAAGGGGGGGGGGGGGGTAGGGGAGGGAGAGATTTAAAGAAGTTTCTAATGAAGCTACAACTTATCACTTGGAATGTGCGGGGGTTGAATGATCTCGGCAAAAGAGGAGTGGTTAGTGGTGCTCTCTATCGCGGTGGAGACCGGATATTATTTGCCTGCAAGAGACGAAGTTGGGTTCTATGAATAATGAGATGGCACGGTCCATTTGGGGAGTGGTGCTGCCTAGATTCAGAGGGGGCATCAGGAGGGATCGTCTTAATGTGGGACAACAGAGTGGTGGAAAAAATTGATGCTTTAGTGGGTACTTGGTCTATCTCCTATTTATTCAAGAATGTAGAGGATGGGCTTGAGTGGAGCTTTTCTGGGGTTTATGGGCCAGTAGAGGACTCGATGCGTTGGGAGTTGTGGGAGGAATTGGCAGGGGTCAGGAGTGTGTGGGATGTTCCTTGGTGCACAGGGGGGACTACAACATTGTTCGCTTTCCCTCGAAGAGGAGTGGTGGGGGGATCGAATTCTTTTATGAGAGATTTCTCACATTCATCGATGAGTTGGCGCTAGTGGACCTGCCTTTGGTGGGAGGGGCCTTCACTTGGTCTAGTCATAGGTACGAGCCCTCGCTCTCCCGGCTTGACCGATTTTTACTTTCTATTGAGTGGGAGGAGCTTTTTTCGGGGGTAACTCAATCTTGCTTGCCTTGGATTACTTCTGATCACTCGCCTATTCTCCTGGAGTGTGGAGGGAGCGGCGAAGGGAGGACTCCATTTAGATTTGAGAATATGTGGTTAAAGGAGGAGGATTTTGTGGAGAGGGTGCAGGAGTGGTGGCAGGGGTATGTGGTGGAGGGGAATACGAGTTTCAGATTCCGTCTCAAAGGGGACATCATTCGGTGGAATATAGATGTTTTTAGGAATGTGGGAGCTTTGATTGAGCAGGCCATGGAGGAAATCTGGGTTCTCAATGAGAAAGAAGGGTCGGGCGGTCTGGTGGGGGATGAAAGATTGTTTGGGAAGAGAAGAAAAGGGAGGTGGGGAAAAAATTGATTCAGGAGGAGATTAGTTAGAGACAAAAGTCTAGGAATCTTTGGCTTAGGGAAGGGGACAACAATACTAAATTTTTCCATAAAGCGGCGAACTCTCATCACTGCTTTAACCATATCGGGAAAGTAATTATACGAGAGGTGGAGTTCATCGAGGAGAGTGAGGTTCGTAGGGATATTAGTCAGTTTTATGAGCGCTTGTATATGGAGGATGAGCCCTGGCGTCCTAAGATAGATGGGCTTCCAATGTCGAGCATTTCGGGGGCCGAGGTGGATCAGTTGGAAAGATTATTCACAGAGGAGGAGGTGGTTCAGGTGTTGAAATCGATGTGCGGTGATAAGGCGCCAAGTCCGGACGGGTTCACTATGTCCTTTTACCAGCAGTGTTGGACGGTGCTCAGGATGGATGTGATGGTTGTTTTCAGTGAGTTCTATGATAGGGGATACTTCTTGAGAAGTTTTAACGCCACATTCATTACTTTGGTCCCCAAGAAAGAAGGGGCGATAAATGTGAGGGATTTCAGGCCTATTAGCCTGGTCAGCAGCGTGTATAAGCTCATCTCCAAGGTCTTGTCGGTTAGACTTAGTGGCAAATGAATTCATCGAGTCCAGAATGAGAGGTGGTGATCCGAGTATTATTTGCAAACTTGATATTGAGAAGGCTTACGATCATGTGAGTTGGGAGTTCCTTGGTTATCTGCTCAGGAGGATGTGGTTTGGGGAGAGGTAGTGCAGATGGATGAAGAGGTTTATTTCCTCTGTCAAATTTCCTGTCCTTGTTAATGGTGTCCCAGAAGGATTCTTCTTGATCTCTCGTGGTCTGCGGTAGGGTGACTCATTGTCCCCATTCCTCTTTATTTTGGTTATGGAGGCGTTCTCTCGGATGATGAATCATACGGTCGAGGGGGTCTGGTCTCGGGATTTATGATTGGGAGTCGTAGCACCCATTCGGTCGAGGTTTCTCACCTTCTGTTTGCGAATGACCCTATTATTTTTTATGGGGGATCTGAGGTTGAGGTAAGGACGTTGAGGATGCTGTTGGTGTGTTTTGAGGCTGTGTCGGGTTTACGTATCAATATCAGGAAGAGTGAGATGATTGTCGTGGGAGATGTGGGTAATGTGGACTATTTGGCTAGTATTCAGGGTTGTAGGGTCGGATCGCTCCCATCTACCTATCTTAGTTTCCCTTTGGGGGTTAATTTTAAGTCTTCTTCGATGTGGGAGACGGTCCTTGAGAGGGTCCAAAGGAGGTTAGCAGGATGGAAGCATAGTTATCTTTCCAAAGGCAGTCGGTTGACATTGATTAAGAGTGTGTTATCGAGCCTTCCGACATATTTTATGCCTGTGCTCCCTTTACCTACTTCCGTCGGCAAGAGACTAGATAAGTTGATGAGGGACTTCCTATGGAGAGGTTCTGATGATGAGTTCAAATATTGTTTGGTGAGTTGGGACGAGGTGTGCAGGCCGCTGAAAGTGGGTGGGGCCGAAGTAAGGAGCTTAGCCCATTTCAATCTGGCTTTACTGGGGAAGTGGTTGTGGCGGTTTCACAGGGAGGGAGACAGACTCTGGAGGAAAGTGGTGGTAGCTAGGGTTGGGGTCGATCGGCTTGGGTGGGGGGCTATCGTGGGTCGATCTGCTCATAGGGTGGGATGGTGGAGGTTTATTGCTCGGAGATGGGGTGAGTTATCTTTGCTCACTTGCTACCAGCTAGGGAATGGGAGGCGTATCAGATTCTAGAGGGATAAATGGGGAGAGGGGAGTTCTTTAGAGAACCTCCTCCCAGGGATGTTTTGGATTGGCGGTGACAAAGAGGGGTCAGTTGAGGTCCATAGGCGAAGGGGGTCGTGTTGTCTGGGACCCAAAGTTTAGGAGGGGTCTCCGAGATTGGGAGTTGGAGGAGGCAGAGGAGTTTTTTGAGTGGCTGCGGTTGGTGCCAATTACATCATTTGGGGTAGATGGCTTGTAGTGGTCAGGCGCTCATGATGGTCGGTTTTCAGTCAAGAATTATTATTATGTGCTGAGGGGTCGTGGGGGAGGGACATTCCCTTGGAAGACCATTTGGAAGAGTTAGGCGCCTCCCAAGGTTTGCTTCTTTGTGTGGACCGCTGCTAGACAGGCTATCTTGACTATTGAGGGTCTTCAAAGCAGAGGGAGGAGGTTGGCCAGCAATGTTGGTTATGTAAGGAGGACGAGGAGACGACCAATCACCTTCTTCTACACTGTCAGGTGACTAGAAGCCTTTGGGATTTGATCTTTTCCCTTTGCCACATTCGATGGGTTATGCCACGTACGGTGGTTGAGGTGTTGGCATCTTGGAGGAGGCCCAGGGGTTGGGCTGGTCCTCGACTGTCTTGGATGATGGTCCCTCATTGTATTTTTTGGACCATCTGGTAGGAACGGAATAGGAGGTACTTCGAGGGGGTAGATCTGGACCCTGCTCGAATTCAATATAGTTTCCTAAGTCTTCTTCTTACTTGGTATAGATAAAGGCATGTTTCGTTGTTATCCCACCTCCTAGAGTTCTTGGAGGAGTTCTAGGTTTGTAGCTAGTCTGTTGTGGGCTTCGTTTCTTTGCTTTATGTTTTGTATACTCCCTGTATACGGATTTCCGCCCCCTTAGGCGGGTTTGTTTTATTGATCCCTTTGCTTATAAAAAAAATCTGACCCTGTTTAATATATTACAAAAATAAAATATTTGACACCAAATATTCAATATTTTTAATTTATCCTTTTATATAGCTATCTCACAATTGTTACACTAATAAATAAATATTAGATGTCTAATCTTTATAATAATAATAAATATATTTGTGTTATTATCACAACTAGTATTACAGTTATGAATAAATATTACATATTTCATACTTTTTAAAAGAGTCGGACAATATTTGATCCGAACCCTAATGGGTTCAGATATTGATTGGAGATTTGATGATCCAACTTCGATTCAATACAAAAATTTTCTTAAATTGACCATAGTCCAATCTTAATTTGATTCGTTGACAAGCCTATACGTGAGAGAGAGAGAGAGAGAGAGAGAGAGAGAGAGATTACCTGATCAAATAAATGATCTCGTAGAAAACGTCCCAACGGTTTATCAAACTTTCCATAGTATTTGATCCGGAAGAGATGGGACCTTTCACACACAGTCCCTTTCCACATGCACCAGGACGATAACGAAACCAAAATGCTCTGATGGTCGAAAGGCGACGGAGGAAACTCTTCCTTTGAAGGAACTTGCACATATGATGGGTCTAAACTGCGTTGGTTTTCAATCATTGCACCATAATCATTTTGGGGCCCAAACCCATTAGCCCCAAGACAATTCCCCACGACGTCGAGACCATTATCAGTCGGGGCTGACTAAACTTTTATATGTAGATGAATAAACAGATGGAGGGCCTCTAGGATATTCTAAAATACCATTCCCAGAGGCAACAGTGGAGGAGAGAGAATTAGAAAAGTTAGTAAAATTCAGAGAAGGCTTTGAATTTTGAACGCTTGGAACATTGGAAATCGTAGAGACCAGTTCTGGAATGGGGACACTGTAGGACCGTTGTGGTTCACCAAAGAATTCTGGCATGGGTAAAGAGAAACCAGATATAGTTGAGATGGACCGGTCGACAGTTAATGGTTTATCTGGAAGTGCAACAGTTATTGGCGCATTCAACGAAAGTTCTGGTAAAGAGGCTCCTTCATCCGCAAGAAAAGACGTCTCTAAAGGCAAGTGATAAGCTGCAAAAACTCCATATTGAACCACATGCTTAACTTTCTTCAACTCATCTCCGTTGGCACCTCTGAGTAATATCTGAAGAAAACAAGAATATAAAAAGACATTTGAAGTCAGTGTTGGATGTCAAACCGATCAAATTATATGCAATAAAAAAATTAGAAAATGGTATAATGTCATAATAACGACTTAAAACAAGAACAACCAAATCGTGGGTCCTCCACAGATGGCCTTATAGTCAACAATCATGACAAAAATAAAGATTTTGAACGAACTATTACCCTTAAAGCTGTGTAATTTTGCATACATATACACCGTTGATAATGCAATAGTTTCAGATACCCCTCGCACGAGGAGGAATTTTGAGTTTACTCCCACTTTTACAACCATTTTTGCAATACTTCCCTTAATATTCGCAAGACAATCCCAATCTGTTAAGTTTCCATCCAATTCGCAAGGCAATCCCAATTTGTGAAAGTCATTAGAATATAGTTTAAGATCCATATAACAACTAAATATATACTCACTCCATCCCAAATTAATTGCCCTACTTTCCATTTAAGACGTCCCAAATTAAAGGTGCCAAATAGGGTTTATTTGTCTAGGATATAAAATAAAAATAAGTCCTTTCAGAGATGATTTTAAACTTCAGATTCAGATAAAAACAAATGCACTCTAAGAGTCCACTTTCCTTTTTTGGGCGTATTAATGAATCGGTCTTGATCTTGGCCATTGATCGAGTCTATCCTTAATAATGTCGTTCTTAAATAGAGACTATTAGTTTTCGAAGGAGGGAGTATATTATCAAATAAATAAATGAGGGGATTTTGTAAACCTGTTGCAACAGTGTGTCAAAACTTGACAAGTGGGCAGGCACATGCAACCACAGTGCAATCGGAATGAAATAAAAAAGCTGAGAGCGTTGCTTAGAACATATAAAAAAACCTCAGGTACTTGCTCATTGGCACACTCAGGTAAGTCTCCTATTTTCATTGGATTAAATGTCTCGGATGAAACCTTTGTCAACTCTTGGGTCATGGACTCGGGAGCTACCGACCACATGACGCACTCATCAAAAAAATTTAGCATATATACACCTTGCCCAATCAGTAGGAAAATTGCCACAACAGATAGTTCATTAACCACGGTAGCAGGAATAGGAGATATCCAATTTAGTCCTTCACTTGTGCTAAAAGATGTCCTCCATGTTCCAAAGTTGTATGCTAGTTTTGTGTCCATACAAAAACTTACTCAAGATTTGTGTTGCCATGTCATTTTTCACCCTACTTATTATGTTTTGCAGGATCGGGATTCGAGGAGGACAATTGGACCGGGATTTGAGCAAACCACCCTTGTCTTTTCTATCTGGAAGTAGCTTATCCAATAAATAAAAAATTTGGCTTTATCATCGTAGCCTTGGGCATCCATCATTTAGGACTCTCAAGTGTATGTTTCATTCTCATTATAAAAGGTTAGACGTTGTGAATTTGCAAAACATAAACGTGTACCTTTTCCAATAAGCAATAAAAGAAGTTCAGTCCCTTTCTTTTTAATCCACAGTGACATTTGGGGTCCCTCCACTATTATAATATTTTTAGTGCACGATGGTTTGTATCATTCATTGATGATTGCACAAGGGTCTCTTGGATTTTTCTACTAAAAACAAATCAGATGTGAGTTTTGTTCCCCCTAATTTCCATGCCATGGTACAAAATTAGTTTGGTGTAAAAATCATTCGTTTTAGGTCAGGCACTGCTAGGGATTATTTCAATCAGGTCTTAACTTCATACTTTCAAAAGGAAGGATTAATTCACAAGCCACCATGTGTAAATACCCCACAACAGAATGAGTTGCTGAAAAAAAAATGGTCATCTCCTTGATACGACTCGAGCATTTTTGTTTCAAAATAATGTGCTGAAGTCTTATTAGGGGAAAGCAGTTCCAACAACAGTATACCTCATAAACAGGTTACCATCTAGAGTCTTGGATTTCAAGAGTCCCTTGGAAATTCTTTCCAAATTCTATCCTAACCTACGTACTTCCAACAATCTTGTTCCTAAGATCTTTGGGTGTGTGTCGTTTGTCCATGTTCATAGTCCAAACAGGAGAAAATTAGATCCAAGAGCAATAAAGTGCATTTTTGTGGGATATTCTCCAACTCAAAAGGTATTAAATGCTATCATCCACCCACCAAAAGGTTTTATACCTCTGTCGATGTCACATTCCATGAAAGGGGATCCTATTTTTCTACTCCTTATCTTTAGGGGGAGAATCGAGTCATGGAAGATAAGGACTTCTTTCTAATTGATCTTTCTTCATCATCAATACCTGTGTCTTCTGTTGAGTCTATTGAATCTATGTCGCCTGTCCCTATTAAACTTGTATCTCGATCGCCTCGGTGGTTTGCCAAAGTGTACTCAGAGATAAAGCTTCAGTTCCTCAACTTGCAGCAGTCCAAGAATTTGACTTGGATCTGGAAATGAGGTAACACTTCCTACTTCTTCTGTACAAACAGAATCTGAAGGTCATTTGGGTAGCAACCTAAATCAAGACCTTCCTATTGCTATTTGGATAAAAACCAGAGTGTACCAAACGTCCATTGTACCCACTGTCACATGTTGTGTCATTTGAAAAAATTTCAGCATCTCATAGGAGTTTCCATGTAAACCTAAACGGTATCCTCGTCCTTACCAAACTATTAGAGGCTTTATATGATGAAAATTGGAAACAAGCTATAAATGTAGAGATGGAGGCCTTAGAATAGAACAAAACATGGGAGATTGTGAATTTACTTGCAGGAAAAAAGGCATGTGGGGTGCAAATGGGTGTATGCCGTGAAATACCGAGCAGATGGATCACTGGAAAGGTACAAAGTGAGGTTGGTAGCTAAAAGGGTATACTCAAATATATGGTGTGGATTATCAAGAGGCTATATTCAAATATATGGTGTGGATTATCAAGAGATATTCGCCCCATCTACCAAGATGAATACCATAAGAATTATGTTATCTTTGCCAGCTAATTATGAATGGTTCTTGCAACAGTTTGATGTCAAAAATGCATTTCTGCATGGACACCTTGAATAAGAGATTTATATGGAAATCCCTCCTCGATTTGGAAGTAACCGTGCTACTAATCAGGTATGTAAGCTTAAGAAAGCCTTGTATGGACTCAAACAGTCTCCGAGGGCATGGTTTGGAAGATTTGCTAAGGTGATGACTGATATGAGATACAGATAAAGCCAGGGAGATCATACGTTATTCGTCAAATTCAGGGAGAGTCACAACACTTCGATATATATTGATGATATCATCGTGACAGAAAATGATGGAAAGGAGAGACAGGATTTGAAGCAACACTTGGACAAAGAATTCGAAATCAAAGAAGTAGGGAGATTGGAGTACTTCCTAGGAATTGAAGTTGCACACTCTAAGAAGGGAATCTTTATCTCTCAACAAAAGTATGTTCCAGATCTACTAAGAGAGACAGAAAATTGGCGTGTAAACCAGCAAGCACACCAATAGACCCCAATCACAAGCTCGGAGAAGCTGAGGAGGATGTTGTAACAGATAGAGAAATGTATCAACGTCTAGTAGGCAGACTCATTTACTTCTCTCACACTAGGCCAGATATAGCCTATAATGTCACAATCCAAGGGAGGTTCATATACAAGCTATAAACCAAGTATTACAATATCTTAAAGAATTCCAGGGAAGGGAATTATGTTCAAGAGAAGCACAAGCCTAGTGCTTGAGGCATATACTGATGCAGATTATGTTGGATCTGTGGTTGAGATTATGTTATATCCGTGGTTGAGAGAAGATCGACCTCAGGGTATTGTACCTTTCTTGGTGGGAACCTGGTGACAGAGAAATAAGAAACAAAGTCTAATGAAAAGATCAAGTGTTTAAATGGAGTTTTGAGCAATGGTCATGGAGTTTGTGAACTATTATGGTTAAAAATCATACTAGAAGATTTGAAGATCCCGTGGCATGGTCCGATGAGACTTTATTGTGCCATAATGCTGTGCAACATGATCGAACAAAGCATATAGAAGTAAATCGGCACTTCATCAAAGAGAAGCTAGATGTGTCTACTAACCGGCAACTGGCAAATGTGCTCACCAAAGGACTAGCAGTGTGAGGTTTCAAACAATTATGTCCAAGATGAGAACTAGTTTGTACATTATAAATATGTACCATTCTTCTTCCATGAAATAGAAGAAAAATACAATTATTTTTCACAATTTCCATTAAAACTAACACCATCACAACCATAATCAACCATCCACGAAAGTGACGCTGGCAAAGCTCGTGTTTTCGGAAAAAAAAATGTAGCAGGTTATAGCCACAATGCAAACCCATATGAGGATGCAAAAATTCTACTTAGCTTTTGGACTTTCAAAATGATTTGAATTTAACATAGCAATGGAAAGTTTTTCATCCATGAGGGATACTTGCTTAAATGATTTCAATATCATCTCTT
Organism: Sambucus nigra; assembly: GCA_949130495.1. Classification (NCBI taxonomy): domain Eukaryota; kingdom Viridiplantae; phylum Streptophyta; class Magnoliopsida; order Dipsacales; family Adoxaceae; genus Sambucus; species Sambucus nigra. The sequence continues at coordinate 18,842,654 of OX422224.1, forward strand.
GCCCCGGCTTTTCTCGACCGAGCTTGTACAAGAAGAGGAGGAATTATAAACTTGAGTCTCGATTTATAACCCAAAAGCCTGGATCAGTGATCACATTGAAATTGGAAAGATGGGGGCGAATGACAGTATCAAAGTAAAAAAGAAATAATGAATGCTGAAATTGTAAAGAATAGCAAATCTCTCCCTACAACAAAAATCATTTATCACATGGATTGTCTGAGTTGTGTGTGTGTGTGTGTATGTCTGTGTGAGTGTGCGTCGGGCTAATGTCCTCCATGTTACAAGAGAATTTGTAGAACACACATCTCTTAAACTTTCGAAGAGGGTATCTTTCACTTTAAAAAGATACTACCGTGCAATTTATTGGTGAGAAATTTACAACCCAAGTAGTCCAAAATTTCATATTGATGGTAAAGGGCAAATCTGTCCAAATTTTGTTTCTCGCCTAAGCATATAAGCTCCGCACTAATAAAAAAATGAACTTGAGTTTTCACTAAATAAGAATTCAAACTGGACTGGATGGAATAAGATCTTCATATAAAGGGGTTTTGACCAAATTCTGCACACAACAAAGAAAAAGAACACTTAAAACTGTATAACACAGAAGAAAAATGTCAAATGTGATTGTTGAAGGATAAGTTTAATAAAAATATAGAGGTGGTGTGTGATTATATTCCTATCTTGGAAAGTAAGATCTTAGGTTATTTACGTTGTTAACTCACTGACACTTCTCTAACTAAATGGCCCAAGCACCAAGATCACTCTTCCCCTAAGTCATAGGTTTGTTTTACATCTCTCATCCAATTAGAACTACTACCAATGTAAAGTTCTGTAATTCGAAGCCTATGGGCTAGTTACGCAGCCAATTCACAACTAATCGTTAAACTAGTGGAAAATTTTCATCATCAGTTTGATAAGCCCAAAAATAACAGATTATAAATATAGGTTAAAAACCATGGACACCCCTATATATGTTTGTGTCGGGCACCAGAACTTGTACTCCGAGAATTGTGTCCATCACTCATTGGAAATGTTAAAAGTTTAATTAATCACACGTTCAAATACTCCCAAATAAAGAATGAGAAAATGTCATCAAACTCCATGTCACCCCGAATAAGAAAAGCTCCATTGTATGAGATGGGAATGTGGAACGTTGCTTAGGTCATACCAAGTGCACAAGGCTCTCGCTTTACTGCAGGGTCTAGGAGAGACAACCTTACCCCCATATATGGAGAGGTTGCTCCCATGTCTTGAACTCGAGACAAACCGTAGCTTGAGCGAGGGCACTTACCATTGCACCATTACTACTAAATAATTGAACAAATTAATCAACTACCTGAATTGAACTCCTTATGTTTTATGCAGTTTGTCCGGTTTAGCTTCAAAATTTTCCATCCTAGTAAGTTCCAATTAATTAGTTTTACGGTTCTCTACAAAAAAAGAAATACTGCGGTAACAAATAAGAATGGAATCAAGAAATATTTGGAGTAAACAATCTCAGTATCGTACGACTGATGTTTGACTTTTAGGATCATGCAACTAGTCCACAAATCAAAAATAATTATTTAATCTTATCAGACCCGTGTTGCATCCATTCCAGTTACTGTATATAACTGCGAAATCTACCTTAATAAGGTGAGTGTAAGAAAAAGTGTAAGCATAGCATAAGGGACAATATATGTAAGATGATATAAACTAGGATTTGTTGCCCTTTGGGTCCAGCAATTATAAGTAATGTTAGGCTGGGGTGCATTTTCACTTTTTGAGACGCTTTTGAATATTTCTCACAAACGCGTCGCAAAAGTGAAAATGGACCCCATAGTGCATATATCCAAAACTTCAAACCCTAACATGAAATTACGCCAAAGTGCAAATAACCCTATAAATTATTGTAGCCTTTACCTCTCACAACGACGTCCAGATGCTATACATTTTATCTTCACATATCCTCCCGGATCCATTCCCCCACCTTTGCTCGTGTCTGGCTTCAATAACGAAGTGGCCTCCCATGATAGATACGATATTATCTCTAACCAATTCTCGTTTTCATCTTCCTCACCCGTGAGAAGGTTTTCAACCTGCAACAGCTGAGACACTAACGCCCTAAAGTGACCATCAACCACGCTCTTCATGGCCTTCTTGTGCTCCTCGTTAGACCTATCCCTACTATGAAACTCACCACTTCCAAAACTGCTTGAATTACATAAACGACCCCATTCTCCAGTATTATCCCCGTCGCCATCATCTTCGTCGTCAAACAGAAGAGATTCCCTCTCATCTTCTCCGTCTTTTGGCTCTGGCGGGAGCCAAAGAACTCCGTTGTTCTCAAAATCCACAGGCTTAGCACCAACATCTTCCAAAGCATATAAAGTGGAAGGCGCTTCACATTCATCGCCAATATCATGTTTTTGTGTATCAAAACTGTTGTGTAAAGGAGTGTTGCTCATGCATTTCACATCAATGGCTTCTTCATCGGGATGCACTTTATGTGATCCATAGACATTGTCAACCTCACCAAACTGAAACTGCCCATAATAACCATTAACCTGAGGGAAATTCACTGGGTTGGAATCTAATTGATGAACACCAAATTCGTCGTCATCATCATCAATCCTGATGCCAAATAATGTAGAAGCAACAATTAACTAATTATAGCTCAACAAAATCTGCAAAAATAGACCGTAACTATACTAAAATTGCATGATTAAAAAAGAATAAGTAGCAAAGTAGGAACTCTTCAAAGTGATATATAAGCATCATTAGCAGGAACACAAAACAAGTGAAGTCCATTATCAATAGTTCGGTGTAAAAAATATTCCTTGATCAGTAAATAAAACTCTTTCACTACTCAGAGACAGTCACTGACGGAAATCTCACTATACCAACTTATGCTTTGAATTAAAGTATAAATTACAGAAGTCTTATGTATTTTGGATATTACTAGTTCTAAATTTCATGTTGATGAAACAGCATGTAAGAGTGATTTGTCAAATCGAGATTTTTTAGGACTAAATCTTTCCATTAAACTTGTTCAATGACAAGTAATATTCAACTCATACATTTTAGTATAATCTTCTTAACTCATTTTTATTGTAATGTTATATTTAGTTTGATTTATCTTACCAATGTGTATCCTTCCCATGCTACGAAGTATCAAAGCAGTGTCAATTTAGTATCCAAAATTTAGAATTTAATCATTCAATTATATACACATAACTATAATGAATTATTTCTCTCACACGAATACCCTTTTAAAATAATCTTATTCATTCTTACTTTTGTTGTGATTATGCTAAAGAAAAGTTTCATCTAGATATCCAATAATACTGTTTATTTGTAACAAAATGTACCAAACGTGTACTTTATATGTATCCACAAAGTATCTGAGATCATTTGTGAAGTATCCAGAATAAATGTTTCTTCATTTAATATTTGACACACACAAAAAGTATCAGAAACATATATATAAGTATCTACAGGTATCGGTATATCCAATACAGATACATAGCCTTCGTACAATATCCGTTCTTCTCAATTACGTGCAAGGGGAGCTTAAAACATAAGATGGAAACTTCTCCTCAGATTAAAGTGGAGGATTCACCTTCATCTTAGATAGACCAAGGAGGTGTAACTGCACAGCTCCTTAATTTTTGGCGTTGGTTAAAAAACTCCCTATGAATAGAAAAGGTATACAAGGGATAATTCTCATACTTTGGTCCCTAATCACACCGTAATTCTCTCGTACATTTTGGAGAGATTAAAAGACTTCGAGTATGCTTAGAATCGACGACTTTGTGAGTTTTTATCATCAAATCATAAGGTCTATAACAACGACAAGCGTCTATCAAAAATCTACCAATTCATATACTGCCCCTGTCCCAAGTTAAGAAAATTCAGAGACCCGTTTTCCTTTTTCGTCCTTCTAATAATAGTATATAAAATTTGGTGAGATTCCAAAGTTAATACCCATAATAATAATTATTGGAGGGGCAGTGACCCAAGTCCGTGTGTTGCATTCTAAAGGTATTCGTAATTCATAGTAGGATAAATTTGGATGTTACGATTTTGACTTAATTTTTTTTTACTTTCAAAGAGTGACTCGTAATTTGGGATGGAGGGAATGGGTAATGTAAAAATGTCATAAACGGACACTTTTAAAATACCAATACAATACTACTCATTGCAATATAGTGTGAACTATGCAGAAAGAAATTAGAGAGTTGGAAAATTCATGTTCATACAAAATTCAAATTGGCTAGGGAACCGATCCCCCAAGTTCGCAACATGCTCATTGCCCCTTCTTGATGCTACCACACCTTTCTACATTTGTCTCAATTACAACATCCGCGTTTCGTAGGCTCGACTCGGAAGAGTAAAGCTTATGTTGGTCAGAGCCCACCGAGTATGAAACCGACGCAAGAGTAGTGTTACTACTATTGGCGGTGATATTAGACTTCGTAGTGCTAAAACTCGTATTCGATGGCGAAGAACTGAGATCCAAGTTTGCAACATGGGCCCCGTTGCCATCATCAACGGTATCGGCTAACCCTAACTCCCATTGCTTGAAACAGAAACTACAAACCCTAATCTTCTCCCACTCTTCGTGGACCAACTCGGGCTCACTAGACGGTGCCGGGACCCAATTTGAAGTACACTTGCCACAGAAAACTCGGCCGCAGTGTCGACAATGGTGTCGACGGTTGAATAATGTGAACTAAGAGTCGCATTCGTAGAAAACCCTACAACTCTCATCGGGTATCCAAAAGTCCCTCGATACATTAGCCCGATTGGAACGCCACAGGACAATGGAATTTAATAGGCCTACTAGATCACAACAGATTGAGTTGTCCGATGCAGCCATGGACAAATAATACGAATCTCATTCATCACGAAATGATCATTTATATACTGTCATATCCAAAGCCATACATATAAGTGGCAATGATCAAGATTTTAGCATTCGAATGCTGAATGCTTAATGTTGAACTCTCTTCTGTTTCAATGAACCTCTGAATGTCCCGCTGAAGGATATAATCGATCAATCAATACGCTTTACAAATGATTATTGCTGCAATTGCAATTCCTTATTCTCCATTTGAATCCAAGAAACCATTTTTTCCTTCTCAGTTCTTGATTGTCCATAGTCATTCACTGAAACACAAGATACGATTCAGAAACCCAACCGTGAACCCATATGCAAAAATGTCATTTTAAATTAGGATGATTTGGACTTCGGTCCCCACTGATTAGTCCAAGGGCCAAGAGTATACAATAAAAATGAGGGGGGTCAAAGTGAAAATTCGACAAATCAACGGGGCCCAAATTTCAAATCAGCCTTCAAATTACAATAGGACACAAATCAAAATCCCTGAGATGTTGTACTGCAGGCAAAATTTTGACTGCACTAATCAACTCAAGCACCTTTAAAAAAAAATAGGAATAAGCAATCAGTCATTATTACCAAAAATAAATATCTTCTAAAACATATAGCTAGAAACTTGTAATTTGCAAAATCAACAACGAAAATATTCTTACTGAAAATTTGTAAAATAATTGTATACAAGTACAAATATGTTGAAAACATCCTTTATTTTGTACTCAGAAACACATTTTGTTTTTGCTTCAAAGTTCTTGATTGATTATATATATGCACTAACCAAGCCTCTTAGTCCAGTGGTATAAGACTGCCATTGAGACACTCTTGGGGGTGGATTGTGTTTGGTCTCCAGTTCGATCCCCGGCACTGTCGAAACAATGCTTGGCCAGCGGAAGCTCTGAACCGCGGATGGGGGATTAGTCGAGGTGCACGTAAGCTGGCCAGACACCTCATGGTATGCTATCAAAAAAAATATTATATCTATGCACTGAAACCCTAATTCTGATACCCATTACAAATAATTGTCACAACAATTGCATATCTTTATTCTCCATCTCAATCCAAGAAACCCTTTTTCCCTTCTAAGTTCTTATTTGTTCTCATTCACTCACTGAAACCCTAGATACAATTCAAGAAACCTAACTGTGAACCAGTAGGCAAAATACACATTTCAATTTACAAATCAAAATCCCAAAATTTTGCTTCACCCAATCAATCTGATCATCTTACAATATTAAACAAAAAAAAAGTAATTTGCAAAATCAATCATCCCAAACTCAATAGATAAATATTTTCATATAATTAAAAAACATGTAACATACAAAATCAACAACAAAAATATTGTCAATAAAAAAAATCTGTATAATAATTTCAATTCTTGATTGTTCATATTCATGCATTGAAACCCTAGTTCTAAACCCACTATCATAATAACAATTGAAATTCTTTAATCTCCATCTTAATCCAAAAAACCCTTTTTTCCTTCTAATTTCTTGATAGCTCATATTCACTGAAACCCTAGATACAATTAGAAAGGAAAAAAAAACTGTGAACCAGAACCCAAAAATCCCATTACAAACTACAAATCAAAATCGAATATTTTTGCTTCACCCAACCGAATCAATCCAATCACCTTATAAAATTAAAACAAAAAATCCCAATAAGCAATCAAACATTTCGAACTCAGATAAATATTTTCATATAACTAAAAACATGTAATTTGCAAAATCAACAAAAAAAATATTAGTTCATAATCATGCATTGAAACCCTAATTCTAAACCCATCGAAAATTATTATAATGACAACTACAATTCTTTAATCTCCATCTCAATCCAAGAAAACCTTTTTTCCTTCTAATTTCTCAATTGTTCATCTTCACTGAAACCCTACATACAATTAAAAAAGACGAATGCGAACCAGTGCCCAAAAATCCCCTTTCAATTTACAAATCAAAATCATAAATTTTGCTTCACCCAATCAATCCAATCACCTTATAAAATTAAAACAAAAAATCCCAATAAGCAATCAACCATTCCAAACTCGAATGAAATATTTTAATATAGCTAAAATCACGTAATTTGCAAAAATCAACAACGAAATTTTAGTTCATATTCATGCATTGAACCCCTAATTCTAAACCCATTATAAATTAATCTAATAACAATTGCAATTCTTCAATCTCTATCTCGATCCAAGACACTCGTTTTTCCTTCTAATTTCTTAATTGCTCATATTCACTGAAACCCTAAATACAATTCAGTAAAAACCCAACTGTGAACCAGTGACCAAAAATCCCATTTCAAATTAAATACCAAAATCCCAAAATTTTGCTTAACCTTATAAAATCAAAACAAAAAATCCCAATAAGCAATCAAAACATTCCAAACTCAAATGAAACATAATATAGCTAAAAACATGTAATTTACAAAATCAACAACAAAAATATTAGTTAATATTCATGCATTGAAACCCTAATAGCAATTGAAATTCTTTAATCTCTATCTCAATCCAAGAAACCCTTTTTCCTTCTAATTTCTTGATTGCTCATATTCACAGAAACCCTAAATACAATTCAGAAAAACCCATTTCAAATTACAAATCAAAATCCCAAAATTAATACAAAAAATCCAATAAGTAATTTGCACAAATACATTTTTCTTCATCCAATCACCTTATAAAATTAAAACAAAAAACCTAATAAGCAATCAACCATTCCAAACTCAGATAAATATGTAATTATAGCTAAAAAACACGTAATTTACAAAATCAACAACAAAAATATTAGTTCATATTCATGCATTGAAACCCTAACAACAATTACAATTCTTTAATCTCTATCTCAATACAAGAAACACACTTTTTCTTCTAATTCACTGAAACCCTAGGTACAATTCAGAAAAATCCAACTGTGCCCAAAATTCCCATTTCAAATTAGAAATCAAAATCCCAAAATTAATACAAAAAACCCTATAAGTAATTTGCACAATATACATTTTAACATTGCTAAAAACATATAATTTACAAAACCAACAAAGAAAATATTCTTAAGAAACATTTTAACATAGCTAAAAACATTTGTATGATAATTTACAAAACCAATAAAACATTTGTACCTTTAAATAAAATGGATCATGGAAATTTGATCTTGGATTGGAGAGGAAAAATAACACGCTAGCTACCAATGGGTGTGTTACAAAAAGATAAAAAAGGGTCGTATGTTGAAAAACACATGCACGAGTATTATTTTATATTTTATTCAATCATGCAAATTCTTTAATGTCAATAAAAAGGATATGGCGTACTCAAAATTGTGAAGATATCAAAAAAATGTTGTATTTATGTTTTTAGAAAAGTCTGTGTAAAATAATATGGAGTTATGTAAAAATAACATGTAATTGAATAAATTTGTTTGTGGATATTAATGTAATTGAACGGGGGAAATTAAAAGCAATAATGAAAAGTATTCGCGTAAAAGAAAATGTACCTTATTGATGTTGATGATATAATGCAGATAAATAAATGTAAGGAAGAGGGGGATGAGTATGAGACTATGATTTATATAGTTACGTCCAAATTAGACCTGTGTTCATGAAGGATGCTCACTCTTCGGAGATGATGAGTTACTGGATTTAGTGTATAGAGGGGCTTTCAAGTTTGGTAGGGTTTCGCCAAAGTGTGAATGAGTTACCAAATGAGGAGGTGCGGGGTTATATTTATGACAGTAAGATGAGACATCACGTGCTTGCCACGCGACCTAGTAGAGCCTCCTAGACAATTCTAAAAGATTATTTAAGATGTTTGCATTAAATAGTTAGCATGAGTAATGAGGTTGTTTTTGTTTTAAATACCTTCCATTTTTCCCACTTCACCAACTCACCTTCCCATAATGACCCCCCCCCCCCCCCCCCCAATCTCTTCTCTCTCTATCTCACACACAAACCACCACCACCTGTTGAATGAATCCATAAATGACAAAATTTAAAACCAAAAATGTTATCACAAAAAAATGGTATTGAATTGACATTTTGTTTATGGTCTGGTTTTAAGAATTTTGTACACGATTTTGTTTTTTCACTTTGTTTTGAGATTTGGTGTTGGCGAAAGGTTGTGACGATGGGTGTTGGGGTCGGGGTTGGGTGTTGGGATTTGGATTTGTAGGTTTTGGGTTTGCTGGTTTTCGTTTAGATGTGGTGTTGGTGGTGGATTTATAGGTTTTGGGTTTGCGACGGTGGGTGGTGTATTTTCAGTTGGTGGTGGTGGTGGTGGTGGAGGGAAATGGGCAGAGATGGCGGTGGGTGGAGGGGCAGAGGTTTCAAATGTGTGAGTGGGGAGAGGATATGAGCGGAGATGGAAGTCGGGGTGGGTTTTTCCAGGGGTCGAGATTGTGTTAAGGGAATGTGGGGAGGGAGAGAGGTTTGGAGGGGGGTGGGCCTATCGAGAGTGGGGTTTGTGTGTGTGCCAAGGGTGGGGTTTTGGGCGGGGGGGGGGGGGGGGGGTATCAGGAGTGGGTGTGGGTAAACATAGTTCCACGATGAATGTAGGTGACAAAGTTGTCCTTAAATAGGAAGGGGGGAAGAAGTTTTATTGTGTTGACAAAAAATATTAAGAAATTTCTTCGAGTAAATAATAATTTTCATATATGTATAATTGAGAAAAAATGCGCCAATGGGGTATGTCGACCCAAAAACTGTCAAGAGAAGAAAGAAAATGATAAGAAAATGCTACAAATGTCAAGGTGTTGGTCACGAGTCATTTGAATGCCCCATTAGACTAATGAGGAAAGCCAATGAGAAGAAGGCTTTGATTTCACTCTTAGTAATAGTGACTCGAACTTCGAGAGTTGTAAGTATTCCTTTGAGAAAAAATTCACAATGTTCAACACCATCCAGGATATATCTAGTCCTAGGTCTTCCTTTATTGAAAATAAGGTTATAGATGAAGACATAAGATCCTAATCATAAAGCTCATGTGATGAAGAAGATAGATGTTTCTATAGAGACGGAGGTAGAAGTGAATATGGATATAGAAGTGAATAAGTTTATATATGAAGGCAGAGGGTCCCAATCGTTGCTTCTAAATAAAACTCTGCTCGAATGAACGAAGCTCTGCCTAACAAGGCACCCCAAAAGGGGATACTCTCCCGGGAAAAATTCATTTAGCCCGACCCCTAATTAGGGACCCGACTATGAACTTTATAACGTTGATATTTTTAAGCCTGGCCCTCATATATATTTTAATAAATTGTCCATATTTGTTTATTGAAATGACATAATCATATGTTAAATAAATACTAATTAAATGCCACGAATAAATACATGCATGAAAACACAGTTTTTAAAACTGTTCTCACGAAGTGTTCGTAAGCCGAGTTAGCCTAAAATGTTGCACTAGCCAAAAGTCTAAAATCAAACTACTCCCACCACTTTTTTGGTCGAATAAAAACTGTCTCAATGAGGGTACCCTTCCTATATATATGTTTTCATATAAATACTTGTCAAGCTTTGGCCTTTGATTAACGTATTGTTAACATATAAATATATCAATCCAACACAAATGAAATTGACCTATTAAGGACTAGGCTCCATAAATACTGTAATGTTGTATATTGTATACTTGGTATCCCATTGCCTACACCAGAAAATATGTACCGTTTGTTGGAACTACATTGGCTTTGATCCTAAGTCTTTTTGGATACGTAGGCGTTATACCGAACAAAATTCGTGAATCCCAATCCTCCTAATACGTATAAATTCTTCGCATTTATCCCCGTAGTTTAGAATCTTTTAACATTCCGTACGATGTAATTCAAGTTGATTTATCTATTATTATTGCTATTGACATTATCTAACGAGTACGCCGAGTTTTGTGTATTTCTCATAAATTTTGCAGGTTCATAGTGCACGAGAAGAAAGAAAGAAACTAGAGGAAAGAAAGAAAGAAAAAGGAAGAAAAGTCAAAAGAGCAAAAGAGTAATTGGCAGTTGGAATTCGGACAAGAAGTTTAAAAAAGAGTTGAAGACCTATAGACTACGAGCACATAGAAAGAGATGGCATCCAAATCCGAGTCCCAGAGCACAAGTTACAAAGCTTCAAATTGAGAGAAAAATTACAAGGAATGAGGAAGTTCTATAGAAGCCAAACCGAACCCATGGAGGCAAAAAAAACCGATCCGGATGCTAGCCAAGTTGCTATAAAGACCAAACCGAGCCGGTAGAGTAGAAAACGAGCCGGTCCGGTGATGAAGAATGTCCCTAAATAGAGCAAACCAAATCGATAGCGTGGAAAATGAACCGGTCCGGTTGTGGCAAGAATTCAGTGTAAACGAACCGATGGATTTAACTAGATCGGTTTGGCTATTTAATATCAAAATTATCCTCTTTCGAAATAAGAGTTGTACATGGTTGAAACTCTTGTAAAAATAAAAGTGTATAAATTCCAACGTATTTTTTAGAGCGCCTTTTTTAGATTAATTCAGAGTCATTTTAATTTAGAGAGAAGAAGTTTACAAGTTTGATCTGCAATTTAGAATTCTGCTAATAAAGTCGTTCTTTCTTTTTTTATTTAAATTCCATTGATTTCGTGCAAATTTTATTTAATTCAAATTGATCTCAATTTCACTTTCTCCTTTTAGTTTTTACATCATCATGATTTTAATTTCCTGCATTTTAGATAACAGTCGTTTAGTTAATTGCAGTATGCTAGACTAGATTTCTAAGGGTTGGGGTGCATGAACCCAACCCAATGTAGTTTGCATGTATAAAAATTATTTTTGAATTAAATGTTGATTGAATCGTGTTGTGTAGTGAACATAACCATCATAGATCTTTTAACCTCGTTTGCCCTAGGTAACCGGGGTGTTTAAGAATGCGATGTGCGTGTTTACTATTGCAGCACTACTTTATTCTTGCTCTTGATTACGTATGATATCAACTATCTAATTCAAAAGCTAGTTTTCTATTCGACAAATGTACTAGGGTTTGGGGGATTGTATTCCAACCTACTTTCCTCATTCATATTTAATCACTTGCAGTTGTTTTAATTTTTCTCACGTAATTTAGTTAGCTTAATTTAAATTTCATTTAGTTAATAGAAAACAGTCTCCAAATCAATCACCTTTTCATTTCTTTCCTAGAGTCAGTTTAGTCGTCACGAGCGATCGTCCTGTTTCCCTCAGGATTCGACCCCGTTTTACTGGGTTATTACTTACACGACGGGTTTGCACTTTAACTAATATATGAACGCACTATAGACACATTTTCAGTCACGCCAATTATCAATAGGGTATGTCTCTATCTCCAGTCCAAACATGGAGTAACCATCTCAAGGACTACGACACCTCGAAATTTTAATCATATCGATAAAGGATACGTAGATCTCTGTCGGTGGCTTCTGGTCGACTCCAATCCTATATACTCCCTACCATCTAGTGATCACCCAACGATGGTAATATTATATTCCCCTACCTGTAATTTTCAGACCCACTCTCATTATGAACCTCCACTAAAGATACTTGTTGCCCTATAGATAGTTTCTCCACCTTTACAATCCAATTCCTACGTTTTCACACACATCATGTCGGAACTTTGAACTATGTAATCTTTGATATGGTTTCCAAACGAGTACGTAGGCATAACACCGAGTCCATATCGCAAGCACATACCTCGACAATATGTCTCTTAATATATTGTCCCTATCGAAATGCATTCATATATCATCCCCCATTCCTTATCCATTTCTAATTAGAACGAGATATCAAAATATCTTAAAGTCGTGATCTTTCACGCACCTCCATACAAACGCTCAAATGCATACATATTGATCACAAACTGAACTACATATGCTTTGATCTCGTGGCTACCCGGGTACATAGGCGCAACACTAAGTCCTTCTCGTGAGCATAAACCTCGACAATATGCCTCTTTATGTATTTTCCCTACGGATATGCTCTCATCTACTACCTCTTATACCATCTCTCTCACATACCGCAACTGAGATATCAAACTATCTCAAGCCACGGCTCCTCGCGCATACACATATATATACTGATAACAGCCTCATATTATACAATTTAAGCTCCCTCACACCCATATCTAGTAACGACATTCCGTTATACAAGTTGAGATCCCCCGTACACATATATAAAATAAACTAGTGTCTCTGAATAATCGAAAAACCCTAACACGAAATAAACCAAGGCTCCGGCCTAAACTCAGGGCGTGCAATAAATATTGGATATGGTGTCTACTAGAGACAGACACTCGTATTTTCATAGGGATCACAAGCCCCACACTACGAGGCCCCCTGCCCAAATGCAGCGAGTCCTAACACCACAGTGGCGGCTCCATTGGGGAACTATTCTTATGCTTCCTTTATACTATGCTTAGTATCACTTCACTCCCCCGACGGATGGTTGAGAGAGAAGGTTTTGTTGATGATCATTTTATTCAACAAACCCACTGTAGAGTATTTGATAGAAATATTGGATCCCTAAATAAAAAAAATGAATATAGAAGAAGCAAAAATCTAAATTAAAAGTCTGAAATTTTTGAAATCTATAAAAATGCATTATGAGTAAGAGTGATGAAAGAATAAGTTAATTGATTTTGACAGTAACGTACCTGAATGGAAGGTTCAAATCAAGAGAGGTATTAAGAAGAAAGGAAGTTCAAACTTCAAATGAAATATGGCCCACAAACTGGCATATGTCGAAGAGAGAGAGAGAGAGAGCCAAGCAGCAATGCAATGATGAAGGTGGGTTTCACCCTCCTCTATTCTTCGATTAACGTCTACATACAAGAAAGAAACCCAAATCGAGTTAAGATCAACATATCGGGTCAAACCCAAATTGGATGGGTCACCAGATCTGAGCAAGCATTGACGAATAGAGATCGCAAAACCCAAACTATCCATTTTTACATACCACATAGCTTTATACGAAATAACCACCAGAGTATAAAAAAAAGGCAATTAGAAAGAGGATATTTTGAAATCTTAATGTGTGCGCTTAGAACACATGTTATCAGGAGTCTTTGTTAGATTATTCTATAATAGACTTTGAGCAATAAAATGTATAAATTTAATTTAAATGCTTTAGGAATTTCATATCCCTTTACTAAGTTTTTACAAACTTCTTGATTTTGTATCATGTATAATATTTATAATAGTGGTAGAATATACATTTCCTATACATTTAATATATGATAATATATATAATAATATTTATTTAATCATTAAATATTAATTATTTTAATGGGAACCAATTCAACAGTTGAATTGTTATTATCACTTTATAATTTATCATTGTGTTTTATGTTTTATTGTATAGAACTGTTATTTCACCACTTTGGACCAACCAAAAAGAATAATAAGGGCATGGGATGTTTAGAAGTATCTTTTTTATATATAATATTATATAATCTGGGACAACTTTTAAATATAAGTAACTTTTCAATTTAGTAAAATGATTAAAATGTCTTTACCATTAATTTTTTATATTTTATATTGTTTTGAAAATAAATTTTTTTCCAATTAACTACTCACAATTGTAAACCAAAATAATATAAATTTAATTTGCATATTATGCGCCCATCGCACGGGTTTACAACTAGTTAATACTAAAACACTCACCTTACCCCGGCTGTTCTCTCCTCTCACAAGCAAATTGGAATTTCATTGGTTAACTACATCCATCCCCTTTCATCTTCAGTCTTTATATCTACCTGCCCTTTCATCTTCAGCCTTTATGTCTACCTCCATACACGACCACTTATATATTCACCATTCACACCAACAACATTTGCCACGCTTCCTCCATTCAATCAAATTTTCTCCTCCCTACAGGTAACTATTACATATAGCTAATTCCATCATGTTTATTTATTTGCCTTCATTTTGCCCAACATTTCTGTCAATATCATTTTTTATTCCATTCATATTTAATTCTATCCTGTTTTTTTTCCCGTTCATCTTGCTCAATATATCTGTCAATGTCATTTTTCCAACTGAGAAAATTGGTCAAGAAATTGGATTTTTGTTCTTTTGTGTTTGAGAGCATGGAATGTCACAACTATGCTAATTATAAAGAATTGAGTTGTGTTGTTTTGCCACACACTTTTAGACTTGTTTTTGTGTTAATCTCATTTTTTTATTATATTTCTGTTTACATTCCCCTTCGAAATTCCGATAGTCAAACAACTACTATTAACATCTGATCATGTTATCTTTTTTTTTTCATTCTTGTGAGTCATAAAATACAAAATAAAAATTAAGATCTATGATATATATATATATTTATATTTATATATATAGGGAGAGGTTCTCTAGTGAACCAAAAGAATGGACTTTTTAATGGACCGTAACAAAAAAAACATAACAACACATTAATTTAAATTCTTATAGTATAATTGGTCCGCGCCAGCGGCAACAAATACGTTAGGTGTTTATATATATTAATGTGTATGTATATATTTAAAAATAATGTTTGAATCGAATATCTGAATACATAATCAAAGGGCCCTCAGTTACAAACTTCTGGATTTTGTATCATGTCTAATATTTATAATAGTGGTAGAAAATACAATTCCTATACATTTAATATACGATAATATATATAATAATATTTATTTAATCATTAAATATTAATTATTTTAGTGGTAACCAATTCAACAGTTGAATTGTAATTATCACGTTATAATTTATCATTGTGTTTTAGGTTTTATTGTATAGAAATGTTATTTCACCATAATTAAGATTTTACTTTGGACCAACCAAAAAGAATAATAAGGGCATGGGATGTTTAAAAGTATCTTTTTTTTATATAATAATATAGAATTTGTGACAACTTTTAAATATAAGTAACTTTTCAATTTAGTAAAATGATTATAATGTCTTTACCATTAATTTTTTATATTTTATTTTGTTTTGAAAATAATTTTTTTCCAATTAACTACACACAATTGTAAACCAAAATTATATAAATTTAATTTGCATATTTATGTATCACGCCCGCGCATCGTGCGGGTTTACAACTAGTTAATACTAAAACACTCACCTTACCCCTGCTGTTCTCTTCTCTCACAAACAAATTGCAATTTCATTGGTTAACTACATCCATCCCCTTTCATCTTCAGTCTTTATATCTACCTGCCCTTTCATCTTCGGCCTTTATATCTACCTCCATACACGGCCACTTATATATTCACCATTCACACCAACAACATTTGCCACGCTTCCTCCATTCAATCAAATTTTCTCTTCCCTACCGGTAACTATTACATATAGCTAATTCCATCATGTTTATTTATTTGCCTTTATTTTGCCCAACATTTCTGTCAATATCATTTTTTATTCCATTAATATTTAATTCTATCCTGTTTTTTTTTCCGTTCATCTTGCTCAATATATCTGTCAATATCATTTTTGCAACTGAGAAAATTGGTCAAGAAATTGGATTTTTGTTCTTTTGTGTTTGAGAGCATGGAATGTCACAACTATGCTAATCATAAAGAATTGAGTTGTGTTGTTTTGCCACACACTTTTAGACTTGTTTTTGTGTTAATCTCATTTTTTTTATTATATTTCTGTTTACATTCCCCTTCGAAATTCCGATAGTCAAACTGCTACTATTAACATCTGATCATGTTATCTTTTTTTTCATTCTTGTGAACCATAAAATACAAAATAAAAATTAAGATATATATATATATAGGGAGAGGTTCTCTAGTGAACCAAAAGAATGGACTTTTTAATGGACCATAACAAAAAAAACATAACAACACATTAATTTAAATTCTTATAGTATAATTGGTCCGCGCCAGCAGCAACAAATACATTAGGTGTTTATATATATTAATGTGTATGTATATATTTAAAAATAATGTTTGAATCGAATATCTGAATACATAATCAAAGGGCCCTCAGTTACAAACTTCTTGATTTTGTATCATGTCTAATATTTATAATAGTGGTATAAAATACATTTCCTGTACATTTAATACATGATAATATATATAATAATATTTATTTAATCATTAAATATTAATTATTTTAGTGGGAACCAATTCAACACTTGAATTGTAATTATCACGTTATAATTTATCATTGTGTTTTATGTTTTATTGAATAGAAATGTTATTTCACCATAATTAAGATTTTACTTTGGACCAACCAAAAAGAATAATAAGGGCATAGGATGTTTAAAAGTATCTTTTTTTATATAATATTATAGAATTTGTGACAACTTTTAAATATAAGTAACTTTTCAAATTAGTAAAATGATTATAATGTTTTTACCATTAATTTTTTATATTTTATTTTGTTTTGAAAATAATTTTTTTCCAATTAACTACACACAATTGTAAACCAAAATTATATAAATTTAATTTGCATATTTATGTATCACGCCCGCGCATCGTGCGGGTTTACAACTAGTTAATACTAAAACACTCACCTTACCCCTGCTGTTCTCTTCTCTCACAAACAAATTGGAATTTCATTGGTTAACTACATCCATCCCCTTTCATCTTCAGTCTTTATATCTACCTGCCCTTTCATCTTCGGCCTTTATATCTACCTCCATACACGGCCACTTATATATTCACCATTCACACCAACAACATTTGCCACGCTTCCTCCATTCAATCAAATTTTCTCTTCCCTACCGGTAACTATTACATATAGCTAATTCCATCATGTTTATTTATTTGCCTCTATTTTGCCCACCATTTCTGTCAATGTCATTTTTTAATCCATTAATATTTAATTCTATCTTGTTTTTTTTCCGTTCATCTTGCTCAATATATCTGTCAATATCATTTTTGCAACTGAGAAAATTGGTCAAGAAATTGGATTTTTGTTCTTTTGTGTTTGAGAGCATGGAATGTCACAACTATGCTAATCATAAAGAATTGAAAAAGAATTGAGTTGTGTTGTTTTGCCACACACTTTTAGACTTGTTTTTGTGTTAATCTCATTTTTTTTATTATATTTCTGTTTACATTCCCCTTCGAAATTCTGATAGTCAAACTGCTATTATTAACATGTGATCATGTTATCTTTTTTTTCATTCTTGTGAGCCATAAAATACAAAATAAAAATTAAGATATATATATATATATATATATATATATATATATATATATGTGGAGAGGTTCTCTAGTGAACCAAAAGAATGGACTTTTTAATGGACCATAATAAAAAAAACATAACAACACATTAATTTAAATTCTTATAGTATAATTGGTCCGCGCCAGCGGAAACAAATACGTTAGGTGTTTATATATATTAATGTGTATGTATATATTTAAAAATAATGTTTGAATCGAATATCTGAATACATAATCAAAGGGCCCTCAGTTACAAACTTCTTGATTTTGTATCATGTCTAATATTTATAATAGTGGTAGAAAATACATTTCCTATACATTTCCTATATGATAATATATATAATAATATTTATTTAATCATTAAATATTAATTATTTTAGTGGGAACCAATTCAACAGTTGAATTGTAATTATCACTTTATAATTTATCATTGTGTTTTATGTTTTATTGTATAGAAATGTTATTTCACCATAATTAAGATTTTACTTTGGACCAACCAAAAAGAATAATAAGGGCATGGTATGTTTAAAAGTATCTTTTTTTTTATATAATATTATAGAATTTGTGACAACTTTTAAATATAAGTAACTTTTCAATTTAGTAAAATGATTATAATGTCTATACCATTAATTTTTTATATTTTATTTTGTTTTGAAAATAATTTTTTTCCAATTAACTACACACAATTGTAAACCAAAATTATATAAATTTAATTTGCATATTTATGTATCACGCCCGCGCATCGTGCGGGTTTACAACTAGTTAATACTAAAACACTCACCTTACCCCCGCTGTTCTCTTCTCTCACAAACAAATTGGAATTTCATTGGTTAACTACATCCATCCCCTTTCATCTTCAGTCTTTATATCTACCTGCCCTTTCATCTTCGGCCTTTATATCTACCTCCATACACGGCCACTTATATATTCACCATTCACACCAACAACATTTGCCACGCTTCCTCCATTCAATCAAATTTTCTCTTCCCTACCGGTAACTATTACATATAGCTAATTCCATCATGTTTATTTATTTGCCTTTATTTTGCCCAACATTTCTGTCAATATCATTTTTTATTCCATTAATATTTAATTCTATCTTGTTTTTTTTTCCGTTCATCTTGATCAATATATCTGTCAATATCATTTTTGCAACTAAGAAAATTGGTCAAGAAATTGGATTTTTGTTCTTTTGTGTTTGAGAGCATGGAATGTCACAACTATGCTAATCATAAAGAATTGAAAAAGAATTGAGTTGTGTTGTTTTGCCACACACTTTTAGACTTGTTTTTGTGTTAATCTCATTTTTTTTATTATATTTCTGTTTACATTCCCCTTCGAAATTCCGATAGTCAAACTGCTACTATTAACATCTGATCATGTTATCTTTTTTTTCATTCTTATGAGCCATAACATACAAAATAAAAATTAAGATATATATATATATATATATATATATATATATATATATATATATATATATATATAGGGAGAGGTTCTCTAGTGAACCAAAAGAATGGACTTTTTAATGGACCGTAACAAAAAAAACATAACAACACATTAATTTAAATTCTTATAGTATAATTGGTCCGCGCCAACGGCAACAAATACGTTAGGTGTTTATATATATTAATGTGTATGTATATATTTAAAAATAATGTTTGAATCGAATATCTGAATACATAATCAAAGGGCCCTCAGTTACAAACTTCTGGATTTTGTATCATGTCTAATATTTATAATAGTGGTAGAAAATACAATTCCTATACATTTAATATACGATAATATATATAATAATATTTATTTAATCATTAAATATTAATTATTTTAGTGGTAACCAATTCAACAGTTGAATTGTAATTATCACGTTATAATTTATCATTGTGTTTTAGGTTTTATTGTATAGAAATGTTATTTCACCATAATTAAGATTTTACTTTGGACCAACCAAAAAGAATAATAAGGGCATGGGATGTTTAAAAGTATCTTTTTTTTTATATAATAATATAGAATTTGTGACAACTTTTAAATATAAGTAACTTTTCAATTTAGTAAAATGATTATAATGTCTTTACCATTAATTTTTTATATTTTATTTTGTTTTGAAAATAATTTTTTTCCAATTAACTACACACAATTGTAAACCAAAATTATATAAATTTAATTTGCATATTTATGTATCACGCCCGCGCATCGTGCGGGTTTACAACTAGTTAATACTAAAACACTCACCTTACCCCCGCTGTTCTCTTCTCTCACAAACAAATTGCAATTTCATTGGTTAACTACATCCATCCCCTTTCATCTTCAGTCTTTATATCTACCTGCCCTTTCATCTTCGGCCTTTATATCTAGCTCCATACACGGCCACTTATATATTCACCATTCACACCAACAACATTTGCCACGCTTCCTCCATTCAATCAAATTTTCTCTTCCCTACTGGTAACTATTACATATAGCTAATTCCATCATGTTTATTTATTTGCCTTTATTTTGCCCAACATTTCTGTCAATATCATTTTTTATTCCATTAATATTTAATTATATCTTGTTTTTTTTCCGTTCATCTTGCTCAATGTATCTGTCAATATCATTTTTGTAACTGAGAAAATTGGTCAAGAAATTGGATTTTTGTTCTTTTGTGTTTGAGAGCATGGAGTGTCACAACTATGCTAATCATAAAGAATTGAAAAAGAATTGAGTTGTGTTGTTTTGTGACACACTTTTAGACTTGTTTTTGTGTTAATCTCGTTTTTTTTATTACATTTCTTTTTACATTCCCCTTCGAAATTCCGATAGCCAAACTGCTACTATTAACATCTGATCATGTTATCTTTTTTTTTCATTCTTGTGAGCCATAAGATACAAAATAAAAATTAAGATCTATGATATATATATATATATATATATATATATATATATATATATAGATAAGGAGAGGTTCTCTAGTGAACCAAAAGAATGGACTTTTTAATGGACCATAACAAAAAAACCATAATAACACATTAATTTAAATTCTTATAGTATAATTGGTCCGCGCCAACGGCAACAAATACGTTAGGTGTTTATATATATTAATGTGTATGTATATATTTAAAAATAATGTTTGAATCGAATATCTGAATACATAATCAAAGGGTCTTCAGTTACTTAACTTTTTTGT
Source organism: Sambucus nigra (assembly GCA_949130495.1). NCBI lineage: Eukaryota > Viridiplantae > Streptophyta > Magnoliopsida > Dipsacales > Adoxaceae > Sambucus > Sambucus nigra. Next base: position 18,863,799 of record OX422224.1, read on the forward strand.
TTTTTATTTTATTACAATCGCACTCTCATTGCGATGGGCTCAAAGTTAGTAAGATTTATTCCAACAACCACATACTATTTGGCATGAAACGGAATAAATAGGCAGATTTACATGTTGATAACATTTTTAAAGGAAAAAAAATAAGCAGATTTTTGGGGTTAATAGATTATGCCTTATGGTTGTCGTCATTATATATGTTTGTAAGAGAGAGAGCAATGGAAGGGAATCAACAGAATTATTATGCAAAATATTGGATTGCTCTTATATTGTTATGTGGAACCCTGCCCTTCTCTCAACCATTCGACTACAAAGATGCTCTATCCAAGAGCATTCTCTACTTTGAATCCCAGCGTTCGGGTCATTTACCCTTCAATCAAAGAGTTACCTGGCGATACCACTCCGCCCTCGCAGACGGCTCACGACAAGGAGTATGTTCCCATTTACCTTATATGAAACACACAAATGCACGTAAAATTTGATACTCATAGCATTACTCGTTTTATATATGCAGGTGGACTTGGAAGGAGGATATTATGATGCAGGTGACAATGTAAAATTTGGTTTTCCAATGGCTTTTACTATAACCATGCTGTCGTGGGGGGTGATCAAATATGGAGAACAAATAGGCGATGCCGGAGAGTATGGCCACGCCCTTGAGGCTATTAAGTGGGGAACCGACTACTTCATTAAAGCCCATGCTCAACCAAATGTTCTCTGGGCTCAGGTTAATAATCCTTTGCAAGGAATTAAAAGATTTATGAGAATTCAAATTAATATTATCTTTATTTTGTACCTTAACTAATTATGATATCCATTCACTTTTGACTTTGCGAAGAATACTGAACGTTGAAAAAGACAATAAAAATGCAAATTTCAACTCTTTTTGAAAACCTTTCTTTCATTCATTCGCAAGTGGGCCTGAAACAACTATCCATGTTATGAGAACATTTAAGGTATAAGCCGTGGAAACAATATTTAATTCCGCCCAGTTTTAAGTGGTTTGTTTTATTCCTCTAGTTACATCAGAAATGTTGTTTCATTGTTAATGAGTATAATATATTTGTGTGTGGGAAGATGAGAAAAACTTTAAGTGACATGGTGACCTTTCAATTTTAATAGTAACGCTGCATTTGGGCACACGACTGCCTGCAAATTTCAATTAAAAAAATTGTGTCAACTTAGAATTCCAAGTATAATAATTTAAGAATATTGCATGGTATACTCGATAAAGACGAATACACATGTTTATTAGTCCAAAAAAAACTTTTATATGGGATGTTGTTACACCTACATAGTGTATTTATTTATGTTGAGCATAAATAGGTGACACTATCAAACCATATGGTGTTTTTAGGTGGGTGATGGGCAGAGTGATCACTACTGTTGGCAGCGGCCAGAGGACATGACAACATCACGACAAGCTTACAAGATTGATGTGAACCACCCTGGCTCCGATGTTGCCGCTGAGACTGCAGCGGCAATGGCATCGGCCTCCATTGTGTTTAGGAAAAAAAACCCCCACTACTCTCACATTCTTTTGGACCATGCGCAACAGGTAATTTCTTAATTACAGGACATAGTTTAACTAATCATAAATTGCATTGTATATAAAATTGTAGTTTTATATGTTATTGCAGCTGTTTGAGTTTGCTGACAAATATAGAGGCGAATATGATAGGAGTATTGGGGTGGTGAAGGAATACTATCCATCACTGAGTGGTTATAAGGATGAGTTGTTGTGGGCAGCTTTGTGGTTGTACAAGGCCACTGAAAAGGGTGATTATTTAAATTATGTTATCAAAAATGCTGTTTCTTTGGGTGGAGTCACTTGGGCCGCTAAAGAATTCAGCTGGGACATTAAGTTACCTGGTGTCCAAGTCCTTGCATCAATGGTACATCTCTCTCTCACACACTTTCTTTTATTTTGGTTTACAGACAAACAATCTTCTAGCTACAATTGAACACTTAATATGAAAATGTGAGTGTCCTGAATTGAGTCCTCTCCGTGCCTTGATGGATTCTTTTGAAAAAATAAATTACAACGAGAAATTTTTCCTTCTAAATTCAAATGGTTAGGGAAATACTTTTTTAACCCAAATTTTACTTTTACTTTATTAATGCAACATGAGTTGATGTTGATTAAGTCCAAAGAATGTTATAACTTTATTTATCTTATATATAATTTTTAGAAAATAGAACTTTTAATGTGTCGATATTTCCTCCTATCTCCATTTACAAATTTTGTGCTTTATAACAAGTTTAATGCATTCCCTACTAAACTTATATTTGTAATCTGATTGAAAATTGGCATTTTTGTAATCTGTATTATCTTTATTTTATTGCAGTTACCAATGGAACAAAAGCATAATTGTGAAACGAAAATTGTCAAAAAATATCGCTTAAAAGCAGAGCACTACATCTGCGCTTGCCTCAACAAAAACAACTTCACTAACGTTGAACGCACCCCAGGGGGACTCCTATTCACCCGCCAATGGAATAACCTCCAGTACGTATCAAACGCAGCATTTCTACTCATGGTCTACTCTGATCATCTCCAGGACACAAATCAGATGGTGAAGTGCGAGAAAGACACGGTCGGTCCGGAAGAAATCCAAGCATTTGTTAGATCACAAGTAAATTACATATTGGGCTCTAATCCAATGTCCATGAGCTACTTAGTAGGGTATGGCTCCAATTACCCAAAAAAGGTGCACCACAGAGGTGCATCAATTGTATCATACAGAGAGAACACGAGTTTTATTGGGTGTAAACTAGGGTACAAGAACTGGTACGGAAGGCCAGAACCCAATCCTAATGTTATTGTTGGGGCCCTAGTGGGTGGGCCAGATCATAAGGACCGGTTTAGTGACGATAGAAGTAATTTCCCACAAACAGAAGCATGCACGTATAACACTGCACCACTTGTTGGGATTTTTGCGAAATTGCATGAAGAAAAACAAAAGGCTGGCATCGGTGCTGCTACACCTTTAATGAGTGCAAGTTAAAAAAGGTTGCTGCAACTCCAACTTTTACTGTTCTGGAAGGAACAACTATAAGGATTTTCCACTTAAATAAAAATTTCCAAGTTGGAATGATCTCCATTATCAAGTACTTGTTTTTGTTGTGTGTATTATTATCTAGCCTACAATCTGAATGAAAATTAATACGTAATTCTAAATCTAATGTAGTTTTTTAAATGTCAAGCACAATGACACAAGTTGCAGCTGATCTGGCAATGTTTGGTCACAATGGATTTACATTTGTATCATTGTGACCTAACCATGCCACGAGAGTAGTTATCAGAGCATCTTCAACACTAACACTATAGGTTTAGGGTAAATTATGTGTCAAGTAGGCACTCCAATGCTTTTCTTTCAACATGTAGTGTAGAAATTGAAAAAAATAATAAAAATACCTATGCATGTTGAATGAGTAGAAGATAAAAATTGTTTTAAAAGAATAAAATGTTAAATATGGATCTTGTTTGATAAATTTTAAGGACGTCTTTTCAAAAATGTAAAATTTTATCATAATCTACTTGTAAAATGTGTTATAAAAATGTATATACCGGATTTTCACTTATATTTCACAATAATTAAGTGAAATATAACAATAAAATAATTTAAGTGAAATATAACTCGTGAGGAGAAATCAATTCTTAAATATAATTTAAGGACTTTTTCTTCTCGTTCAAGATCTTGTAATTTTTAGTGTGTTTTTTTCTGATTTTTCTTTAGTGCTTGTAAGAGCCCTAGGAGACGATTTTTCTCCTATTTGGTTATTAATAAAGGGTATAGCTAACTACACTCCAAAAATTCTTAAAACACTCCAAATACTTTTTAAAAGATAAAGTTGCCCTTTGCTCCTCTAAAGATCAAACAAATACTTTTTTATTTGTTAATTTTTTTTTCAATAAAGAATAGTATTTTAAACTGTTTTTAAAACATTTTTTTATTTTTTAAAATTAAAAAATAACTATTTTTTACAAAAACTATTAAACAAACTGTTATGATAGTTTTAAAAACCTTTTTTATTTTAAAAACTATTATGATAGTTTAAAAAATTAAAATAGATTTAAAAACTGTTTTTTTTCAAAAAAAAATGTTTTTTACATGAAACAGGGAAAAAAAATTAACAAATAAAAAAAGGAGATCATCCTATTAAGTCCCATTTATATGAAATATTTTCTAATTGGTCCTATCGCAACATTTTTTCCTTAATAGGTCATATTTGTACATAAAGTGAATATTCACTGTATGTTTACAAATAGGACCTATTGGAACAAAAATCTTTTTTCATGGGACCTGATGGAGCAAAAATAAAATGTTAGGACCTATTAAACTACATACTTAGTAAATGGGACTAGTTAGTAAAAACCCCATAAAAAATTATTTTTTATATCGAAAACTGTTTTTTATATTTTTTAAGTAACACGATCACGATCCAAATAAAACGCGACGTGACATGGAGTCGTATTTTTTTTTCATACCGGTGGCGAGGACTATTCTTTATTATTTCAAAAATAGTCTTTTTACTACTTAAAAAAATGGCATAGGCGGTCCAACCACCTATACATATCGCTGGGGCGGAGCATTTTTTCTAATATAATGGTACACGACATCGGTATATATAAGAGGTGTTATAAACCATTTTAAATAAATGTACAAAAAAAAAACAGTTTTAAACAATTCTTTAAGTGCCTAAAGATTTTATTTAAAAAAATTGTTTTAAATAAAATCCAAGCAGAGTGTTTTAAGAAAATTTTTACAAAAATTCTAATAGTTACAAAAGTTGTTATAAAACAATAAAAAGTCGGTAGTTTTGAAACAGTATCTATTAGAATCTTAATTTTTTTTAAATAAAATCTTTAGGCACTTAAAAAATTGCTTAAAACTGTTTTTTTCGTACATTTTATTTAAAATATTTTATAATATCGTCTATATATACTTCTGGTGCGTACCAACATATTAGAGAAAATGGGATTTAGTGGCAAAAATTTTTAGTGGCGACATAAAAGTTGTCACTAAATAAAATAATTAGGGACAAAAATGATAGTCGTCACAAACTTCAGTACATATAATGGCAAATACATAATGTTGTCACTATAAGTTACTATAGTGACAACATTAATTATGTCACCAATGATGTTGCCACTAAGTTCAAGTCACCACATATATTAGTGACAACATTTCACGAAATTTTATCACTAAAAGTTAGGTCTTTAGTGACAACAATTTAGTGTCAATAGTATGTAATGCTTCTCAATTTTTGTCACAAATATTTTAGTGAAAAACTTATTTTTGCCACTAATTACTATATTTAGTGAGAACATGAGTCAGTCACTATATTGGGTGTAGTTGTTAATTTAATGACACAAATAGTTTGCCACTAGATGGGGTAGATAAGTGGTGATTTATTTGATATTCTCACTAAAGGTTTATTATTATTATTATTATTATTATTTGTAAAGAATTTATACAATTTTCTAATTTTTCAAATAAATTCTTAACTTCTCATTTATTCCCCCTAATATTTTTTCACAAGTTTGAAAAGCCGTACTTTCAAATTTATGAAAGCATTTGTAAAATTGTATTTTTTTTAAATTAAATTGACGTATAGGGTCATGTTGGCCCAATACGACACGACATCATTTTACCCAACACGACATGATGTCCACTTTTTTTTCTAACACGAACATGACTCGATAAGAATACCACACGACACGAATATCATGATAAGAATACGACACGAATATCCAGTCAATTGGAACGATTCAACATGACCCAACACGATAATTCACTTATTTTATATATATATATATATATATATATATATATACACTAGCGGAATGCCCGTACCTGAAGGCACGACAAATTTTTTCAAAGTACATAATTGCAAAACGCATCTTTTGATTACATTATTACTCGGAACGCTGGGAAGCAACTGTGTTGAAACCAAAGTTTTTTTTGTTATTTGTCATATTAAAGCGTGTTTCTATTATTACTATGACTTTAGTAAAAAAAATAATTTCATGAAACATAAAAGAGCAAATAAAAAATCAGATAATTTCATTCATACGAAAGTTGAAAAAACAACCAAATTTTCTAATTCTATTCAATAGTACAAAGACAACAACTAAGAATTTCTTTCAACATTACAAATCCAAATTGGGATAAATCGATTTCAAGTTTCCTCAGGATTCTTTCCACTGTCTTTACTAACAACTGAGACGGATTTTTTATTGGGGTGTTTCTCTTTGTACTCTCCTTCCTGAAGTTCTCCATGAAAAAAAAACCACTGGCATGTCTCTCAGGATACCTTTATGCATTTCCTTTCTTCACATGCTTTCTCGCCTTCTCAGCAACTGTGTAAAGCAATGCAACATCAAATACAGAGCCATCAACATCCAAACAAATTAAATTTATCTAATAGTTCATGTATCTATATATATAGTTATACATTTGTGAGAATTCTCCACACACATAATAAAAGAGTAAATAAAAAATGGTAATATATTTAGAAATATAAAATTTAATTGTGGCACAAAGCAGCAAAGAACTGTAGGAAAATGAGTTATCAGTTAAACTAAAGGAACGAAACAAACTTACATTATACAAAAAAAAAGGACTTAAAATATTGAGGGAAATCATAAGAATAGGTCATGTAGAACAATCAGATCATTTCGTGTGTTTAGGAGCTTCAGTTCAGAAATTAGAAATTGGAATTGGAGTAAGATTAGCTCAAATTTCTATTAATTTTTCTCTAATTCTAATTCCACAGTAGGAGTCAGAGCTCCCAAACACACCATTAAAACATGTTCCCGAGATAAAGGTAGAAAACTTTATTGCTAACTTCCAATCAAAGAACCTAAAAATGAGAAAATGCATTTTAGGCAAGCATATGTCAAATGTTTATTTAGAAGGAAAAGAGTATTATGATTGCACCACAGCTCCTCAACGCTTCCGTTCTGACCATTTGTATATCGGTTTGGAGGTTGGAGAAAGAATCTCATCTTCACAAAGTTTGCGCTTCTTACCCTTTTTTTGTTCCAGCAAATGCATATATTTGTTTCATAATTTGCCATACTTTACAAAAAGAAAAAGAAAAAAAATAGCAGGGTAGAAGAATGAAGGAAATATGAATACTAATATACCTATAATTCTTTTTGTAAGGCCATATCCATGTATAGTTTCTCTTAATCCTTCACTCGGCTTTTTCTTGCCTCCAGCTCTCTGTACGACGAAGTTGTTTTCTAGAAAATCAATAAAGAACGACTCAAAATAAGAATTCAGTCCATTCATTTATGGTGGAGAAAATAAGGAATATTCCTCGAATAAGCTAACCATTTGAGTTTGAGGAATGTATAACTTTTGGTTATCAAAACAATACTAAAATTTAACCATTTTGTAAGGACATATTTTCATAGGTCCGTTATCAATTTGTTATGTCATATACCGATACACCGTCAAAGAGCATTCAAGAGTAATCTACATCAAAGACATATCCGAATTATTCCAGTTCTTCTTCATTCAAGGCTATACGAAGTTTACTTTGGTAATGTTATGTTTTAAATACCTTAACTTTTCACTTATAGCCTTTAGGATATTTTTACAAAATATTTTCTAAGTGTTGGAGCGGAATTTTTCGTCAAAAATTGAGAATGAGTATTTTTTCTAAGTTTTGAAGCAGACCTCGATTTTGACGCCCAGGTCGTTCGTGCGAGATCAGCATCTCGTTCGAACGAGATTGGAAGTCGCGCGATGTCGTTTGAACGACATGCGTACTTAGTTCGAGCAACATATGCTTCTCGTTCGAATGAGCTCGAATTTTGAGGCAGTGCATTTTTTTGTATAAATACTCATTAAATAGTAACGTTTTCATTAAGAAGTCCATACGTTTCCCAGAACATAAACACTGCCAAAGCAGTAATCTTTAGGCTTCTTCTTTTAAGGTTTTAATCCCTTTTTGATTTACAATTCACAAAACTCCCATCTTGCTTTAGTGAATTATTTTGGTGTTCAAGAACACATCTTTGCCTTTGTTAATCTTTTGTGGAGTGAGTCTCTACACCGTATGGCTGCGTGTCATTAAGGATCTTGCTGCGTGACGATTCTTTGCTGAAGATAGGACTGAGAGTCCTTGGAGGGTGCTACGGGTATTCTCTTGCTGAGTTCAAGACTGCAAGTCTTTGTGGGTTGGCTGCGCGTTGATCCATTGCAGATTTCTTTATGTAATTGTAAGTTGCGATTTATAGATTCATAGTGAAATAAAGGTTTTACCCGATATGGTTTTTTTCCTGAAATCTACGTCTCAGCATATTTGTTGTGTTGCATGCTTTATTTATTTTATGGTTTGACACACGCAGTTGAATGATTTGGGGCTGATTTATTTTGGTTTAAAAATAGACACTAATTAAATAAGTGTGCCAACGTAGAAAGTTGTGAATTTAATCAATATCATTGTTACGACTTCTCAAATTGGTATCAGAGTAGGTTATGCTAATTTATAGCGTATTCCTATTTTTCGCAAAATCGTGTGATATTGATTTTTTTTGAAAAATCAGTTTTGTGAAAAATCCCATTTTTTCTATGGAGCACTTCTATAATCAGATGCCTATTTTTGACGGGTCTAATTATGCCTATTGGAAAGCTCGCATGAAATCTAGATTAAAATCCATTGACGAGCGAGTTTGGTACCTTTGCAAAAATGGGTGGACTCCTCCCAGGATCACCGTTAATAATATCACCTCTTTAAAACCCGTGTCAGCCTGGACTGAAGATGATCATAAAATGTCTAAATATAATTCACGTGGTTTGAGTGCTATTTCTGGAGCTATCACTCCTGATGAGTTTCGCCGAATTATGACGTGCACCACGTCTAAAGAGGCATGGGATGTTTTGAAATTGACACATGAGGGTACTAACGCGGTTAAAGAATCTAAGTTACAAAATTTGGCCACTCAATTTGATACTATCACCATGTCTGAATCTGAATGCTTTGATGATTTTTATGCACGCTTGTCGGACATTATTAACACCAGTTTGAATTTGGGTGAGGTGATGGATAACACGCGTGTCGTTAAAAAAATTTTGAGATCTCTCCCAAAACGCTTTATTCCTAAAGTCACTGTTTTGAACTCTTTCGGAAATTTTAAATCACTTAAGTTGGAAGAACTTGTAAGAGATCTTCTCTGACACCCCGACTAATTAAATACCGGGTAGCTACTCCTTTCTTCAAATTAATAAAAAATGCCAAGTTGGTTCAGTTCATAGCATCACTGTCAAAAACATTTTAAACATTACTAGCCACCTAATATTTAAAAAGTGAGTTGCCAATTTTAATTAAATTCGATTAACATACAATCCATTTAATTTATAAAATACTGATACCACAACCACATCACAGTCGCAAATAAATAACGATATAATAAACTAAATTTGGAGGAATACACCTCACAACAATCCAAATACTGAAGTAACAAATACATGCTTGAATCATTAATTTAATTACAACCCAAAATATGAAATAAAACTGAGTAAATGAGGAGTCTCTAAAAGAAAAGGGGCGACATGCCCTACAGATGAATAAATCTGAAATAGAGGGTCAAGATCGAAAGTGGAGGGGACTACTGTCAAGGTCCTGTAACTTCCACAGAAGCTACAGTACGTCACCGGAATGGAACTCCTATGCTTGGTGTCTTTGTGGCTGGGCACCTAAAAGGTTTTACAAAAATAGATTTGGAAGCAAACGGGTCATAGCCCGATTGTGAAAATTGTTTAAAAATAGCAAGTGTTTAATATCATTAAACAGTGAATATAAAGTACATGATAATGTGTGCACTCACATGAGTTCCTCACCCCTCAACTAATTGTGCACTCCTATCGTACCCGTACCCATTCTAGTTATTCCCATCTCTAACTAGTCCAATACAAAATCTAACATTACTATACGATTCACAATTTAATTCCGGCATCTTCATTTAAACCGAGAGTTTTACTTTTCTTCACAGTTTCCCATATTAGTAATACTAATTACTAGAAATCTTCCATTTCATCTTTACAAAACGTTGCTATTATTTATGCTCACATTTATACATGACAGTTTATTTCAGTTAACAGTATATTATTCTCATCATCAATATACAATACTAGCACACCGCGACTAAGCTGCGGTGCACACATACTCTGATATCAAATCCCGATACATCACGTACATAAGGACCACGCATTTTGAATCTCTCAAGAATCGTTCTCAAATAGAAACAATCACACATATTGGAGGCGAACATAGTTCACATCACATGGGTCACGCACATACTTACGCTCCTATGATTAGCAGACTTATTAACTTCTCAATAAGTCTTTCTCTAACCTATGTCCTCGAGGTACCAATCTAAATCCCCCCGTAGGCACACAAAGATTAGATGTTCCTGATCGAATGCTGACCTCCCATGATAGCAAGTACGGTAGGTATGTTATACACAGATAACTACATATACTAAGCATTCGCACATTTTAGATATCTCAAAATATTAGTAGAGGTATACTTATCGTTCTTATACCATCGTTTAGTGTTATACGTTTACAAGTCCCCGGTTTATGTACATTAAGGTTGTCCATTCTTCTCACGTCGTAATTAGGTACTCGTTTCCTAACCCATAAATGTCCTCCAATTTACTACAAGAATCTAAGTTTTACTCCTCAACGTGCTCCAATCTCATAATTATACCCACTACTCAATAAGGGAAGGTGATTACTCCATTAAATAAGTCTATGGGACATTTGAAATAAAAATCAGGCTTAATAGGCCATTCTGTCAACTCGTTAGAAGTCTAGTTCGAACGAGGTCGTTTGAACGAGTGTCATTGGAATGAAAGGCTTCGAACGAACTACCAACTCGTTAGAAGGGATACTGTCATCTCATTAGAAGCTCGTTCGAACGAGGTCGTTCGAACGACCTGGGCAGGTCTTCTAACGAGATGGTAGAATACCCCCAGAAAATCCCAAACTCATTTTTTCTTCTTTCTCCTCATCTCTAAATTCACCCTAAGACTATCCAATTACGTTTTAATGCCGGTAGACCATTTTTACTCATCCTAGATCATTCCTAAACATGCTTTTGGGGTCAAATCTTACAAATTAACATGCAAAACTCATAAATCCCCAAATTCTTGTTCCAAACCCTATGAACTTGAACCCAGAATTTAATTTCATAAAAAGACTCCTTATTAATACATTTTCAGATCATCAAAAGTTATGTTTTATATGTTAAATTCATCCATGATCATCTATATATAAATTCCTACCCCAAACCATATGTTTCACAATAATTTCATCGGGTGTTCTTCATAAAAATTCCCAAGTCATAAACAGTTTTCTACACTACACATGGAGAAAATATTCATTACAAATAACGACATCAAAACACTTGCCTTAGATTTGTTTCTTCTGAATTGATGTTGGTGAATGAAGGCTGAATTCTCCCTTTTCTCTATAGAATTCTCCCAAGGATGGTGATGGTGGTTGGAGGTTTATTTTGGAACCTCTTCAACCTCTTCCTTTAACTCCCATAGCCCACTAACTTACCTAATGCTGATAATGGACTTAATGGTTTCATTAGTGATATATTATTTAACCCTAAAATTCGTGGGTTTTAATTCCAATATTTTTAAAATTACCAAAATACCCTTCTAGGTTATCGGTCTGGCCTAAAAATGCCCCGGGACCCAAACTAAACTCCCGGCTAGTGTTTTCTCACTATTTCGACCCTTCTGGACACGTTGCCGCACTCAAAGTAACCATTCGGTTGATAAAAATATAATTCACTTTTTAATTTAAATCATTTCGTTCCTGACGCGACTGACACGCGCGTCCCAACTAAGTTTCCCAAATTGTCTTATTTCTGCCTCGTGACAATTTAAATACTTTCAATACTCATGAAATATTAAATTTTAATATCATAATCAAATACTAACTCACATCTCGCTAGTATTTATATTCGGATTAATTCTCAATTAATTCTCATTTAATTTAATTAATCCCTTAAATAAAAATCAATAAAATTACGGGGTATTACATACTCCCCCCTAATAACAGAATTTCATCCCGAAATTCGAAAGTAAAGAGTACCTGGTAAAAATAGCTCTGGATAATGCTCACGCATCTCATCCTCGCGCTACCATGCGGACTCCTCGGCATTATGATGCCGCCACTGAACACGTACTAATGGTACTATCTTTGATCCCAGTTTTCGCTCGCTTTGGTCCAAAATAGCAATCGGCCCCTCCTCGTAGGAACTATCAGGCTGAAGATCTATGTCCTCTAAAGCAATGTGAGTATGGGCCAAATAGTCCCTAAGATATTTCCTTAGTGAGGAAATATGGAACACATCATGAATCCTATGCAAGTGCTTCGGTAACCCGAGTCTATACGCAATTGGCCCAATCCTCTCGATGATAGGAAATGGCCCCACGTATCTTGGTGACAGTTTCCCGTTCTTCCCAAAACGCATAATCCCCTTCATAGAAGATACTCTGAGTAACACCTGGTCCCCCACCTTGAATTCTCTGAAGAACCTCTTGGCATCAGCATAGCTCTTCTGCTGGTCTTGAGCTACCCGAATACGGCTTCGTATCATCTCTATCCTTGCCGAAGTGTCCTGAATTACTTCCGGCCCAAGGAGTTTGTTATCCTCCACCTCTAACCAACATGCTGGGGAATGACAAGGTCTATCATACAACGCCTCAAATAGAGTCGTGCCAATGGTGAACTGGTAGGAGTTATTATAAGAAAACTCCACCAGTGGAGGGTACTGCTCCCAACCACCTCCAAAATCTAAGATGCACATACGCAACATGTCCTCCAACATCTGATTTATCCGCTCTGTTTGCCCATCAGTCTACGGGTGATATGCCATACTCAGTCGCAACTCTATACCCATGGCCTCCTGGAAACTCTCCCAAAATCGTGAAACAAATATCTTGTCTCGGTCAGACACGATATTTAGAGGCACCCCGTGAAGTCTCACTATCTCTGCAATGAAAATCTGGGCATACTATCCCGTAGTGTAATCTGTCCTTACGAGTAGAAAATGAGAAACTTTGGTCAACCGATCCATAATTACCCATATGGAGTCGTGACCCCTCTGTGACGTAGGTAACCCCTTGATAAAGTCGATGGATATGCTCTCCCATATCCACATCGGAACCTCTAACGGCTGTAGAAGTTCCGCTGATTTCTGATGGTCCACCTTTACTAGCTGACAAGTGGGGCATTTAGAAATGAACACGGCAAAATCTCTCTTCATCCCGCTCCACCAGTACTGTCGTTTCATATCTTGGTATATCTTATCCCCACCAGGGTGTATCGCGAACCGTGAGCCGTGTGACTCTGTCATTACCTCCTGTGGCAAGTCTTCCCCTTCCGGAACGACCAGTCTCCCATTGAAGCGTAATCCCTCGTTTGAACTAACGGTGTAGGACTCGACTCCCTCTGCTAATAATCGAACTATCTGCTCCTGACAGATGAGTCATTTGCCTGGGCCTTTACCACTCTCGTAACAATCTGAGGTGTAATAGTCATCACAGACATGAGCAATCGGGCCAGTGCATCCTGGTGTCCCAACTCCTTCCACTTAGCTTTCCACACACTGACCACCTTATCTACTGGCATACGGCTCAACGTGTCTGCTACCACGTTAGCCTTCCCTGGGTGATACTGGATATCGAACTAATAATCCTTCACAAACTCAAGCCACCGATGTTGAAGCATATTCAGCTCCTTCTGCGTGAAGAGGCATTATAGAGACTTGTGGTCTGTGAACAATCGAAATTTCTCCCCCAGAAGATAGTGTCTCCAAATCCAAAGAGCAAATACGACTACAACTAACTCCAAGTCTTGTGTGGGGTAATTCCTCTTGTGAGGCTTAAGCTTACGGGAAGCATAAGCTATGGCCTGACTCTCCTGTTGTAGTACACCTCCAAGTCCTTGTAAGGATGCATCGGTGTAGACTAGATACTCAACTCCCGATCTGGGCAATGCTAACATAGGCGCTGAGGTCAACTTGTCCTTCAACTCATTAAATTCTAACAGACAGGCATCGCTCCAGATGAATGACACACCTTTGCGAGTCAGATGTGTTAAAGGACCCGCTATCTTTGAGAAACCTCAAATAAACTTCCTGTAGTATCCTGCTAAGCCCAAGAAACTATGAATCTCAGTCGGTGTCATGGGCTGTCCCCACTCCCTCACCGCGGATACCTTCCTCGGATTAACAGATATCCCTCGGTCTGAAATGATATGCCCCAAAAACTGAACCTCCTTTAGCTAAAATCCACATTTCTCGTACTTTGCATACAACTCGTTCTGATGTAGCATCTGCAAAACCTGTCTCAAATGTTCAGCATGCTCCTCTTCTGTCTGGGAGTAAACCAGAATGTCATCAGTAAAGACAATGACGAACTGGTTTAGGAACTCTCTGAACACCCTATTCATTAAGTCCATAAACACGACTGGAGCGTTGGTCAATCCAAAAGGCATAACTCGAAATTCGTAGGAACCATACCTCGTCAAGAAAGTAGCCTTCGAGATGTCCTGTTCCCTGATACGCAACTGATGGTATCCTGATCGCAAATCAATCTTTGAGAAGAAGCAATCTCCTCTCAACTGGTCAAATAAGTCATCGATTCGGGGCAACGGATACTTATTTCGTATCGTGACTTTATTCAACTCTCGGTAATCTACACATAATCTCAACGATCCATCCCTCTTCTTTGCGAACAACATAGGGGCACCCCACGGCGAAGTACTCCTTCGGATGAATCCCTGACCCAACAACTGCTCTATCTGATCCCTCAGCTCTCTCATCTCCGCTGGAGCAATACGCTAAGGTACGCGGGCAATTGGTCGAGTGCCCGGCGTCAAATCAATAACAAAATCTATCTCTCTACTAGGAGGTAATCTAGGTATATCTTGAAAGATATCAGCAAACTCACTAACGGGAATCAAATCAAGTGGTATTACCACTTCCTTAGAGGTCTCCTCCTTTATGTAATACAAGTGTGTGGACGATCCTCCCTCGGGGCGAGGCATCGCCACTAAAAACATCTCCTGCTCGAGAATGGAAAAAATAATACTCCTACTGAAATAATCAATCATGGATCGGTACGCAACTAGCCAATCCATACCAACTATTGCATCATACTCAGTCATCTCTAATACTAGCATATCAGCGGGTAAAGTAAATCTCCCTATCTCTATGCCCATACCTCTACAAATAAGGGAAATCACGGAACCCCTACTCAATGGTGAATCTATGCAAGTAACTGTGCTCTCTACAGTGTCTAATAACCCCAAAGTGCGTGCAAATCTCGTGGAAATGAAACAATGTGTGGCCCCCGTATCAAATAAAATACGCCCCATAGTCCCTTGAATAGAGAACATACCCTCAATAGCAGGTGGATCCTGTGGGACTGCGGCATGCTAAGGTTGATAAACTCGCCCGTACTGTAGCTGTCCCCGCTGGACTGGGACTGCTGGGATGGGTGGCAAAGCTGGCATCTATGGTGCTGTTGGGAGGGCGACGGGAAACATAGGTCTCTGGGGCTCATGTCGAGCACCCTGCTACTGCTGCTGTGGGGCACTGCCCCTATCAGGACACTCCTGTTGCTTGTGGCCAATCTTACCAGAAATGAAACATTTCCCCGAAAAGTTCCCCCCTCTCTGAACCTGATGCCCACGGCCCTGGTGGCCGTTGCCATTCCTCCCCTGGCTGTTCTGGCCCTGATGAAACTGCTGCTTTTGGCCCTGGTGGCCGTACTGACCGTGCTGGCACTGAAGAAAACCTCCCTGTCCTTTTTGAAACCCCCAGATCTGAACCTCTTAAAATCCCCTTATTGGGAACCCTAATCTCCCTGCCTATGATGACTCTGAGCAGATTGTGCCCCGTTGGAACAATTCCCCCCTGTCCTGCCCTGATGGCTGGACTCTCTTGATCTCTTAATCTCAGACATGTGAAAGCGATGGTCCTGACAGTGAAGCAATGCTGTGTTAACCACATCAAAATAAGTGGCCAACGAGAGATTTCCCAACAAGTGCTGTTGGATCCTCCAAGTCAATCTGTCCATAAACTTCTGAATCTTCTTCTCCTCTGTCGGAATCTCATCGGGAACAATGTTCAAGAGATTAGTGAATTCGACCTCATACTCGGCCACAGTCGTCCCCTCCTGATTGAGTTTCATTAACTTCCTCCTCGTTTCAGTGTGAACAACTTATGGAAAATATTTGCGGTCGAACCGCACCCAGAACTCTTGAATAGAAAGGGCATCTCTCTCCTGTGGGGTGGTAATGGACTCCCACCACTGCAACGTTGATCATACTAGCTTAAAAGTAGCCAGTATCTGTTTCTGTACCTCCGTGCACTCATACATCCTCAAATGTCTTTGAATGTCCTTCTTCCACTGGCTGGACACAACAACATCGGAGCTACCTGCAAACTCTGGAGGGTGTGCTTTCTAAAAAGCATCACGAACACATTCCCAAGCAGATAGGAATGCATGAGCCTGAACTGGTGCTACTGCTGGCGCCTGGGGTGGTGCCTGCTACACAACTGCGAGGGCGGCATTTATCGCTTGGGCTACAATAGCAGCAACCTCTGCGGCGTTCATGGTACCCTGGACTGGTGCAGGCTGTGGCTCGGGATGAGAAACCCTAGGAACTCACTGTGCACGTCGTGGAGGCATCTGAAATGAGAGTAAAGTCTTATAAGTTCGCAGTTATTATCTCAAAATAGCTGAAGAGCAAACATATACAAAAGAATACAACAATCCTAAAATATAGGGATCTACATCAAAGAAAGCTCAGTGGAAACATAATAAGCCGTACAGATCCTAAGGACACTAGAACCTGATGCTCTGATACCACCTGTGACACCCCGACTAATTAAATACCAGGTAGCTACTCCTTTATTCAAATTAATACAAAATGCCAAGTTGGTTCAGTTCATAACATCACTGTCGAAAACATTTTAAACATTACTAGCCACCTAATATTTAAAAAGTGAGTTGTCAATTTTAATTACCTCCGATTAACATACAATCCATTTAATTTATAAAATACTGATACCACCACCACATCACAGTCACAAATAAATAACGATATAATAAACTAAATCTGGAGGAATACACCTCACAACAATCCAAATACTGAAGTAACGAATACATGCCTGAATCATTAATTTTATTACAACCCAAAATATGAAATAAAACTGAGTAAATGAGGAGTCTCTAAAATAAATAGGGCGACATGCCCTACAGATGAATAAATCTGAAATAGAGGGTCAATATCGAAAGTGGAGGCGCCTACTGTCAAGGTCCTCTAACTTCCACAACAGCTACAGTACGTCACTGGAATGGAACTCCTATGCTTGGTGTCCTTATGGCTGGGCACCTAAAAGGTTTTACAAAAATAGATTTGGAAGCAAACGGGTCATAGCCCGATTGTGAAAATAGTTTAAAAATAACAAGTGTTTAATATCATTAAACAGTGAATATAAAGTACATGATAGTGTGTGCACTCACATGAGTTCCTCACCTCTCAACTAATTGTGCACTCCTATAGTACCCGTACCCATTCTAGTTATTCCCATCTGTAACTAGTCCAATACAAAATCTAACATTACTATACGATTCACAATTTGATTCCGACATCTTCATTTAAACCGAGAGTTTTACTTTTCTTCATAGTTTCCCATATTAGTAATACTAATTACTAGAAATCTTCCATTTTATCTTTACAAAAGTTTCTATTATTTATTCTCACATTTATACATGACAGTTCATTTCAGTTAACAGTATATTATTCTCATCATTAATATACAATCCTAGCACCCCGAGACTAAGCTGCGGTGCACACATATTCTGATATCAAATCCCAGTACATCACGTACATAAGGACCACGCATTCCAAATCTCTCAGGAATCGTTCTCAAATAGCAACAATCACACATAATGGAGGCGAACATAGTTCAATCACATGGGTCACGCACATACCTATGCTCCCATGATCCGCAGACTTATTAACTTCTCAATAAGTCTTTCTCTGACCTATGTCCTCGAGGTACCAATCTAAATCCCCCCGTAGGCACACAAAGATTAGATGGCCCTGATCGAACGCCGACCTCCCATGATAGCAAGTACGGTAGGTATGTTATACACAGATAACTACATATACTAAGAATTCGCACATCTTAGATACCTAAAATATTAATAGAGCTATACTTCTTGTTCTTATACCTTCGTTTAGTGTTATACATTTACAAGTCCCCGGTTTATGTACATTAAGGTTGTCCATTCTTCTCACGTCGTAATTAGGTACTCGTTTCCTAACCCACAAATGTCCTCCGGTTTACTACAAGAATATAAGTTTTACTCCTCAACGTGCTCCAATCTCACAATTATACCCACTAGTCAATAAGGGAAGGTGATTACTCCATTAAATAAGTCTACGGGACATTTGAAATAAAAATCAGGCCTAATAGGCCATTCTGTCAACTCGTTAGAAGTCTCGTTCGAACGAGGTCGTTTGAATGAGTGTCATTCAAATGAAAGGCTTCGAACGAACTACCAACTCGTTAGAAGGGATACTGTCATCTCGTTAGAAGCTCGTTCGAATGAGGTCGTTCGAACGACCTGGGTAGGTTTTCTAACGAGATGGCAGAATACCCCCAGAAATCCCAAACTCGTTTTTTCTTCTTTCTCCTCTTTTTTAAATTCACCCTAAGACTATCCGATTATGTTTTAATGCTGGTAGACCATTTTTACTCATCCTAGATCATTCCTAAACAAGCTTTTGGGGTCAAATCTTACAAATTAACATGCCAAACTCATAAATCCACAAATTCTTGTCCCTATGAACTTGAACCTAGAATTTAATTTCATAAAAATACTCCTTATTAATCCGTTTTCAGATCATCAAAAGTTATGTTTTGTATGTTAAATTCGTCAATGATCATCTATATATAAATTCCTACTCAAAACCACAAGTTTCACAATGATTTCATCGGGTGTTCTTCATCAAAATTCCCAAGACATAAACAGTTTTCTACACTACACATGGAGGAAATATTCATTGCATATAACGACATCAAAACACTTGCCTTAGATTTGTTTCTTCTGAATTGATGTTGGTGAATGAAGGCTGATTTCTCCCCTTTCTCTACAGAATTCTCCCAAGGATGGTGATGGTGGTTGGAGGTTTATTTTGGAAGCTCTTCAAACTCTTCCTTTAACTCCCGTAGCCCACTAACTTACCTAATGCTGAAAATGGACTTAATGGGTTCATTAGTGATATATTATTTAACCCTAAAATTAGTGGGTTTTAATTCCCATATTTTTAAAATTACCAAAATACCCTTCTACGTTGCCGGTCTGACCTAAAAATGCTCTAGGACCCAAACTAAACCCCCGACTAGTGTTTTCTGACTATTTCGACCCTTCTGAACACGTTGGCGCACTCAAAATAATCATTCAATTGATAAAAATATATTCACTTTTTAATTTAAATCATTTCGTTCCTGACGCGACTGGCACGCGCGCCCCAACTAAGTTTCCCAAATTGTTGTATTTCTACCTCGTGACAATTTAAATACTTTCAATACTCATGAAATATTAAATTTTGATATCATAATCAAATACGAACTCACATCTCGCTAGTATTTATATCCGAATTAATTCCCAATTAATTCTCATTTAATTTAATTAATCCCTTAAATAAAAATCAATAAAATTATGGGGTATTACATCTTCAAACCTATGAGATTGACGTGTTTCCCAAAACCATTAAGGCTAAGGATAATGGTATTGCTTTAAATACTCATTGTAAGAAAAAGAAAGAAAAAGTTTGTGAGTCCGATTCTGAGGGAGACTTTGATTTTAATGATATGGCCTTGTTTGCGAAAATTTTTAAAAAATTTCTCAACATGAACAAAAATAATTCTTCCAATAAAAAGAAATTTTTTGAGAAAAATAAAAATAAAGGAAAGGCCAAAGAAAGTGGTGAGAGAGAAAAAGAGAATGACTCAAATGAGGAGTGCGAGGAAGATCTTGAGAATGTGACTTGTTTTGAATGTGGGGGTAAGGGACATACGTCGTTTGAGTGCCCAACATGGCTTAGAAAGAAAGGGAAGAAAGTAGCCATGCCTGCCACACTTAATGATAGTGAGGGTGATGAGGGAGATGAGTCCGATAAAGGTTTAGCTCATGGGATGGTTGTCGCTTTTTCTAGTCGTGTGAGCACACCCACTTTGTCTCACGAGAGTGCACACGAGAGCGATGATAGTGATTTGTATTCTTCTAGCGAGGATGAGAGCGAGGAAGAAAGTGGAGATGAAAGTGAGCTCCAAAAAGCTTTTAGGGATTTGTACACCTAGACCTTGAAAACTAAGAAGTATAATCTAGATTTAGGACGTCGGGTTTTAGATTTGGAGAGAGAGAAGGAGGTTTTAAGAAAGGAGAAGTGTGATTTGACCAACACGTTATCTAGTCTGACGACACGTGTATCCCAACTCGGGAGTGATCTCGAACGTGCTAGGGAGGTCAAAGTCATTTTTGAGAACGCACCTAAGAAGGTTGAAAAGGTGGTTCTTAAGGGTAAAGGTGAGAAGTTAGGAATAAGTCATGACGGTGCTTCCATTTCCCAATTAGCACCAGAGCCGGTTCCCACTTTAGTGTTTGTTTCAAGTGAGTCTCACCCTCACCCACAGAGGCATCCCATTCTTATTAGGAAAGTGTGTCCTAGAGTTTTTGAGAGAGGTGTTCTGAGGCCTATTTATGTTTGCTCACATTTCAAAAGGAGAGGACACCTTAGGGAATTTTGCTTTAAGTTGGGGTATGTGTCACGCTTTGCTTCTACACGTGTTTCTGGCACAAATGCACCCACATATGATACTTTACACGCTCTCGGAGACTACATTAGAGAGTTTACCCATTTAGGTGAGCAAGTTAAGTTTTTAGTCAAAATTTCACAAGAATTGATGGAGGTTTTTCATAAGTTATCACCACCTTTGGAAAAACCCTCCACACCTAATGATTGAGGTTTGACTTGTTTACTAGCATAGGATGATTTTCATGATGACATTGTTTGCCTATTGCTAGTATGTATAATTTTTGTATCTTTTTTTTGGAAAAATTTTAGAAAAATACAAAAAGATTTTTGTATTTTGTTTGCACCGTTTATGGATGAAGACTTAGGATGACCGAGTCACAACATAACTCCATTTTACATGTGACTATTTGATAGTGTTTTGAGACAATAGGTCAATTCATCCTTGTGCTTTATAATATTTGGAGTCATTAAGATGTAATTAAGTGTTACTTCCTACATGTTTGACTTATGTTTCCTTTATTGCACACATGCACGGATTTGTTTAATTAATGTGCTTGTCTTATCACATGTTGTTTGAGTGTTTTCACTTCAATCCTGTCCTTAAAATGAACCTAGCGCGATAAATTTTGATAAGGAAATTGTGCATATAAAAACCGTTTTGTGAGTTTGTGTTTTTTGTTTGAAAACGGGGAAGGGCTGTGAAAGGATCATTTTGCCTTTGCGAATACTAAGCCACCGTTAAATTGGACCTAAAAATTGGAGGAGTTTTATTATCCGGGGTCCAAAGAGGTTTAAAAGAGCCCGAAAAAATTTAAAGGCAATAAAAAGAAATTCATGCCAAATTATGGGCAATTTAGGTTTTTGCTCCAATTCTCCAAAGTTTGAGAATTTAGTTTATTCACCTCTAAAAAAAATATATATGAGGGTGTTTGGTTGGAGAATTAAAGCGGGTTTGCACGTCCTTAAAAGTCTTGAAAATGCGCTAAATAGTTTTGGACGCTATTGGTGTGGAAATAATTTTACTTTGATTTGTTGATTTGTATAAGACGATGTCATTTAAATTAAATAAATTTTTACACCTAAGGATACTTTAGATGTCCATTCGTTAGGAGTACACATATGCATCATGCACATATGATTGATTGAGTTGATTTACCTATCGAATGTGTTCACACCCATTCATTCCATTTCCATGACTTGGTTGTTTGAGTTTAAATCCATGGTGTGATTTTTTTTGTATCTTATTTTTTTTGTATGAAATAAATTTAAAAAATCCAAAAATAGTTAGTGAGATTTTTTGAGATACTCATTTGCAATCTGGTAGTTTGATCTTTGTTTGCTATGCATTTTGTCGTGACACTCCATGTTTTTGATTTTTTCTTCTTATCTGTCTATTTGGGGACATCATAAAAAGGGGGATAAATAATTATCATGTTATGGGGGAGTTTTTGCATTATGGGGGAGATTTGATTTTTAATGATTTATTCTTATATCATTTCAAACTCGATGCGTCACGAAGGTTTTTTGCTTTTTCTCATGTGTGTAGGTATAAAGATTGAAGATCATGATGTTGCACACCCTGATGAGAAAAGCTTTGAGATTTGACGAAGATGATTGAAGAACAATTTTGAGGTCTTACAAATTTATTCATGGGAGGCTAGATTTGTATAGGCATTTTGATTTTTGATAATTCGGATTTTTATGTATGTACCGGCATAAACATAGGGGGAGATTTGTAAGGACATATTTTCATAGGTCCGTTATCAATTTGTTATGTCATATACCGATACACCGTCAAAGAGCATTCAAGAGTAATATACATCAAAGACGGATCCGAATTATTCAAGTTCTTCTTCATTTAAGGCTCCGCGAAGTTTACTTTGGTAATGTTATGTTTGAAATACCTTAACTTTTCACTTAGAGATTTTGGGAGATTTTTACAAAATATTTTCTAAGCATTGGAGCGAAATTTTTCGTCAAAAATTGAGAATGAGTATTTATTCTAAGTTTTGAAGCGGACCTCGATTTTGACGCCCAGTTCGTTCGCGTGAGATCAGCATCTCGTTCGAACGAGATTAGAAGTCGTGCGATGTTGTTTGAACGACATGCGTACTTAGTTCGAGCGACATATGCTTCTTGTTCGAATGAGCTCGAATTTCGAGGTGGTGCATTTTTTGTATAAATACTCATTAAATGGTAACGTTTTCATTAAGAAGTCCATACATTTTCTAGAACAGAAACACTGCCAAAGCAGTAATCTTTAGGCTTCTTCTTTTAGGGTTTTAATCCCTTTTTGATTTACAATTCAGAACTCCCATCTTGTTTTAGTGAATTGTTTTGGTGTTCAAGAACACATCTTTGCCTTTATTCATCTTTTATGGAGTGAGTCTCTACACCGTATGGCTGCGTGTCATTAAGGATCTTGCTGCGTGAAGATTCTTTGCTGAAGATAGGACTGAGAGTCCTTGGAGGGTGCTACGGGTATTCTCTTACTGAGTTCAAGAATGCAAGTCTTTGTGGGTTGGCTGCACGTTGATCCATTGCAGATTTCTCTATGTAATTGTAAGTTGTGATTTATAGATTCATAGTGAAATAAAGGTTTTACCCGAAAGGTTTTTTTTCCTGAAATTTGTGTCTCAGCGTATTTGTTGTGTTGCATGCTTTAATTATTTAATGGTTTGACACACGCAGTTGAATGATTTAGGGATGATTTATTTTGGTTTAAAAATAGACACTAATTAAATAAGTGTGCCAACGTAAAAAGTTGCGAATTTAATCAATATCACTGTTACGACTTCTCACGTTTTACTTAAGAAATCATTTACATGTATTGATCAGGGAACTCTGATTTTGTACCTAAACTGCAGTAACTTCTTCAAAATCGCAACTCTTAATTTACACAAACACCCCTCCCTATATTTTTACTCTAGTTCCTTACATATTCAGACGCTAGATTTCTTCATTTAAACCGAAGCTTCATGTCCGAAACATGCCAGAAAAATGGCTCAAATACTTGAATTCGATGGGAGCAATAATCAGTTATTCGAAACACACAAACCATACTTGTGATCAAGACAATTCATAATTCCACTTCATCTCATTCATCTATCCATCCGTAAACTCAAAGAAATCTTTTGATTATAAAACACATCACCCCTCCAACGACAACTCACATCTCTCCACATTCTCTCTCTTGTAAACCAAAAATGAAGGTGTCGCCGTTGCAACAGAGTTACAACAACTGCAGGAGCAACCACTTCAGAGGATCCTCACCGTTGGATTCCTCAATCAACAGTTCGATGAAATCACCCGCGATGATCTTTTCGCTACTCATCCATGCTCTCTGTTGTTTAATCAGCCGCATCCTCAGCTTCAGATTCTCTGGTCTTCTTTTCTTCCTTCTTTTCTCTACTAATATCTACACTCCATCTCCTTTTCGGACATCCTCCATAACCCTACCTTCCCAATCACCACCAACTTCTCTTTTAAACAAAACAGCTACTCCAAGTAACGAAGTAGTAGTTGGACACCACGGGATCTTAATCCGCCCCTAGACACATCCAAATCCAGATAAAGTAATGAAGGTTCATATATGGATACTAAAATCATTTAAAAATACTAACCAAATAGGTAAACATGTATGGATACTAAAATCGTTTAAACCATACTAACCAATTAGGTAAACATACATGGATACTAACCAAACAGGTACAAATCGACCCCAAATAGAAAAAGAAAACAGGAAAAGTTATACCTTTTTAAATCATTTATACACAATAAGTTATAATACACATGGACCTACACAAATTTATGTAAGCAAATCAAAATAACTACCATTACATATCAACCAAATAAAAAATTTAAAATTATGTCCTCAAATGCAATTCAATACTACGTCAATGAGTAAATTAATTAAAAATGGGTAATTCAACACATTAATCAGCATTTTAACACATGTTCAAACTAAGAGATATAAGAATCAACATTAATTAAAGATAATGTGGGTATTTCAACACATGAATCAACATTTTAACACATAAATCAACATTAAGAATATGAAATGGAAATAAAACGTGAGAAAGTGTGGTGATTTCAACACATGAATCAACATTTTAACAACCACCATCTCCATAGAGAATCAATTAACAAAGGATGTTCATGAATAATCACTGAATAAGAAAATAAATTCAGTAAACTCCGACAACCACTTTATCCACTCTCCGGTGATGACAACGAACTCCGACAACATCCACCTTTGTCGAGCAATAACAAATAGCAAATATAAACGACAATAGATTATGTTTTGTCAGTAGGATGACAAACACATTCAACATCCTTTTGACTCTCACTCGAGCTATTTTGTTTCGTATTTGTTTCTTATTTCTTATCTTTTTTATCTTCTGCACTGATAAAAATAAACGGATGACTGCTAAAAATAACGGATCAAGATTGACTAAATGAATTAATTTAGATGACTGCTAACTTTAGTCACTAATAAAAATAAATGGATCAAGATTTATATCTTGCCAAATGAATTTCATTAAAAATTGAGACAGTAAAAAAAACAATTTCATTACCTTGGTCGGATGACTGAATTACATTTGACCATTTGAAGCTCAGTTGAGCATTTTGCAGAAAACCTGCCATGCAGCTACAAAAAACTTGGTCGTTGAGTCCGCAACTTATCAGCTAATCAAATGTGGTGTCTAACTACGTTTATAACTGCACAATAGTTGAGACCATTAAAATATAAATTTGTTCATACACCTCTATTACCACATCAAAACTTATTAAATCATTCAATGGAGAAAATACAATTATGCAAGATAAAATTGAAAACAGAAACAAAAGCAAAAATTATATTCAAAACATGAAAATATATCGGAAGAACATACTTTTTATATCCAACGAAACATACAATAAACAACTGAAGAGTATGCAACGCAATTCAGAACCTTTAAATGAGATTTTAAATGTTTTTGAAATAAAAAAAATTAAATTGTAAGCATTAAACTGTATGTCTGACAAAATCAGTTTATGATGAGGCACATAAAACAATTCACTGCGAACAAACATAAAAAATAAAAAAGCTAATTCAAAATGAAATTTTGAATAAACCATTTAAGACAAATAATTGCTCTATAAAAAAATTCAAGAACAAACAATTTAATAACTGTGCTGCTCGTGGACAAAGAACTATTCATTGTGTAGAGTCACAATGTAATGAATATGCATTCACATCAAAATAAAAAAAATATGGCTCCAAAATTAAATATAAACAAAAAAGTATTGGCTCTAATGATAAATGAAATTAAATGAAAAGAGAACCCAACTAAATGAAAAAAGAGAATCTTTAAAGATCCCCAAAGCAAAAACGTATAGAGAATGAACAATTCTGAAATGAAAAAAAGAACCCGACTAAATGAAGTTATGAAAACATAAATTTCATAACTTCAGGGGTTAATCACCTACCAAAACCTACAATTCCATTTAGGAGATGTTGTGTATGAAGAATTACCAATATCTGGGGCTGCTGTATCTTAGTGAAGCAATTTTGGTGTAGTTAGACACGGAAATAGTACAAATCAGATGATATTAGCACATATACGTCTTCCTCCTCCAATTCTACATTCTCGACTTCATTCTCATCCAGTGGAATTTGCATAAGGTATGAGTCTTGCCAAAATATAAAACTACGCCGCTTAGAGTAATTCACAAAAGAAAGAACATAAATTAAAAGTTATAAGATCTACTGCCAAAAGTTAAAAGATTTAAAGTTATTAAGTTTTTGGTAAGTTATATATCGTTACTATTTACTGCCAAAAGTTATAAGATTGAAAATTAATAAAATTACATGATAATTTACACTCAAAATTAATAATTCAGTGACGAATAAATTTAAAGTAACCTCTATTCCGATCTATTTAAAGTAATACTCAAAATTAATAGTTCAGTGGGAAGTGTAGCGATACCTCAAGTTGTTGTTTAGAATATTGAGAGCGGCGACAAGAGTGAATGGTAAATAATTGTTGAAGATCGATCTTCTTGTTGATCAGCAGACCATGCGTTATGGACCTGACTTAGATGGACCAGCAGAACATTATGCACCTGACTTAAAGCAACTGTACATGAATTTTGTAATACACATTATTAATGTATGACCAATAACTTAAGGATATATTGGCATATGTAGACATGATTTTGTGAACTTACTCATATGATATGTACTTGCATTTTTTTATAAACATGTAGGTTAAAATATCAAGTGAAACTAATTGGGGGAAAAAGTAATATTACATGTGATTCGAATATATGGAATATAAGAAAAATTCTAAATGGACCTAAAAATGGCAATTACGACAAAATAGATCAATTGAATTCCCAACATTAAATAATTCAATAGTCATACATAACGAAATAGATCAATTTAATGGAAAAAATCGTAAATATTAAAAACCCTTATCTCAAAGAGGTATTACCGCGTGACGACAGCAAGCATTGAGGACGAGGATGGCGATGGCGGCAAGTTTGGATTCCTCACCTTCACCTCCTGATGGTTTAGAAGAGAGGCTTCTGCATTCGAAGTGACGGAGAGAAAGGTCAAAACCCTCATCTCAAAGAGGTATTACCGCATGCTGGTGACGGCAGCAAGCATTGACAGTGATGACAGTAAGTGTTGAGGATGAAGATGGTAACGACAGTAAGTTTGGGTTCCCTCACCCTCAGGTTTAGAATAGAGGCAGTTGTGTTCAAAATGAGATCAAACAACTTTGTAATCAAACACCCTTGTAATATAACACCTTCAGGCAGGGGAAAAAATTCACACATATTTGTAATCAAATACCTTAATTGCAAAGTAAAACAAATAACTTTATAAAACACCTTAATTACAAAGAGAGGGAATATGTGAAAGAGAGAGATGTATAAATGGGCGAATGCATCGAGAGAGTGATAAAAAATAAACCTCAACCATAAAATTGAACCAAAAGGCCAAAGTAAGCACTCAGAATTATTAAATGGAAAAGGGAAAAATGTATGCAATGGAACCAGAGCATGTCAATCATAAGCAATATAAAATGTCTCTAAATCAAGTGTACCCTCCTTAACTTACCGCATTTGCAACCGATTTGTATTAGTAGTAATTATATGACCAATTAATAGACTAAATATCCTATAGCTAACAAAATCTTGTAATTAAAAACATTCAATACATTTAACTAATTGAATGCAACCAAAACACCTCAAAAGTACTTTCTTGATTCTGCGGGACCAGTCGCATATATGGAGGGTCAAGGGGCAATGAACTATGATCTCCTGAACATCAGATTGCAAATTCATTTAATACATTTGAAGTTAAACTGAACAATATAATATCATTATATTTAAATGCATAAAATTTTAGTTATATTCATATGCGCAACCAATAAAATGATTGAACCGTTATTTTGACATGTAGACCCGACAACGGAGACATGTGATAATGACAGACCTACCATTGAGAAAACTTGGATCAAAATTCATTCTAATAGTGACACCTATAAATACAAATAGAAACCAAAACAAATCAATCATATTTGTTAATCTAAACAAACAAAAGTTATCTCACTACTCTACAAAATCCATCACAGTAGATATTATCACTATACACTACAATAGGAGATAAATGGTATGATTATCATTAATGCAGTGGGAATCATATCTGAAAAACCATAAGAAAATTATTAATGTTTAAAACAAAAGAGAGAGAGTGAGAGAATGATTTCAAGTTTCTAAACATTATACCCCCTCATATGTGAATGGTGAAACAAATATGAAAAATAATACAACAACTAATATGTCATATCCTGAAAAAGTAAACTTTGTACATAAATGGTCGTATAGCAACCCAATCAATCAATATTTGAACCTACAACAACTCATAATAATGGTTCTTATACACAAAAACCCATTCTGTTAAGCAGGTTACATTCCATTCAATCTTTGTTCAGAAACCCAAACTTAAACTTTGAACATAATTGGTTCTTTCCATTCAATCTTTGAGCCTATACCAACTCATATAATTAATATGTAAACAAACTTAGTTGGAATAAATTTAAAGTGAGAGTGGAACATGATTAGCTATTTGAGTAAGAAAAAACAAAAACAAAAATATTAGATCTAAAAAGTAAAAGAGAAAATATATTTCGTGCTTTTGGTTTCAAACATAGAGAAAATATTTTTGTGACTACTTCAAAAAGAACCAAAAATTAAGAGTTTCTAATTTACAAAAGCTAACACAAAATAACTGAACTGATTTTAACACCAATATTTAAAAGAACAAAAAATACTTCTATTACAAACCCATTAAAAAAAATTGGGCCAAAGCAGTGAGTACCATATATGTTTAATACAAACCCATGGTGTTAGCTACAACATCTCATCAAATACATGGTGTTCGCTATGAAATTTCACCAAACACTTTGTGTTCCAAGTATAAACACATCTAAAATATAAAAATACTAACAATCTATATACCTCCAGGATCATTCATCTATATCAAAGTATTGGGGAGAACTTCAAATACAAAAAAAGGAGAGAAGTATTTGGAAGCTACAATGAGTGAGGATTAAAACTTCAAGGTTGTAGAATAATAAAATTCCCTAAAGACTAATCCCATAAAACCCCATAAATCTGTACAAATCAAATTAACGTCTACTTAAGCCCAAATTGTTACCTGAAAACCAAATTACTACCTGCTTAAGAAATTAACACCTACAAAATTATCCCAAATTAGTACCTACAAATCAAATCATATTTAAACCATTAAAACCATTTTATCCCCTAAAATCATTTTTGATAAATGATGAAAACGAAAAGGATTTCAAACCCTAGAAAAAAAGTTTCAATATATAAATAATTTCAAACCAAAATATAAAGAAAATCGGATGCTACACCTGAGATTAAAATCATACAAACCCGAGGGGCTGAGGATCGAGAGTGATAGACCATTTGCGTGGTTGTTCTGGAACGATCATGGATAGTGGGCTGAATCCAAGAGAAGTTTTCATCTGAGAGAGAGAGAGAGGGGGGGAGAATGTCGGGTTGCGTTAAAGTTGTTCTGTCCAAATGATTTTTCAGAATTGGAGAATTTTACCAAAACGCCCAATTTTTGAATGAAAGTGTAGGTTTGATAAGGAGTAAAAGAGGAGGAAACCAAAAAAAATGAGGGGTAGGTATGTACAAATAAGATATGTTGTATGGGAGTGTGTGAAAATGGAAGAAATAATCTCAACCCTTCATTTGTGAGGGATGTGGTCAAATCATCACCTCTACTTAGATTATAACCTATATATAAACATCATTTTTTTAATTTTACATTAGATGAAATATATTAATTATTAAGTGATCGAGCCAAATTAGTTTTCTTAACCGGATTGTAATTGGGTCAAAACAAATCAATTTAATACGACTTAACATATTTACAAAATTACATTTTTTTATATCGATACTATTACTAACTAATACTTTACTAATACTATTGCTAACTAAACCTTTACTAATATGAAATTCTTTTTAGGTAAACATTTTTTGTACAGATAAAGAAAACAAAACAGAGCCAACTAATGCACCCGCGCACGTAATGGCTGAAAAGAATAGGAGGGAAACCGAAGTTGATCCTCTCCCAAATTTTTGGTAACCTCCCTTCCAACTCCAACGCGTTCTAGTCAGCTACCCCTCTTCTATTCTATTCAATCTCCTCGTTCTTCAGTTACGAAATCCTCATCCCTTCTCTCTTAAGTTGAGAAACAGGAAATAGGTGCTTTCTCTCTCTCTCTCTCTCTCTCTCTCTCTCTATCTATCTATCTTCATTTGTGAAACAAGAAATATCTGATTCTAGTTTTTTGTGTATTGTGTGTTTGTTTAGGAATATATAATTAGGTTTACTGGGTATTTGTTCGTAATTTGGGACTGATTTTAGGTTTTTTTATAATGTTAGAATTTTCTTATTCTCTAATTTCAAAAGTTGATTCTGATATGTATTTGTATTCTTATTGTTAAAAATAGTTTTTTTAAAAATTTTTTTATTCCTTTTTTCTCGATGCACACGTATTGTTGTTTGTGTATATTATATGCATGTATCTATGATTTTCATTTAACATTTTATTTTAGAACTTGAATAACAGGATGCATACAGATTGTTGTTTGTGTATATTATATGAATGTTTAGGCATACATTCAAATTGATTAGATATAGTGAGTATAGAGCAAAATTCCAAATATTTATTTGTTTAGAACAAATAAATAAGTAACGTTTACATTCAATGACCAATTTTCATCATGCTAATGAATAGAAGGTTACTAATATTCAACTATTTCAGGTTAAGAAGATGTATGTTTATTATTAATTATCAGCCCTACATCCTATTATATGTGTTGGGGCAATATTAGCTCTACTCAATTGCAAATTTCATTTTTAATATATCAATACTCTCCCTCTCTTATTAATTTTATTTTCTTGTTTTGATACATTTTGTTTTATAGGTACGATTCTGTATTTAGTTATTTAATTGATCACTTTTGTTGATAGATGGTCTTAATTAGGCACCTGTTTCGTATCTCCTTCTTGAAAAATCATATTTGATATATGTACGTCTGTTTATGTTTCATTACTAAAAGTGAAATTGACTCACTTATTTCATTTGTATTACTTAGATTCACGACATTTAGCTTAAACATCTTGTTTAGTAGGTTACATGAAGTTTTTCACCGATATTCAGGAAATTAAGAGTAATATTTGTTAGGACCAAACGAAAATTTGCACAAAATATTTTATACATGTTTCCAAAAGAAAGATTATTAAACACACCCTTAATATTTAAATTATGTCAGGACCACCCAAATGGATAAAAGTTGGATGAAAGTCAAGAATAGATTGGACCCTGCTTATGAAAAAGGAGTGAAAGAATTACTTGATTTTGTATTTACCCCAAAAGGGCCACAAAGAAAGATCCCTTGTCCTTGTGTCAAATGCAACAATTACTATGACAAAACACGAGAAGTTATGGAAGATCATTTGTTTATACGTTGAATAGTAAAAAGTTACACGAGGTGGATATATCACGGGGAAGACTTTGAACACGATTTGGGTGATGACTTTGAGGTTGAGAATTGTAATGAAGATGGAGAAGATGACAACATGCATGAGTTGATTCATGATATTGCCTCTGGTAATTTTGGGCATGGGTGGAGGATAGAGAAGAATCTAATAGACAAGGTTCTCACGGGCGTAAAGGGAAAGAGGTTTCGTTTATGAGATTATTGAATGATCCAGAATGAGAAATTTATCTAGGTTGTAAGAATTCCATGCTATCCGTCATTGTGAAATTGCTTCATTTAAAAACAATGAATCGGTGGAGTGATAAATCTTTTGACATGCTGATTAATGTGCTTAAGGACATCCTTCAAGTTGGCGAGACACTCCCAGGGTCATATTACGAGGCTAAGAAGATAATTAAGGACCTGGGACTTGATTATATTAAAATACATGCTTGCGTATATGACTGTGTACTTTTTTGGAAGGAGTATGCGGATTTGGATGTATGTCCAAGATGCGTAACCTCTAGATGGAAGTATGAAGGATGTAAGAAAATAACTCAAAATGTTTTGCGTTATTTCCCATTAAAATCGAGACTTCAAAGGTTATTTATAAACAAGAGCATTGCTCAAGATATGAGGTGGCATAATGATAAGCGCGTCAATGAGGAAAATGTTTTGAGGTGTCCAGCTGACATTGAAGCTTGGAAAGAATTTGATAAAAAGCATGAATCATTTGCACAAGATCCTCTCAATGTTAGGTTGGGTTTGGCAACCGATGGATTTAATCCTTTTGATAACATGAGCAATGCATATAGCATATGCCCAATTTTTCTTGTGATATACATTTGCCTCCGTGGAAATGTCTAATGGACCCTTTTTTCAATATGTCCATGATTATTCCGGGTCCAAATTCTCTGGGAAATGATATTGATGTATATTTACAATCGTTGATTGATGAATTAAAGGATTTGTGGGAAGCTGGAATTGAGACATTTGATGCCTACACCGGGAAAATATTTCAATTGCGCGCAACAGTTTTATGGACTATTAATGACTTCCCTGCATATGTTATTATCTGGGTGGAGCATTAAAGTCTATAAAGCTTGTCCAGTTTGCATGGGAGAAGCTTCTTATATCCATTTACGCACGGGAATGAAGTGTTGCTACAACGGACATCGTCGTTTCCTCCCAAAAAATCATTGTTGGCGAAAGGAGACAAAAACATTTTATGGTAATAAGGATTTTAGGGACCCAATACCACCATTGTCCGGGGAAGACATTTGGAATTTTTTAATTACAATTGAACAAGTTGAGTTTGGTAAGGATCTAGAATCGGTTAAAGGGACAAAGAAGAGAGAACGAAAGGAAAATGGTTTGAATTGGACAAAAAGGAGCATTTTTTAAATTGACATACTGGAAGACTCTTAAGTTGAGACACAACTTAGATATAATGCACATAGAGAAAAATGTGTGTGATAATGTGCTAGGGACATTGATGAATACTGAAAGGAAAACGAAAGACACTTGGAAGTCCAGTAAGGATTTGATGGATATGGGTTTAAATCCAGAGTTGCACCTACATCGTGATGGTGATTCATTTTTAATGCCGCCTGCGTGCTATACTTTATCAGATGATGAGAAAAAAATTATGTGAATTCTTAAATTCGATCAAGTTTCCTGATGGCTTTGCCTCAAATATTTCTCGTTGTGTGAAAATGAGAGAATGTCGTGTTTCGGGTATGAAGAGCCATGATTGTCACGTTTTCTTACAACGCTTACTCCCACTAGCAATATGTGGATACATGTGTAAGGAAGTATATCAAGAATTGATTGAGTTGAGTAATATCTTTAAGTAACTATGTTCTAGGACTTTGTACTTAGAAAAATTGGAGAAATTAGAAAAGGAGATCCCTTTAACACTTTGCAAGCTAGAACGCATATTTCCTCCAGCCTTTTTCGATGTAATGATTCACTTAATAGTTCACCTTGCTACGGAAGCTAGGATTGCTGGTCCAGCGCAATATCGATGGATGTGGCCATTTGAAAGGTATTATATAAGTTATATAAAAGTTTCTTTATGTACTAAATTTTTTATAACATAGATTTTGAAGTTTAAACATTAAATCATATCTCTTAATAGGAAAATGGGTATGTCAAAGGGGTATGTTCCTAATAAGGCAAAACCAGAAGGGTCTATTGTTGAGCATTATATCTAGAATGAATGTTTGACTTTTTCTTCAATGTACTTGAATAATGTGGAGACCATATTCCATAGGCCCGAATGAAATGATGATATAGGTGAACAACAAGGCAAGCTAGATGTATTTACATCTGATGGTCGTGCATTTGGTGGGCCAAAGCATGGAAAGTTAGATGTCATTGAGTTAGAGAAGGCTCACAAGTATGTGTTAAATAATTGTGAAGTGGTTGAGAGCTATACAAGGTAAGAGACATAATTTAGACAAATTAAACTCTCTGTTATTATAATGTTTTATTTAACATCTTGTAACATATCATGTGTAGTGAGCACAAGGATGAACTTAAGATCAATGGTGTGAGGGACATAGACAGGACGCATAAATCGCAATTCATTAAGTGGTTTGAATAATGCGTAAGTACAATTACAGGTAGAATTATTTGACTGTAATGCTACTATTTATTGGTCCATATGTACAATTATTTATCATTGATTACATTTACACACGTGAGCAGGTAAAAAAATTGTATTGTGAGGGGAAGGTCGATGAAGAACTTTTATCCTTAGCTAAGGGTCCGAACAACCGAGTGAAACAATATATAGGTTTCAATGCAAATAGGTTTAGATTTCATACCCAAGAAAGAGAGATGAATAGAAAGACCCAAAACACTGTTTTGATTGTAAATTGAGAGCATGATGGGAAGTCAAATGACATTTATGTTGTGATAACATATATTATTAGGCAGGAGTATTTATTTGGAAATAAGTCTGTGTTATTGTTCAAATGTGATTGGTGGAACACAAGTGGTAATAGAGGCATTCAAATAGAAAAGGAGGGGAACATTATTAGTGTCAATGTATCAAGAAAATGGTATACTAACCAGCCATTTGTGTTGCCATGTCAAGCTGCTCAAATTTTTTACATTAAAGACATGAAGTTAGGCGATAATTGGCGTGTTGCGAAGATGATAACTCCTCGTGGAAATTATAATGTACCTGAGCACGAAGTAGATGAACCAATCAATATCGAGGACCCTTTTTAAGAAGAGGAGCCCATTGAAGATGTTGATATATTAGAATTTGATGAAGTTCCCCCATGAAGAAGAGATGATTTAGTACCATTAGAGTGTATTAATGCTGAAAGTGTACTACGTGAGAACTCGAAGTTTGGATTAGATGAAAGGGGAAAATTCTTCATTGATGATAATGAAATTGATGAAGCTTCTACTAGTAGTGATGATGAAAATGAGGAAGAATCTGATTGTAACGATGATAATAGTAACAAAATGGATAGCTCAACCGAAGATGATTTTGATAATGATTAATAAATGTTCATTTGATATCTAATTTCCTGAATGAGAACTCAATTATGCTTCAGGTATAATTTATTTGAATAAATTTGTTTGCTTTATCTCAAATTTAAAGTTAGTGATAAGCTACTTTTTATAAATGCTAGATCCAATAACTTTCATATTAAACCTAGCCCAATTGAACATAAATTTATTAAGTCTTTCGATATTCATAAAGAACAGTTTCTCGAACTTCATTATTTAAATCTAGCTGACCATTATTCAACCAAGACAAATTCATTTATCTCTTCTCATTTACATGAACATATCGAGGTTTGGACCAGGAAAACATCGATTTACTCAAAGTGGGCTGGATTCATCATCACAAACTCCGATTTCAGCACAAGTATCTGACTACTTTTAGGTTAGAACATCAAGCGGTGTATGACCACTTGCACATGATATAAACATCGATGTGAATGACGAAAACTTGTCGGCGGATGAGGGCAATGTCGTGAGCACAACAACCACATGTATGGTAATTCGTGACTTAGATATTGCCTTTTATTTCTTGTAATCCCAGGGGACTTTATTGTTGATTTATATGTCAAGCTATCTTAATGATATTTTTTTTCATTGTATCTGATTGTTAGATGTTACAAATATATGTTACTAGTTTGGTATATGTTACTTCCACATCTATTAGGACTAGTTCGATGATATCCAACAGGATGCTAACTCAAAGATTTCAAATCAATGTCAAAACTTGATTTAAATTTTCTTGATATGATTAGTCATTAGATACTACTAAAACTAGTGTTTTCCTTTCACTGTTATTTATGTATCACCATTTTCCTATAAATATTTCCAATCGGATTAATTTTTCATCTTGCTTTCCAAGAATTGTAGAATTACGATCAACATCTTAGTTTCATCGCCCCTAGTTTTTTTTCTTGGCTAATTTTTGCATAACTTAG
Source organism: Sambucus nigra (assembly GCA_949130495.1). Classification (NCBI taxonomy): domain Eukaryota; kingdom Viridiplantae; phylum Streptophyta; class Magnoliopsida; order Dipsacales; family Adoxaceae; genus Sambucus; species Sambucus nigra. Next base: position 18,900,217 of record OX422224.1, read on the forward strand.
TTGTCTGCTTTTATGTATATGGAAGGGAGTTAAACATTAATAATACACTATTCTGTAGCAAAGTATTATTACTTACCTTTCGGTTCTAACTTTACAAGTTTATATGTGTTTACAGGATCTTCTGTGCTGAAGAGAAAACGGGGACCAACTCGTAATCTTTCCCTTGCCAAGAAGAAGGAAGCAGGGCAGAAACTATTAATCGAGATAACATAGGATGAAAATAGAATTGTAGTTCCAGATTTTGGTTCATTTATTGCTGAGGCAACATGTGTTGTTCGTAAGCACGCTACACTTCAAGTAGAAAAATGGTCTAAGATAAGTGAAGTTTATCGTGATTCCTTGAGGAAGATGGTCGGGGTAAGTGCATCTCTTTAAACTTTAATTAAATAAGTTACATACTAATTAGTAATTAAGTGTATAGGTTTTGTATTATTATTTTATACCATGATTTAACTAGGTTATGCCATTATAGGGTGCGTTTGAGGTCAAGGGTGATGGGGATGCTAGAAAAGTTATTGATGCCCAACTTAATAAGCAATATAGGAATTATCGCCATAAACTCCATGTTGAGCACTTTAAGAAATACCCAAGTTTGGAAGTAGCATTGCAAAACAAATGGGAGGACATGGACGAGGACAATTGGAAGTATCAATGCAATTACTTTGTATCACCTGAATATCAGGTAGTACTAACTAATAATTACTGAAAAGTTATAACTGAATGCTTGTATTTAATAATCATCATTTTGTACAGAAAATGAGTATTTGGAACCCAAATAATAAAGCAAAGAAAAATATGCCCCATGTCACAGGGACAAAGTCATTAGCTCGAGTTCGTGCAGAGAAGATAACTTCTGTGCACGTGATGTATATATTCCCCATATAATTTATATGTCTAAATTAATTTAGATGCAGTTTAGAATTTTGCTGAATATTTTGTTTAGGCATACAAATTAACAATAACATTGAGAATCAACACCTGGTTATTAGATAAATGTGTTAGCCTCCCATCTCCTAAGGTCTCTGATACTGTGGTTGAGCCTTATAATGCAACCTTGTTTGTTCATCAACTTGTTGAAAATGTGGATGAGTGTATGGTTATTGATAATGAGGCTCTTTATAATATTTGTTTTCGGACCATGAAGCTCACTACTCCTAGCTTTGGTGATTTGAACCATTTGATTTCAACCACGATATCTGGAAAATTCTTAAAGTTAGCTTAAGCCTTGGTGAGGTGAATAAGGTCATATTTTTAAACATACAGTTCTGTTAGTTAGGGGTGAAGCCACGACATGGCAGAGAGAGGTCGTGGCCTCCCTCAAGATTTCTAACTTTTTGATAATAGCCATCATACACAGTCCCCATTCAAAAATTTAGTGCCTTTTCACATGGAATGGTCCCCCTCAAACAATTTTTTTACGGTAAACCAAAGGCACTCAAACTCACCTAGGGTCTAAACTTTAGAATGTGTCTTATCATCCCCAACATAAAGCCCCACTTGTACGTCTTTTTCATTATTAACTTACCAAAGTCAGTGGACAAAAACAAAAACAATAGTTAAAACCAAAACCTTTTTTCCCTCATTTTTCCAACCATTTTCCTCTCTTAACTCCGAAAAGCTCTCAGTAGCCCCCCACCTCCCTTCCTTTCATCTCTCTCCCATCTCAGCAGATAGAAGCACCGCACTGCTCCTCCCCTCCCCTCCCCTCTTCTAGCCCTGGCGACCCTGACTCACTCTCAACTCTGAAAAGACGTACAAGACCAATGGTTTTAAACAAAAATGAAAGCATCACTTTCGCATATGACTAAATCCTATGCAAAATAAGATTTAAACAATACATGTTGGAACACAAGGCCCTCAATTTTAAAAACAATTACCAAAAAAGGGTAGTTCAATTTCCTTTTATAGATGCGGAAGCGAGATGGTTCAAACACATAAATAAAATTTAATTTCTTTTCAAATTAAAATTAAAACAAGTGAAATAGGATAAAACTCACACACAATTTTAATTTCACTTAGACAACTTAATTAAATCGAAGCCCTAGAAAATTGCCTAACAATATTAATAAATCATTTTTGCAATTTTAGGCCAAACCAAATATTTTCAAATTAAATTAAATGACTTGAACCAAATTAATTAAACATTACCCAAAGTTAATTTCCACAAAATTAAACCAGTAGTGATATAAACCAAATTTTATCTTTTTACCTAAGCATGCATCTAAGGTGAATTTTTCAAAAGATAAAATAAACAATAAATCACTACGCCGCGATGTACGAGGAAAAACCCACAACGGGAAAAAATCTCGGACGGCCCTAGCCTTAAGTCCACTAAGTATGGTATTTTACAAGTACAAGAAAAAAGACTTACAACACTCGACTCGACTCCTTTAAAGCCCCGATGCTCCTTCTTGTACCGACCTCCGCTAAGTTGACAATCCCATACTCCACCGGAACCTTGGAATCCACCGATGAGGCTCTCGAAAACAACTGTCAACCACACATAGTGCCTTTCACCATGTGAGAATGCCACAGCCAAAACAAACTTCTTCTTCTTTGAGTGATTTAGAATAAAACCCAAACACTCTTCCAATGGTAGAGATAAAACCCGGTGCCAAAACTCCAAGAAAAGTATATATATGTTTAGGAACTTGGATAAACAATATAGGTGAAAACAAAAGTGTTTAATGAATTTTTCTTGAAAAAATAGACACTTAAACCATGAGCTTTTTCTTGGAAAATTGAACTCTCAAAACTCTCTCTTGGAGATGGAATAGTATGAAAAGGTTAAGTTGAAAAAGTTAGTTCCCGCACTTAATTATTCAGGCAAAACGTTAGTGGGTAAAGAAGTGGGAATCATGGAAAAACTGCTCAAAACTGCCAAATAAACTGTTCCCGCCAAATCTCGTTCGAACGAGATTTTCGTTCGAACAAGATTTTCGTTCAAATGACCCTTCTAACGATATTCCAGTATATTAAAATATGACGTCGTTAGTAAACTCATTGGAATTCTCGTTCAAACATCATTCTCGTTCTAACAAAAATTCGAACGATATTCCGGTGGCCAATTAGGGAACTCGTTGGAAAAACCTCGTTCTAACGACATTATCATTCGAACGAAAAACTCTTTTGAACGACAATATCGAACGAACTTCCAGAAAGTATAAAAAATCAGTTTTAGCCCCGAAACTTTATTTTAAAGATTTAACGAAACTTTTTGAAAATAAAGAACAGTTTAAAATGAAACTACACCTAATAATAATTGGTTCCAAGCTCATATATATATATATATATATATATATATATATATATATATATATATATATATATATATATATGTATGTAATGCATTCATACCTTAGGAACAATGGAACCAAAGATGCTGGCGTAGAAACAAGGCACACCAAACCCGACATATGATGAAGCTTTATACTCTTGGCCGCTATGTCTTCAACAAAATCAACATAGGCTTGAATGAATACAATTTAATACTATCTTATGACTTAAACGTTTTTTTCCAGAATTGATCCAAAACTACATTAAGACTCAATTGGAGAATTGTGTCCTTACAATACACGATTTTAATTCAAGACTCAATGGTTTACTTTCATTTTCAAGTATCTTGTTTAAACTTCGGATTTCAAATTGGAGGCCAGAGAATAAATAATGATCAATTCATCCCACTCAGGGATTTATGAAATCAAAAAGAAAGAAAAAAAATTATCACATATATACTCATTCTTTCTTATCATTGGAAGATGATTTCCTCATAACAAAAATGTTGTTGCCTTTCCTGATTTCCTCGTAACAAAAATGTTTTTGCCTTTGACTGTTTCCTTTCCTGTCATTTCCTTGTAACAAAAACCTAGTTTCCTTTGGATGTTGTCTTTCTTGTCATCCTAATAAAATGAGTATTTATGTGATAAGTTTTTTCTTTTTTTTTTATTTCATAAACCCCTCAGTGGGATGAATTGATCATTATTTACCCTCTACCCTCCCTTTAACCATTTCCTTGAAAAATAGGGGTTGGTTGGACCTTTGAGAAATTAATTAGATTGGTCAGACAAATTTTTTACAGGTCAAGTTACTAGGACTTTGATAGTTCTCGTTTACCCATCAATGAAGCATAAATTTTGTTGTGATCTCAATATACGTTGGAATAAGATGGGACTAATTTAACTAAGATGTTCTATTTTTGCAACTTGCTTGTATCATCTATAATTTTAACATGTTGGTTCCAGAACTAAGCTTGTTCAGTCTATTTTTGAAAAACATTTATACCCATTTATTCTATAAGATTTATTAAAGATTCATATTCAATGCTAACTTCGTTACAATTGTTTGTTTATTATTAGTCCACTTTGAAATCCGAAGTTTAAACAATATACTTGAAAATGAAAGTAAACCATTGGATCTTGAATTAAAATTGTGTATTACTTTTGTTTAAATCTTATGTAAGCTATAATTCTACCACCCGACTCACTCTCAGCAGATAAAGCTCTATAATACTGCTGGCACCCTTTTATTCTTGGCACTGACCAATAAAGTTCTCCTCCTCCTCATCGCACAGTGGTTGTCGACCACCAAGGGTGGTCCGATGATGTTGCTAAGATACCCTTCTTCGCACATGATCACTGACCAGCAAGGGTGGTCCGCTGTTGTCTCCCATGTATTCTTTTTATCGCATATGAAAGTCGACCAGTAGGGGCGAACGATATATGGAGCCGACGATGAGGACCAAATATGCATTGATGAAAGTGAATTGGTTCTACCCAAGAACTAAATCACTTTTTTGTATAAACAAAAACAAAAGGGGGATGTCAAAGTCTTGAACAAAATTTATCAAAGAAAATAATAGAGGGCTATAAATATCTAATAAGAGGGGTCCAAAAGCTATCCCAGTTACTTTAGTCTAATCCTCCTCTTGACTATTCTGCATCAATTCATCATGTTTAACCTCTATAATATACTGAGGAATATCATTCATACCTCACTTCCCTAGAGTTCTCACTAAACTTTCAACTGCCACTCCTGAAATCTCTGTTCCCACTGTGGCATCAGACCTATCGACGCATTTACTTTCAAATTTACCATAATCACTATAGATATTGTAATCCCCATAACAACTATAATAATCATTGTTTGCATAATTCTCACTTTCTAAACACAAATTCGAAGGATCCCCACCATAACTCTCATAATTTACATTGTACTCACTTGCCGAGCATCTATTTGTATCATCATAAGTATCATAGTTTATGTAATTTCGGTATCACCGCCAGGAACAGTACCCACTGGGTTTTATTAACTGTAGTTTGAGTGAAATTTGAAGTATTAGTAGCATCCAATGAAGAGTTATTAAGATAAAAAACGTAACAAATAGGCTCTAAACTATAGTAAGTAATACAAATGAAAACAAGAAAATAAAATATGATCAGCCCAATGAAACTTATCAAATTGGAAAGGAAGTGGCAATGGTGATGCAGTCACTTGTAACAAATTGTCAAATAAGAGTCACTTTATTGTGTACACAACTGATCAGAGGCGATTTGTCGTTCCTTTGGTTTGTCTTCAATATGACATATTTAAAAAGCTCTTCAAATTGGCCGAAGAAGAGTACGGATTACCTTTTAACGAGCCTATTATGATGCCATGTAATTCAAATACATGCAGCTAAAAGTCTTGATAAAGAAGCACTGCTCATGTCTTTAAAAAATAGTTACTGCTTAAAATATATGGGGTGTTTGCGCTCGAAGAATTATTATAGGGGACTTGCACTGGATGAAACATAAACATAAATACCTACCGAAATTATTAAGAACGCATGGGGTGCTTGTGCTCGAAGCATTATTATAGGGGACTTTTGGAATTTTACTCAAGATACTACAGTGACCGAGTGTGGTGTATTTACTACTTCTTGCATCCGTCACAATTGTAAAGAAAACGTCTCGTCCTTGAACTATTTTGAAAAAAACTAATTGCCGAGAGTTTTGTATAAAAAATAAGTTTAGTTTTTTTCCAGAACATATTCTTTTTTTTTCCTTGAACAACTACAAATATGGCTAAGATTGGTAATAATAACTGTATATCCCCCCACAATATCAGAGATAAACTAACATAATTTAGCTTGAAATGGTGAGCATTACAGGGCCTGTGATTTTGTTTGTTTCCTCCATCCAGATATATGTTTTACAATTTATGTTGAAGACAAACCTATTTTTCGTTAATCCTCATATTCCCTTTTTAACCATAAGAATGATTTCTGCTGCGATCCTTCTCCCTTGGTTTTGAAATCGATTCTTCTCTTGCCTCTCACTCAAAAACCGTGCCTTGTAAATCATCACTGCTCTTCTTTTAAACTTTTAACTTGTCAAGTGTTGGTGCTATAAAGCTATTTCTAGCACAAGGAGAACTAGAGTAGCCCTCGAATATCTACGGGATCTTTCAATTCAATTGCGCTTGTTACAAAGAATATGATACAGTGTGTTGTGTGATCAATCCAGCTACGAGGGGGGAAGCCGAAAGGAAGAGAATAGCAATAGCGATCTTTTAATTGAAAAAGAAAATTCATAAAGATACTTCTTTTTTACTTCTCTATGATCATAATTCACTATTCAATACAATCATCACTTAAATTACTAATATTTTCAGACTATTAATCATCGTTTTGTAATTGTCTGCATGTATTTTTACCAATGGACAATAAAACAATATCACTTGTAACAGTCGCTACATCCGACCTCTTAATTTTGTCGGCATTCACTTATTCACATCTTTAAATACCTTATTCAAATGTTTTAAATCAACAACATTCATTCATTCGTTCATTTTTTTTGGTTTTGTGATACGGGATCAGGTCTTTTTTTTTTGTTTTTCCACTATATCTTCTTGCATTCCTTCTTACAAGTGGATTACTTTCCATGGTTTGCCAAATGTAATGAAGTGTAATCAATGTTGTTTGGGCATATGAGGTGCAATGTGCAGCTGGTGGTTTGATGGGGCATAACCAGAGAATGACCTTGATGGATAATGGCTTCCAACCTATAAAAGAAAATAAATAGTATGAGATGGAAAACAAGTGACTGAAAAAAGCAAGTGATAGAAAAAAACAAGTGATATAAGTTTTATTGCATTAGACAAACAAAGATCATCTAGGTCCTCATTTAGTAATAATTTATAAAGCCCACACATCAGGTCTTTGCTTTGTATTCATCTTGAGCAGCTCATACATACATAACATATTATATTATATAGTAATAGATACTCACACACATATGTTGCATATATACACTAACATATACACACATATATTTATATTCATAATTATGTACATAAATATATATATATATATATATATATATATATATATATATATATATATATATATATATACACACACACACTACAACTTACTATACACATTCCACCGACAAACACTTGCACACACAACACACTGTCTATATAATCTTATATACTAACAAGCACAACACTATATTTTAACAATATACAAACTACATATTATTAATACTACACTATATATATACTTATACATATTCAAGCCTACATATAAACAATATAGCACACTAAACTATAACACACACATATACACACACACACACACACATACACACACAATTATACCCAACACGACCCTGTTGTCCAAACCAATATCTGCAGCCTACCCGGTTCCGTCACCTTCTGAACAACCCAGAGCCACCTCCATCCTAGCAGCTACCCAAATATAAATGTGCACATGCATACATACACACACACACACACACACACACACGTACATACATGTTCATGGGAAAATTATATACTTGATACAATCATGAATGTCTTTATATATTAGAGTTGATCGTTTGGTTTTCTTTCCTTTTATGATTGTATTGATGTTTGTTTGTAATTGACATAGAAAGCAAAAACGGGGAAAGAAGTTGGCCCAATTGAGTTGTACCAACTATTTAGTGATGAAAAAGGTTGGGTCAATAATGATGCAAAAGAAAAACATGTAAGTTTGCCCTTTATTTAACTTGGCATATTATTTTTTTCTTCAGGATTTTATAATAAGCTGAAATGGTGTACTAATATATATATATAAAATATATATTACATCAGCAACGATGGAACAACTCAAGTCTCAGTCCCAAGTTGAGGGATCGAATTCAGTGACAGAGGATGAACTCTGTTTGCAAGTTCTTGGACAAAAATCGGGATACATTAGTGGTCGTGTCCCGGGTCCAAAACCAACTCCATCTTCTTCCCATCAACAATACAAAGCTGAGTTAGATGAGTTAAGAAGGAGGGCAGAGCAGGCTGAGCAACAAAATAATCAAATAAAGCAACAAAACAACGAGATGGAACAACAAAATCAAAAGACGCAGTTGGAGATGCAAGAAATGAAGTCTATATTGAATGAGTTGATGGCACGTATTCGACACGGAGGTGAAACACATACTTCTTCTTGGTAATTATCACTCTTCCCATTAATTTAACTAGCAGTAAGGCACACGCAATTCATGTGCAATGTGTTTTAACATATAAAATTAGAAATAACACAAACTTTACCCATGTTGTTAGTGCATAAGGTTGCACCTGAAATATAATATATTGAAATAAAATATTGAACTACCAAACCAAAAAATACGAAATACAAATTGAATTAAAAATAACAAATGAAGTGCCTAAGTTTTATTTAGACAACTTTTATAGAGACTTCGTGCATAGCTTGTACAAATGGTAGTTTGTTCACATCTTGTTTTATTTATTTTGTTTTCTTAAATGGTTATTAACATTATCTAATATACACATTCATTTTTTATTTGCAGATTATGCGAGATGATACTTCTGCAATATTGATGGTGTACCAGATGTCACGTAGCAATTTACAAGGATGGGTTCGCCAAGTTTGTGTTATGTTTTTTCTTTTGTCAACTTGTAATGCTTTAGGTTGAAGTTTTAGTTGTGTTTTTTTTTGTCAAACTTGTAATGTTTTAGGTTGAAAAGTCTTACGAAAGTGTACCGAATATTGGATTGAATTGTTGGGTTTCTAATTTATATAGTTTCTTATATTTGTCACTAGCAAAAGTGAAATATTTTTACAAGTTGTCACTGATCATCGAGAACATGATTGACAAGGAAAAATTGTTGTCCCAAAATAGTTATTTTTTAGATAAAATTACATTGACAAGCTTAAAACTTTTCATTGAATGTCAACATTTAGTAACAATTTTATTTTAGTCACTGATGACTTGTTTTTAGTGGCGACAATCAATTTTGGACTGACCTTATTTTGTGACAAAATAATTGTGTTTAGTGACAAAATAATCATTTAACTATGACGAAATTAGTTGTCACTATTTCATATATATATATATATATATATAGACAAGTTGTTAGTTGTCAATAAAATCACTAATTTTAGTGACAAATTTGCAAAGTCATCACTATTGACATTTAGTGACAGACCTATAGTGACAACTTTGTGGCAACTTATATCTTGTCACTAAATATATTTACTGACGACGAAAGAGTATTTAGTGACAAAATTTTTGCCACTAAACTCCAAATTTCTTGTAATGTCAACGCACAACAATAAATATAAAAATTGTTAAAAATATATGCATGACTCAAAACAAAATATAACATTTAAAATATATGCAAACGACATAAATAACATAAAATAAAATAAATAAAAGGGGACAAACCAAACACACACGGGGCTCGGGTGATATTTTTGGGACAAGATAGAAAGGGTCTAGGCTAGGCTTAAGGTATGGGGACAGGTGATTTAGCCGATTAATCGCACATTTGCTTTGAAATAAGCGTTCAAACTCCGCAAACGACGATCAAGCCTGCACATTAAACATTTACGCATATAAGACCCAAATTATCGAGAATTAGCAACTGAAATACGTATATTCGGGGTATAAAATATACACTTTTGGGTGCTTATCAGTTTTCAAATTTTTAAAATTGTCTTTAATATAAATACAAAAACGTTTTTGCTTATAAAAACATTTTTATCGTTTTATTTATAGAAAAAACTTTAAGTTTGTATCTATAAATGACATACAGTTTTTTAAACTAAAAACAAATAAAAATATGTATAATTGTTTTATATAAAATGCGTATAGTTTGAAGTCTTTATTTATAAAAAATATTTTTATATAATAAAAATATTTAAAAATAATAGATTGATTTTAATTATGAAAAAATGAAAATAAAAAGGGGCAAGAAAAAGGAGCAAGAAATAAGTGAAACTCCAGAATTTTAGTCCAATTAGTGCAAATAAAAAGGGGCAAGAAAAATAGAAAATGCTCAACAAAATGGCAAGAAAAGAAAAATATGAAGAAAAAAAAGACAAGAAAACGAGCAAAAGCCTAGAAAAGTCTGGACATTTCAAGAAAATTCTCCAATTCCAAAGTTCCCAACCATTTCCTGCTGCCCATTACACCTTAAAACCTGAAAAGGTCCTAACTGAGTCCAAATTGCAAAATTGGTTATCGCGTGGAGAGTTATGGTATAAAAGAGATTAAAAGTGTGAAGTAGAGGCAGCATTTATCGTTTCCTGTTAACTGTAATCCGATGAAGAGATCTTTTCGCCCATAAATTTTTGTCTATTGAATTTCGTGTGTGTGAACTTGTGTTCCATTACATTTACTCTTATAAATCACGCACACCGAGATAACTAGTCACATTTACGAGTGATTCGTTTGTGAGAGCACACAGTGAGAATTTGAATCAAAATGAATTTTCGGATAAGTAACATAATGGTCAACTGATGGAAATTCACGATTAAATTTCTGGCTTCGTGCACACACACAACACACACACACACACACACACACTATGATTTGAGACTCTCAAACATGAATTAATGATGACTATTTTCTGGGAAACTTTAAATTATATAATTTTTGAGTATTTTGAATTTGGTTTGAGTCGAATTTTGTGGGTATATTCCCTCCAAACCCTCACGAGACACAACTCGTCCTACTAGGGTACCTAGGGGTTTAAAGGCTTGTTGCATATGCTCAATGCAATCTCTTGCCTGCAAAAGTGGTAATATATCCAAATAAAATAATTTTTTTTAGCGTTGACCCATAGTTACATCCTTTTACATTGCTCGGGACGCACAAAGTTCTAAGTTAGGGGAGGTTGATTAGACTCAAATTCTTTAGAATTTATCCCTTTAATTTAGAGACTTTTATTATCTCGAGCAACATAAAATGACTGTAATTATCGCATTTCTTTGGTACTAACTCCTTCTAAAAAGTACATCTAGTTTCGTGTATTTCTCTTAGGTTTCGCGGGTATTTGAAGCATTGAGGAAGAAAGAAACTAGAAAAGCAATGAACAAAGTCAAAGAAGGAAAGTCAAAGGGTAATTTCATAAATTTGTAGCCTTCGTCCGGAGTTGAAGCCAACTAGAGAGTTGAATAGAATTCAATTTCAAGATCGTTGGAAGAAACGAAAAATCAATCCGAGCTACGGTGAAAAAGTTATGAAGATTTGAAGCTGAGAAGGAACAAAAAAAGATCCCTAAATGAAAAAGAGAGGAGGTCCGGACGACCCAGAAAATAGTCCGAACCGGTTCCTAAAATGTTATGTATGAAAAATCTAGGCGATCCGGACCTTTTTCCCCAAAAGGATCCAGACCACATGGCTAAGAAGTTCTGAATGAAAAAGGGGTGTAATTTAGACCTTTTTCCCAAAAAGGATCCAGACCGCCTTAAGCTAAGGAACCCTGCTTAAAATAAGGGGGCGATCTGGACCGCCTCCCCCGATGGGTTCATACCGTATTGAGTTTCCACGAAATTTTTCTATTCTCTCTCAGAGTTTTATGTGAGTCAAACTCTTGTAAATTTTAGAGCTATTTATTCAGATTAGTTACACAATAATAGGAGTTTGATTTTTTTAGGTTAGCTAATTAGGAGTAGAGGGTTTTTGTAGTAAAAAACCCTAGTTTTTCCATAAGAAGATTTTTTTGTAAGGATTTGAATCTAATTTCTGCAATTCAAGTAACATATTTCTTTTAAATTTTTAATTGCTCATTAGTTTAATTATTGGTTTGAATATGCAATTCTCTTTTCATTCAGTTTCTTTGGATTAATGTTCTATTTCTTAAAAAACATGTTTTACTCTAAGATAATCATGTCTAGCTAATTTTCTAAGGGCTGGGATTCCTGAACCCCACCTGATGTAATTCACCATAATGGGAAATAGACTTTTGAATTAAAATCTTAGAAGAGTCGTGTTGCATAACTGTTGCAACCTTCGTAAGACTTTTGATCTCGTTTATCCTAGGTAACCGGGATGCTTAAGAGTGCGACATGCATATCGATTATGTGGCACCACTTTGTTCTTGCTTTTGATTTCATATGGTGCGGGCTACGATCCATCATATATGGAATGTTTGGGATTAATAAAGACTGGGTTCATTTAAAATCTTAATTCCAAATCTAGTATCCTATGAAGTGAACTACTAGGGTGTGGGGGATTGTAACCCAACCTTTTGTTCTCATCTCATAGTTAGATCATTAGTCCATTTATTATTAGCATTTCATTTAATCAATGTAGTTGCATATTGTTAGTTCTTAGTTTCATTTGTGGTTACTCCAAAATTTGCATCTATTCGTAGTTGTTTCATCCCCGAAATCATCATTTCATTTATTTTAGGGTCAAAGCTAGGATTTCTTCATCTTTCCAATGTCGTCACGAATTCGTTCGTCCTTTTTCCTTGAGGATCGATACCCGATTTATCTGGATACTACTTGAGCGACATACTTGCACTTGAGCCTACCTAGCACGCACACTAGATACATTTTTGGTCGCGTCAGGTATCTAAGAGGAAGAACATATTATACCGAATGAAGATAATGTTATCCAAGGGTAACAAGATGAGATTAAAGACAAGTTTCATTATACTGTTCCATTTCTAGGGGTTGGGAAGGGTTTAAGGGATTTTTTTTGTCTTAGAGGGATAATTATTGTAATTTGGGTTTTGTTTAGTTTTGTACCAGAATAGACAAAGGGGGAGTTTTGTAAGCACAAATATTTTAGCTTAGGCTTTTTGTTTGTATTCATTTGTACTTTGTCATATTTGGTGCATCCTGTTACAAGCCGTCACGCACCGACATGTCGAACCGAACTCTAACATCTCCAAGTTCAAGACTCCTCTACATCTAATGAAGGTATACAACTTTTAGGAGTTCTTAATTATTCATATTTATTAGGATGTGTTTTTAGAAAAATCGAGGCCGAATTTTTCAAGAATTTAAAATATTTTTGTTATTCTTTATCTCGTCCGAACGAGTTTTTAACTCGTTAGAATGACTTTGGCTTCACGTTCGATCAGAGCATCAAATGAACTTCGAATGAGAATTTTCTGCATTAAAGGTCTTACTTCGTTAGAAGCTCGTTAGAAGTTGCACTACACCAAAATGGGAGATTTGTGAGTGTTGTTAGCACTCACAAATGACCTTTATAACTGCTATTTTCCGTCATAATTTAGGGGGTGACAAAGAAAATTTATAACTTCTAACAGCAGTCACAAATTTTTATAACCCATATGGGGTTATGACTGGTGATCCCAATTTGTAACTGCTATTCGTAACTGCTTTTCGCAGTCACAAATATAACATTCGTAACTACTGACAGCAGTTACGAATATTAGATTAGTAACTCCTCACAGCAGTTACGAATGTTATATTTGTGACTGCTGACAGTAGCTACGAATCATATATTTGTGATTGCTGTTAGCAGTTACAAAATTGATAGTAGTGACAAATTTGTGACTGCTATTAGCAGTTACAAAATTGAATTTGTTAAATGTGGTAAAAGTTATTACAAATATCTTTATATTTTCACAGAATGATGAAATAATGAAAGTAAAATAACTATCATGATAACAAGTCTAAAATTTTTGACAACATTTCATTTATATTTCTCATATTCCAAATATCCAGTACACATAAAACTTGTTTAAACTTAATTTAACATCAAACAACCCCTAAGTGGGCGCCAAGTACAAAATGAACATAGAATAAAAAATAAACTAAAAAAAATAACGACACAACACTTCGATGAGATGAATGTCATGAACATGTAACAAATCATTCTAAATCTAGACCAGGAGTGACCACGCAGTGGATACGATTCGTGAAGTCTAGGTATATCAGCCGTGGGGGGTATTGATGCGGTGACACCCTCCCTCGTGTACTCGGAGTATGCCTGTTGAGCAAGTTCAATGGACTTAAATTTTTTGAATACGACTCCTCGGTATCCAATAAATTGTTCTTGTGTTGCTTGCCACGAAGTGTAAACACCTAGATTTAAGCCTTTGAATACTACGCATGCCGGGTATGCCATGTGTATGCCTACAAATAATAAAATGTAACTATGTTAGTTACAATAAAGAATGTGGGGCACAATATCAAAACAGAATATCAATATAAAGAAAGTGTAAGCACTTCAGGATCATCTAGTTGACCAACATCAAAATTGGGACCTATATATTGTGAATGGTAGCTCTCATTTTTCATCATTTTTCATGGTGTTTTTCATCATTTTCATCATTTTTCATGGTGTTTTTAATATCGAGACTAAATTTATAAAATTATATGGAGTGTCCTATTTTTATACACTTTAAGCATTATGAGGACCTTTTCCCAAAACCCCCTTAATTAAAACTAAAATTGCCAATTATGGCAATAAACTTCTTCATTAAGTAGTAGGAGTTGTCGACTGTGGACAAAGTTCGAAACTATAGATAAACATAAATGGACAACCACATCTAATACAATAAAAAATTATTGAAAGAGACTTTAGATAACGTATTCTGTGAAAATATATCCACAATATATAAGAAGTGTTCTCACCATTTAATGATCAAAATGCCCAGCTGATGCACAATTCAACCGAAAGATAATTCCATTCATCCTCAAATGGATTATAAATATGTATATAATTGAGTCAAAGATATACGCGATCAAAATGAACTCACCCTATGGGTAGTGGGTCAATTTAATCAACATTTAATGTTGCTTATCTGGGTACAACCCCAGCAGAAAAGGTAGTAAATATATTTCCATAGGGCAGCATAGATGGATTTCTGAACTCAACAAGTTTTCCCAGTCTGAATAGTGGTAATCTCCAAACAATTGTCTAGATTTTATCCCAACGAGGAAGAAAAAATTGGGTATTGACAGATAGACTTAGTGGATCCATATACCTCTTTTAAGAGCTAAGACCTCTGTCATTAAACTTGAGTTGTGACCAATGAATTCATGAAAATATGAGACAAAATACCCCTTTTCTCCTCTCATAACTAATCAGGCTTTATCGAAGATCATCTCAATTACTCTCTTAATAATCACTTCAAAACTCATTAGGATACTATCATACAAGATGATGCATCTAGCCTTTCATATCTCCTATAACACCATCACGGGGATATTTTGATAAATAAACTTGATATAGTCCTTATTAGACTTGAATAGCCACCAAGATATGAGAAGTTACTTAATAGAATTAAAGATAGGAATAACTTCAACCTAAGAAAAGAACTGAGACCAAATCTTGTAAGATAGAGGACTATCAAAGAATAGATGTTGGACTATTTGTACCTGATTGAGACAGTATTAACACCTGGAAACAATTGGGATTCTAATTCTTTGGATTTTATCATAAAGGGGAATGGTATTGTAAATAGGTTTCCATATTAAAATAGATACTAACTGGGGACCAAATGAATTTCCATAAAGCACTTGCAGCAATACCAGTTCTACAAAATTGATAGGCAGACTTAAAAGTAAAATCTCCAAAACATAAAGTCATCTAAATAGCTTATTGACCACTGATAATAGTGTTTTTTAGAACCTCAAACAGAGCAACTCTAATTCTTTTGATAACATTTGCACCAAAAGATCCAGAATTCAATGAGTTCTTATACTTATTCTGCATGAATCTAGCCCATATGCCTTTAGAATTATTGACCGTCCAACCTAACTTTAAGCTAAAAGTAGCAAAAAAATATCAAACAAAGCTCTACCCCCAAGCCCTCCTTCATTGGTAGGCCTGAAGATTCTTTGGAAATTTATCCAAGCATATATATCTCATCTTTTCACATTTGAACCACAGAAAAAACTTACTAAAGATATTATGAATTCTATTAATAATAGATTTAGGAGGTTTTAAAGAGGCCACAGTGTAAAATGGGATATAACATAACACATGTTTGATAAGGACTACTCTGCCAGCTACTAAAAGATACCTACTTTTCCAACCATTGAATTTCCCTTTGATTTGATCCAATAACTCTGTGGTAGCTGAATTTTCTCATACCTTTGAATAGGGGAAAACTAAGATACTTAATTGGGATTTTTTGAAAGGCAACTCCAAAATAGAGCCTATAGTATATTTATTCTCAATAAGAATAGAAGAATCAACTGAGAGGCTGATTTTGGGCTTATTTATCAATTACCCATAAAATTTCTCATATTTAACAAGGAAGCCCATTAAGTTTCATAGGCTCTTTTTACAACCATTGACAAACAAGATGGTATCATCATCAAATTAAAGGTGAGACATCAAGAGGCTACTAGGAGGATGAGATAAAGCCTTAACCTTCTTTGACACTATGAGATTATCCAAGACTCTACTCATAACTTCAACTAATAAGACAAATAGGGAGGGGGAAAGAGGATCCCCTTCCTTAAGATCTCTTGAGGAATTAAAAAATCCAGATGGGAAACCATTAATTAAGATGGAGAACCAGATCTCTTATCCTTAAGCTTAGAGTTAAGAATTTTGGATAGGATTTCGATTGAAAAGTTGCACGGACTTAAAGGTCTAAAATTAGAGCAACTGGAGGGATTGGTAGTTTTTAGGATGAGAATTGTAGAAGTACTTAACCAGCTTCAAGGAATTTGGGCTCTTAAAAAATAGGATTGAATGTCATCTATAAGATATTATTGTGACACCCCGACTAGTTAAATACCGGGTAGCTACTCCTTTATTAAATTAATACAAAATGTGAAGTTGGTTCAGTTAATAACATCACTGTCGAAAACATTTTAATAATTACTAACCACCTAGTATTTAAAAAGTAACTTGTCAAATTTTAAATTAAATCTGATTAACATGCAATAAGTGAAATATAAAAAAAATAACATATCCATTCACAATAAAGTCCAACTAGAGTAACCATCAAATAATAATGAGTCTGGAGGAAATACTCCTCACAACAATTCCAAATACGGAAATAAAAGAAACAAGTCTGCGTCTTGTATTAATTACTAACCAAAGTCTAAATGACTAAAATATAAAATGTCTCTAAAAGAAATGGGCGACATGCCCTACAAATGATGAAACTGCATATGGAGTCAAGACTAGAAAAGGAGGCGTCTACTATCAAGGCCCTGTAACTTCCACAACAGCTACAGCTCGTCACCTGAATAGAAATCCTATGCATGGTGTCCTTGTGGCTGGGCACCTAAAATGTTTTTACAAAAAAATAGATTTGAAAGCAAACGGGTCAGAGCCCGAAAGTGGAGAGTATTTTAAAAATAGCAAGTGCTTTAATAACATTAAAACAATGAATGCAAAATACATGTTAGGACGTGCACTCACATGAAATACTCACCTCTCGACTAATTGTGCACTCCTAACGTACCGTACCCATTCAAGTGATTCTCATACCTATCTGGACCAAAATAACTTCTAACCTTTCTACTCGATTCGTACTATAAGTTCCAACGTTATCAATTAAATAGAGAGATTTACTTTAATTCTCGAATTCCCATTTATTAGCAATAGAAATTTACTGGAGGTTATCCCCCTATTTATCTTCTCGATACGTTACCATAATTATTCTCACAATTAAACATGACAAGTCTTTTGATTTAACCGTATATTATTCACATCATAAATATACAATACAAGCACCCTGAGACTAAGCTGCGGTGCACACATACTCTGCTATCCATCCCGGTACATCACGTACATAAGGATCACGCATTCCGAATCTCTCAGGAATCGTTCTCAGATAATAGCAAATCACAAACAATGGAGGCGAACACAGTCACATCACATGGGTCACGCACATACCTACGCTCCCATGATCAGCAGACTTATTAACATCTCAATAATTCCTTCTCTGACCTATGTCCTCGAGGTACCAATCCAAATCCCCCCCATAGGCACACAAAGATTAGATGGCCCTAAACGAACGCAAAATCTCCCGTGATAGCAAGTATGGTAGGTATGTCATACACATAAAATCATATACATATACTAAGCATGCACACATCTTAGTAATTACCATAATTTATTTGTGGTATACATCTCATTCTCATACCAACTGTTAGTGTTACACAATTTTACATATCCCCGGTTTATATGTATTCAAGTATTCAATTATTCTCACATCGCGATTAATCACTCACTTCCGAATCCACAAATATCCTTGGGTTCAAACCACTCTTCTATGTTTTACTCCTCAATATCCCAAATCTCCCAACTGTACTAATTAGTTAACAAGGGAAAGTTATCTCTATAATTAAACAAGGTTTCGGGACACTAGAAATCAAATCAGGCCAAAAAGGCCATTCTATCAACTCGTTGGAAGTCTCGTTCGAACGAGGTCGTTCGAACGAGAGTTCGTTCGAACGAGAGTTCGTTCGAACGAAGTGGGCATCTAATGAGAGTTCGTTCGAATGAAAGGCATCGAACGAACTTCCCACTCGTTAGAAGGCAAACTGTCAACTCGTTAGAAGCTCATTCGAACGAGCTCGTTCGAACGACCTGGGCAGGTCTTCTAACGAGGTGACAATTTCGAGCCCAGAATTCCTAAATCGTTTTGCCTCAAACTTTCTCTTCTCAAAACTCATCCAAATATTATCTCAACAGTGTTTTAAGGTTCCTAATCATTCCTAAACATATTTAGGTCGTATCTTAACATATATATGGGGTCAAATCTTCCTAAACAACATGAAATTATCATCAATCCCCAATTTTACCCAACCCTTATGAATATGAACCCTAGAAATTTAAAGTCATCAATTTCCCTTAATAAATCCATTTTTGTAACATAACAAGTCGTAATTCTTTTAGTATAATAACCCAACAACAATTCTACATGCAATTCCTATGTCAAAATCTGAATTTCAAACTCCAATTTCATGGGTTTTTCTAAATCTCCCAATACAATACAATTACATAGATTTCTAAGCATGGAAGAAGCATTCGCTTGAAATTAACGTAATTAAACCTCTTGCCTTGGATTATTCTCTGAATTTGGTGTTGAATGATGAAGGTTTCTCTCTCTCTTTTCCTCCCAAGGTTGAAGACGGAGGTTAAGGTTTTCTCTTTGGGAACTTTTCTAACTTCCTCCTCTAACTCCCGTTGCCCTCTAATCAGTTAAGTGCTGGTAATGGCTTAGTGGGTTATTAATATCCTAATATTTAACTCCCAAAATTCGTTGGTCATAAATCCCAAAATTCCAAAATTACCAAAATACCCTTTTAAGTTGCCGGTATGGCCCAAAAATGCCCCGGGACCCAAACTAAACCCCTGGCTAGTGTTTTCTGACTATTTCGAACCTTCCGGACACGTTGGCGCACTCAAAATGACCATATGATTAATAAAATAAAATTCACTTTTTAATTAAAATAATTACGTTCCTGACGTGACTGTCACGCGCGTCCCAATAAAATTTCTCAAATTGCCGTATTTCAGTCTCACGACAAATTCAATATTTTCAATATTCATATATATTGCCATTTATACACATTATAATCAAATACCAACTCACATCTCGTTAGTATTTTATCCGGATTAATTCTCAATTAATTCACATTTAATTTAATTAATCCCATAAATAAATATCAATAAAAGTATGGGGTATTACAATTGTTTGATGATGTCCTAATAATTAACATAAAAGGCTCCACATAAGCCATTAGGGCTAGGAGAAGTATCTGCATTGTGGTCTTTAATAGCTGAGAAAATTTCTTATTCAGTTGGCATCACTATAAGATCCCCATTCAACTCCTTAGTTATCAATGAAGGGATAACTCCTTATTTATGAATCGATTATAATCATTGAATGAGGAAACTTGAAGGAATTTAATTATTACAACTGAGATTACGAAACTCACCATATCATCAGCTACCTTTGGGTGAAAGCCCCCAGTTTTCTGCCTACGACTTTTGAGATACACTTCCGAATGATCAACATGTTGTTTATTATTAAGCACCTATAAATTAATTTTCTATTGGCTATTTGAGCAAGACATATAATATATATACACATTAGAATAAGAAAGGGTGTATACCATATCCTCGGTTTTCTCAGCATACGACATCCGACCAAGAAAATGGACGTCAGTCTTTTTAGCCCTGTTCACCCGGCCTTGGTGTCGTTGTTTCAATTTTGCCTCAGATGCTTCGCGCGAGATGAACTCATTCCACTCACGGACAGGGATATGCTCTTTCTCCGATACTTGATCCTTCAGGGCCTTTATCCCAACACTGTCCAATCCCTTAAAATAAGTCGAGCGGAGGTTACTTATAAAAGTCTTCAATTGAATACCAATGGCTTTCATGGACCCCTCCTTCTGGTCGGCCGAAAGATTGAACTCTTTCATGAGCATATCCCATAAGTCATCCTTTTTTACTTGCTCAACCGTATCCTAACTCTCATATTTTAAGCCAATACAAGATTTTAACAAAGATAAGGCTCGAGCTTTAAAAGGATTCTTGCCACCTATTGGCAAACTAAATAGGTTAAGGGAAACATCAGCACGAGAATCAATGGCATTATATGCATCCTGTTGACAACTTTCTCACACAATAGGGAGAAACATAAGCTAATTTGTAAAATGGCCCTTCGAAGATCCTTGTATTCTAAAAAATAGTGTCTGAACAACAGAGGGATAAGTTGCATTATCAGATGCCAATCGTGGGACTTGCACTTTTTCAAATCTTTTGTTGCGTCCCAGACAATCCTACGTAAGTTGGATGAGAAATTAGAAGGGACCTTCAAGACCTTTAATGTTTCTAAGAACATATTTCTTCCTTCAATTCTCAAAGTATAAGATGCAACTGGCATATGCTTTTTTCTAGTGTTTGTATCTTCTTTCGACCATAAAGATCTTTTAATCTTCAAATCACAAAGATCTTCACAGGCTTTTTCTCCATCCTTGGAATGAGAACCAACAATGCATGTGCTTATGAGATGCACAATAATATTTTTCTCAGCGTCCATTATGTCTATCACATGTTTCACAGGATGTTCCTTCCAGTATGGCAAATCAAACATTATTGATCTCCTCGACCATGCCGTTTTCACATCAACATCCTTTCTTTTACGCTTTTGGGCCAAAATTATGGGGTGTTTCCCCTTCAACTTTTTATCAGCTTTTAATGACCTTTCTTTAATTTCCAGGCCAGAAAGTCTTGGTGGAGGTGGTCACGTCTCGGTGCCTTCTGGGAGAAAATTGCTTCGTATTAACCTGAATTTGTGACTTTGGGGCAGAAATCTTCGATGACTATGATAAAAAAGTTTACCACTTTTCTTAAGCCAACTGGCTTAAGTCTCCTCTCCATATATAGGACAACCTAGGTAACCATGTACATTTCTCCCAGATAAGGTCCCATAAGTAGGAAAATCAGGAATTTCCCATATCAACATAACTCTCAAAATGAATTACTCATTTTTGTACGAGTCGAACGATCTCACACCTTCAACCCATAACTCATTCAATTAATCTATTAGTGGCACTAAGAAAACATCAATGTCACTACCCGGTGCTTTTGGACCTGGTATCAACAACGACAAAAGGGAAAACTCCTTTATCATGCACAATGATGGGGGCAAATTTAAAGGCGCCATAAACACAGGCCATATACTCTTATCTGTGCTCAATTTGCCAAACGGGTTAAACCCATTGGTTGATATTCCGAGGCGAACGTTATGTATTTTTGTAGCAAAGTTTGGGTATCGCTGATTTGCAAATTTCCACACAGATGAATCAATCGAATGTCGCATGAGATTCTCACCCACCTCCGCTCGACCATGCCAAGTCATTGCCTCTGCTATCCAAGGTATAGTGTAAAGTCTCTTCAATCGAGGACCTAAAGGGAAATACTTTAACACCTTCTTAGGTATTTACGTATCTACTTTCAACAAACGTTTATTATGTACTATCATCTTTCGTTCATAGCTAGGTTCCTTACATGCAGTACAAGCCCGTTTGTCCTTGTTCTCCTTATAGTATAAAATGCAGTCATACTTGTAGCAATGAATAGATTTGTATTTCATACCCAAACTTTTCAAATTACCCTTCATGATCGGATAATTGGATGTCAGTGTATTTTCTTCGGGGAGCAAATCTTTTGCCTAGAGGAGTATTACCGTCACACTTTTTCCCGACAAGCCAAATTTACTCTTTAGGTTGTGCAACCCAACCATGGCATATAACTTTGTATGGTCGGGGTTGGAGTTATGGTATAATGGTGTTGCAGCTGTTGCTTTTAACCGTATATAATCCTTAACTTGGTCCGTATCGTTGTCAACATGATCCTCACATCCTAAATCATTCCCTCTACTATCTTGCTTTTCTTGCTCTGCGTGCACTTCATACGTATCATTTATGAGATCGTTTAACCTAGCATGTACTAACGGGTCACCATTTGTGTGAACGGTTTCATTGACAAGTATTTCTTCTGGAATATACTTAAATTCCCTCTCCCCATGGAAATGCCAAAATGTGTAGTCCGCTTGCATACCCCAATGAAACAAATATACTTTTACATCTACCCCTTTTCAAGCGTTTACCATTTTTACAACGATTGTACAGGCATGGGATAATATCAGTTTCTAGATTCTTCGTTGCATAATTTACAAAGTCTTTAACCCCATTAACATATACTTGCCCCACTCTACAACTTTCACCCATCCACTCTTTATATTGTGGAAACCCCATTAATTCTACAATACAAACAAATAGAAACTCAGTAAATTATAAAACTAAATGAAGTTTGAGTTGATATTTAGAACATAATATCTGGCTTATCATTACATTAATACTATCATTGCATTAAAACTCACAGGAAAACCCGATCAAGCACAAAACGTCAAAACTTCAACGAGCACAAAATAATGGTTATTTAGTTAATTTTTAGATAATATAAATATGAATAGTATAAAATGATTATTGAAAAAAATCTAACATATTCCCAAACAAGATAATATTCAAAAAATGAAAGAGGTTAAACGATGTCTACTAATAAACTTGTGACAGTTATAAATTTGTGATTGCTTATAGGAGTCACAAATTAATTATATGGTAACATTTGTGACTCCCATTAGCGGTAACAAACTAATTGACTCAATTTTTTTTAACCAATTAATTTTATCACCCCTAATAGCAGTCACACATAATTTTGTGACTACTCCCGGGAGTGACTAGTTTGTCACCCCTATTGGCAGTCACAAAAAGGCAGTCACAAAATTAACATTTTAGTGTAGTGTTGGTTCAAATGAGGTTGTAGTATCATTCAAACGATCTAAGGTTTTTGTTCAAATAAGATGCTATTTTCGTTCGAATGACTTTAGTTTTCGTTCGAACGAGCCGCACCTCAAAATTTGTGTCATGTCTATAAATACCTATTTTGAAAGCCTTTTTCAATGGGACTTTGGAAAAAATGTGAAAATAATATATTTGCCAATGTTTTTCATCTTTTTCTTCTATTAAAACACTTTTTATTCATAAACATTACACCCCCAATTATTTTGTGAATCCTTTTGAAGACCTAGAAAGTTTCTATAACTTGCATACACCTTGTGGGGGGGGGGGGGGGGATTCTCAGCGACTGAACTTGTGACTCGAGGGATCACGACTGAAGAAGAAGGAAGAAGGCTGATCGGTGGATACTGAGGGTAGACCGCTACCTGTGGACGACTTTATACTGAGTCATTTTCTTTAGAAGTTTTATGAAGATTGTGCATTGTACTTAGTCGATCTAAGTAGTTTGTAAGTCGAATGCCTTGTAAAACTTTCTAAAGTGCTGAATATAGGTTTTGCCCTGAAAACAGGATTTTTTCTCATCTCTAAGTGTTTGCATATTTTTTTTATACTTGCAATTATATATTTAGAATGCATATTTGCATGATCCCCTAATCTAATCAAAAACTAAAATTGGATTTGTGTGTGTTGGGATTTACATTGAAAAAAAATACAAAAATAGACTTTTTGATTGTGACCATCCTTATCGGGTGTGTTCATGCACTTATAAGTGGTATCAGATCATCCACTCTAACAGAGACATGGGGTGAGCCATGTAGTCTCAGAGTCGATATTATTAGTGGATCCAAAGAAGGTGTTAGGCATGCTGGATTATGGAAAACCCATGACACCTACGAAAGTTCATAGTTTTTTGGGATTCGCCAAATATTATAGGAGGTTTATTCTAAGTCTCTTGTAGATAGTGATACCGATGGACGAATTTACTCAAATGGGTATTCAATTTTTGTGAACTATGAGGGGTCATTATACTTTTAACACTATCAAGTAGAAGTATACTTAGACTCTATTTTTAGTTCGATCAAGTAGTGAGGTTGAGTATTTAGTCTCCACGGATGCTTCCATATAGGGACTATGTGGGGGTGTTGTTGAAGGAGTATCATCCTATTGCCTATGCATCTTGGAAGTTGAAGCCTCATGGGGTTAACTATTCAACACATGATTTGTAGTTAGAGGCGATATTTTTCGCACTAATGGCAGGAGGCACTATGTTTGAGGTGAGAAGTTCAGGCTCTTCAGCGATCACAAGAGTCTTAAGTATCTATTCACGTAGAAGGATTTAAACATAATAAAATGATGGCGATTTGATCTCTATAAGCACTGCTAGTTTATAATTCAGTATCACCTAGGGAAGGTCAATGTGCTCGCACATGCTTTAAGTCGATGATCGAGTGTTAGTTCGTCTACTCTTGAATTGACTGATGTGGATTCTGTTCAGATGATTAATGTGATTTTATGGGGATTCTCACAATGACTCCCAATTTCATTATGAGGGTATTCTAATCAAAAGTAGATGATGTGGCATTCAAAGAGAAGGTGGGAAATCTTTTATCTACTGGAGTAACTCTTTACACTATTAGTTCTGGTGGTTGTTTGAGGTATAATGGGAAAGTTATAGTACCTTCAGACGAGGAGTGACATAGGGTCATCAGGTAGGAGGCCTATTGATCATAATTTTTGGTACATCTCGGTGGTAAGATGTACCAGACATAAGGAGACAATATTGGTGGTAAGGTATGAAATGGGAGGTTTCTTCATTTATAACCCAGCACAGTACATGTCAGATGATGAAGGTGGATCACCAGGGATAACCATGTACTCTTCATACCTTATCCATTCTGATTGGAAGTGGTAAAACTTCTCGATGGACTTCATTATAGTAATACCTTTGACAACCCAAAAACAGGACACTATTTGGGTAATAGTTGACCACTTGACAAAGGTTCCACAATTCTTACCCATCTACATAGATTTCACAACATAGCATACATGTGGTTATATGTGTCCAAGATCACTAGTTTGCATGAGATACCATTATTGATCATCTCTGATCATGATTGAACTTTTATATCTCAATTTTGGGGGAATTTTTAGGAGGTAATAGGGATTATATTGAAATTGAATACTTCTTATCATCTTCAGAACGATAGGTAGACGAAGAAAGTGAATAAGATTTTGGAGGATATGTTGCGAGTCTGTATTTTGGATTTTTGGGGTACTTGCGAGGTGCATTTGTCGTCGGTGGAGTGAACGTATAATAATAGTTTTAAGAATTTAATCAGTGTGGCACTGTATGGGTGATCCTGTATATCACCCATGTAATATTGGTTGGACTCGATCAAGAGTAGCGTGTTAGTACTTGATACGTTCAGGATATGACTGAGAATATTAATATGAATCGGGAGACGATAAAAACTATTGAGAGTAGGCATAATAGCTATGTGGACTCTGATTAGAAGGATGTGCACTTTCAAGTGGGTGATGATGTGATTCTCAAGGTGTCACCAATAAAAGGGGTGATTCATTTTAGGAAGAAAGGGAAGCTGGCCTCGAGATATATTGGGTCGTTCATGATTGTGGCTATGATAAGGATGTTCGTGTATCACCTAGCACCCCTAGAGCATTTAAATCTGGTATATAATGCATTTCATGTATTCGTGCTTCTTCAGTTCTTGTGGGGTGAGTTTGCTTATCCGTACATCGACTTAGGGTATATTCAGCGAGAGGCTAGTGATATGTATAGTGAGGAGCCTGTGTGCATTTTAGACATCATGGTCCATATTTTGAGGTCTAAGGAGATACCCTTAGTTCATTTTTAGTGGGGTCACCATAATGAGGATGAGTCCATTTAGGAGGGAGAGGATGCAGTGATGAAGCAATATTCATAGTTATTTTAAAGGTGTTTATTATATCCTATGAATTATGAGGATGAAATCTTTTTGTTATGGAGAAGAATGTAATATATCGTAATTTTAAAAGGAATGAAAAATTAAGTAATCAGAGGAATTTTAATTCATTAGTTGGGTATCCAAATTAATTACATAATTTAAACTATGAATTTAAAGTCATTTACGAGATTTTAAAGTTAAAATCAATTTAGATGGATTTATAAACTTTATTTAGTAAATTGTTAAAGTTTTATGGGCTTACATTTAATTACTTCAAAGTTTATGGCTTAAACGGTAATTAATAGAGGTCCAAATTGCTGTTTTTAGTGTAGTGAAAATTGAGTGCAATTCATTAATCCAATTGCCATTTGCGTAATCAAATCTTTTTCTTCAATCCATTAAGAAAAGTTTTATTTGTCACCTTAGTCTGCCCATTGCTTTGAGGATGACCTGGAGTAGAATGCAGCTTTTGGATCTTGGACTGGGTACAATATGCTTCGAACTCTTCATTATCGAACTACGTACCATGGTCGGTGATAAAAGCATATGGTAAACCCTATATGTAAATGATGTTCTTCTAGATAAACTGGTACACCTTATCATAGGGAATGTCCACCAATGGTTTTGCCTCCACCCATTTGGTGAGGTAATCCACAACGACGACTAAATATTTAAACCTTCCTCTGGTAGTCCGCAATGGCCTGACCAAATCTATCCCCCATATAGAAAAAGTCTAAGGTGAAGTAATGGAGGTCAGAGCAGAATGTGGAGTTCTACGATTGTTAGAGAACCTCTAACACTTGTCACACTTCTTCGTAAAGGCAATGCAATCTACCCTCATGGTCGACCAGTAGTATCCTTGGGTGTTAATTCGCTGTAGCAATGATATAACTACCACATGAGCTCCACATGACCCTTCATGAACTTCATTTATCAAGTCCTGAACCTCTGATGGGTGAACACAACGTTGTAAAGTGGTTGTAACCCTCTTTTTTACAAAATACCCTTTTCTAATACGTACCTCGCTGCTTTATACTTAAGCTTTTTGGCCATTATAGGATCTGCTGGCAAAGTTCCTTCCTCAATATAAGCTCTGATAGGATCCATCCAGGAAGGTACTATATCTATTGTAAAAAACTAATCATCAAATCTTCATCAATGCTCCGATTAGTCAGAATCTCTATTGGAATGGTCCTTCTGAGTTTAATCCTGTGGCTGATGCTAGCCGAGTAAGTGCATCAGCTCGAGCATTCGTTATTCTTAGAGCTCTGCTCATCCGAACAAATAGAAACTTATCTATAACCTCCACTGCGTTTGTAAGATACATTGTCATCAATTCTCCTTTGGCTCCATAAAAACTCAATATCTGGTTGACCACCAGTTGTGAATCACTGTGCGCCACCACTTGCTCGACTCTTAAAGAATGAGCTAAATTCAATCCCACTATTAAGGCTTCATACTCTGCCTTGTTATTAAAGGCCTGGAACTGGAATCTGAGAGCGTATTCAATATCAATCCCATTAGGGGTATTAAGTATGATACCTCCTCCGTTACTTATAGCACATGAGGATCCATCCACGTATAGATTCCATACTGGGATGTTGTTATCAAAGCCTTGGTTTGTTAATGTCCCATAATGGAATATCTTCTTTCTTTCCTCCTCATATCTCTGGGCCATCGCTTGCATTCTTAAAGATTTCGATTGGTTGGCAGTGACTGGGGTTGAGCTATCCCCTCTTTCAAGTCCTGCTTGATCGGTTGGTCAGCAACAACTTTGGTTGAGCTCTCCCCTGTTGAGGATTGCTCGGTCGAGAAGCCTTGTTGCTCTGAAACCTCCGGATAAGTAAATTATGCAATGAAATATTCTACAGCTTGGACTTTCAATAAGGATCTCGGCTCATATACAATATCGTATTCTCCCAGCTCTACTGCTCAGGACATTAGTCTTCCCAGCTTCTGAGGTTTGTGGAGAGATTGCCTAAGAGGCATATCAGTAAACACCATTATGGTATGTACTTAGAAATAAGGTTTCATACGTCTGGACGCCTCAATAAGTGCTAAGGCTAATTTTTCCAAGCATGGGTTCCTGCTTTCATCTCTTTGGAATGCCTTACTGGTGTAGTAAACTGGATTCTGGACTCCATTGTATTCTTGTATTAAAGTAGAGCTCAATGCCGACTCAGAAATGACTAAGTACACATATAATTTCTCCCCCCAAATTAGTCGGGATAACAATGGGGGTGATCCCAAATACTTCTTCAACTCCTAAAAAGCCTTTTCAAATTCTTCATTCCACTCAAATGTATTTTTTAGCACCATGAAGAAGGATAGACATCTGTCTGTTGCGCGGGACGTAAATCTGTTCAAAGAAGTTACTCGTCCAGTGAGCCTTTGAACTTTTTTCTTACTGGTCGGTGACTGTATTTCAATCAAAGCTATTATTTCGTTTGGATTGGCCTCAATTCCCCTTTTATTGACTATGAAGCCGAGGAATATCCCTTCTTGCACTCCGAACATGAATTTGATCGGATTCAACTTCATCTGATGCTTTTCTAACTAGTCAAAAGTTTATCTTAGGTAAGCAATGTGATTGGAGGTTTTCTTGCTCTTCGTTAGCATATCATCCACATATACCTCCATATTTTTGCCTATTTGATCTTCAAAACCCTTGTTCACCAATCTTTGATAGGTTACACCTGCATTTTTAAGACCAAAAGGCATCACATTATAGCAATAAGTTCCTCGGGGAGTAATAAAAGATGTACTATCCATATCTTCAAACTTCATTTTTGATCTGGTTATAACCAGAATAAGTGTCCATGAAGCTTAACAACTCGTGCCCCGACGTAACATCCATAAGTTGATCAATCTTGAGCAAAGGAAAATGATCATTTGGGCAGGCATTATTCAGGTTTATGAAATCTACACACATTCTCCACTTGTTATGCCTATTTGTAACCATAACGACATTGGCCAACTACTTTGGCTACTTCACATCTTCAATTCAAGAAGATTTTTGAAGCTTCTCTACCTTCTTTTGGATAGATTGATTCTTCTCGGGACTGAATACTCTATGTCTCTGTTTGATCAGTTTGGCATCTTTGTTGACATTGAGCTCATGACATAGTAAGTTGGGGTCAATCCCATGCATATCCTCATGGCTCTAAGTGAACACGTTCTTTTTCGGCCATAGGAACATCACTAGTTCCTGTTTAAGAATAGGATCTAGTTTGAACCTATATGTGTAGTCCGTTCTGGTTTTTCGTCATCCAGGATAATGTTCTTAGTGGCCTTCATAGTCTGACCTTTGACCAGCTCTGACTCCTTTATTGGATATAAGGTTTCAACCTCAGTTTCACCATTGGGCCATGTAGTATCCACTTAGTAAGTAGTGGTCTTCTTCTTTAATTCATCAAAATATTCTTGTTCGGCAGAGGATTAATAACATTCTCAGGATACCTTTTGATCACCCTTTACAACACCTACACTAAAGTTGGTCAGGAACTTCAAGCACTGATGGATTGTAGAGGGTACAACTTTGAAGTTCTTTAATCCTACTCTGCTCGTGATCATATTATAGGTGGATTGACCATTTTTGTCCATCACGAAAAAACACACTTTCTCTGTCCGACTTGCTGGCCAGGTGCAGAGTAACACTTCCAACTTGATTGTGCCCAGGGGATACACTTTTTCACAAGAGAAACCTATCAGGGGCCTGTGATAAGGTTCGAGTTGGCTAAGCTTCGGGTCCAAATTTTAAAAGCATGAATAGAGCATGATGTCGTCGAGATCCTATTGTCAATTAGTTGCCTAGAGACAATTATATCTTGTATTTTGAACTTGACTACTAGGGGATCGTCATGGGGATAAAGTACTAAGTGAAGGTCATTCTTAGGAAAATCGATCACTAACTTGTCCTCGTTGACCGTCCTCGTCCGATCTTCCTCGACTAGATTGATCCTTTGGATATAAGAACAAGCTTGAACCTCATTGATGTAAGACTTTCTTTCAGCGGTATGATCTACTCCTCTAGCGTCTCCACTTGTAATCATTCAATAGTCAAAACAACTAAAACTAAGCCTAAATACCTCATGTTATGGTTTCCTGGGTTTCTTAGGTAGGTCAAGATCTTCTTCCTGGTCATCTTCATAAGTTATCTTTTTCTCATCCATAGGATTGCTTGCAGTTCTTTAGTAAGAGTGTAATAATGCTTCTCAGGAAGCAATCCACTCATAACAGCCGTTACAGTTATTTTCTCCTCATAGTCAATTACCTTCAATTTCTCATTATTGAAGCGCATGATGTAGTCCCTAGTGCTTTCCCTTACTCGCTATCTAACGCTTATCAAGTGAGCTACTCTTTTTCCTGGCTTGGCCCCAAAGTAGAAATTACCAATGAATAGCTCGGCAAGCTGGTTGAAATCATTAATTTTCCCTTGAGGTAATCTATTGTGCCATATTTGCGTAGGACCCACTATAGTACCTAAAAATTCCCTACACTTCATCTCTTCGGGGACAATGTAAATGTCTGCTGCAATTTGGTATTGTTCATTGTGAAGAATAGGGTCAGTTTTACCATCATATTTGGGAGTAAAAATAGGGGCTTTGAACTTCGAAGGAGTAGGAAAATCCATAATAGCTTGAACAAAAGGAGACCCTTTCATAAAGCTTCATTACCAAGGGTTATTCGCCTTCACCATTTCTCCCAACCTGTCTTCTAATCGCTAAATGGAGCCTTTCCATTCATGATTACCCGAATCAGATTTGTTCAAAGCATCTTGGCTATTTCGACCATTTATCGATGCTAAGATCTCCTTTTGAGAGGTCTGCTCGACATAGACAGAATGTCGGGGGCATGATCTTGATTGGGATGAGGACTCATGTTGGTCCGCTAGTCGGCGAATATTCCTCGATAATGCTCTATGAGTATTTTGATTTCTTTAGGGTCCCATACGATCAAATGGCGATGCTCGACTTAGCCTTTCTAAGGCACTTAGCCTTTTAAGAGAAAAATGTTGTTCATTATAAGGCTCTGAAGTCATGAGGGAAGAACTTTCTCCTGAACGATAGGATGTGCCTCTGGAAGTCCTAGTGTGGTTATTCCTGTTGGTTCTTGGAGGTGGCAGTGGCATGTTTCTGTGAATGGATAAGGCAGGAGATCCATATTGTAGCATTTGGGATATTTGCCTGATCGTATCTTACACGGCCTCTTATCTTCTAGCAAGACTAGCCAAGATTCCAATCAGAACATTATTTATTAGAGGAGCGGGTGAAATAGGCGGATTTCCATTGTTTCTGGTACTGGACTCAGGGATATCACTCATCTTTATGTTATCATAAGTGAATGAGAGTGACAACGCTTGTTAGCAATACGTTCCCACAGACGATGCCAATCTGTTGATGTAAAAAACTAGAATAGATCTAATTCTTCAATCACAGATAAAAATAAGTAAGTAAAAGAGAGATTGAAGGTTTTTAAAGTGGTTCAACTATTTCAGAAAGCCTACGTCCACTGTGCCTTGTATTCTGTCTTCCTCTTGTTGAGAGTGTTTTGAACCTTGTGAAACTTACCCTTGATGAAGGGATTACAATGTATTTATAGCCATGTAGGGAAATAAAGAGATGGAATATTAAAGGATGGAATGCCTTAATAAATTAGGCATTTACATTAGTACATAATGTTCATAATGGTATTGGCTGTTGGTGCTTCACTGGCCATGTTGGTCAGCCTCCCTACTGTTGGTCGGCCTTACATGTGTTGGTCGGGCTTCCTGGCGTTATCCAGCACTTTGTACATTGGTTGGCGAAGTTGTTACTTGCTGACTAGGATTCTTGCCATGTAGGATGACACGTGTTCGTATATGATTGGACCACTTAGGTGGGTAATATTTTGTATCAATAACGCCCTTAGGGTCTATTTCCCCTAATTTATCTCATTATCACTCCCCGTCTCTTTGAAAACATAGATAAATAGATAGACAGACAGACAAACAGATAACTATATATACATTTATACATTTGTATACAAATTTGTACATTTATATACACTTCTGAGCTTTCACCTCTAATGATATCCTAAATCCATAAACGGGGGAACCTTGTGACCTTTCACCTTAAAGACTATGCTATTTTTTATAGCTTCTCTCTGGAAATAATTCAAACTTTCCTCATGTGTTTTAAGTGAGCATACTAACTCATTTACTTTCATGAGTGCTTTAAATAGAGCTTGATTTTCTCAGATGGTGTCAACCTTACCAAAGAACTTCAGGGAAAGAGCTATAAGGATCTTATCAATTATTATATCCTCTTTGATCATTATTTCCCAAATAAAAAGTCAAATTAACCATGTCATTTTTTTTAACATAAAAGTTGTCAAAGGTTTCGTTCTCCTTCGTGGTAAGGGGCAAAAAGTGAGTGGTTTGGCGTTGAAGCGTTTCATGCTTTATGGTGATGGTGCCTTCACAGTTTATTTCGGAAACTTCCCATGCCGCCTTTAATGCAGTGCACGTTGAAACACGCTAGAACTCACTAATGGAGAAACAACTAAAGATTGTGTTAAGACCTTTATCATTCTAATCACCATCTTTCATATCGTTCTGATCCCAACTAGATCTTATTTTTAGGACTACGACATTATCAACAATTGTAATATGCAGGTTCCAAACCATTAAAGCACTATTCCATATTCGATCTTCTAACGACATTATATATGATGAACCTTCTAATATGAATATTTTCTACCATCAAATAGTGGAGGCCGGCGAGAAAAAACACCATATGTTTACACAAACGATATACTCTACGATTTAAGCCTAAAAAGAATGAGACCCCCTCTAATACCAATTGAGATCACGAACCTCAAAGGTAAATATCCAATTAAAAATTAATCAATAATTTATAGACAATTTCCCTTTTAAAACAACAAAGTATATAAAGCATCCAAAAGGCTCATGTGACAAAATGTTTTATCGAGATTAGAATCTAATCAAGTTTATTCTATTATCAAAACAAGTGATTTTAATAATGCCAAAAGATACAAAAAAAATCGTACAACACCGAATGTATGAGGAAAAATCCATTAATGGGAAATTTTTTTGGGTCGAAATGAATTATAACCACATAATGCACTAATTTCTATCAAATATTTTGAACCATATTCTCTTAGGAGAGCGCCAACATTTGAAATACGCTACACTAGTACTACCGATTTTGGTTACTACCAATATCTTCAAATCTTCCACTAAACAAATCTTTAATTAAATAGAAGAACACTTTTGTTCCAAGGCAGTGGAACCACTGAGTAACCACCAAATACAATCTAAGATGTGTGAGGATATATTGAAAGGTTTGGTTTCTTTAAAAAAACTCACAAAGTGTTTTTCAAGATTATTGAAAGTAGACTATATTCAAGAATAAAACCATTTTCGAAAATAAGCTGTCAAAATAAGCTTGAATATGAAAGCCAAACTTCTTTTGATTCAAGAATGAATAAAAATAACTTGAAGAACAGAGTGAGAGGATAAAAAATGATTTTGAAAGCTAAGATATTTTCTCTCTTCAAAATTATCTTCTCGCCTTATTTTGGAAACATGGAGAAACTCTTGATTATATACAAAAGTTTGTAAAGAGAAGTGGGATGCACTAAAGTTATAGAAAATCCATAGGTCAAGAAAAGATCATTTTGGCTTCCCAACCACGATTTTGCCTTAGCACAACTACCAAATCAATCTTTTTTACGAGGTATTCCAAAAGATTGAGACAAATGAAGGATGTACTTTGTGGTTACAAAGTCCTTATTTGTTGTGGCGAACAACCAATGACTAAGGTCACGGACAAAGCTAGAATTTTCCACTTTTGTAGAATTTCGCAAAGCTTAGAATTATCTTATCCAACGTATGACCAAGTAAATTTTAAATACAAAGTATACATTTAAAACACAAATTTTATATAATAAGAATATATAGAGTTATATATTTAGCAAATCACAAAACCACAAGGTTAAATGAACTCATTTTTCATTTTTAGAAAATATTTAACTGATGGGTGAATCTAAGTCCTCTATTTAATATACCTCTATCCTAAGTGATTAACTCGGGGGAACAACATGAATTGTTCGATATGAATTTGGTGAAGCTTTTCTAAAACCTTTTGGATTATACTCAAAGTGTGTTTTGTAAAACATAATATGACAATCCAAGTGATGCGGCGCGGGGCATATGCGTATACATATACCCATATTGTGTATTTAAAGACTTCAAAATCCGAATCTTCTAGTTTTCAAGATTAGAAGAGGCACGAGAGATCCTCAGAGGTATACAGGGTAAACCTTCATGAGATACTTTATGTGTGGGCTATGAGGATTTCCTATGATTTATGTGTTGGGTTGAGAGTGATTATGCGATATATTATAATGTAATTGTTATATAGATAATATATATGTGGTGGTTATGTTGTTGGAATAACTAGAGTTAACATTACATTATTTAGATGAGTAACTTCATAATAAATTGGAATATTACAATAGTTTAATATAATGGGTCGATATGGATGGCTTAATAATATTGTGTTGAGATATTCACCTAATTAATTCGCGTAAGAATTCCATGGTTTTATTATTGTTATATGGATCCTTTAATCGGGATCACATAGGAAGTTATTGTTGTGATAATAACCTTCTTACGTTGAAACATTTCAGGTTAGTGTCAATAACATTTTTAGGATTGCGCTTATAACGACATTAACTGTATTTCACGTATTTCTATCCAACCATTATCTTTTGTAAGTGTCATAACTTACATCAAACATATATTTATATTTTTGTTTTTTCAGTTTTATGAGAGTTTTTGCAAGGGCCATATTGTTACCGCAATTGGATTTATTTAATTCTAATAGATTATTTATTACTATTGTGAAGTTAAGACTTATGTTGGATATCATTTAATATAATCAAAGGTGTATATTTATTTAGTTATTTATGTTGTCATATGCTATTTCCCATCTCAATTTATTTCTTCATGCTTATAATGGTATGTAATTGTTAGATAACCTTCATGGATTGTACATGAGACTGAACATCCTATGTATGGAAAATATGGGTTGTCATAATCAACACAATGATGATGTCCTAAAAACCTTTGATACAGCAAAAGTCTAATGTCGGTCCATTTACGTTCAACTTATCTGACAGTTGATTTCGTTCCTAAGGTATGAGTATCACCAAAATTATGATTCCTAAAAAAATCCATGGAAGTCACACCAATTATATTCCTAAAGCAAGGACATAATAACACGATTAGAAATTGAATGATCTCCTTGAATATCCATAAGGCTTCCCAAAGCCAGGTGGGGAAACTCTTTCTATATTATCTAATGCAATATGGTTTATATGGAATTGTACTGTTGTGAGTAGTCTATTATGAATAATATAAAATTTTAGAGTAAATCCTATGCGTAAAGTAGATTTTACACTAAAATTATACACTACATTTTGTACTCAAACGTTTCCTTCTAACTTTATGGGTAAAACTGAAACCGACCACTGGGGGACAAAGTCATGTAAAATGGGTATTATTTACTAAGATTTTAAAAAAAAATTTAATATTGAGTACGAACCTTGTTTGATAGGTCTCGACGAATGCTTCTTGAACATTAACTTTGTAATAACCAGACATGGAAAATGAAAGATATAACAGTATAAATTTTTGGACGAGAGAGAAAGTTGATTTGGCGGTGAATATTTAAGGTGCATTTTTCTTGTTCATTTTACACTTTGCCGAGATGGCAAAGGTTTTCACAGCACTATGGAAGCATGAAAAATATTCACCTTGTGTATATTTTATATCACCATTGTTCCATTAGAGATGACCTAAGTAACCTCCCTACATGTGGAGACGTAGAGATCTTGTCTTTGGTCCCTTATAGTTACTCTTTAGTTCCTCACATCTGTTTTTTTTTCTCTTTTTCTCTTTTAATATTCCATAATTAATTTTTGTTTATGAATAATATAAAAAATACAAACATTTTGTTTAACATAACAAACAAAATACAGACACGGTTTTGCTCTTATTGTGAATGTTGTCCATATGTCGAGATTTTCCCACTTTTTGTTTGGTGGTTTTACCAGCCAATGATCTGGCTCTAATTATTGTCATTCAATAATATTATGACCACAACTTCCACATTTTCTTCTCTAATGCATTATCAAAAGGCAATCGATCCTGCTGAAAAAAAATCGCAATGAGATAACTCACCGTTGATTCATAAACCCTATCTAGTATGACGAGCCCCTCTAACACATAATAAAGTTAGTTAATGCTAGGTCTATTGAGAGTTGACCAGGGCCAAATATACCAAGGATCGACATTGATTGAGCCTCTCTAACACTATCGAAGTGGACTGACTCCGCTCCAAAGTGAGCTGCATTTGCTGAATCTGTCTATATCATCCATCAGAATGGATTACAATTTGCCGAACCTATTTAGCATCAACTAGAGTGGAGGGTTCCCATCTTCAGTAAACCACAAACTAGTTCTAGTCGAGTCCATTTTATTCCAAACTACAAATACACAAGAAACCCAGTTTGAGGTCCAAATTGGTTTCATCTTATGTTTCCCACTACGAGGAAAAGGTGTGGTTGCGGATGCGATACGGATGCAGGTGTGCCAATTCGAAGACTCCACAAGAAATAGGATTTGGGTGTGCGAGGCAAAAACCAGTGATAAAAAATATATTATTTATTAAGTTTGTATAATTAAGTAATTTTTCACAAACCAATTACGTTAATTTATTCCCAACACAAAGATGGTGTAATGATCTGATGGATGCTTTCTAAGGTCACCTTAGTGATCCAAAAATGCTTGAAAATTGATTACTCCACCCAACTAACATGATACCTAGTCAACCGATCGGTGAGTCATATGGATGTCTTGGTCCATGACCCTTAAACTCCTCGACATGGTAGCGAACAGGTTGGGAGTCATCCGTCAACAAATGAACCGATGGAATATGGTGGTCTCGAAAGAGGGAAAGGTTCACTACGTTAAATGCGCGGTGAATACAAAACTTGGGCAGAAGGTTGACCTCATATGTATTTGTTCCATGAGCATGTATGATAGCTAATGGTCCAAACTGTTTCATTCAACAGCTTGTGGACTTTTCCCCGTCGTCACTCCCTTCTAAGGTAGATCGTGACTAGGTCTCTTGGTTGAAAAATAACCTCCTAGTGGTGAGAGTCCACTTATTCCTTATTCGAGCCATATATACGGGTTAAACGCTCCAGTGCTATGTATGGAGGCCATACATATAATGATGTCGGTGATAATCAGACTGTCTGACCATCGATACAAAGGAGGTTACAGTAGGTTAATGGGCATCTGGGGGCTAGCACCCAACACAATCTAGAACGACGATAGACCATTAGTGAAATTAATGACATTGTTAAAGGAAAACTTCGCATATGAAAAAATGATGTCCTAACTCTCAAGGTTTTATTTGTAGCTAAGCATCGTAAAGTAATTCCAATGCTACGGTTGATAATCTTTGTCTATAGATGATAGAAGGCGTTGGAAAACTGAAGTGAATAACTTAATAATTGCCAAAGTGAATGACAGAGGTGACGCATAATGCGAACATAACTCTATAGCATAATGCTGCGTACGAAGCTGTGAAACTCGACGATCCCATAGAAATACATGTCTGCGACATGCGACACATCGGTGCGATGGCTGTTGGGAATAAAATGGGTCATCTTCGATAATCGATCTACAATCTCAAATGGAATCATACTCTTTAGTAGTTCGAGATAAGCCTACTATGAAAATCAGTGAGATATCTTATCGTGGCCCGTCAAGAATGGGGAGAGGAGTGTGAAGACTAATATTTGGTGTGCTGCCCCTTATCTGCCTAACAGGCAAGCAAAATAATTAAGAGTAAGGGCATTAGTTCATTTATCATAGTATATGAGAAGAACATTTTCCTCAGAGTTTTCATGGTGCAAGCGATCTTTATGTGCTCGGCTAGTCCCCCGAAGTGAATCTTTGTGATGATCTTCTCTTGTAAGGAAGGAGTGGGATTGTACGGCCAGAGCTATGAAATAGGAATCCATCACAGGGGAGATGAGACTCATAGGCGTGGAGGCTAGCGCTCGACTACTACTGACCCAAAGTACTAGCATACAAATAATGGACTTTATCGAAACCAAATACGAAACCTCGAAGATTGCTAAGGTACGAGATCGAGGACTTGAGGCCCTTGTGACCTAGTTCTGTTCCTTGGTTGGTACTAAATGTGGAACGTGTAACCCTAAACAAATTGGATCACTTAACACAATGGTCACTGATCTTCTTTCTTTTACCTGTTAAAAGGCAAAGACGTCTAATAGTTCAAAATGCGACCAAATTGCTTTTAGTTTAATAAGCTACCAAGCGAACATTTTGATTAAAAACTGCACCAATCCTTCTATTGCAATTATCAAAAGACAACTCAAACAACCCCATGATGCTACTGGCTCTGTGAACTTTTTCCCTAGACTGGCCTGATAATGCTGATCCTTCGAACCTCAGAACCCCTTAGGAACTGCTCCCCCTATGGGGGTCTCCTCTGTGAACCTCCATTTGCTAGAGATGGCTTATCTCTCTCCCCAGTCTTTGACCCTCTTCAGAGCCTTGTCTCTTTGAGAGTTGCAGTGTTCTTGGCAATAGACCAACCGATATCCACTACCTGAGTATACATAGTGAACGCCGGGTTGCCAAGAAACACCTGCCTAGCCCTCCACTCTTGATAAAGTGATCTATCTTTTTTGCCTCCGTGTTAATCTTATCTGGGGCAAAGAAAGATGACGGATAAAATCCCGCCCGTACTTTGTCACTTTACGATCCTCCTGTAGCAGTCTCAGAAACTCTGTTCTCATACTGTAGTGGTGGGAAGTACTTTTCCTTAAATTTAACCCAAAACTTTCTTTTAGTCATTCTCGACCTCTCCTCATTAGTGGTGAACGATTACCACCACTGAAGCGCATCTCCTACTAGCCTGAATCTATCTAGCATTTTCTTCTTAACCTCCGAATACTCTACGAGCCATAAGTGCCTCTCGATATCTCGCATCCACTCCTGGGAGATAATAAGCTCTGTAGATCCTGCAGACTTTGGCAGATTGCGTTTGTTGGGGGCGCTCCTAGCTTTCTCCCATGTAGAAGTAGTATGCGGGGCAGGTACAACCACAGATGGTGGCTGGTCCTGACGCATGGCGACCATAGTAGCTAATATTATCTATGCTATGATGGTTGCTAAGTCCATAGGTGCAAGTGCTGGCGCCTGTCCATGTAGTTATGACTGGGTTTGTGATATCTCTGACTCAAAAGTTACAGTGTCACCCTCTGTGTGGATCCTCTCCGTGTGTTCACCATCTGAAAGATGATAATCAAAAGTGTGTCAGCATCATACGAGATAAAAATACAAAGTCTAAATAGTTTAGTTTAACGTATCAAAGAACGCAATGCAGAAAAGTGATGGACGCACTCAAGATCCTAGGACACTCAAACCTAGAATGCTCTGATACTAACTTTGACACCCCGCAAAATCCATAACTAGATTGATCAGGTCCAAATATAAATAATATGAGAGTTAAAACAACTTTTATTATTTTAATCATGACTGACTGGTATAAAATAAAAAATAAATACTGACAATAATAAAATCAAGTAAAGCAAATACAACTTTGATATCAATCCCAAAACCATAATTGAATAAAACTACACACTGAAATAAATAACCGTCTGACAATAATGATATCCAACTAGGAATATAAATGAAATGATTCCAACATAATAAAATCCAAATACAATAATCCGACTCACTGACTACTGAAAGGGAAATACAAGTAGTAAAAGGAAATACGATTAATAGAGATGAGAACGTTGACTCGACATCTACATCCCACGAATGGAAGATGAAATGCTAAAACTGAAAATGAATGCTAAGAAAGATCAGGGCTGTGGCGGTTGCTGCTACCTAGGGCCTGAAAAATAATTACACAAATCGAATTAAATCTAGCAAGTCTACAATCAGTAAGAATATAACTATATTTGGGCCGCAATAATAATGCATCTCCCTCTTATATTTTAGTTGTTTTTAAGTTAACCCAACGCAAACAACCTAAATATAACAAGTATGTCTAGTTCCAAGCCCAAATGAACCAATGATACATAATTATAACTCTTCTCAATTATTTATGCTTGCAAGGTGTGACACCCCGCCTAATTAAATACCGAGCGATCACTCCTTTATTAAATTAAATCAAGGTAAATAGTTGGTTCATTCTCAGCATCACTGTCGATAAAAATAATTTTTTTCCAATTTAACACCCTAAATAATTAAGCTAAGTATCAAAACATTTTCCATACAAAACTTTCCAAATTTTAATTAAAGAAAAAGAATTATTTTAATTAAAACAACATTTCTACAATAAAGAATCACACCACAATAAACCAAATAACATAATACATTCATCAATCGAATGTCAACAAATGGAACTAACCACAAATCCATCCTGAATAAAATCCCATAGAACAATACTGGAAATAAATGAAATACAAAATCCCAACAACAAATGAAATGATGAAAAGGGCGACACGTGCCCGATAAATGAGAGTAATAGGAGTGGAGTCAATAACAGAAGCCGTCTACTCAAGTGACCTGCAACTCCCACCTAAGCTGCAGCTCGTTCTTCTCAAGGGATCCTAAGCAAGACGCCCCTGTGGCTGGGCACCTGAAATATATACATATATATATACAAGAGAGAGAGAGAGGAAAAGAAACGGGTCAGAGCCCGAAAGTTTGTTTGATTTTAAAATACGTTAAGCAAGTATTTAAATTGATACATGCCAATGCAACAACATATTAATTCGACACTCTCTTGAGAAATTCTCACCTCTCTTCTAATGTGCACGCCTATCGTACTAACCTTCCCGAATAATTTAGTTTATCTTAACTTACTCATAAGTTTTCAAAACCGAACGATGATGATGTTTTAAAAAGGTACTTTCAATTTGTAGCACTACTCTCGTTTTAGCTTCATTAAGTTATAAAGTTTCCCAGTGTCTTCTCATACTTTCACAAAACAAGTATTTAATAATTGCGTCAACAACTATGTCCTACTTATCAAATCACAGTAGGCAGTTTAAAGTTTATAACCTCATATATATATTAACTACTCGTATAATATATATATATAACAGCACACCAACTAAACTACGGTGAAGGCATACTCTGCTATCCAATCCCCGTATCGCTCACACAAAGGGAAATACAAGTTCGGAATCACTCTCGAACCGTATTAACATATACAAAACAACGTTGAGGCGAAGCATAGATTCCAAGTCCAAGAGGTCAGTACATACCCACACGTCTCTTAGGACCGTCCGACTATCAATATGATAGCCCGTACCTAGGATCTCTATCTTCTAGGGTACGAATCATTATCCCCCATAAAGCAACACAGGATAAGATCGTCCCAGCGCGGTAACCTCAGGGATAGCAAGTAGCGCGAGTACGTTTTTCACATGTATATAATATATGTACACACAATCATATAAATATACCCATTCATCATATTAATATAGGTTCCTCCCGTTACCCATAGTCACAACAATTATCCTTAATTTCCCATTATTATGATTACGTATAAGGTTTCGTCTTTAACCTTAACTCGAAGAGTTTTCTCACTAGTTACGTGACACTCGTGGTTTCTATCCATCCAAGTGGCAAAATTAGTAGGTAAACGTCTATTCACTATCATAAGTATTTGACGTAATCTCTCACTTGAATTATGTAGTTTCCTCGTCCTTCAAATAATTGTCCCTAAAATACAATTATCATCTCATAATAAAGTTCTCAACACTTAATCATATGCCCTACTGGTCTCTCCTATATCCCAAAACATTTTATTCATAAAGCCCAAAAGCTATTTCACGATGAATTATGTTCAATTAATTAAACAAGGGGAAATAAGAGTCTACCAGGAAGGGTCGATCGATCGAGGTCTGGGGCTCGATCGATCGAACCATCGATCGATCGAAGCTCTAGGCTCGATCGATCGATCAAGGAGGTCTGCGAAATCCTGCAGAAGTGCAGTTACGAGTTTTACCAAAATTCTTCACCCAAATCAATATTTTACAACACT
This sequence comes from Sambucus nigra, assembly GCA_949130495.1. Classification (NCBI taxonomy): domain Eukaryota; kingdom Viridiplantae; phylum Streptophyta; class Magnoliopsida; order Dipsacales; family Adoxaceae; genus Sambucus; species Sambucus nigra. The sequence goes on from OX422224.1 coordinate 18,942,870, forward strand.
AATCGTCCCAAAACTCCTACTACAAACATAATCACATATTTCCAGATGTTTTTAACGTTAAGCATGCGTATATCCATCATTAAACATGATTAAACAACCCAAAATCTCATTTAAACATCAAGAACCCTAATGCTTTCTTAACTTTTGTTCTAATCAGCTTTCTCCAGAATTTCCATCTAACATAACATCAAAAATTCGTGGGTTAATCATCTACTTCACATAATATTTCCAGAATATGGTTATAATGTTTTCTACATGCAAATCCCTATCAAAATTGGGGTTTTCTTTCATTGATTACACTCCTAATCATTCCTACACTAATATGAATATTGCACCAACGAAAATACGCAAGTTAAACACTTGCCTGGGATTTCAGAGGTCTGGTTTCCTACTGATATTGGTGTGGTTGCATTCTCCTCCTCGCGATCTACGCGTTGGTGGTGACGGTGGTGCAAATGGTGATGTTTTGGCCTTGAATCACCTTGAGAGCTCTCTCCTCTCTACTCCAATGGCCGTTCTAGGGTTCTGAATGTTCTAACCCTAAAAGGCTGACTTAAATGGCTGCTAAGGATGGCTGAAATTCGTGGGTTTAATTACCCTATTTTGTAAAATGACCAAAATGCCCTCCCGGGTCACTAATTAAGTCTAAAAACACCCCGAGACCCGAACCAAACCCCCGGGTACACTTTTCTGACTAACTCAACCCTTCTGGACGTGTTGGCGCACTCAAAACGACCATATGAACAACTTATAAAATATTCACTTTTATATCTCAATAATTAGTCCCGACGCGACACGGGTGCGTCCCGACTAAAATTCTCAAAATTGTTATTTCATTCACTCGTGACTTATAATATAACCCATATCATATATTACTATGCTCATTAGTAATATTCGACAATTTTATATAATTACTAACTCTCGTGACGTTAATAATTATGGCATAATTAATTTTCGGATTCTTATTAAATAATTCACTCTCATTAAATTTAATAAAACCCCCAAATTAATATAGCATAAAAATACGGGGTATTACATACTTCCCCCCTAATAACGGAATTTCGTCCCGAAATTCGGAAAATAAGGCATACCTGATAAGAACAAATCTGGATATCTCTCGCGCATATCTGCATCACGCTCCCAAGTGGATTCCTCCACATTATGGTGTTCCCACTGGACCCGCACAAGTGGAACTATCTTCGACCTCAATCTTCTCTCACTATAGTCTAGGATAGCCACCGGTCTCTCCTCGTAGGAGATATCAGGCTATAAGTCGATCTCCTCTATCGCGATGTGAGTATGGGCCATATCATCTCGAAGGTATCGTCTCAACGACAAGATGTGAAATACATCGTGAATGCGATGTAAATGTTTCGGCAGTCCCAATCTGTATGCAACTGGCCCAATCCTCTCTATGATGGGAAATGGTCCCACGTACCTCGGAGCCAACTTTCCCTTCTTCCCGAACCTCATCACTCCTTTCATGGAAGACACACGTAGTAACACTTGGTCCCCCACATTAAACTCCCTGAAGAACAGTTTCGCATCGGCATAGCTCTTCTGTCTGTCTTGGGCTACTCGAATGCGACCCCTGATCATCTCAATCCTTGCGGAGGTCTCCTGAATCACCTCTGGTCCTAGCAACTTGTCATCCCCCACCTCAAGCCAACAAGTTGGGGAACGACAAGGCCTGCCATATAAAGCCTCAAATGGAGCCATACCAATCGTGAACTGATAAGAGTTATTATAAGCAAACTCTACCAGTGGAAGGTGTGGCTCCCAACCTCCTCCAAAATCGAGAACACACATGCGTAGCATATCTTCTAACATCTGATTAGTACGCTCTGTCTGCCCATCCGTTTGTGGCTGATAAGCTGAACTCAACCTCAACTCAGTACCCATAGCCTCCTGAAAGCTTTCCCAAAAATGCGACACGAAAATCTTGTCTCTATCGGACACAATATTCAGGGGCACCCCGTGTAATCTGACAATCTCAGCAATGAACAACTGAGCATACTGACCCGTGGTATAATCTGTCCACATTGGTAGAAAATGAGCCACCTTGGTCAGACGGTCTACAATTACCCAGATAGAATCGTGGCCCCTCTGTGATGTAGGCAACCCTGTAATGAAGTCCATGGAAATACTCTCCCACTTCCACGCGGGTACTTCCAATGGCTGAAGCAATCCTGATGGTTTCTGGTGGTCCACCTTAACCAGCTGGTAGGTAGAACACTTGGCCACAAACTCAGCAATGTCCTTCTTCATCCCACTCCACCAGTATTGTCGCCTCATATCCTGGTACATCTTATCGCCTCCCGGATGCACTGCAAATCGGGACCCATGAGAATGAGTCATCACTTCATGACGTAACTCTGCTCCTTCTGGAACCACCAATCTCCCATTAAACCGCAAACCTCCATCAGAACTAACAGAATAGGACTCAGCATCCTCGGCTAGAAGTCGCACAATCTGCTCCTGGAAAAACGGATCTGTGGTCTGCGCCTGTATCACCCTCATAACAATCTCGGGTGTGACTGACATCACGGATATGAAAGAACGTGCTACGGCGTCTTGGTGACCCAGCTCTTTCCACTTTGCTTTCCAGATGTCTGCTACATCTTCTACAGGTCTACGGCTCAACGCATCAGCAACTACGTTGGCCTTCCCCGAATGATACTGTATATCAAACTGGTAGTCTTTCACAAACTCTAACCACCTGCGCTGACGCATATTCATCTCTCGCTGATGGTCTGTGAACAAACGGAATTTCTCTCCCTATAGATAGTGTCTCCATATCCTCAATGCAAAAACAACCGCTGCTAACTCCAGGTCGTGGGTGGGGTAATTCTTCTCATGTGGCTTAAGCTTGCGGGAAGCAAAAGCTATAGCCTTCTCCTCCTGCTGGAGTACTCCTCCAAGTCCCCGTAAAGACGCATCAGTGTAAACCAGGTACTCCACACCTGGTTTCGGTAAGGAAAGGACTGGTGCTGAAGTAAGCTTATCTTTCAACTCGTCGAAAGCTAATTGACAAGCATCATCCCAAACATATGGTACCCCTTTGCGAGTCAAATTCGTCAACGGACCCGCTATTTTGGAGAATCCCCGAATAAATCTCTTGTAGTATCCGGCTAACCCCAAGAAACTACGTACCTCTGTCGGTGTCGTGGGCTGTCCCCACTCCCTCACTGCTGATACCTTACTCGGGTCAACTGCTATCCCTTGCTCAGAAACAACATGGCCCAAGAACTGTACCTCTCGCAACCAGAATCCACACTTCTCGTACTTAGCATACAACTGATGCTCTCGCAGAGTCTGAAGAACCTGCCTCAAGTGCTCGGCATGCTCCTCCTCGGAATGGGAATATATCAGGATGTCATCTATGAAGACAATGACAAAATGATCCAAGAACTCTCTGAACACTCAATTCATTAAGTCCATGAATACGGCTGGACCATTAGTGAGGCCAAACGGCATCACTCTGAACTCGTAAGACCCATATCTCGTCAAGAATGCAGTCTTTGAAACATCCTGCTCCCTAATACGTAGCTGATGGTACCCCGACCTCAGATCTATCTTCGAAAAGAAAATTTCTCCCCTCAACTGGTCGAACAGATCATCGATTCGAGGCAACGGATACTTATTCCGTATCGTGACCTTGTTCAATTCCCGGTAGTCCACACACAACCTCAGTGAACCATCTCTCTTCTTCACAAACAAAACTGGAGCGCCCCAAGGCGAGGTACTTTTGCGAATGAAGCCCTGACTTAACAGCTGCTCGATCTGATCTCGTAGCTCTCACATCTCTGCCGGAGCCATACGGTATGGTGCGCGTGCTATAGGTCTCATATCTGGCAATAAGTCTATAACAAAGTCTATCTCTCGACTGGGGGGTAGGCCTGGTATTTCCTAAAACACATCGGAATACTCCTTAACAACTGGGATCGAATCCAAAGGAATCACAACCTCCTTAGAGGTATCCTCCTCTATGTAATACAAATGAGCGGTCGAGCCTCCCTCTGGGCGAGGCATCGCCACTACAAACATCTCCTGCCCCGGGATGGCAAAAACAATGCTCCCACCGAAGCAATCAATCATGGCTCTATAAGCTGCGAGCCAATCCATACCGATAATCACATCGTGCTCATGCATGTCTAAAACTAACATGTCTGCAGGTAATACCAGACTACCGATCTCTATCCCCACTCCTCGGCATATAAAGAAAATAAGTGACCCACTCCCCAATGGTGAGTCTACACATGTCACTGTGCTCTCTGCTGTGGCTAACAACCCTAAGGCCTTCACAAAATGCGTAGCTATAAAACAATGCGTGGCCCCCGTATCAAATAAAACCCGACCCATAGTACCATGGATAGGAAACGTACCCTCAATTGTGGGTGGTGCCTGTGGAGCTGCTGCCTGGTGGACATTATAGACACGTGCATACTGTAACTGCCCCTGCTGCACTGGATCTACTGGAATGGCTGGTAGGGCTGGCGCTTGGGCTAAAGCTGGAAGGGCAGGTGGAAAAAGTGGCCTCTGTGGCTCATTACGGGATCCCTGCTGCTGTGGGGTCCTATCGCCCTCTAGGCAATCCTGACGCTTATGGCCATGCTTTCCGCACACAAAACACTGGCCTCTGAAATTACCTCCCCTCTGTCCCTGCTGACCACGGCCCTGCTAGCCGTTACCTCCACGCCATTGGCCCTGTTGGCCCTGATGTGCACGTTGTTGACCCTGCTGGCCCTGTTGCTGTCCCTGTTGTCGGTGCTGACCCTGCTGATTAGGCTGACCCTGTTGGCCCTGCCTATAACCCCCATTTCCCTGCCTGGGATCACCCGAACATAATCGCTTAGCAGGGTCCCCCTGATGGGAACTCTGCTCGTGCTGACGAGTCTGTCCATGAGATGGTGCCCCACCGGCATCGTTACCCCCGGTCCTGCCCTGCTGGCTGGACTCTCCTGCTCTCTTGCATCCTTAAAGATGGCAGCGGTGATCCTGGCAATGTAGTAACGCTGCATTGAGTATATCAGTGAACGTACTCAGGGATAAGTTCCCAATAAGGTGCTGACGGATCCTCCAAGCTAACCCGTCGACAAACAACAAAATCTTCTTGCTCTCAGTAGGCGCCTCATCTGGCACAATGGTGAGAAGTCTTGTGAACTCCTCCTCATACTCTGCTACAGTAAGATTATCTTGCTTCAGATTTAGTAGTTTCCACCTCATCTCGGTCTGCACTGCAGGTGGAAAGTACTTGCGGTCAAACCGCTCCCAGAACATCTGAATAGGGATCGTGTCCCTCTCCTCCAAAGTAGTAGTGGACTCCCACCACTGCAACACGGCTCCCACCAGCTTAAAGGAAGCCAATAACGGCTTTTGTACCTCGGTGCACTCATACATGCGAAGATGCCGCTGGATGTCTTTCTTCCATTGGCTAACCGTGACAATGTCGGAGCTACCAGAGAACTCAGGGGGATGTGCTTTCTGAAAAGAATCCCGAACCCTCTCCCATGCAGATGGAAGCTGTGCTGGTACTGGCGCCACTGCCTGAACCTGAGGTGGAGCCTGCTGAATCACCGCTATCGCGGCATTCACCGCCTGAGCAACTATGGCGGCTACTTCATTAGCATTCATTGTGCCTGGTGCCGGAGCTGCTGGCTGCTCGGCCTGGGCACGCCTATCTCTCGGAGCACGTCTCGGAGGCATCTGAAACGTGAACAAAATTTATCAGTCTACAGTTATCATCGAATCTCAAATAGCTGAAGACTTAAACGTAAAAGCAGGAATACAACAATCCTAAAAATAGGGATCTATAGCAAAAACATTGAGCTGAAAGTGAAATAAGCCGTACAGATCCTAAGGACACTAGAACCTGATGCTCTGATACCACCTGTGACACCCCGCCTAATTAAATACTGGGCGATCACTCCTTTATTAAATTAAATCAAGGTAAACAGTTGGTTCATTCTCAGCATCACTGTCGATAAAAATAATTTTTTCCAATTTAACACCCTAAATAATTAAGCTAAGTGTCAAAACATTTTCCATACAAAACTTTCCAAATTCTAATTAAAGAAAAAGAATTATTTTAATTAAAACAACATTTCTACAATAAAGAATCACACCACAATAAACCAAATAACATAATACATTCGTCAATCGAATGTCAACAAATGGAACTAACCACAAATCCATCCTGAATAAAATCCCATAGAACAATACTGGAAATAAATGAAATACAAAATCCCAACAACAAATGAAATGATGAAAAGGGTGACACGTGCCCAATAAATGAGAGTAATAGGAGTGGAGTCAATAACAGAAGCCGTCTACTCAAGTGACCTGCAACTCCCACCTAAGCTGCAGCTCGTTCTTCTCAAGGGATCCTAAGCAAGACGCCCCTGTGGCTGGGCACCTGAAATATATACATATATATATATACAAGAGAGAGAGAGAGGAAAAGAAACGGGTCAGAGCCCGAAAGTGTGTTTGATTTTAAAATACGTTAAGAAAGTATTTAAATTGATACAGGCCAATGCAACAACATATTAATTCGACACTCTCTTGAGAAATTCTCACCTCTCTTCTAATGTGCACGCCTATCGTACTAACCTTCCCGAATAATTTAGTTTATCTTAACTTACTCATAAGTTTTCAAAACCGAACGATGACGATGTTTTAAAAAGGTACTTTCAATTTGTAGCACTACTCTCGTTTTAGCTTCATTAAGTTATAAAGTTTCCCAGTGTCTTCTCATACTTTCACAAAACAAGTATTTAATAATTGCGTCAACAACTATGTCCTACTTATCAAATCACAGTAGGCAGTTTAAAGTTTATAACCTCATATATATATTAACTACTCGTATAATATATATATATAACAGCACCCCAACTAAACTATGGTGTAGGCATACTCTGCTATCCAATCCCCGTATCGTTCACACAAAAGGAAATACAAGTTCGGAATCACTCTCGAACTGTACTAACATATACAAAACAACGTTGAGGCGAAGCATAGATTCCAAGTCCAAGAGGTCAGTACATACCCACACGTCTCTTAGGACCGTCCGACTATCAATCTGATAGCCCGTACCTAGGATCTCTATCTTCTAGGGTACGAATCAATATCCCCCATAAAGCAACACATGATAAGATCGTCCCAGCGTGGTAACCTCAGGGATAGCAAGTAGCGCGAGTACGTTTTTCACATGTATATAATATATGTACACACAATCATATAAATATACCCATTCATCATATTAATATAGGTTCCTCCCGTTACCCATAGTCACAACAATTATCCTTAATTTCCCATTATTATGATTACGTATAAGGTTTCGTCTCTAACCTTAACTCGAAGAGTTTTCTCACTAGTTACGTGACACTCGTGGTTTCTATCCATCCAAGTGGCAAAATCAGTAGGTAAACGTCTATTCACTATCATAAGTATTTGACGTAATCTCTCACTTGAATTACGTAGTTTCCTCGTCCTTTAAATAATTGTCCCTAAAATACAATTATCATCTCATAATAAAGTTCTCAACACTTAATCATATGCCCTACTGGTCTCTCCTATATCCCAAAACATTTTATTCATAAAGCCCAAAAGCTATTTCACGATGAATTATGTTCAATTAATTAAACAAGGGGAAATAAGAGTCTTCCAGGAAGGGTCGATAGATCGAGGTCTGGGGCTCGATCGATCAAACCTTTGATCGATCGAAGCTCTAGGCTCGATCGATCGATCAAGCAGGTCTGCGAAATCCTGCAGAAGTGCAGTTACGGGTTTTACCAAAATTCTTCACCCAAATCAATATTTTACAACACTAATCGTCCCAAAACTCCTACTACAAACATAATCACATATTTCCAGATGTTTTTAACGTTAAGCATGCGTATATCCATCATTAAACATGATTAAACAACCCAAAATCTCATTTAAACATCAAGAACCCTAATGTTTTCTTAACTTTTGTTCTAATCAGTTTTCTCCAGAATTTCCTTCTAACATAACATCAAAAATTTGTGGGTTAATCATCTACTTTACATAATATTTCCAGAATATGGTTATAATGTTTTCTACATGCAAATCCCTATCAAAATTGGGGTTTTCTTTCATTGATTACACTCCTAATCATTCCTACACTAATATGAATATTGCACCAACGAAAATATGCAAGTTAAAGACTTGCCTGGGATTTCAGAGGTCTGGTTTCCTGCTGATATTGGCGTGGTTGCGTTCTCCTCCTCGCGATCTACGAGTTGGTGGTGACGGTGGTGCAAATGGTGGTGTTTTGGCCTTGAATCACCTTGAGAGCTCTCTCCTCTCTACTCCAATGGCCGTTCTAGGGTTCTGAATGTTCTAACCCTAAAAGGCTGACTTAAATGGCTGCTAAGGATGGCTGAAATTCGTGGGTTTAATTACCCTATTTTGTAAAATGACCAAAATGCCCTCCCAGGTCACTAATTAAGTCTAAAAACACCCCGAGACCCGAACCAAACCCCCGGGTACACTTTTCTGACTATCTCAACCCTTCTGGACGCGTTGCCGCACTCAAAATGACCATACGAACAACTTATAAAATATTCACTTTTATATCTCAATAATTAGTCCCGACGCGACACGGGCGCGTCCCGACTAAAATTCTCAAAATTGTTATTTCATTCACTCGTGACTTATAATATAACCCATATCATATATTACTATGCTCATTAGTAATATTCGACAATTTTATATAATTACTAACTCTCGTCACGTTAATAATTATAACATAATTAATTTCTGGATTCTTATTAAATAATTCACTCTCATTAAATTTAATAAAACCCCCAAATTAATATAGCATAAAAATACGGGGTATTACACAAGGTTCCATAAACTAGTATTTTGTATATATATATATCCTTTGTATAATCTCAGTATAAGAAATAGAAATATATAAGTCCAATAACCACGTGAGTATACCCAACTCACATGCAAAAACAAATAGGTTATGTTTAAGCCCGCACATAAACGTATGAAGGCCTACCCTTATTGCCTTCGTGGATCACTCGTGCGTACTAAGAATAGTTATAGATTGTCCCATTCATATAACCTCAGAGTAACAATGGGAAAATCACTACGCCTTCCCATATATCGTATAGCCCCCATACCACTACACCAAAATGACTATTTTATAACTAATTGAAAAAATGATTTATAAGTATTCAGAACACTTATAAAATTTATAACGGTTTTAATCACGTACAAAATTTGTAAGTGTTAACGACTGATGCAAAAATGTTAATATAACACACATTAAGGAGTGTAGTACATGTGATTCGCTCGTGTATACCTTCTTTGCCTACAAAGTGTTAAAAAAAGATTTCACCTATTTTCATCATTCCCGATTTGGTAGAGTCAAAACCCTCATGTATACCTTCTTCCCACTTTGGATTCCCGCTCACCATCTTCGTATGATTGTCTAGTCGACACATAGACTCCATCTTCATCACCATCTTCTACACACAGACTCCATCTTAGTCGTTTCTCTCTCTCTCTCTCTCTCTCTCTCTCTCTCTCCTCAGGTAACTAATTGTAAGGTTTATGAAAATAAGGTTTGTTTCTATTTTGTAATTGTATCTATAAAGAAACTACAAGTTTTTTAGATTTTAAGGTTAGCCTTTTGAGATTTCGATTTTATGACATTAGCATTTTGAACTTCCAAATTAGGGTTTTAATTTCAATTTGGGTTTATAACCCTTATACTTGCGATTTAGGTTTGTGTTCTCAAATCCATTCGATCTAGTTTAAATTCATATGTGGTTGTATTAGTTCATTATATTATATGCTTCATCATGTTCTTAATTCTGGCTACTCATTTTTTATTTATCCCCAATTTTTGCAAATAATTAGACATAACACTAATTTCACAAAAAAAAAAAACTATTGATTTTCATAGAAATAACACCAATTTAATAAACAAAATGTTGATTTGCATGGAAATAGCTATTGATTTGCATGGAAATAAATTTTATGTCTAATTATTTGCAAAAACTTAGGTTAAGTCAAATATAGTATTATCAAATAAGGGTTTTGTGAATATAACCCTTAGGGTTACCTATGATAGGATTCATGATGAAATAAATCACATTGAGTAAGCGGTCAAGTATATATAATCAATCATAAATGATTAGTCATTTAATTTTAGATTGTTTTTGAAAGTTCAAGGCATTTGGGCCTTTCTTTGCCATTTTCCCCTTTTTCTTCTTATTTTTCGTCCAAGTTGTAGTATTGTGGACTTTCGTATCAATAATAGTCATTAAAAACAAAGATGTCTTAAACTCAATAATCAAGGCAATATTATATCTGAGAAATCTAACTAGATAAAAGGAAATTGATATACTACGCCTTAACACATTAAGGGTAAGAATTCTACATAAGTTCATCACTTATGCGTACGCCAATCATTAAAGCATAATCGGAATATGAATAATGTAACATTCAGTTACGTGTATCCGATTATCTTTTTTAGTTCTAAGATTGCTTAAAATCAGAACAGTTGATTGTTTTTAGGCGTGTTTGTGTATTGCGAACATAAGATGGTAATGATTTACTAAGATTGGTACAAAATCTATTTTCAGGAGTGTTTGTTTATTACGTTCTAAGATTTTGGTTACATTGAAATCAAAACTCTATTTTTTTCGTTCTAAGATTGGACTATATTTTGTCTTTGTCTCTGATTTAGGAAGGAGTGTTGATTTGGGTTAATTATTGAATGTAAGTGGATTTTGGTTTTAGTTTTCTAATGAAAATGATTTCTGTAAGGCCTATCTTTATTTTTTTGGTTGATTTATCTTAATTAAGACCCATCAATTATGTTCTAACTGGTATTAACTCCGTATATGTTAATTTTTTTATTGTGTATGGTTTGGTTTGGTTGTATAAATGCCCATCCAATCGTTGTAGAACAAATATCACCAAAGGAAATATGATTCTTCAACTAGGAGCAACTAAGTTTTTGAAGTTTCAAGAGGTCTTACTTTACACATTCTCTTATGATTGAATGGTTTATATTAAATAATTGTTGAGCTAGTTGTAATGTATCCTAAATGAAAGTTTCTAATATATTTTTCCTGTATTTGATATAATGGTGTGACCTCTGATTCAGGCTAAAATCCAGGAGCTGGCTGAGCATGTCCACAAAGGCCATATTCCACGATCAATGACTATTCACTTCAGAGGAGAATTTACAAGAAAGGTTGAACACGAGGAACTTTATAGGGGCATTTATTTCAGTTCATGTACTTATATTTATTTGTATATATATATTATTTTTATATGAAAAAACTGCTTTTTTCCTCTGTTGTATGGAATTTACCATACCATACATATACTCAAGCAATATTTTACTTTAAGGGTTTTTTATTACTAGAAATTATTATTTTTACTCTACTTTTTAAATTGTTTGTAACAAAATTCTCATCATAGGATATGGTAGTATTGTTTCCCCATGTAGTTATGCCTAATTCTGTTAGATCAAATTTGTTCTAATCCTTGATTGTTGCTGCTTAGATTGCTGATTGGGGGGTCTTGCATGTAAAAGCTCGGGACACCGCAATATATATAGAAGAAACCAAAAAATTATCAAATACACTTTGTTTTGGGAAGGTACTCACATCTGTATATGTAGTACTACTGAAGTCTTCTTTCGCGTAGTAATATACCTTTATTTTTCTGACCCATCAATGTTAGTTGGTGTTAGCTCTTTCTTCTCGATCGGAATTGATCTATCAAATTAATTATAAGTATTTTTCAATGTCATTGCGAAGAAAAATTTCATGATGCTCATTTGAACTAATTAGGGAGTAAAATGCAGTTAAAAGGGGCCTATTTGGTTATATAAAAGATAAAAAGTATTTTTAAATCAACTTATTTTGGGAGTGAAGCGTTTTAATGCACTCATTTAAGATTGTTATCCTCACTTAATGTAGTTGGTTCTTAATCCATTTTGTTCTATTGTATTCTGACATTTTCCAACCATTGATATCCTTTAAGTCTAGATAGACAGTGCAAGGAAATGCATGTCAGCAAAATCTCCTGTTGTAGTTGAGGTTAATGTCCTTTATAAACTGAAGTCGGAGGTAAATAAAGTACTTTTCTATCTAACTATTGTATTGTTCTACATAAGTTCCCATCTCATTTGAGGTGAAACATTTTATCAGCGAAAATGTAAGATGGTGAAATATATTTTCACCCATATAGAGTTATTAAATAAGTGTATATGCTATAATTATGCAGTTAGGACAAAAATAGTGTGCAAAATATAAGTCTGAATAATCAAAAATGTTTTCAAACACTTTCTTTTCACCTAAGCATAAATATATCACAGTGAACCAACTGGAACCTTAATATTTTAATGTTTCTAAGTGTTGATTTTTATACTATGGTTTCTGGTCAGATTTTACAGCTTCACGTTCAACTGCCTGAAGTTGAAATGCTTTTGGCTCTAATTAGGAAAGTTGCATCATGTCGATCTCGGTGCAATGAGATTTTGATAGGTTCTATGAGCCCATAGGTATCTTTAACTTTGTTGCAAGTGGAACTATACCCTGATATCTTTCATCCTGAAGATTGAATGATGTGACAATGATATTTCTATTTATGCAAAAACTTGAAATGCTTCTTCAAGAATTCGATGAATTTAATGTTAAAATTCCAGAGTTACAACTTTTACGGCAATATCAGTGCGACGATGTTTCGTGGGTTTCTCGCTTTAATGATGTTGTAAAGAATGGTCATAGCCGGGAGGATTACGAAAATGTTGCTGACGAGTTAACTTACATTAAGAAAGGTGGAGCATTGTTGAAAATTCAAGGTCTACTTTGCAGTGTATACATATTTTTTTTGTTTTAGATATATTTAATATAGTTTGAGACCCCTATCATGTTTTTTATTGTATATGGCCATAGTATCTGGTTCATTTTTTGTTTAGTTGATGAGTTACCTCGCGTTGAGGTTGAGCTAAAGAAGGTTTGTTGCAAAGTAAAAGCTATGAGGGTAAACACTATGCATGCCAATGTTTTTACATTCATTCATGCTCCTTAATTCTTTAAAATATATTCCATTTCCATACAAGATAATTTTTATTTTCTCTTAGATTTATGTTTCTTTATTGACTGATCATATGTATTTTACTTTCGAGCTCAGTTCATTTTTCGCTACTCTAATTTGACGGTTGTAGTTATAGCATTTCTTTCTAATTTTGTTGTTCTAATTTAATCAATTTATTTAACATTTGTACGGGCACTTCACTGTATTATGTCATTGGATTTTATCCAAGAAGTAGTGACAGAGGCGACCTTGTATTCTCCCTTTGTCGATGCCTTTTGGAAATAATTATTTTTATTTACTTTATCAAAATTTTAACGTCATGTTGATGTTTTTCAGATTACATATTGAGAAAGAGAAATTGTTCGCAGATATGTCGGAGTACTTGATGTTTCTATGCGTTGGGAAGAAAGAGAAAAATCTATTCTTGCATGTGAGGCTGAGATGTCTGAATTTAAGGATGTTATAAGGTTTTGTTTTTACTGTGCTTGTACTGACTTAACTTATAGTATTTCTCATATTCTCATCTTGTATATTTTCCCACCATATACTTCTAATTGGAATATTTCAGGACTTCTGAGGACGTATTTGCAATTCTACCGTATCTTGATGATGTCAAGGAAGCACAATCAGTGCCTAGGTCCTGGCTAAATAAGGCTAAACCATTTTTCACTTCTGATTCATCTGGACCATCCACCTCAAATTCTTTGCTCACAGTTGATGCCCTGGAGGTTCTTTCGCATTTCCTATATACAGTGTTTTCTTTACCAAATTACACTGCTATTAATTTAACTAGTTTTAGACTATATTAAGGACTGACTACTAAATTGAGTGTTGGATTATTCTGAATTACTTGACAGACTACTTGTTTTTTTAATGTTAAGTTTCTGTTATGCAACACATCCAATCACTAAAGACACTAAGTATTGCTTTTGATTCAAATATTAATTATTTATTGGTATAACTATATTATTTTAAGAAATATCAATCTACATTTGATTGAGTTCATTTTATATTTGTGGTAGGGGTTGGAGGCCAACCTATAGAAATGTCTTGCTTGGTGTGAGAAAAAAATTAAGCATTCCTTGTTCAACCAAATTGTCAATGAAAGATCTAGAAGTTGAAATTTTTCTTCATCTGTTGCAAGAGTACTCAATATACTATTCTTAATCAGATTTCTGAACTTCAATGATTTTATTTATTATGTTTTTTGTACATGAAAGTTCCCTCTCAGAATTTCACTTGGACAGATGGTGAGGTAGCCAAAAGAACTTCACCTTTTTGAGGAAAAAAGTGCATCGGGATATGTGGTCCTACAAAATAGTGAATTGGTGTCAAAATTTATATAGCAAAACCTAATGGTTGTAACTTGTAATCAATCTGCATTGGCTAGGTTAATATTCTTAAATATGCGTGTAACTACAATATATATTCATGAAATAACATGGAATTCCAACATCTTCTAGAGAGGAGAAGCTTAACAATGGGTGATATTGATGATATTGATCTGATTCAACATCGCCTTAACTATGAACTCCCACCTTCTGGATTGCATAAATCCAGCCTGTGCAAAAACTTCTTTGAGTGCTTTACAAGGTTATAAGATGGATAAACACGAGCTTGATTATTCCTACTTGTGGTTGCAGTTTTCAAATTTCTCGAAATCAATAAGTAGATACATAAATACCCCTGAATTACATAAACACTCATTTTTTTGATGAATTACAGGCACACTCTCAGGAAGGCTATACTCAAATTCTGCTTTGACTCTATAGTAGTGTATAAACCCCTGTTCAGGAAACAAAACCTTTAGTTGAAAAACTACAATAAAATGGCTATACAATTCAAACTACATCCCAACTCACCTTATAAAAGACAAGAACTTGAAGATTAGGCGAACTTTTGAGTAACTCTAGTAACAACCGCCATTCGCTAATATGGCTAGAACTAAGCTTTATTAGGGTCAAATTATAAAGTGTCGGTAGTGAGGAAAGAGAATAGTAGACAACCTTTATTCAAACATGGCAAACAAAATATAAAAGAGTTATGTACAAATTCTCAAATTTATAACAATAACAAAGAAGTGCAGAATATACAATGGTAAACAAAATATACAAGTAGGGGTATTTATGTAATTCATCAAAAAAATGAGACGGAAAGATACCGTCGTTGGCTTATTCTTAAATGAACCTCAATCGTTTTTCGTTCTTACTCTTAGACAGTTAAAACATAAAGCTTATGTAATGTATGTATTCTTGATTTGAGCATACTCTGTGCAAACTTTATTTGTATCATACGTATTTTGTTTAACAAATTGGACTATCAAGTAAATTTGAATGATGAACTAGTAACTACAGATAATTAATTTGGATACTCGAATCTTTATCCAAATTCCCTAATGAATTTTGTTGTCTAATGCTCCATTTCAAGTGTTGGTTGATATGGGTAAATGTTTTGTTGATGAGTTTAACAATATGGGCAAATCAGATTGTGCAACAATCTATGAATTGATGGAACAACAGACTCTTAGCATGGCCAAGACTGGGATCAGTAGGGCTAATAAGATGGATATGAGCTATGCCCATAATTAGTTTTTACCCACTTGTATAGTTTGATAGATTTGATCATTTGTAATAACACTTGAACATCAAACAAATCAAGTCAATATTAATTTATTTGAATAGTTTGAAAAAACAGATAACGCAACAGGCCATTGTCAATCCAAATACAGCTGTAACCAAATCATTTTTTATTGCGAGGTTATTGTGGTCGAAGTTTTTTTATATTTGAATTTTATCTTTGGAGATATATTTTTAGTTTTTGGATGGAAAAAATGTTTAATGAATTTAATTTGTTGCTGATTGAACAAGGAAATTTCAAAGATTTGATTGTATTCAAATGATCGGGCTGCTTTGGATAAGGCCCTTGTGGCTGAACTTTTTTTTTTGTATCGATATTTGTAACAGTTTTAAACACTTATAAAATTACGAACAGTAACGATTTTAAACACTTACAATATATAAAACAGTAACGGTTGTAAACACTTAAAAAATGGGAAACAATAACGGTTTTAAACATTTATAATGGGTTAATTAGAGCACACATACATCCGAAAATGTTCACTAATTGAACCATTACTCATTTCAATTTGTAACTTTTTGGAAAAGTTATAAAAAAATTATAACCCCTCATTTTATAACAGTTTAAAACCGTTACTGTTTGATTCGTAAGTTTTTTAAAGACTTACAAATCAACGAATTTGGTGTACCCAAGGCTATACGAAAGGACTCCCCCGTTTGCCCCACTCGCGATACGGGTAGGTCAGTAGTAAGATCAGGATAAATGAGACCAAGGTAAGCCCGTCGCAATCACCGGGGTACTTGTATGATCAACGTCATACATGCCCTATTAAATCCCTCCTAGTTGTACCCCATGAGCATACACCCACACTCGGTATATTTGCACATAAAACAATTAAACAATAATCGAGTTGTACTTAAGGATTACTTTAATGGTATCTTAATCTTAGACTAATTATCTCTAATTAATTAAGAATTAAATACTGAGCTAATGCAAAGTCGTTCGAGCAAAATCCCCAACTCGTTCTAATGAAACCCCAAATGTCGTTCGAACCAAAATCCACATTTGTTCGAACCAGAAGCCAAAATCGTTCGAACCAAAATTCCTTTTCGTTCGGATGAGACCCCCTATGTCGTTCGAACGAATTCACAACATCATTTGAACGAGATTGTTGCTGAAGTCATCTTCCCCAAAGTGTAGAAACGTCCATAATCAACTAAAAACTTAACGTTAAAACCTCTAAACATCAATATACCCATTCTCCTTTAAGTATAATGTGTTTAACAACATTAATAATCTATATTAACAAGTTTTAGGCAATTATAACTACGATTCACGATTCAATTTCAGATTATAAGTTTTGAACCCTAAGTTCATAGTTTAAACAAGATTGTTCAAATTTATTGAAATTCATTCTCAAATTTGATTCAATGATCAATTAAAGATGAGGGTTTTATAAGTTATCATTGCATGATTTATTGGTTCAATTAAGGGATTCATTATCAAACTACCCTAGTTCATCAATATGTGATTAAGGCTTTAGCAAGTAATTAATCTAATTACGAAAATTAGGTTTCGATATGATTAAAATCATATTTTATGAATTTAGGTCAAATTCCAATGAACTACTTGTATTACTCTAACACAAACTTAATTAAATTCTTAATCAAAGTAAACTTGTCTATGACTGATTGTACGAATTAAGTCCCAAATCTTCAATATCTTTAATCTCAATTCCTCTCTTCACCTCCATGCTATGGTTTGTCTCTAATGTGCTATGAGTGTTTAGGTTTTGTAAATTAAGTAACTAAAGGTTCTATCCTCGAAATTGGGTCTAGGCTAAAAAATAGCCTTAACCCAATGAGCCCAAAACATGCTCCAAATGGATGGAAACTTTGTTTAACCATATAGTAATCCAACAGACCAATTCCATTATTTTAATTTAAAAACGAACTTTCTAAATGTCCCAAAAGTCAACCCGAGATAGAACATATATTAATAAATTGATTATCTCACTAAGTTAACTTATTTTCCAGTACAAGTCGATTAAGTTAAAACTTAATTATTAATTAGTCAAGTGTGACTCGACATTATAAGAAACTACTTCACGACCCGTGGAACCGGATACCAAGGGAATAATCCAATCAAGGAAATCTCCGACACCTAGTTCCTGATCATACGAATCACATAACAATATATACATGCATATATATATATATATATATATATATATATATATATATATACTAAGTGGTGTAGCACATGTCACGACAGGCAAATAATTAATTAACTACACAATTTAAGTAAATGCACAGAAAATCGAGGGTATTACACTTGCGCAGCTGAAGGTGGAACCGATAGGGTGCACACTTGATCCAAATTCATATTGGTCTTCCTTCGCCTTGAAGGCGATCTTCCACTCATTTACTCATTTACTGGCCGTACACAAATCTGGTGGTACCCGTTCCACAGATCCAACTTAGAAAATACGTCAGCTCATTGGAAAATAAGAACTTTGTACTTGGACGTAATCTTATTAATGTGAGAAGGGCAAGAACGGTACAATGCGCCATACTCTCTCTCAACAACTTTCGGGCACACATGTTGGACACCTATCTCTACAGTTGCTCATGCTCGACAGGTGCTATATGGTAGAGAGGTAGATCGAGCCAAGGGCCCCCGACACAAAATAAATTGCGTGATGAATGTCTAGTTGTGTCGTCATCCTATTTGGTGCAAACATCCGAAAATGCATTCAGAATAGCCCTCATGACACGAGGAATCTCCATCCCTGCTCGTGGGCCTCTGAAATCAATGCCGATGTAGTCACAAATCAAAAGAGTAACTGAAGCAAGGACGAAACGCAGAGGTCGCATTGGAAGAAGCTTCGTCATGCTCAAAGGTAGATGTTTGGTGGATCGTAATAAATAATACCCATGTCAAATTTTCATGGTTAATCCAGAAGGTGGCACAATCACATCAATCACAATGCATACGTCAAAATTCAAATACGACCCGATCAAAAATGGGATGTGGCACTATTTGATAGGGACCAAAGTGGTTCCGCTACCAACCCACCCACCCGATACAACACGAAATCTACAATGGTTCCACTAGTAGGTTGAGCTTGTCAACCATCTTCATCGAGACAAGATTGTCACTGGAACCTCTATGACTCTATCAATGATCACGGTGCATAATTTTCCTTGGATGGGCAACATATTTGAGGCCCATATATATATATATATATATATATATATATATATATATATATATATATATATATATATATATATATATATATATATGATTTACCAAAGTGAAATGTGTCATCATAAGAGGATTTTTCATATGACCATATCTAGTAGTCTAGCAGTGAAGGATATTGTAGGTGGACTTCAAAATCATATATATTTTAGACATGCTGTAAGTTTTCTGAACACTTTTGTTGAATATTTGGTAGTAGTAGGTACTGATTGATATATTAAACAATTTAATCTTGCTCCCTTTTAGAGTTACACTTTATTTCTTGGGACATTTCAATGTAAATGTCAGTTATTAAGATACCAAATGGCATCAATTAACTTTTGTTCCTGACCTTTAGTTATACAGTAAACTTTTTCCTAGGAAGTTAAATTTCAAACTAAAGACTAGTTTTTGTACCAAGTTGGTAATATATTAGCATCACCTGAGGGTCTAATATTATGTTCATTCAGTTTATATTTGTGTGACAAACTCATATAATTTTATTAATTGAGAGAAAATCCTTAGATGGTTTGGATACATATGTGGACCCATAAGGAACTTTTTAAGGAAGAGTGATTTAGTTAATATTTACGATAACATTGTAAGACGAGATAGACCTAAAAGGGGCCTGACAGTGGTCATGAACCCTTCTTTCCAACTCTGCATATGCCTCTTTTACATGATAAAATATCTATACTAAAAATGGCCCCTAATATTAAATTTTAGGTACTATCAATGTTATGGGTTGCTCTGATTCGGGGTATGGTTATGTATGGGTACACAATACATAGTTTTCGCCGATACACTATAAAGTGGTTAAAGATGTAGGTGGTTTGGGTATGTATGAGTACATAGTACATAGCTTTGGCCAATACACTATAAAGTGGTTGTATATTTAGGTGATTTGGTATCTATGATCATCGATGGATTTTAGACTATGGTCACTTTAGTTTAGTACTATAGGCGTATTTTCAATTATATTAGGATTAATTCATTATAAGTACAAAGTTTTTTCTAATATCCACATTCATTGCTACCGTGACCACAACTTCCATATTTGCTTATTTTGGTTTCGTGTTAAAATCAGCTCTTCCCAAAATCCGTCCCATTATGCCTTTTGTGTCTTTCGTGTCGAGTCCTATCGGGCTCGTGTCTTGTTTGGGTCATGTTCACCCAAACCCAAACCCAGTAAGAGATCATTTGGGTTGTGTTGTGTGTCATTGCTCCCCCCTACTGCTGAATAAACACCCTATATGAGAACTTGTGATTGAATTGTAGATCTTCTTCTTCAGTACCACGAGCCCTACTAGAACATAAGATAGTTAGTAATTAGGGCTAGATCTATTAAGAGTTGACTGGTGTTGACCGGGTCCAAATTTAGCACCGATCATCATTGAACGAATGTATCTAGCATCAACCACAATTGAGGATCTCTGGCTTTAATAAACTACTTTCTCTGTCCCAAACTAAGAGTCCCTATCCATCTTTTGTATATATTAACGATACACTATCAATGGTCAAGGTCAACACTTGTTTCCTATCATGCAATTCGGTACGTTGATTATGTCTATTAAAGGAATGTGGACTATTCATTTGGGACAACCCAAAAGGAATAGTGGACTCTTAACTTGGAATGGAGGGAGTATATATTTTTAAAACATTCATTGAAATTTATCAAGCAAGATCCATATTTAATGTTAAATTATATAAAAAAAATATTGGAGCAAAACATTCATCTTACATCTCTCTCTCTCTCTCTCTCTCTCTCTCTCTCTATTTTTTTTATTTTTTTTATTTTTACTCATAAAGTTGAAAGAAAATTATTGGAGTACAAATTGAAGTAGTGTATAATTTTAGTGTAAAACCTACTTTACAGAGAGGATTTACACTAAGACTAGGGGTGCCAATTTGTGTTTTTCGGTTGTGTTTGGGTTTGACACGACACGATATCTTTGGCACGATAAATACCATTTAGATGTGTATATACGACACAAAATCGTGTTTTTTAGCTAGCATGAACACCACTAACACGGTAAATAATTTCCACACCCAATTAAACAAAGTAGTACACGAAAACACAATTCAAAACATGAATGTCACGACAAGACATGATAACAAGAATAACACGCGTCATAATTTTGATACGAACACGACTTCACAAAATCCCTACACGAGCATGACATATCATGTCAATTTTGAGTCGTTTCGTCTATGTTTTCGTGTCGTGTACGTTACCTGATTGTTGTTACCTCTTTAACATTTTTATCAATCCATCCATGGCCCTTTAATGACCAGGTTGTTGTGTACGTTCGTCATGGCGTCATGTAGGACCAGGGGTAGTGGTGGGGCAAGCATGGCAAGAAGGAGAAGCATTGCAACAAGTACCTAAAAAGTTATGTGGTGAGATATTG
The DNA here is from genome assembly GCA_949130495.1 of Sambucus nigra. Taxonomy (NCBI): domain Eukaryota; kingdom Viridiplantae; phylum Streptophyta; class Magnoliopsida; order Dipsacales; family Adoxaceae; genus Sambucus; species Sambucus nigra. Next base: position 18,964,199 of record OX422224.1, read on the forward strand.
ATGGTAAAAGATTATGCTTTAGGTGAAAATCAATGAAGGGGGAAAGATTTTTGTATTGTATGTTGATTATTATCATTTTTGTTAATCTTTCTTTTGTGATTGAATTAGTGTTGTTTAGTTTGTGATTTTTAGGGTAAATTATAGTAAACCCCCTAAAGAATAAATGCTTTACAAACCGCTCAAAATGTGAAAAAGGGATAAAAACTTATTTTTGTGTATATATATTTTTTACACTTTGGGTGGTTTGTATACTCCAAATTACCCTTTTTTTTATAAGGTTGTCTAGATAGTGGCTTAATGACAAAAAGACGGGAGAAAAATACTCCGAACTTTACACAATTTTTTTTCTTAATTTAGTCTCTGTTTTTTGGTTAATTAATTTTTAATTTAGTCCCTTAAGTAATGTTTCTTTTAATGTTTAGTCCAACTTGTTAGAAAAATGTTTAGTCCCTAGGAGTGACATTATTACATGGAAAGTCACATCAACCGGACTACATAGTTAATGTCACTAGTAGGGACTAAACATTATTTTTGAAAATATGTTGGACGAAAAATTAAATAAAGAATATATTAATGTTCAGTACCTACAGTGATATCATCACACACACATATAGTTAATGTCACTATATGTACGTTAATGTCAACTATCAAGGGCTAAACAGTATTTATGAAAATATGTTAAGGACTACAAAATATATGAAAATATATTTTGGGCTTCTTGTTAAATGGCTCCTATTTTAAAAAAGGTAAACAACTTATTAACATTTTCATTTTGGTCCTAAAGTGTTGCTAAAATTCTAATACCAAGTGTCACTGAAGTAAGAGAGCATATCACCCATCTCATTTTTTACTCTTTTTTTTTTCTCTTTTTAAAGTAATTTGTATAAAAGTATAATTTTTGAATATTTTTAAAAATTTGTAACCAATTGCACCTTTAATTTTGAAACTTATTCGTTGGATAATTTTTTGTATTTAATGCAGTATATCTAATGTATTGAGCTGTGACAAAACACAGTTATCTTTTTCCTTTCGGTTTTATTAGGTACATAGACTGAATAACAATTTTTTATTTTACATTAAAACACATTGTAAATTATACCTTCGCTTTGACAAAATTAGAAAAGAGATTTCCTGTCTGTCTAGTAATTATAACGTTCATTTGAATATCAAAATAAAATTTGACTTAATCCCCCCAAAGTCGGTATTTTCATGCCACAATATGGTGGTGCTTAATATGAATCCAATTTGAGAAAGTAAGGAAGTAATCCTGCATATTTTAAAGGGGTAGAAGGTAGTGGTCAATGATGCAAGAGAATATTTCACTTGGTCAATGGTGTTAAATGTTTTATTTTGACAACTCGATGCCCTATATACCCTCAGAATATTCCAATGGGTTGGAACAATCTCGTTTATCACAAAAAACTCGTCAAATCTTTAAAAGTCCATAACTTCAAGTCCATAGTTCCAAAATTCATAAAATTTATATATTTGAAATTTACTCATCAAATCAAACTAGATCCAAATTCGATATATTTTGATGAAGAAATGAAATAAACAATTTATTTGTTCATGTAAAAACTACATTTTTCGTCAATACACCTTCGGTTTCGACGATTGTATCGCTTGCACGGATCAATAAATGTGAGGAGCGATTGTGCCGCTGGCACAAGTCAATAAATGTAAGAAAAGGAGAGAGAGAGAGAGAGAGAGAGAGAGAGAGAGAGAGAGAGAGATCTGGCGAGGGAGGTGGGTTCTGACGAGGTGGGGTGGGGTGGGGGGGTGGAGCTGCTAAAGAGAGAATGTGTGATATGCATGTTTTTAGAGACTGAGAGATTAGTGCATATATAATGAGTATGGGTGAGAGAGAGGGAGCTCCGACGGGGAAGGTGCTACTTCGGCGAGGCGAGGTGGGGTGGGGTGGGTGTGGAGTAATGTACATGTAATATCTTACTGAGAATAGTATATGAACATTCAATCCCATCGCATACAGTTTTCTCAGTTGACCTCAACTAAGCTAATGCTAAATCATAGATGAACATTGAGATTCTATAATGTGAAAAAAAGATAAATAATTACATTTCTCCCATTATAGTGAATATGGATATAAACACATATAATTTTCAACTAAGCAGCAACTGTACTAGAGGAAAAGTGAGTAGTGACAACATTATTAATCTCACTCATCATATGTGTGCATATAGCCCTGCTACCATATGTCCCAAGCGTTGGTTCAAACAAGGAGCTCACCATATTCTCCAAACCCTCCACACTATATTTCATAAAACTTGGTGGCGCTTTCTTGTTCAGCCAAATGCATGTATTTTTGCATGTAGTTCCTATGAACCAGGACGATAACTTGTGCTACAAGTGGGGCTGTACTCGGATATTCGAAAATCCGCATTCGTTCGATATCCGAATCCGAATTTGCAGATATTTATCCGAAAAAATGAAAATGGATACGAATATGGATACTCTATAAAAATATCCCAGAAAATGGATAGGGATACGGATAGTACTAGTATCCGAAACGGATAATACGTATACGATGCGGAGTATCCATTTTACTGGATATGCATTTTACCGGATATCGTCTAACATTAGTTTAGAATATTACTTATATAATATTTTAGGTATAAACTAACACTTAAAAAATAAAAGTTGGGGTAGAAATTTAATTATGAAAACTTTAAAATCTAACCTAATAAATTAAAAACACAAACCGTTTTTCCCCATTTGCCCAAAACACACATTTGCCACCCCCCCCCCCCCCCAAATCGGCTCAAATTCTCTCTCCCTCCTATCCAGTCACTGGTCGTCGACGACTAAACCCTTCCTAATAGACGCCGCCGCCGACGAAACCCTTCCCAACAGCGGACGATGAAACCCTTCCCAATAGGTAATGTTTTTACAGATCTTTTGTTCAAACCCTTCCCAACAGTCGCTAGGGCTCATATTTTTTGGAGTTATTTGTTGGAGTTAACTGTTGGTGTTATCTAGATTGGGGTTAACAGTCGCTCATATTTTTTGTTCGTGTTCTTGTTGGTGATTCTTTGCCATCACTTTGGATGTTTGTTCTCCTCTTGTTATTAATATAAACATATTTGTTTAGCCAGTCTGGTTTGTATTTGTTTACTAAAAAAATGAGAAATACATTTGTAGTCGTTTGAAATCGCATTTTTATTTTTGATACACATGATTACTTTAGTGGTTGATTAATATGTTAAGCCAGTCTGGTCTATTTTCATTTGTTTATTATTATATGGAATCTCCTGACCTTTCACTTTTAATTTAGAACAAGGGAAAAGGTCCTCTAAGTTGATAGTTTTCGCTCCTAATTTTGTTTTGATTGAAAAATCATAAGTTAAACTCCAATAGAAAGACAACAATAAGGTTACACAGAACTATTAGAGTAATTTTATATTCTGATCAGTAAGTTGTTGAATTATTTCCTAAATAGATATTAAAGGTTAGTACTTCATTTATTAATAATTTTCTATAGAGTTTATATTGTAGCTTTTTTAATAGTTATTTTTTGCGATGGCTAAACAATGTAAATGGATAACGATATTATCCGAATCCGGGGTATCCGAGCGAATACGGATAGTTGTTTTAACTATCTGGGTGGATAAGGATGCGGATATGGATAGTGCATCCAGATAGCGGATACAGATATGGAAAACATGGTATCCGATCCGTATCCATCCGTTTACAACCCCTAGCTACAAGCCGACATATCTTCCACCTTAACCCTTTATCACACACAACCCACTTGAATTGCTTGTAGAACAAGTCATCAAAAGCCTCACCAAATTCCCTACTTCTCTTTTTCACAACATCTCTATCAATAAACCTCCCACCCGAAAACAAGACTGGATCCTCCTCGCTTAAAATATGCGTAAGCGTCCCCCAACTCTCTCTTATGTAAACCGACATGTAATATTCAACGCGCTCATCATGTCCTTTTAACAAAGAGTCTCCCATAAGGTCACCAAGTTTTGTGCCCTTCAGATTCATTAAGTACTAATGATTATTCATCATGAAAAAATGGGACAAGGTGGTATCCTCGTATGCCTTGCCCCATATCCTCAAGTTGATCTCGAGCGCCTTTACTACGTTTTCAACCTCATTTAAAAGTACCACTTTTTCAAATCGCTCGTGATTCCAACTCCATTGAATTTCTAAAACTTCGTCTAATACGGGTTTATAATAATCGTTGAGAAGTTTGTTGGAGCAATTGGTGATGAAGCTTACAAGCCTCGAGACACTACCATTTAAAGGAGGACTAATTTGCCTTTGTAACTGAACTTGAACTGATAATTCCTCAAAAAATCACACAAGCCCCATTCACTACTTTATTGATAAGATCCCTTATTTGAGTTTGAATTTCATCGCAAGCCTTACCACGAAAAAGCCGGTTGAAATTTATTCTCAATTTATTGAGATCTTTGTTGCAATTTGTGAATGTATTCCCAAATTTGATAAAATCATCCATTCTAGATAGGACCGAGATCTTCGCAAAGAAATTTATTGCAAAAAGGGAAAAAGTGTACCAGTCTTAATTAAATCAACTACTAAATTGGTTTTGCAAAAACATTTATTCTTAGTTGATTTCTTGTTTGGCGCTATGTTCTTCAGCAAGCTTCTTACCAAATTGAGTGAAAACAAGTGTACCAGATTCAAATCAAACTTCACTGCCAAAACTAGAATATGATAAATCCACAATAACCCAATGGTTATGTTATGTGGGATGAGAATATTGTGACACATAAAAATACAAACTCATTGCTTAGGCTTTACTTCCACTCATTGACTGAAACCTTCATTCTTAACCAAACTAAAGAATGCAGGCTCAAATTCTGTTATTTAATGAGTGCACTCACAATATTTCAATTGGGTATACATCATATAATTCCAAATTCTGAAAATGAGAAAAAAATAGAAAGCAGCCAAATGTATTTGTTTGAACACAGCGGTTTGGATTTTTTTATATTAGTAATAAGGTTTTGTCCAAGGATAATACTTGGTGGACTCTTGATTAGGACTCAAAATTGGGACTCCCGTTTACGTGGCGTGTTGTCATTGGTTGATCCTTTATAAACGTGGGTCCACGCGAGCGACAGTAACCAATCGCGACACGCTATCTCAGTGAGTCGCGATTTTGAGTCCCATGTTTGAGTCACCCTAGCATTACTCTTTATCCAAACAATGACTTTTGTAAATTAAGGGGTTTGAAAGATTCAGTTTAAAATCTCTTCACTCTATAATTCTTAAATGATTAAAAATTCTCTCTTTCAATGTACCATGGCACTGTTCTTCAATAATAACAAAATCGTGAGGTAAAATTAAAATGGGTTAATTGCACATAGGTCCCCTGAACTTTGACCCCTTACACTTCACCACCTTAACTTTCACTTTCTGCACTTAACCTTCCAAACTTTGAAAACGGCTACAAGTAACCCTCTGTCATTCAACTCCGTTAGTTTTTGCCGAAAAAAGTTATGGTTGCGCATCCTAACATAATCATAGTTTTTGGCAGGAAAAGTGAGGCCATTTTCGTCCTAACATAATTTTTTATAAATAAAATCTTAAAATAATAGCAAAAATATTTAAAAAGTAAGAAAATACTAAAATATATTTTAAAAATATAAAAATCGTAGAATTATTTTACAAAAATTTGAAAAATTCTGAAAATAATAAAAAAATTCAAATCTGGAAAATTCAAAAAAAATATTTTAAAATACTAATAATTATAGAAAAATACATTGAAATACAAAAAAAAAAGTATGAAAAATCATAAAAAAATATATTGAAATCAGGGAAATAAATAAAAGTAAGAAATGGAAAAAAATACAAAATATTATTGAAAATCATTTAAAATTAGGAAAATTACAAAAACAGTAATTAAAATTCTGAACATTACCAAAAAAATTAAAAAATTTGGAAAGAACATTAAAAACATTTAACAAAAACAAATATTGAATAGTAAAAAAATAGATTTCCAATAAAAAAATATTTTCAGTAAGTAAAGAAGAGATTTCTAATATATATAGAGATGAAGACTCACCTACATCATGATGTATACATCACACCATACATCACACCTAATTCTAGGCCCTAAGAAACTTTTTTTTCCAAATTTTTAATTTTTCTCTTGAAATTAACCTTCCAATCAATCCATATTCAAAAACTTAGGTCAAAATACATTTTGTAGCTATTTTTAAAAAATTAACAAAAAATTGTTGGCACAAACCCTTATAAATAAGGTATTTTGAGCCTTTTTTGTGAATTTTTAAAAATAGCTACAAAATGTATTTTGACCTAATTTTTTGAACATGAGTTTAGTGGAAGGTTAATTTTAAGGGAAAAATATAAAATTTGAAAAAAAAATGGTTTTTAGGGCTTACAACTTGGTGTGATGTATGGATGATATATATATATATATATATATTTTAAGGTGGTGAAGTGTAGGGGGCCTAAGTGTAATTAACCCAATTAAAAAATAACACTACAAATATGGAGAATAATATTATAAATAATTGGGGCATTAGCTAATAAATCCCTTAAACGTCGATTTATATATGATCAGTCCAAGAGATAATCATGTTTGATATCTTAAATCCATAAACTTTTTAGTTAATTAACGATAAGTCCAAACGATACACGTACACTTGTTAATGTAGATTCAATTACACTTGTTGATGTAGATACAATTGCAATTGTAACTAAATCTACATTAATAAGTGTAATAATAATTACACTAATAAGTGTAATTGTATCTATATTCATCATTGTAATTGTATCTACATTAATAATTATAACACACGTGAACTTATTGAATTTTTTTTTTTTAGTTTGCCCTTATAATTAATTTCTAAAGAGTTTAAGGATTTATCATCACGTTTCCTCAATAATTATGGAAGGTCAATATGTGTGCTATGTGAGATAGTGAAAATAATTAGAGGGAAACTCGAAATAGCACAAATGGATTCTAATAAACTGTGCGCTATTAGGGCACGCATTGTGCACGTTATCAATTTAATTAAAGAAAAAGTAGGTGCTGATTTATCATTAATCCTAGACCAATCAGAAATACGACACAAAATGGTGTGACACACAAATGTGTCACACCCATATTGGTCTGTGTCTGAGCTCCACTACTGTTGGGCTCGAACATAAGCGAATACGGGTGCAACATGTCACTGCATCGCACCAAATGTGTCATATTTGTGAGTCAGCATAGGACTCCTTATTTATTTAGATCGTGGTCATCCTTTCTATTTAAGAATACACGTTACTAAGACTCAACATAGGGTAGTAATTCTTAAAGCGTAATACTAGGGGGATTTTTTTTGGACGTTTTTTTTAATAGAGTGATGTGTCTGTACACATTGAGTGGTTTGCAGTTTATAATGGGATCCACTACAAATAACACCAGATATATATTTGACACATCACATTGTCCAAAAAAGGGTCCCCAAAAGTATCTCCATAGTATTACTCAACTCTTATCACTACAACAAGTTAACGGGTTACCCATTAGGCATATAAAACGGTGATAAGAATTCCCTTGCACACTACAACTCCCTTTCATTGTCGGGAAAGTTAAGCGGGAAAATGATTCCCAAGAAAAGTGAAGTGAAGGAAAATGAAAATTATTTTCTTGTGTGTGTTTGCTTAACAAGAAAAGTTATAGGAATATTGCTGAAAAAATGTGCATGTGTTTTAATTTTACAATAAACAAATGTATAATATATATTTTTATTTAAACCACCACAAAATAAATTTAGTAAACAACCCGAAACCTTAAACATTATAAAATACAAAACAAAAATTAGGAAAAACATTTAATTCATATAAATAACGATAAGTAGTGTGTTATTATGAAGAGTTATTAATAATAATGGTAAATGCGAGAAAATATTTTTCATGATAATATACCAAAGTTCCCTTTAACTTTCATGAAAAATCTGAATAATTTGTAGGATGTTTTTTTGAAAAGTTTTTCCTGCAGAAAAATTTGAGAATACGACTGTTATCGTCTAAAATTGGTGTTTGGGTTCTGAAGTCTTAGTTATTAAATTTCAATAATAAACAATATTAAATAAGAAATTAACACTTCCAAAGTGCTAATTTGGGATGAATAAAGGGGGATGTGAGATAAAGAGGGAAATCAAAGATTAATGTGGTTCGGCCCAATGCGGTGCCTACATCCACAGGTGAAGTGTTGATGGTATGCATTTATATGGGAAATAGACATGAAAGTAATAGTTATAAGCTCTCAAAGTTTTCTCCCTAGGATTTAGCCTAAAGCCGCCAGGTAGAATAATTTCGGATCCCTCATTCTGTAGGATTAAGTGCTATTTATAGTAGTTATTAGAGAGATAATATAGTATGAAATATGGAGTGACTTTATAAGTCAAGCAGTTACACCTTTTACATTTCAGGGGATAGATAATGATGAGTTTATTATAGCATAATAAAGGAGGGATATTACGTAACTTTCCTATGTGTGCAGGTGGGACAAACGTGATTGTTGGAATTCCATCACGTGATGTAAATGTTGCAATGATGGAGTTAATGGGATTTAGTAAAAAATGTTAACTAATGAGACAATTTGTTACACTGTTGATCCAAGCATATTTATACTTGAGACGATCTCCTTGCTTATGCCCGAGCAGATTTTAGGCGCGCCGACCTCTCTTTAAGCCCTTAATGAGGACATGTGTCACCTCCTGAGAGGTCCAGGAGGTCTTCCATATTTAAGGTATAACAAATGCCCCAAAGACTTCATTGATGGATGGAGTTTATAGTGCGTTCTCTCAAGTAGTGAATCTTCGGAGTGGTTGCTAGGTGAAACCAATGGACGAAGTGTTAGATTCTTCTCTGCTTTGGTGAATCTGATCGTCTTAGATTCTTCTCGGTGTACGTCAAGCAGTTTAACTAGAAGAAATTTTTCATTCTAAAGTTTAATTTGACATGTGTCGATAGCTGGATTTTACGCTTGTAGTAGTCATTACGTGCGCATGGGGCAGTGCGCACACGTTTAAACTCATAGAATCTGTCTGCTTTTCTTGGCATGGAATCATGTATTACGATTAAAAGTTGCAACCCTTTTTTTTTATTATAAATACCCATTTCAAAATTATTTTCCCTTTTCCCAATCATTCACCTTCTTGAAAACGTTTTAGAGAGAAAATTTCTTCTTTCCACAGAGTCTTCTTCAACCCTTCAAATCTTCCATAGATAATGGTTATTTAAGCTTCTTACTCTCAATTTCTTCTAGAGTTTGATTATTCGAAACTCTCTTGGGTTTTTTAGGTACACCCTCCTTTTAACTCTACGATTTTTGGTTTTTTTTGGAGGGAATCCTCTTTTCTTGAAATTTCTGCCATCTCAATCTTGCTGTGGATGAATTTATTGGTTAATGATTTGCTGATTGTATTGGAGAAGTGTCCATGTTTAGATGATCATTGAGTTGGTTAGCCTAGGGCCCCTGATTTGGTTAGGGTTTTGTCTAAAACTTACTTTTACTTTTTGCGTCGGAGTATCCCCCAAGCTTAAGCAAACGGTATAAACTTTATCCGTCTTTCCTCTTGATGAACTATCCACCTCACGTTCAACGATTGCTTGAAATTTTAGTTGAGTTAGATCCAACCCATAATAGTATCACTGCTAAGAGGTTCCCAACCTTTGTCCAGGTCATTCGACTAGAAGATGATCCTAGACATCCTATGTACACCCCTACAGTTGCCTCACCCATATGGTCTACTTCACAACCTCCACTAGTGGAACCTGGCGTTTCCTCTGCTGCAGACACCACAATGGTGGATCATCTCTTCAGTGGGGAAAGGTTAGTCAATACCGTATCTATGTCCATAGTTTATATGAATCCTTCTCCTCCTTATCCATCCTCTAACAATCAGATGGCCTCCACATCTCCTATTGTGGTATCCCTAATGCTTGGGATTCACCCACCACTGATGTAATAAATCATAGATGTGATATCCTAGAGGATGAGCCAGAGGGTTTGAGGGATAGATATAGCATCCCAATAAATGTAGCTATCCGTTTGCCAGACTGTGATGAAAGGGTCTATGATTGACCTAATGCCGACGAGATCTGTTTCCTTATAGGAGTTCAGGGATGAAAACGTGAGTTTTTCTAATTCAAAGCTCTGATACCAATTTGAAAAGGTGCGGAGGCCCCCAGATTTAAAAATATATTTGAATCTCCTTTTATGAAACACGTAATGCGAAAGCGTTAGGATGGTTCAATAAAACAAATGAATTACCAAATTTTAATTTTCTTAAACAAATTAAAATTAAACTGAGTGAAATTAACTTAAAACACACACAAATATTAATTTCACTTAAACCAATTAATTCGAGTCCTAGAATTTGCCGAAGTCATAATTATCAATATTCCAAAGTTAGGCAACACCAAGTTTAACAATTAAATTAAATGACTTGAATTTATTAACAACACATTACCCAAATTTCATTATCACCAAATTAAACACGTAGAGATTAAACTAAACCAATTTTATCTTTTTACCTAAGCATGCGTTCTAGGTGATTTTGCAAAAGATAAAATAAAACAATTAATTCACTACGCCGCAATGTACGAGGAAAAACCTAAGATGGGAAACAACCTCGGACGGCCCTAGCCACAAATCCACTAGATACGGTATTACAAATACAAGACAAAAGACTTACATCACACGACTCGATCCTTCTCAAGCCTCGTCGCTTCTTCTTATAGACACCTCTTCCTAGCGGATAACCTTGGAGATCCACCACGGTCTCGGAATCCACCGATCGGACTTTATATGGTCACCGTCACCCGAGCAAGGAGCCTTTCTCCAAGTGGGTAGTGTTGGAACAAAAACTCTTCTTCTTTCTTTATGAGATGTAGAAGAAAACCCGAAACTTCTTTTCTTCAAATCGGTAGAGAAAAACCGGTGCCAAACTCCAAGCAATTGATATGTATATATGTGAACTTGGATAAACAATATGGGTGTAAAAACTAGAGTGATAAAATATTTTTTTCTCTTGAAAATTAACACTCAAAACTTGATCTTTTTCTCTTTTTAATTTTTCTCTCTAAACAGTCTCTAAGAGTTAGAAGCATGTGAAAAAGATGATTGATCAAAAGTGATTCCCGCACATATTAAAGTCTAAAAATAGTTGGTTAAGAATCAAGTGGGGAAGTGGAAGAAAAACTGCTAAAAACTGCCAATAACTGTTCCCGCCTGACATCTCGTTCGAACGACATTTCGTTCGAATGAAATCTCATTCGAACGAGACTTCTAACAAAGTTCCAGTTTGAACTTGTTAGAAATCTCATTGGATATCTCGTTCAAACATAAGGTTCGTTAGAACGACATACCGAACGACATTTCAAAGGCCTATACTGGGAACTCGTTGGCAAACTCGTTCCAACGACATCTGGTTTGAACGAAAAACTCGTTCAAACGACATATCGAACGAACTTCCAGAAAGTTTGGAAAATTCGATTTTAGCCCAGAAAAATTTATATGCTTTATTTTAAAGTTCGATAAAATCTTTCTGAAATTAAAACAACAGTTTTATATAAACTTAACACCCAATAAACAAGTTCCAAGCTCCTATATATATATATATATATATATATATATATATATATATATATATATATATATATATATATATATATAATTGCATTCATACCTTGGGAGCATGGAACTATGACTGATCACGTAGAAATGAGGCACGCAAACTCGCATATTGATGAAGCTTTATACTCTTTGTCGCTACGTCTTTAACAAACACTTCATAGGCTTGAGAATATTACAATTAAATACAATCCTATGAATAAATGTTTTTGTCCGGAATTGATCCAAAACTATATATGGACTCAATTGGAAATTTGTGTCCTTACAAATCTCCCCATTTGGCAATTCCAGGACAAAAACCAAACAAAAATCCTAAAGGTCCGTCAAGCTCACTAGACTCAAAACATAACCCACCCAAACTTGACTCAACCCAAGGATCAAATGCTTTGCCATTGAAAGATACCGCTTTAGAAGAATTCCTGCACACTTAATCAAAATCATCAAATGCATAGGGAATATCAAAGTATTAAATGCAATGAAATAATTACTCCCCCTAAATTAATTCTCTCCTTTATCAAAAAAATGACATACTTAGAAAGACGTCTCCCCCTAAGATAAATCTCTCCGAAACTAAGATACGATAATAATAGGATTAGGTTCCATTTCTCCCCCTATCATTCTCCCCCTTTTTGTTCAGGAATAGGCAAAGGATAAAGAACAAAGATAAAAGCATGTTGAAGCTTAAAGTGATAAGACATCAAAGCATATGGGCAACAAGAGCATAACTAATCCAAGATAGATACCAAAACTAAAGTATAAGCATAGAAGGACTAGAAAGCAAGGCAAAGGGAAAATAAAATATCATATATATAGGTACTAGAAATATATCAATAATGCACACGCATATATATATATATATATATATATATATATATATATATATATATATATATATATATATATATATATATATAACACACACATGACACAAAATACAATAAGTTTGCACACTCGTACGGAAAAAATGTGTCATATGGAAACGAAAGTGTAGGGGTGTGAACTAGTAACGATTAAATTTAGACCCAAACACTTAATAAACGTTCACGGAGTTCTCATTTGATTGCAAACTTCATCACAGTTAAATATAACCTCATGTGACAATATAGATTGAACTCAATGAACAAACATACACAATGCATGCAAGCCTAGCATATTGATGATTCGACAAACCAATAGAGTCATGACATGAAATACGCAACTAGGATAAACGGACATTGTGCAAACCGTTGATATACCATCCAATCTCCCTCATTAAGCATTTATGTTTATTTTGAATGAATATATCAATCAAACATAGGCCTTGGCAATTCGATTTTCTTTTTAATGCCATATTTTCTAGTTTTAGGCCTTTGGACCACGTATTTCTTTTAGGTCCATTTCAAACGGTGGCTTACAATCGCAAAGGATCACTTATTCCGTGCACATTTATATTTATCATGTTTTCACACAAATCTCACGTGCAATGGATTTTGACATGCGCTAGTCCTCCTAAGTCACAAATATGTAGATGACAAGATTGGAAGGAGAACACCTCACATAGCTCAAATATATATATGAAGTTAAAAATTCAAAGGAGCTCGTGAATGTGTGAGTAGAGGCGTATGAAAATATAATCCATTTAACCAATACAAAATCCAACTACTCCATAAAAATATGGTAAAGAACATTTTAAGGATTGACAATCTAAACCAAAAGTTCTAGCCACATGGAAGCGTTAAAGGAGGGATTCAAACACAAGTATATGCCACTTAAAGTGTGTCACACCAAAATACACACACAATTTTTTTTTTGAGTTTTTGAAATTTTTAGCCAAAAATAAAAAATATATATACTCTAAAGACAAACAAAAATCATTTGAATTTTTCATTAAGCTTAAATTACCATGAGATAAAATCCAAATGATAAACAAAAATCTTTTTGTATTTTTCATTTAATGCAAACAAAATGAAGGAAATATAATACAAAAGATAAACAAAAATCATTATTCTAGCATGTGATTAAGCATGGGGCATAACCTAGAAAATGATTAAACAAGCATACATTTAGCATGTGAATATATCATGAAGTACAAACACTAAAGTATGCAAACAAAACTAACACATTCAACCTTTCGATTTTGCAAGGGAGGTTTCATGTGAAAGTAAATGAGAATCAAAAACCCTGTTTTGCAAGGCAACCAAGTCAGATTTCCTAACCCAAATTAATGAAGAATGACTATCTTGGGGTGTAGGAACTTTAACTACCGTGGTTACTTTACTATGGGATTTTCCAGGAATTCGTTTAAGATCAAAACAAAATTTCCTAAGATGACCTTTTCGACCACAATGTGTACAAGTAAAAACATGTCAAAAAGATTTACCTAAGGAGTGATCTCTAAATGCTTTCCTAGTAGATTCTCCTAAAATGTTGGCTTTGGCTTTAGGAGTAACTTCATTACAAGTATCGAAGCCTAAACCACAAGTGTCATTTTTATTTTGGACCATTCCTAATATTTTATCTAATTTTTCCGAACGACACTCCAAATCAAATTTGACATTACTAGAGTCTTTTAATTTATTTTACAATTCTAAAATGTTAGACTCTAATAAAGCATTTCGCTCTTCAAAAGCAAGAAGCTCCTTTTTCAAGGATTCCATTAAACCCCTAAGGCTATCTCTCTCGCCTTCTACATATTCAAGCTTCTCTTGAAGAGTCCTCTCACGTGTCCTAAGGTATTCTATTAAAGCATTTTCATCAACGACCTTGACATTCTCTCTTAAACTAGCTTCTAACTTCAAATTAGCTCTTTTCAATTCAATAGATTCTTTATAAAGTTCTTGAAAGCATTTTGAAGTTCACTCACATTAACCTCTTCTTCATTTTCACTCTCTCTTTCTTCTCCACTCTCACTATCATAAAAAAAAGAGAATCATAAACAATGACCTTGGAAGTGTCATGTGTTAACGTTTCATCAATCGACGAGTTCTCACTATCACTCACATGACTTGCCATAAAAGACACAAAATTTGGCTTAGTGGGGGAATCGGGTCCTTCTTCCTTATCACTATCACTAAGGGTCGCATTATATGCAATGGGTCGTTTACCCTCTTTCCTTAGTTTAGTGGGGCACTCATAACCCCTGTGGCCATAACCTTCACAACCAAAACACTTATTAGACTCGTCCCTATCTAAATTTTCATTACTAGGTTTAGGGATCTTCTCGGCTTTAGGGATCTTCTCGCCTTTATCATGCTTAGAAGTTTCAAATTTCTTAAAATCATTTTTAAATTTATCTTTCTTAAATTTGAGAAATTTTCTAAATTTACGAGAAAAAAAAGCCATGTTTTTCGAGTCACTATCACTCTCGCTCTCTACTACTTGTTTGACCTCTTTTCGGGCTTTTAAAGCAACACCCTTTTCGATTTTCTTTTCAGTTTTAGAGGGAAACATATCTCGTTCATAGGTTTGTAAATCACCTACGAGCTCTTCTAATTTCGTAGAGGCTAAAGATGGTAAAGAATTTAAAATGGTCACTTTTGGAATAAATCTATCGGGTAGGGACCTTAAAATTTTCTTTACAACACGGTTGTCAGGTATTTTCTCTCCCAAATTAAATGATGAATTTACAATATCAGAAAGTCTAGCATAAAATTCATCAAAGGTTTCATTATCATTCATTTTGATAGTTTCAAATTGAGTGGTGAGGTTTTGGAGTTTCGAAGCTTTAACGACACTAGTTCCTTCATGAGTTAATTGTAAAATATCCCAAGCTTCTTTAGCGGTTTCACAAGTCATAATACGTTGGAATTCATCCGATGTGATAGCGCTAAACAAGGCATTCAAACCATGGGAATTAAAATTAGAAAGTTTAAACTCATTCTCAGTCCATCTATCGGCGGGTTTGGGAACACGTTCATTTTTAACTAAATAAGTTGGTGGGGACCACCCGTTAACAACAGACATCCAAACTCTCTCGTCGATAGATTTTAGTGCCGATTTCATGCGCGTTTTCCAATACGCGTAGTTTGAACCATCGAAATTAGGAAATTTTGAAAATGGGGAAAATTCAATTTGAGCCAGAAATATTTAAAGGATCTTAACGAAATAATTTATCGCTTTGGCTCTGATACCAATTTGAAAACGTGAGCTTTTCTAATTCAAACCTCTGATACCAATTTGAAAAGGTACGGAGGCCCCCGGATTTAAAAATATATTTGAATTTCCTTTTATGAAACACAAGATGCGGAAGCGTTAGGATGGTTCAATAAAACAAACGAATTACCAAATTTTAATTTTCTTAAACAAATTAAAATTAAACCGAGTGAAATTAACTTAAAACACACACAAATATTAATTTCACTTAAACCAATTAATTCAAGTCCTAGAATTTGCCTAAGTCATAATTATCAATATTCCAAAGTTAGGCAACACCAAGTTTAACAATTAAATTAAATGACTTGAATTGATTAACAACACATTACCGAAATTTCATTATCACCAAATTAAACACTTAGAGATTAAACTAAACCAATTTTATCTTTTTACCAAAGCATGCGTTCTAGGTGATTTTGCAAAAGATAAAATAAAATAATTAATCCACTACGCCGTGATGTACGAGGAAAAACCCAAGACGAGAACCAACCTAGGACGGCCCTAGCCACAAATCCACTAGATACGGTATTACAAATACAAGACAAAAGACTTACATCACACGACTCGATCCTTCTCAAGCCTCGACGCTTCTTCTTGTAGACACCTCTTCCTAGCGGATAACCTTGGAGCTCCACCACGATCTCAGAATCCATCGATCAGACTTTATATGGTTACCGTCACCCGAGCAAGGAGCCTTTCTCCAAGTGGGTAGCGTTGGAACAAAAATCTTCTTCTTTCTTTATGGGATGTAGAAGAAAACCCGAAACTTCTCTTCTTCAAATCGGTAGAGAAAAACCGATGCCAAACTCCAAGCAATTGATATGTATATATGTGAACTTGGATAAACAATATGGGTGTAAAAACTAGAGTGATAAAATATTTTTTTCTCTTGATAATTAACACTCAAAACTTGATCTTTTCCTCTTTTTAATTTTTCTCTCTAAACACTCTCTAAGAGTTAAAAGGATGTGAAAAAGATGATTGATCAAAAGTTATTCCCGCACATATTAAAGTCTAAAAATGGTTGGTTAAGAATCAAGTGGGGAAGTGGGAGAAAAACTGCTTAAAACTGCCAATAACTGTTCCCGCCTGACATCTCGTTCGAACGTAATCTCCTTCGAACGAGACTTCTAATGAAGTTCCAGTTTGAACTCGTTAGAAATCTCGTTGGATATCTCGTTAGAACATAAGGTTCGTTCGAACGAGATATCGAACGACATTTCAAAGGCCTATACTGGGAACTCGTTGGCAAACTCATTCCAATGACATCTGGTAAGTGTCTACGCTACTCACCTTTGAAATTGAGTGGCATTTGGGCCCATAGATAGAGTCATCCCCTAAAATTCCTTTTCCTTAGCTTCTGCTTTCTGGCTTTCTGGAAGAGAGGTGCCAGGGGAATCAGGGTCGAAATCAAACCTGATAGAAGATTCATCAACGCTGGGCACAGTGCTTGAAGATTGAGGGCTTTCCTAAGTAGAAGGCATGGAACTAGCGCTTCGCACGAAAAACTCGTTCGAACGACATATCGAACGAACTTCCAGAAAGTTTGGAAAATTCGATTTTAGCCCAGAAACTTTATATGCTTTATTTTAAAGTTCGATAAAATCTTTTTGAAATTAAAACAACAGTTTTATATAAACTTAACACCCAATAAACAAGTTCCAAGCTCCGATATATATATATATATATATATATATATATATATATATATATATATATATATATATATATATATATATATATATATATATATATATATAATTGCATTCATACCTTGGGAGCATGGAACTATGATTGATGACGTAGAAACGAGGCACGCAAACTCGCATATTGATGAAGCTTTATACTCTTTGTCGCTACGTATTTAACAAACACTTCATATGCTTGAGAATATTACAATTAAATACAATCCTATGAATAAATGTTTTTGTCCGGAATTGAGCCAAAACTATATATGGACTCAATTGGAAATTTGTGTACTTACAAGGGAACCCATCATAATATCTATTCTGAGGGGTTATGGCGTGGCTCCTACTCATCTCCCATAAAACCCTTATAGGTCCATCCTTGGGCCCATAGCGTATTGGAAAATTTACACAGGTTTTGACCCGACTGGTGATATTTTTCAATGGGTGTATGACATAAAAGACAATGCCAAAGCCCATGGCTACTATTATTTATCTCCTTGGAAGTGTGATTAGAAGATGGTGCAGGTCATGCAAATGAACAATCATAGCTAGAAAAACCAGCCTGTCTTCATAAAAGACAATTCGGAGTTTTTCTCTGACGAGAGTGATAGATCTTGCACTATTCCTCATGATTGGTGCTACCCCACCATACTGGTACACATCTAATATTTTATAATGTTATACTGGTTTTTATTTATGCCTATTGACCTCATTTCATGATCATATTTTATCAGTCTAGAAGCTTCCAAAACTTCTTCATGCCGTGAAGGAGTTGGTGAAAATTAGTTGTACCCCCAATCCCGTAAAGTTTGAAAAGATGATCTTTATCCAGAAGTTCATTGACTTTGGGTATTACATCTCTCCATGTGGTGTTCCCCTAAGAGACGTATAAATCGACTTGGCTACTGATCAAGGAGTCCATGAGGGCTTTGATGAGGACACTACATAAAAAAAAATAATCTGACATGGTTTAAAACTGTGCTAGATCAAATCTGGCATGATTTTGAACTGTGTCAGAATCAGGTGTTTCAAAAAGGCCATTTTTTTCTAGCACAGTTTAAAAGTGTGCCCGATTTGGCCAAATAAGAACACTTATGGCACATTTTAAAACCATACCGGAATTTGATATTTCTGGCACACTTTTGGCACTGTTTTGAATTGTGCCAAAATTTTGAATTAAAGAAAAAAAATAATTATAAATACTATTACCTAAAAAAATCATCAGCATTTCCACTATTTTTAGTACCCGTTTTAGAATAACAAAAATTCAATAATAATATAAGACCAATATGGAAAAAATAGTACAACAACAATACAAATAGTCTGCAATAACACTAACACACATCCATACAATAAGCAAGCCCACTAAAAATTGACGGCTCAAATTCCATTAATAGAAAATTCATGTCAATACATATAAAATTCATCTCAATACATGAGGAAATTCATCTCAATACACGAGGAAACAACACTCCATAAATAATTACTATGGTCGTCCTATTCATAAACAATTATGCAGTCAAACACACATGGGTCTGCAATAATAAATTCACATCAAAGTTAATATATGTCCATAAATAGATAGAATTCAAGCTAGAATACTATGTGATGAATAATCTTTATGGAAACATCTTCAATTTAAAAATCTCCCCAATTAGATGGATGTCTCTAAGAGTGCGAAGCTTGATCATTCTTTCTTTATCTCTGTGTAATAACCCCCATTTTTTCACGTAAAGGCTGGCTAGGCACGATACGCCGAAGATGAGTCTTGTCTATCAATTTATACCATTCTCAGAACTAAAGGAATACAAATTTTCTTTTTAAATATAGAAAAGTCCACAATGAATAAAAACATATGAATAAAATTGATTTAATACATAAATAATAAAAACTAAATCATCATACAAAGTCCATAATGTAAAGTTAAGCACAACTGTTGTAAATAAACACTTGGGGTTATGTCCGTACAAATCCCTCTATGAAATAAAATGACAAAATGCTAAAGTACAACCTATAACAGAATCAATGGAGCGAAATCCACTATCTCCAATACAACTGCAAGTCTGATCCATCGCCAGTCCTGCTATCCCTATCATTAAGAATACTTGGGGGGTATAATTTGGGTCAAAGCCCAAGAGTTGCAAGGATTTTTCACCAATAAATATGAAATTTGTTACTAACTCATACTTCACGTCTCTCCATCGACGCTTACATGTGATAAGTACCTCACCCCTCATTTAGAAGCAGTCCTACTCGCATTCTCAACCAAAATGCCAATTATAACTTCCATTATTTAATCGGTCATGCAAGGAATAAGCCATCTAGCTACTAGTTAACTTAAAGTGGGTATTTGTGTGTAACACCCTAATCCCCGAATGGATTCATAATGTCGATTACATAATTGATATAAACTCGGTGCAAATTGTCATGCCATATAATATTCCATAACCCTTGCTTATCTATTCAAACTATTTACTGATTTAATTCGTACTCCTTATTATCTACCCCTTAGATTATAAGTTTCATTCTCTTAGATTACTAAATTATTATTCTCATATATATATATATATATATATATATATATATATATATATATATATATCAAGGTTCTAAAAAATGTAGGGTGTGATCGAGGCGTGGAGGCCAAGCCTTAAGCCTTAGAAGCATAGGCGGGCCTTAGGCGTAAAAAGGCGTTTAGGCCTTCTTAATATAACGTGGCTATTAAAATACTAAAATTCTACATATCATAAAAATATGTCTGAATATTTGCAAATTAAAATACTATTTGATTATTTTGGATGAGATAATGGCCCGGTTTGTAAAAATATTCTTTAAAAGGCGATATCGTTTCACTAAAGCATTGTTATTTTTAGAAAAAGTGCGCATTAAGGGTTTTACCAAGAATAAAGCATAAAAAACTTAAGGCGGGGCATATCTCCCAAGCCTCAAGCCTAGGTGTGCCTAGGCGGGTTTTTTAGAACAGATATATATATATATATATATATATATATATATATATATATATATATATATATATATATATATATATATATATAGATAGATAGATAGATAGATAGAGAGAGAGAGGGAGAGAGGCTCATACAAAGCAAGTATATATATCGCGCACAAACCATTTTTTTTAAAAATAGTGTTAATGTTTGACCGATTTTTTTAAAATAGCAGAAACATTATTTTGAACCGATTTTTTTATATGGATCCCTTGAAATATTTAAATACTACTAAGACAACCCGCTTAAAATAATAACGGGTGGCCAACCCTATACTATAATAAATCAGGAGTCTCAGATGTCTCATTCTCAACATCATCTGGCAGTACTAAATAGTATAAGACTAACTACCCGAAATCATATAAGCAAGATGCCAAATAAATCAAAAAATATATATGCAATAGACAACAAACCAACACTTTAATCTAGTAACAAAGGAAAGAAAAATTGTGCACACAAGAACTATGAGAAATGAAGTGCGATAATAATATGAAATGAGTAACTACAAATGAATATACCCGAATAAGCTGTCGGGTCACAAATAGTACAATAACTGAAATGGAAAACAATATAAACATCTATAAATATCCCTTGGGTATAAACCCGATATAAAACATGAATCCTACCTAGATGCTCAAAAGAAGTAGGAAGTGACTACAATCTAAAAACCGCCACAGTCCGCAACTTCTACGACTCCCAAGACTCTGGATAGAAGGGCATCCGGCATCCATGCGGTAGGACACCTGTAGTAATATATATATATATATATATATATATATATATATATATATATATAAGCAAAAGAGAAATATAAACGGGTCAGAGCCCGAGTGTAAAAATGTTTAGCAAGTGTGTTAACCGTGCATAATAAATATTAATGCATTTATTTCATAATTAAAGTGGAATCGGACTCTCGTGAAATCCTAACTCCCCTCTCATCTAACAGTGCGCACCTATTCGCGTCCTAAAATCTTAATTAAGTTACCCCACCATAAGGACATCCTAACTTACCATAGGCACGACCTACACCCACAAGACCTTCCATCCTAATATAACCCAAGAATCCTTCCCATTCTAATCAAACTTAAATGTATATACGCATATATGCCATACTAGGCTTAATTGATTTTGATTTATAACTTAAACAATTATCTATTTTATTACTTCACATTTTAACATTTAGCTTCAAATTAAGAGTCACTACTCTAAATATCATGCAGAATTTAATAAGGACAAAACTTCTCTCTACCCTCAGCCTTGCGTTGCGTTTCATGCGTGGGGCGTCTCGCAAAGCGAAATCCAAACATGGAACCCCCCCCGGATACACTACTGCTTGGCAGGGTTAATGGTAGAGATCAATTATGCCCCTACTACCATCTATTATATAAATACATACTGGTATACGAATATACATATTGTATTTATTCTATTTTTCATCTTCATAATATACATCCGGATCTATCTCCCGAACTGAGGTGTATTCTATACACAGCCAGATCTAACTCCCGGACTGAGGTGTATTCTATACTCATTTTTATCTCTTTATTCTCATTAGAGAATTATATTACATTATTCTCATACACAAGTAATATATAATGCACACATGCATACAAACCATCCCATCGAGCTATAACTCGAGGATGCAGTCTGATAGTGCCGATCCAAACATCCGGGTTTACTCACATACCATGGTACCAGCTGAAATCCTCAACAGTCCTGGTAAAATACACAACGGTGGAGGAGGTCAAGTTCCCTTTGCGAGTGGGAGATCTCACAAATCGCACTCGAACGTGGGACGCAAATGACCTGGGGACTATACTCTCCCCGTTCCTCGAGCCAGTGGATTCACCCACATCGCGCAACCTCCCTGGATCGCACTAGAGTAATATATAACTGCGGCTGTCCCAACCCTACACCAAAGGAAATTCCATGGAAAGCAGCCAATCTAAATGCATACATATCATCATGTATAGATATATATACATACATAACATCCCATCTTATAATTAAATAATCACATACGGTTTAGATATTCATAACATGAGTATACACTTTATTCATCTCTATATAAATATATATATCCACATATCCACATATATACACACAATCCCTCATCCATATGTATAGTATTTATAACTCGGCTATAAGCATACATAATCCTCAATATATTAGCCATCGCTCCAACACATTTTATTTACCTCGATACTTGAATACGATCCCTCACTTGAAGCATATTCATCCATTTCTCCTATGATATGAATAGTCTTTCAACATATATGTATATATCCAACATTAAGGTTATCACCCAAAGTTTAGTGTAGGAAACCATCACTACACATCTCATCTGTATTCGAAAGTACATAAATATCTCTACTACTATTTTGACCATTGGCATATACATAACTAATAGTCTATAAACCTCAGCTTATCCCAACTTCATTTCAAGTATTGGAATCCCAATTTTTACTCCCACACAATTATATGTATAAACTATCCTGACTAGAATTACACTACACTTATTCTAGTCAATAACACGATCCAATCGTTCCCAATTTTGCCTCCCTGATTTATTTCTTGAATTTATAATTACTAAGGATATGCGACCACTCTCTTTCATTGGTCCCCAAATTGTGTCTTAATAGTATCCTATCTTTGTAAGGATTCGATATAAATGTCGGCCTAGAATTTCACAACATACCTTCGCAACTCTCTCTAAGAGTTCTTAACCTCACATCATATCTATACTCACTTTTGATTTATAATTAGGATTCCCATCCCCAATGAGATTTCCCCCATATCTCTACACATAACTTCAATACATACACATAAACATATATTTCCCCAAACTATTTTGACCCGTCCCCACGATCCTATCATATGAGAAACCCTCAATAAAACCCCACAACATAACTCTCGCATCATATTTAAAAGTTCCAAATCGAGAAACCCAACTGAAATGGATGAAACTCATCCTAAGAAAATTCCTCAAAATGCCCTGTTTTCGAATCGATTCGGCCTGGCCTGAATCGATTTGGTCTCAAGGTCGAATCGATTTGCTCCAACTGCGAATCGATTCGATCCAAAGGACCTGGGAGACTGTCCCAGGCCGAATCGATTCGCCTTGGGTCCGAATCGATTCGGTCACACAGACTTGGGACTCTGCAACATTCCGAATCGATTCGGAAAGAGGCCGAATCGATTTGGCCTGTTCAGCAGGTTACGAAATGGTCATTTTTCTACATAAACCTAATTTCCCAAAATCCCAAATCAACAATTTCTAACTATAAATTTGTAACCCAATAATGTTTCCAATATCAAACACATCCTATAAATTCACCTCATCAATTTATATCCCTTAAACCCGTGTGTAAACATCAATTTCAAGATTAAACCCAAAATCTAGGATTTTTGATAAATATACCCAAAATCCAATTCTTTTGGCCACAATTATGAAATGAAATACACAAATGAATTATTTATCAAGATTAAACACTTGCCTCGATTTTGTAGAGGTTGGATCGTCCCCGGAATCGCGATTGGGACGAAAATCTCCAAGCTTTCTTCCTCTCTCTCTTCTTTTCTTCTTCCTTTATTTCTTCTTTCTCCCTCTAGGTCTTTTTCTCTCTTTCTCTCAAATGAGAAGGCTTGATCCGTAAGCCTTTAAATCCCTTAAAACATGAATCCCAGTTTTAAATGTTAATACACACTTTAAATGACTCATTTACTCCAATTCGAGTCAAACATACTTAAACATAATCCGGAACCGAAATAAAACCCAACGACAGTCATTTTGACTATCCCGACCCTTCCGGAATCGATGGTACACTCGAAATCATCATCCAGAATACTTCAAAACGTCCTAAATTTTTGGACTTCAATTCCCAAATTTTAAAATTCTCCAATTTAATTAAATTTTATTTTCCCAAATTTTTTTATTTCTCAGTCTCCAAAGTCACGGGTTGTTACAACTACACGAAAAAATCAATTCAAAAATATATTTTAATATTAAAAGAAAATGGTATGCGCCCTTGTCTTTTTATATGTTTGGGATTTTTGATGTTTGATAATATGTCAATATTAAAAGTACAAATATTGTCTATTTCCATTTTTTGCATTTTGACCGTCACCTATTTTTCATTCTAACAGTGTCCTTTTTTTAGAGGAGTCTACATGATTCAATACATTCTAACGTTGTCCTTTCTTAAAAAAATAATACATACGTATATAATTGTTTTACAAAATTGTTTTATATATAAAAATTATTTTTCAAAACAATACTCGTTTGGTGAAAATATAAATAAAAAGTTATTTTTTTTATAAAAACTATAGTTTTATCTTCTTCTTTTTTTATAAAAAATGTCTTTTTTTCTAAAGTTGATTTTTGTAAAGATAAGTATAAATTATTTTATTATATACAAAATTTGTATTTTTACAAATTAATTTCCAAAAAATTGGAGTTTTAAAATTCTTTTCTTTATATAAATTGCGTTTTAAGTGGTTGTTCTTATAAATATATAATATAATATTTTTAAGAAAATGTCTGTCTTTATAAAACAACGTTGAAGTGAAATATTTATTGACCGTTTTAGAAAACTATACATTTTATTACAAAAATGTTTTTTTTGAGTTATACATTAATAATTAACAATTTTTTCATATATATCTCGAAAAAATATTTTTTATAAAAATAAAATAAAATGTATTAATATTAGATTCTGAACGTTAACATTACTTTATAAAAACATCTTTTCCTTATAAAATTATATTTATATTTATAAAGCAACCTTTTAAAATGCAATTTATGTAAAGAAATGAAGTAAAAATTAGAGTTTTTAGAAAACTACTTTATAAAAATACAATTTTTATACATAATAAAATATTTTATACTTATCTTTATAAAATCAAATTTTGTCAAAAAAATTATAAAAAATGCTAAAAGTTTAGTTTTATAAAAAATATTTTTTTAAAAATTATTTATATTTAAAAATAGTTTTTATGGTATATACATATGCGTGTGTGTGTATGTTTTTTTGTGTGTTATATTCTTTTTGTTTGTTTAACTCCCCCTACTTCATCATTAAATATTCTCCTTTTTGCATTTCAATTTTACATGCAAGTATTTGTTTCCCCTAAAATATTCTACAAATGAAATGCATATATTCGTTATCATTTTATAATTTTTTCTACATTAAAAGCATTTATCACACAAATATAAAATAGGTCTATTAATGTTATATATTTTACCTCTACTTTTGTAAGTATGTTCGCATTGCATTGTATCACACGAATTTTAAGGCACCCGCAGTTACCAAATGTCATTAATACTACTTTTGATATTAATTTAAAAGTCAATTTCTTTTCATTAGTAGAATATATTCAAGGAAGCATACTTTAAAAACAAAACAATACGATTTATATATATTTGGCCATGCATCGCGTGACCTACATGGTAGTATAGATATAAAGAGAGATAAGGTAAATAAATTGTATCGAGAGAGCGTTTAAAACTGCATAAATGCGGAAGTGCCATGTGGCACTGCACTAAGTATGACTTCCAAATTTTATTATAGGGCTCCGTTTTAGAGTATTACAATAAACATGTTTTTTCCACCTAAAGCTCATGTGAAGAAGCTACCTAGATCCCTCAATGATGCTGGTCACCACAATACTCATTTTTTTATACCGTACACCATATGTATTATGTTTTTTCCCAGCACTTGAAAAAAAAACATTTTCTACCCTTTCTTACGTAAGTTTATGGATTGTGTTTGGAGTATTCAACCTCGTTGGGACCTCCATACAAACCCAACGCACATATACGACTCATTTACAAGCGAATTATATAAGGCTTTAAATCTCCCTTTTTAGTTTGGTGTTATTTAATCTATATAACTATATAAAAATTATAGACCGAAATCTTCTGAGGATGACACATGGCATTGACATAAATGCAAATCTATATCTATATAAACTCCACATGGCATATGAATTTAATGTATGTTATGGAAATTACATGAACCTGGGGAAAGCACATATCACGAAAGACCAGTACTTGAAGGGTTTATATATATATATATATATGTCACATATGACTGCCACGTGTCACATGAATTTAACGTATGTTATGGCAATTACATGAACCTGGGTAAAGCACATATGACAAAAGACCAGTACATGAAGGGTTTATATATATGTGTCCACAATAAATTCTTCACCAATATCCGTAATTGAACTCTTCCAAAATTGAGCCCCCGCAAAATGAACAGATATGTCTCTCTATCTTCCGCCTGCATTGTGAATATTGCTTCTTTGTTTCCAAGATAATAAATGGTGTCCCTCTCTTTTCCTATCCAGCTGTTGATCTTCTCTAATAACAGTCAAGCGTTCTTTTGGTTTAACCATTTGACTTAATTTTTTTTTAATATATGAGTTTTTTAATATATATATATATATATATATATATATATTGGTTTAACCGTATGTGTGTGTGACCAATGATGTTCACACCAAGATCGAGAAGAGATTTTGAACATTTTTTACTCCAGATTGAATCCTCTCGCATGAGTTTATATACTTGAAGCTCTTATATTTGATGATGAGCTGGTTTAATGGGTTTAAGGGGTACTATGTGGATTACTGTTCGCTGGAGGTTTACGGCTTCTGGTCGCCGACGACTGAATTTGGGATTTGATATGGGTTTTTATGGGGTTTTCTTTTGGGGTTTGATTTGAAAAATTAATCAAAATTCTTCTTTTTATTTTTTTTGTTATTAAGTTGTTCTAAAGTTTTTGTGTTCTATTTCTTAGATGCAGGTCTAATTTTTGCTCTTTCTCGATTCTCTCTTATGGTATGATTTTTGATTCTTTTTTCTTTCTCTTATATTCCATGTAGGGATTTCTATTGGTTGTAAAAATAGGTCTTTGACTCCCCTTTCTTGATTCTCTCTTATGTTATGTTTTTTATTCTTTTTTCTTTCTCTTATATTCCATGTAGGATTTTCTATTGGTTTGAAAAATGGGTATTTTCTAAGCAATATTTGACTTTTTCATGCATTATTTTTAAGGACCATATACTAAATAGTTCCAAAAAATCCTCCCCCCACGTAAAAACATTAAAAAAAACAAAAGGAGTTTATGTGAGGGTCGCGGGAGCCGCTAACCTTTAAAAATAAGAAAATAGTAGTTAAATGGGTGTTTGAGTGAATTTTTAGAACAAAATAAAAATATTTGGACTAAATGTATATTAAAAAATGTTTAAGGGATTTTTTTTTATCATTAAACCTATTTGGTTTTTTATAATTTGTTCTCATTAATGTTTTTCTCTCCTAATTTAAAGGTAATATTTGCGTTGAATTTTTATTTTTTTGATATTTACTTTTTTATTCTTTAATATTTTTAAATTTAAGACGGTGTACTTGATTTTACAACAAAAAACTTTTTTATAAAATATTTAAATAAACTAATTGGATTGACTTTAATTTCGCCTAATTGTTGTTTGATAGCTTCGTGTGAAAAAACTAGGTAAAATGCAAATTTTACCCATGAAAATTTTTGTCCACTTTTGCCCACTTTTGAATCAAACGGACCCTTAAATTTAAGTTGTATTTTGTAGTAAAAAAAACTTGTTGTATTTTGAAGCAAAAAATATGATTCCCTTAGAAATGCCCTTAAAATAAGTGGGCATTAGTCAATTATGTTAATGTAATTGTAATAAATTATTTCCATTAATTCTCCAACTAATTTGTGAAGTTTAGTGGTTATGAGATTTAAGGGTCAAAATAAAGCTTTACATTGTTTTATAGGTGTCGCAGAAAAAATTACCCAAAAATTTGGGGGTGGACAAAAAAGTCTTCTCAAATTCTTTTATATTGATGAAGTTGTAGGTCACACCAAGATGATCTGAGCTGCGTGAACAAACTGCGAGCGGGATGATTGTAATACACCGTAATTTTTATGACTTTTAAAATGGGTTATATTTTAAATTAATGGATTAATTGGATTTTATTATTAATTAATTCATTTGGGTTTTATGCGAATTGTGGATATTAAAATGGATAATGTTGAATATTACTTAAAGATATTTAGGTAATATATGAATGTGATGTCATTTGATATGATGGTGTGATATAATTTCGGTAATTTAGATTTTTAGTCAGACGCGGTATGGGACGTGTCGGGACTAATTTATTAAATTAAAAAGTAAATTTATTCTTTATTGACCTTATAGTCATTTCGACTGCGCCGTTGCGTCCGCAAGGTTCGAAATAGTCAAAAAAGTCTATTTGGATGTTAATTTTGAGTCTCGGGTCATTTGGAAATGAATAGACAACCCAAAAGGGCATTTTGGTCATTTTTCAAGGGGGATGAATAGTGATTTCGGGTTTTGTCCTATTATAAGTATTGGTAGATTAAGTGAACGTGGGTTATACATCTCCTCTTCACAAATTAGATAAGTCATCTTCCTAGAGAGAGTGAAAGGGTGCTTGGGAAGAGAGGAGTTCACTTGGGAAGGAGAAGAACTAAGAACTAAGTGTCACCACCACCAACCACCACCGGAGGCTCACCGAAAAAAGGAAGAACCAACTGAGATATACTACACCAAAGGATCAGACCTTTTGTAAAGGCAAGTGTTTGATAATGGCAATTTAAGTTTGTTTATTGTCCATGTTAGAATAGTTATGAAAAGAGAAGATTATTCATGTTTGGAAGAAATAATGGAGTATAAAATGGATTTCTGGAAACTGAATTGATATAGGAATTAAACTCATGTTGTAGGTTTATAATAATCCACGAAATAGTCATGAATCTGTTGAAGAAATTATGAAAACCATTCATGTGTTCTGAAGATGATATGTAGATAATTTTCTGGAAATAAGGATATAAACATGCTTTTTAATCCAAATCTCTTGATGATTCTAGGATGCTTAGATCATTAGAAATCATTTATATATGTTGTTACATCATGTAGTAAGGATTATAAGTCGTTTTGGAAGTTAATATGGAGGTTTGAATGAGTAAAAATGGTGAAACCCGTAGTTGCAGAAATGCAGAAAACCAGGCTGTGACCTGAGGGATCGATCGATCGGCCTCCTGCCTTCGATCGATCGACCTCCCCAGAATTCCTAAAGTTGTTTCTTTTAAATGTTGATTCTTATTCCCAAACATTTTGTGGATCTTTGGTGATTATTATTGGGATATTATGGGACTTAGAAAATATCAGTGAGCCCTTGATAAGATTTGAATTAATTTAATAGGGAATTAATTGGTTGGAATAATGATAATTAATTTAAAAGGAATTTCGGTTGCTAGATTCAATTGTTGGATTCTAATTGGTATGAATGAGGATTAAATATAGGACCAGTAGGGGTGATTGAATATAACACCTAGGTATCCTTAAGTTTACAAGAGGGTTTAATCCTAAGTGACAGAAGAAGTGATTATAAGAGATTTGAAACTATCGGCTTTAACCCTAATGAAAGGGAGAGTTTGTTTAATTCGTAGTAATTCGGGAGAGATAATGATATGGACCAGTAGGATATAAGTGACTTCTTACTGAATATATATTGAGGAAAAACCTATTTGAACCATGAGTATTGAGTGAGGCTCGGGAATACTTAAATTAAGAAGTAAAGTTATGACATTTTAATTCGTATGATTTAAAAGAGATATAATGCTACGTATGGGAATTATCTAAGGGTAACGTGAGTACCTTGTTGATAGTATATTATAGGTATGATAATGCCTATTTGATTGATTTATGATTTATGTGTATGATATACCTAGATTACTTGCTATCGACGGGAGGCTTGCGCGTGAGGGTAGTCATAACCTGATGAATCCATGGGATCTTTGATTTGTCGCTCGAGAACATAGGTGTATGAAAGACTTATCAGGGAGTTGATAAGTCCGCTAACTGTGGGTACGTAGGTATGTGCGTGACCCATGGGTATGACAACTATGTTCGCCTCCATTGATTGTGTTGGTATTTATGGTTCGAGGTACCCTTACCGAACCTTTAGTCCCCTATTCGGAAACCTGCGATGATGGGACATGATAGCAGAGTAATGCATTTCACCGCAGCTATGACTCGGGGTGCCATATTATATATGAATATATATATATATATATATATATATATATATATATATATATAATGGATTAAATGGATATATTGTGGTTAAATCATCTACTATGTGATAATTGTAGATAACGGTAAATAGAGAAAGAAAATGGAATTAAGTTAATTTATGTTTATTGAAAAGCTTAATTCAAATTAATGAGAAATGATTCATGTTAATGAGAAACGATGAGATATGTAAAATGTATAAGAATGACTATGTGACGTATGGTATGGGATATACGGGGATTATGATATGGGAATGGAATTCTAATATGGAGACTAGAAAAGAGGAACCAGTAAGTAGGAGGTTAATAGGAAACGTTAAGTGTGCACTCTAGTTGAGAGGTGAGAACAACAAGTGAGAGTTGGATCTAACATGTACATAATAAATGCTTTATTGCACTTGTTAAATACTTTTTGTTTTCAAAGTCATTTACACATTCGGGCTCTGACCCGTTTCCTTGCATATTTTCTCTTCTATTGTATCTCTATATCAGGTGTCCAGCAGCAGGGATGCCAACCTTAGCAGATTATGACAGGCTATGGGATTATGGAGTTTTGCTTAGACGCTTGTCATCTTTTTGATTCACAGTATTCTTAGTTAGGGCATGTCGCCCAAAGGATTCAGCTATCTCTTTTCCTATCAGGGTCAAATACTATTGTATTCGTGTCTTTTAATACATTTAACATTGTTAGGATTACTGTAATGGATTATAATTAATTGGGAATGTTTATTCCAATTGCATTTAAATTCTTTTGTGTTATCTATTTGGTTATCAGTGTTGTAGAAGAAAATGTGTTATGTTATTCTTAAACTGGAAATGGATTTTGTTGAATTAAAATTTGGAAAGTTTTTAACACCAGCTTAATTGGGTATTGGGTGAGGTGTAAATGTTTTCGACAGTGATGCTAAGAATGAGCCAACTGTATATTCGGTTTTAATTTGGTATGGGGATGGCCACCCGGTATTTAATTAGGCGGGGTGTTACAATGATCTCACAATGGAGAAGGTCAAGTTTAAAAGATATTATTCATTTATTAAGGTTGAACTTTTGCCAACATATGGAAATGTTTTCTTGAAGATATTATTTTGTTGTTTGGGTCTTGAATACTCAGAACGGTAGTAATTTTTTAAAGACCAGTAGTATAATGGGCAAGAATAGGTTCCAGTTGCTTATTCTTAGTTCAAGTTTAGTCAGATACCAGCAAGACTAATTTTACCTTATTTACTATATGTATGATAGCCCGTTTGATGATCGAATGTAATTATTAAAACTACTATAGTAATGGATCACCATAATTTTATAGCAAATTTTGAGATTCGAGAACTGATAATAATATAAAGAGGTACTAAGCAAGTACCCAATTATCCAAATTCTCCATACAACTATTACTCCTGCTAAGAAAAATAACTAATAAAGACGATAAAAAGTAGATGCTGAGCGTTTCAACCTATTAAACAAGACATTTTGACGACTTAAGAGAAACACATTCTTCAACTCGGTTGAATATTATATTTTCTTGGGGCGCACCCATTAGGATCACCAAATCTGTTGGCTCTGGAGAGCTGGAAATGAAATATGTTGGAGATATAGGCGAATATACTGGTACGGAAATTGAATTCGTATGTTTCATCTAGGTCGTCGTCTTCTTCTTCTTCGGTTGGTTCAGGAGATCTGAAAAATAAAAGGTTTGGAAAAGGTACAAAAGGTAAGTTAACAGATTCCTTAGTCACTTGTGGACAATAAAACATTAAAGGTTTTGAAAAAGTAAAAGTGTTTGCCCGTGCTCATTTGTGTGTGTTCTACATGCACATGCATAGTGAAGAATCAA
The DNA here is from genome assembly GCA_949130495.1 of Sambucus nigra. NCBI lineage: Eukaryota > Viridiplantae > Streptophyta > Magnoliopsida > Dipsacales > Adoxaceae > Sambucus > Sambucus nigra. The sequence goes on from OX422224.1 coordinate 18,996,631, forward strand.
AACAAAAACCAAAACCAGTAAACCCAATGGTCTCGTTTTCTATGCTTTTTCTTTTGAATGTAAAAGACTGCTCCTAAATGCACCCCAAAACTTTCTCCTTGGCACCACATAATGCATATAAGCATTGCACATTGTGTTTAAAAAACAGTTTTGTGGTTATGGGTGTCGTTAACAACACCTAGTGTGAAATATGAGTTTACACGTCAAGCGTCTACTTGTGAAGACATGCTCTCATAAGCCTTTTCAATTACAAGTAATTATTTATCATTCGCACACTTGAATAATTTAGCCAGTGGCGGACCTAGGATTTTGAGTCAATGGGTGCGAAAAGGTTTGATGAAGTCTGGGGGTTCGGGTGCAGGAGTCCCCGAGGCTAATTTTTATGGTTGTTTTTACTTTTTTTTTTGTAATTTTCAACCTTAAAAATATTGAGGTATTAATTACAATTGAAGTTGTATACAAATTTGAGCAACAAATTAAATTTCCGTAAACAACTATTTCAGCAACATATTAAATTAAAATTTGAGCAGCACATTAAATTTCAACAACTTAAAATTTGAGCAACAAATTAAATTTCAGTAACAACTATTTTAGCAACAAATTAAATTAAAATTCAGCAATAATATTTTTTTGGGTAAAATGCAAATATATTAGACAGGGCAAGGCCCAAAACGAAGAGACACCAAACAAAAAAATCGGAACAAACCGGCTAACCAAGAAAACCTCTCAAAACTCTACTAGACCACTTGGACACAAAATTAGCCCAAACAAAAAACAAACAACCAAGCCCAGCAAAAATACATAAGAAAAACCGAGAGCTCCATCCCACTTTTGAAATGACAAACTTCAATGTTCGAAGGAAAGAAAGACTCTAGCTCATATCACACGTGTCGATCTAACACGGAAACCTCCAGCCACGCGTCTCACTCCACCTTAAAACCATTAAACACAACCCTCCCCATCTCAAAACCAACCCACAACAGTCTCAAATCTCACAATTCAGACGGAAAAAAACCACCTCTACCAAAATACCCCATCTCAAATCTGAACCGCTCCATCAAAAACTTCATCAAATCACCAAAATGATCTGACTGCAAATAACCAGGAAACTTCAAAACTAAAACAACAGATGCAATAGAAACTCTACATCACTTAAAAGTTTTACAGTTTTACACATAGGTCTATTTTTTTTATAGTATAACCAGTAGTAGAAATCTCAAAAACTGTCGTGGGTGGGTCCGCCCCCATTCGGGATGGGGTGGGTCCGCCCCAGAATTTAGCGAGGGAGAAAGAGAAGATAACTGCCCAGACAAAAGACATAATAAATTAACCTCAATAGATAGGTCAGCTAAACCATCAAAATCCATATTAAACCTCCATAGAACTCTAGTTTTATGAATGGCAAAGATAAGTAAACCCACCTCATGCCCTTCTTTGCCCAAGCCTCTTTCTCATGCTTATTGCTTATTAGCTGAGAACAATTGGCAAAACGGGAGATTATAACCCTTATAAATACAAGAAAAAAGAAGAGAGTGTTGAGAGACAACAAGAGTTTTAACACTTACCGGATTTGTTTGTAATGCAAGTCGATCAATGAGCTAGTAGGACAATCACCAAAAAGAGAGGAAAACAATTAAAGCCAGCTTTAATGAGAATCATTTTGTAGGTTACACAGGAAAAAGGCTTTACTGTATATTTTTTATCATAACACATTTTATTTTCATTCATAAATAACAGTGAATAACTACAAGGGTAAAAGGTAGTGGACAAATGCATCTTAAGGAAGCCCTAATGTTTCAAAATATATGTCATATGGTGTGTTTGATTGTCAACATTTGCCTCGTATTTATTATCCCAGTTTTCCCTCAATACAACCTAATAGTAAGTATTTTGGAAATTTACCCTAGAAAATTTTCTTTTTGGACATGGAAAGTTATCCACCTATTCCAATCAAACACACCCTATCAAGTGATCATATCCTTCCATTTTAAAAACAGAAATGAGTGGATATCTTAATATAAAGACAATGATGAACATAATGATGCTGAAAATTTGTTGCGCTCCCAAAAATTAATCATTTCATTAAATGATGTTTCTAAAGCGATGCGCATTTCATTCTATCCACACCAACAAGAAGTAGTTAATATAACCACATCTCCGATGCATATTCTCTTCCTCCTATTGCCATAAGAAACCACTCCCACTATAACAACCCCATAGGATGTTTTGTGCAACTCCAAACTCCACCACCTTTGGCTTTTTCTACCAACCTACTCAGCACATCAAGCATCAATAAAAAACATAAAATAGAGAGAGAGAGAGAGAGAGAGAGAGAGAGAGAGAGAAAGAGAGGTAATTGATTTTCTGCCTTCAACCCAGTATGCTTCAAATTTCTCTCTTGCACTACCATTGATAAAAACCAAGTAAGTTAATCGACCTCACATAACCTCTCATCCAAGGCCTCCACTTTCTTAATAATAATTTATTATAGCCAATCCCATCTATTTATCCTCAATAAAAATAAAAATCAACCTTGAACACGATACCTTTTTTTCTGCCAAGTCATTTGCTGTCAGCACCAAATACATTATCAGTCAGTTCCAAACAAAAGATCCTTGAAATAATCTAGGACTTCTGCCAAAATATTGCACAAGCTAAACAAAATCCAATATTGTCTTTTCTTGAGCCAAAAAAATGCAAGTCTCATTAGTACAAGAATTTATTACTCCTTTCTTATAAAACTCACTGAAAACATCTAAGATACCTGTGTTCACCAAATCCCAACCTTATTATTAGAAGGCCAAAGTGTATCCCTCCAACCCGACCAAGATATTTATCTCCTCAACTCTCCCAAATGGCCCCTATTGATCTATTCTTCCTCAAATATGCCAAATGGCTTTATAGAATTAATGTCCTATCCTCAAATTAGTTTAACTGTCTTTTGTCTCCATGAAATTCCCCCCCACACTGTCATAAAATTTACTGCTCAAATCCTCTCCATGATTTTATGAGTGGTCCAAAACTCTCCTATCCTCTACATCAATCCAACCATTTACAAAAAACCTCTTCTTTTTTTCATGTAATGAAGCCAACCAACGTCTCACTTTCACGGCGATCCAACCACATGCTTAATTTAAAGGGAATGGACCCCACTTATATGGGTAAAAGTCTAAGATAATTGGGCAATAATTTGAGACTTAACTTAAAAGCAAATTCTTGCTCAGAATTAGGGAACAACTCTTCCAATCCCTAGCAACTTACGAACTTTCCAGTACTCACCCCACTATTTGTCCAAGTGAAGATTCCATTAATTGAACCAAATACCTCTCCAACTAGTCTCTCCTATGAAGCAATCTAAGCCCTTCATGCTCTTTGTTACTAACATGAACAATGTCAAGGGCACTCAAAAGAAAATTACCAAAACAAGAGACTCTAAAATATCCAATACCCTTGACCTATCTTAATTAAGATAAAAAAATCCATCTAAAGTGGGGCCCATTTTAAATTGGCAAACAAAAGAAGGAAAGGAAAGTAAGGAATAATCATTTATTGATTTTCCCCAAATGAGCTAATAGGTAAGAGAGGTCACAAGGGCATAGTATTATTTGGTTTAATTGTAGCATTTTTAATGTGTGTATATTATTATTTCCTTCGATTAGAATTATTACGATAAGTTGAGGGCATAGCTCAAAATCTCAACCGAGTTGACTCGGTATCGGCCAAGGTAACTCGGTCTCGCAGCTTGTCGATCTGATTCCGCGAGGCAAAATGAATTCTTTACTACATCGGGGTGAATCAAGGTGACTGGACTAGATAGCGGAAAATCCAGTTTGCATCGCTGAAATAATGGTCAATATATCCGATACATCCAAAATCTCGGTGAAAAAGTAGAAAGGAGAGTCACTAGAACTTTATCTGCTATCGTTGTCTCGCCGGAGACCTATCTTGTACCAAAATCCTCTTTCGTTGTCACCGTGAACTATCTGCCCAGTTCAATTCTTTTTTAAAGCTTGCACAATATGGAAGTGTTTTTTCTCAAGACTACATGTACTAGAGGTGGAGTCCATCTTGGTTCAACAAAAGGGTAGCTTCTTAGACTCCAGTTGTCATGTCTTATCATTATTTTTTTATTTTATTTTATTTGTTTTGAAAAAGTCTATTTTGAAACAGCCGAAAACTAAAAATATTTGACAATTATTTCCATTAAGAAAATGACATTTTGAAAATGGAAAAGTTTACTATAATTTTTATATATATTACAAAACTATTGGCAACTTTTTAAATATTAAATAAAACAATTATAAATAGATTTTTGTTGGGAAACAAAAAGTAATTTTACTTTCCTATAGATAAGTAGTTGTATTTCTCGCTTATTGTAAAAAAATATTTATCGTTTCTTACAAAAATAATAAATTATTTTTCAGTTATAGAAAAAAAATCAAGTTTCTTATAAAGATATAAGTAATATTATTTCATTGTTGTAAAAAATAATATTAGGTTCTTAGAAATATAGTATTTTAGTTTTGTAATAGTTTCTAATTTGTTGTAAAAAATTATTTTAAGTTTCTTATAAAAAATATAGTAATCCTTTAGTTAAAAGGTAATAAGGCAAGTCTTTACAGTTTCGAAGGATAAATTGTTCTCTCTGTACAGTGGTACACTAGTTTAACAAGTGTACATTTGTTAATTGCGCCTTTAAAATTTTAATGAAGTAATAAAGGAAAACCTGTACAATGTTGCTGCCACTTTATCAGCACTAAGTTTCTAGAGTTGGGCAAATAAGGAGGACAAATATAACACAACCAAAAATCTTATTATATGTAAAAAAAATGGTATGCATACTTGTTGAATGTAATATATGATTATTTTGTAATGCATAATTTGTTGTTTTAAATAGCACATGACATGACCCTAATATTCCCATAATTCAAATAATATATCTAGAATTTCATTTTTTTAAACTGTTAAGATATGGTTATTTATATCTCCTTAAAATGTATTGTTATTTACTTAATTAAGTATAACTATTTCTCATTTAGGAAAATATCTAATACAAAACTTAATTAATAACAAGTATTCTTACTTAAATAAACTATAATTTATACTTTTTTCTTTATGACTTCCAATGTACCTTCTTTATGGAGTTGTGTCTAACTAAATCGTCCGCTTATTCATTATTGAATAATTGTGAAATATTGAAGATGCAAGAGCAACGGCGCGTCAGTTTTAACCTTTAGACAATGCTATGTATATTAAATTATGGTTTTAAACTTATCTAATTGGTCTAAATTATTAATCTTATTTTTTTAAAATTATCCATATCTTTTTCAGAAATTTTTAGGCTCTCTAAATAGTGTAATGTTGCGTATCGCCCGATACCGCGACAGAGTTAAAAATTAGGCGTTCGAGACAGACCACAATCGAGATTTTGAACCATGGTTGAGGGTGACAATCTTTTGGATATTTTTGTATTCCCTCTATAGTCTTTTACCATTTTTAGGTTATCATGCCTAGCAAGAGACCTTTACCCTATAAGGCTATAAATAAGGCCGATGGCCTCCCGAGACCTCGAATTCATGTAAGACTCGAGTCGCACAGATTCGTAGGGGATACATCCCCACACGCTCGGTTATGCGAGTCAAAGAGCATCCTTTTTGTTAAATTAAGGGACATGCTCAGCTTGCAAAAAGTAATAGAATAGGAAAAGAGGTCACAACAAGGGTTTCGTCTAGTCCGGTCTAGAGCAAGGATTCACCCAGATCTAGCCATCTAGATCTCGTTGCAGCAAGCGTTGGATACATTTAAAAAAAGAAAAGAAGAAAATGAAAAACAGATAAGAAAGTAAAACAGTAACAAAACAAACTTTCCTTTCACTGTAATTTCTTCCTTCAAGTGATAGCTCAGCTGCTCAGTAAAGTAAAAAGCAGAAAAAGATGTGTTGGTGAAATGTAGTAGGCTCACATTATTGGAAGACAACTGAAAACCATTTTAAAAACTATCCCAACCAAGCTTTGTCTGTAGTGGAAAACTTTTGTCCAACTTTTATCACTGTTCTAAAAAACTCGCCTAGGCTTAAGGCTTGGGAGAAACGCCCCGCCTTAAGTTTTTTACGCCTTATTCTGGGTAAAACCCTTAAGGCGCACTTTTTTCTAAAAACAACAATGCTTTAATGAAATGATATCGCCTTTTAATGATTTTTTTTACTAATAGGACCATTATCTCATTCAAAATAATCAAATATTATTTTAATTTGTATATATTCAAACATATTTTTAAGATATGTTCAATTTTAGTATTTTAATAGCCTTGTTATGATTAAAAAATATTAAAATATATTATGAAGGCCTAAATGCCTTTCCACGCCTAAGGCCCGCCTAGGCTTCTAAGGCTTAAGGCTTGACCTCCACGCCTCGATCACGCCCCACATTTTTTAGAACCTTGACTTTTATGTATCAGTTCAAAGTTCAACACATGGCTATGTATTAAAAAAGACATCTAATATTATTAGTATGGAATTTCAAAATACTAATGATTTTTATTACATTAATATTTATATACATATATAAACATTATACGTATCCTAATCTATCCATATCCTAAATTTTGAAAATCTCGTATACCGTGGCCCCCTAGGTCGTATCTCGTATTGCGAGTTGAGTCCGCGCTTTATAGACCTTGGCCAACCATTGTAATCACTTTACCATTGTAGAATGAATGAATGAGAGAAACATTTTCAGTACTAAATCATGTTATAGTGATTTCGCGCCCACTCACTATTTGTACTGATGTGTAGGTATGAGAGGATGTGATTAATTTACTACATAACAACATTTTGGTTATAAATTTTCTCTCTATTTGAACATCTCCACAAGTAAAGTGATGAGTAGAAAAGGGAAGCTAAGGGCCTTATTTATAGACATAAGTTAGCTTGCTAGCCAAGCTAAAACTAAAAGGTAGAATGACCAAAAAAGGTAAAATAAAAGAAGGAAATAACCTCATGACCTATGCTCCTGCATCACCCCCCCCCCCCCCCCCCTTCTCTCTCACCCCACCCCACCTATACTAGCTATAGAAATATATTAAAATAACAAGAAAAACAAAGTTCTTGATTTGCACCATTATTATTAAGTCACCTTATACATCAAGTTCTTGATTGAGGCGCATGAAATGTAAGCCTCGAGGCGCATTGAGGCGTAAGCCTCAAATCAACCGTGAGGCTTAAGCCTCAAGGATGATTTTTAGTGATTCGCCTCAAGTGATTTTTAAAACATTGATTTTAGCTATCATAAGTAATAATGCAACTTTTGATTTTATAAATGAAATATGAGGAGAAAAAAGGGGATTTCCTAGCAATATTTAGAAGAACGATTTATATATATATATATATATATATTATTTTAATATATTACACTGCACAAATCTAATGGCACATATTTGTACCAAGTGCACAAAACTCCCGAGGTCTAGGTCCTCTAAGAGAGGTGGATGTCGGTTAGCCTTACCCCTATGTCTTATATGAAGAGGCAGCTCCCATGTTGCGACCCCGAGACCATCCATAATTTGGGCGAGGGCACTTGTCATCGCATCAAGATACGACATCCATAAGGTATCAAAATAACCTCAACAATAGTAATAAAAACATTTCGTAATTTGAAATATAACCAACAAGCCTACCCCCATCATACCATGTACCGGCTATATCAACGTACCACGAACCCATATTTGTACCATGTACCAAAGCGACCTACAATTCACGTAACATTGGGTGCTACCCTTGACCTTGGATTAAGCATTCTTTCAAAGAGTAATGGCTATGTTGGTTACGAATTTTTTTTGTTAAACAACAAAAATAACTAGTGGTGCGACAAGGCTCTTATACCAATTGGAGTAAAGTATATTAATTTCACTCGACGAAACATAAAACAACTTTAAAATACCCAATATCTTAAATGATTTTCACCAAAAAAGGATGGAGAGTATATATGTAAGGGTGAGGATATGTTATAGAAGGCATATCCTATCCACTAAAGGAAGATTATGGGATCCATGTGACGTCATAGGTGACATCACTAGAGGATGGTCCCTCTATATGATGACATGGCCTAGTATCTTCTAACTTACACAAAGGTAATAAAAATACCCTCAATACCTCCAACTCGTAATAAATGGCTTCAAGACGAAATCACAAGAAAGGACAAAATAAATGTAAAAATTCCCGATATGCTCTTGCGTCCAATTCACATCACTTACCATATCCCTAAAAAAAGTTCCATTTTCGTGTTTGTCAACTACATAAACATTGGTCTAAGTGGTCACCACATTGCATTTCAGTGAACTCGTGCTCGCACCATCAAAAAAGGACTATCAACATACCACATAACTACAATGGAAATCTTACACTGATGGAAATTAAAAGAATAACGATTCATGACATATCATAGCATGAAGTTTAATGACTCTTATAAAACAAGACGTTTTATATAAATTCAAAAGATAATCCTTAACCGATATATGAAACGTTTTTACTCCCATACCTTGTTAAGGGAAATCAAATAAAAATGATCCATAACAACTTCGGATGAAATTTCAACGTGTCCAGTCTAATCTAATTTTTTTTAACTGAAAACAAACACGACACCTCCCCATTCTCACCTAACAAGAGTGAAACCAATGATTTCATAGCCGTAATGCACAATTTATAATAAAAAAAATGACTGCAAAAAAGAGAAATATAAAAGAGTGGTACCCAGGCAATATGTAACAATGCTGCCATCTATGCGCAAGAACATCCCATCTTTGCTCAAACACATGACATTAACATAACGGGGAATATTTGCGCAACAATCAACTGTGGAAAAAATAAAAGCATAAGTTTCTAACTCATCACCTTCAAGTAACGCTACATATTATCCAAAACAAGCATCAATTGTGTTCATCATTCTCTAATTAACATTCTAAAAAATTAAAAATTAAAAAAATGAGATTTTATATAACTTGTCCTCTCAAAAACCAATTTGTTGAGATTTTTAGTAGGACATGAATAGAATTTTAAGAAACTTGTTCGCGTGACGACACACCCCTCATATTAGTGGTTACTATATATGCTAAAAAACGTGAATAGACCTTTCCTTTAGAGAAAGCTCATGGAATTTCAAGTATCCCTGATTGCATTGTAAAATTCGAGGCGTGGTGGGATATTGTGTAGTTAACTTAAATACAAAATTTTGGACAAGTGAGTCAAAAAATAAAAGTAAATACAATAGCTTTACACTTTCTAAATGATCTCAGAAACCAAAGCACCTAAGATAATGTTGTATTTAGGGATACCCCCAAGATGTTCATTAATTAAGACTTCCCCACCCCCACTCCCATGGGCATCAACCCAATTGTACCATATACATCAATCTTCATGTACCTAATGCACGTACGATTTTTTTTTGGGGGGTGGGGGTGGGGGGGTGTATGTCAATTTCGTAGTAAAACAAGGGTAAGTATAATTATGGCATTATCCAAGGGGGCAGTGTTAAAAAGAGTAGTTAAGAGGTTAATTGTTAATAAATGAATTAAAAATGTTTACTTTTATTAAGATCATTAATTTTTGCCTTAGGATGTGTCGTGAGAAGCAGAAGCAATTTAATCTAAACTACACAACAACAATAACAGTGAATAAGGGGAAAATGTCAATTTCTCTATGATTCTCATTCAACTCAATTTATAGGCCAAGTCATCTTGGCTAGCAAGATAACCCTAAAAGGTAAGATTACTAAAGAGGACACACTAAAATATTCTAATGGAATATTAACCTGAACCTATTATCTATAGTACTTAAAATGGTGAGGAGGAGATGTTCGGTTCGTACATAAAATACCAATTTTAACCTTTTGATATTCCTTATTTTATCTTCACCCACCACTAACTTGAAAGTTTTCTAACTTTCTTTTCAGTTGCATGTAGTTTTTAACCTTTTGAAGTTGGCACGCATACAAGTGTGCGCCAAGGTTACTAGTACCAAGTCAAAGAGAGAAAATGACCAAACAAGTAAAATGAGTAAAAATACAATCAAATTCCAGAGCCACTCGTATACATCATTCTCCTCCACTTAAAAATCTCATTCCGATTGATGGAGATTTATGGCAATGGACCAATACAAACATCAAGGTGCTCCCCCCACGTGAAAAGGAAGTCGTCTTCAGAAACTGCTGGCGTAACGGCTTATAGAAGGTTGAGGGCAACTGATCAAAAATCCCGACCAACGCGATGAATATGAACTGGCCCATGAGAACCGATGCTTGCCACAGTGATAATCGAAACCCCCAATCCTCAAAAAAGGCCAATAATGGCAAATGCGGGATGAGTCACTCATGAACACTCTCGAAGCTAGCGTTGCAACTCAACCTCCGAACGTGCCTCAAACATTTCCCAAAATGGGTCCACATACCCCCAATTAATCACAACAGCCCATAACAATTAATCGATGTGCAGATTGACTACCTGAAGAAACAATCTCAGCCGCATCATCAGCGTTCCTATGAAGTGGGAAGAAATCGCCGATATAATATGGCTCTACCACCCAACAAGGAGTGCACGTCACCCAATTGATTTCCATACAAATGTGAAAAGGAATCCCCGACAAAGAACCAACCTCTTCCTTCCCAAGTATAGAAAAGAAGTCCCTCATTCAAATATGATAGTTTATCATTGTACATCTAACATTTCTAATAGAGTAAAGTACCACAATTGCCCCTAAACTATTTGAGGTTGGCCAATTTAGTCCTTAAACTACTAATTTTAGTCGATTTAGTCCCTAAATTACTAATTTTGGCCAATTTAGTCCCTCAAATCTGTTTTTAATAAATATATAACAATTTTAAAAATAAAAACAGTTTTAATAAAATACAGTTTTAGTAAATACAGTTTTAATTAAAAAAAAAATAGCCTTTTATTAAAAAGACATTTTTAATAAAATACAAATTTTAATCAAAAAACATTTTTAATTAAAAAACTGTTTTAATAAAGGCAATTTTAATTAAAGCTATTTTAATTAAAAAAAGCAGTTTTTAAATTTAAAAACAAAGTTTCTTTTAAATAGGATAAAAAACTGTTTTATTAAATTTAAAAATAGTTTTTAAGTAGGATAAAAAACTGTTTGTTTTTGTAAATTTAAAACTGTTTTTCTTTATTTAAAAACAGTTTTAACTGTTTTATCCTATATAAAAAACATGTTTTATCTTAAAAAACTCTTGTTTATCCTATTTCAGAAACTATTTTTATTCTATACAAAAAATTGTTTTTTTCCTATTTAAAAAGTAAAAACTTTTTTTTTATCATATTTAAAAATAGTTTTTTATTCCATTTTAGAAACAGTTTTTTTAACCTTGAAAAGAAATAAGAAAGTTTAAGGACTAAATTGACTAAATTATTAGTTTATGGGCTAAATTGGCTAAATTATTTCAAGCTATTTAATTTTTTTTCTAAAAATAGTCATTTTTTAAAGATAAACTTTAAAAACAGTTTTTTTTATCCTAAAACTAATAATTTATCTGTTTTAAAAAAAAATGTTTTTTAAAGTTTATCTGTAAAAAATGGCTGTTTAAAAAAAATGTTTTTTTAAATAGCTTAAAATAGCCAATTTATCCCATAAACTAATAATGTAGTCCAATAAAAAACTAATAATTTAGTCCATAAATTGTTTCTTGAATAGGATAAAAAAAACATTTTTTTTAAAATGGGAAAAAAACAATTTTTTAAATAGGATAAAAGAGGGTTTTTTAACTATATGTAGGAAAATGTTTTTTTAATAGGATAAAGAGGGTTTCTAACTACATGTAGGAAATTGTTTTTTTAATAGGATAAAAGAGGGTTTTTTAACTATATGTAAAGGATGTTTTTTAATTAAAACTGTATTTTATTAAAACTGTTTTTATATTTAAAATTGTTTTATATTTATTAAAAAACAGATTTGAGGGACTAAATTGGCAAAAATTAGGAGTTTAGGAACTAAATCGGTCAGAATTAGTAGTTTAGGGACTAAATTGGCCAAATTAATAATTTAGGGACTAAATTGGTCAAACCTCAATAGTTTAGGGGCCAAAGGGGTAGTTTAATCTTTCTAATACTATGGTTGTTTATCATGTTAAAGGCCGAAGACAAAGTGACAAACCAAACTAATAAATTCCGCTATTTAGGTTCAGTGATACAAGGTAATGAGGATGTTACGAGTAGAATAGCAACTAGCTGGATGAAATGAAGACAAGCAAGTGGGGTGTTATGCGATAAGAGTATAACTAATAAAGTAAAAGGAAAATTTTCTTGAATAATTGTTAGGGCAGTGATCCTCTATGGAACGGAGTGTTGGGCTTTAAAGAAAAAATGTGAGTAAAGTCTTTATTTTAGTGAGATGAGGATGCTATGTTGGATGATTGGAATTACTAGAAAGGACAAGATTAAAAACCATTATGTGAGAGAAAAGTTAGGAGTGGCAGCCATTAGCGATAGATTAAGAGAAAGTAGACTTAGAAGGTACGGACATGTGTTGCGTAAACTTGTATCTCGAAGATTATTAGAAATAGAGGGTAAAAGACAAAAGGGTTGTCTTAAGCTATCTTGAGAAGAAATCATTAGGAGAGATCTTAAGGAATTAAATTTGAATGATAATATTGCTTATAATAGATTAGACTGGAAAAAGAGAATCTATATGGCCGACCCAATGTGATGGGATTAAGGCAAGCGTGATGATGATGATGATGATGATGATGATGATCTAACATTTCTAATAATATATCTTTGTATAAACTTGCATACATCGTGTAGATCAGTCGGGACCTCTCATCTAAATTGTTTAAACTTGCATACGAATCTGAAAATGAAAGACGATTTAAACTTGTTTAAAGTATTATGTAAGAATCTAATATTACTTAAGATCTTTGCAATAAAAGTTGTTTAAAACAAGTTCTTGGTATTAGTTGTACTATATTGTATACTAGCATCCAGGCCACGCGTTGCGTGGCCGTTTGAGCAAAGCAAAATATAAACTATGTCGTATTTCGTACTCCTCCAAATATATAACAAAGAATAAAGTATAAGAAAAGAAAAAAATATTCCTGAACTTCTTAACATTACTACAAATAAAAAAAAATAGCAAAGCAAAATATAAATTATGTCGTATTTCGTACTCCTCCAAATATATAACAAAGAATAAAGTATAAGAAAAATAAAAATTATTCCTGAATTTCTTAACATTACTACAAATAAAAAAAATCTGAAATAAGAATAAAAAAACAATCTTCAACATGGATAGATGTTTTGCCCAAAATATTCTGTAAGGGGGAAGAGTGACGCTGGCTCAGAACTTTAAAAATAAAAGAATAATGAGTAAATGGATGTTTGAGGAACTAAATGAGCTAAACAAAAAATAGGTGTCCTTTTAAAAAAATATGTATTTATGTTGGGGACTATTCGGGAATTGATTCAATAATTAAAACACAGAAAATAAAAACTAAAAACGGAAAATGCATAAAAAATGAGAAATTAATTAAAAAATCTAAAAATAGAATAAAAATAAACAAAATTAATTAACCAAATCCTAATACATGAATATACAAAAAATGAATAAAAAAACAGAAAACAATATTAACCCCATAATGAATTAAAAAAACAAATATCAAAAAACAAATAAATAAACCCATAAAAAATGTATTAAGAGTATTAAGAATAAACAGAAAATGAATAAAAACCAAACCTCAAACGTACCCCCACCCACCCATACCCCCAAAAGTTTCGCCCCCCCCCCCCCCCCCCCCCCAGTCGACAGATCTATTCTTCTTTTATTTATTTTTTAATTTTGCCTTGTTTTATTATTCTTTTCTTATATTTTTTTATTAGTTATCTAGGGTTTTTATTCATTTCCATTTTTTTAATTTATTGAGCATTTTTTTATTTTAAAATAATTCTGGAGTTAATATTTATTTCTGTTTTTCAGTCATTTTTTGTATTTTTTAATTATTTTTTGGTTTTTATTCATTTATGTTTTTTAATTTTCTGAGCATTTTTTATTTTCTATTTTTTTTCTTAATTAATAAATTTCTGAATTTTTAAAAAAAATTTGGTCTTTTTAAATCAATTATGTGGTTAATACTTATTTTCTATTTTTAATTCATTTTCTGTATTTTTTTCATTTAATTTTGGGTTTTTTATTCATTTCAATTTTTTTGTTTTCTTTTATTCTTTTCTTAATTAACAAATTTCTGAATCTGTAATAAATTTCTGGCTTTATTTTAAATTAATTCTGGGGTTAATATTTATTTTTCTATTTTTTGTTCATTTTCTGTATGTTTTTTCATTATTTTTGGGTTTTTATTGATCTTTTTTTTTCCTGATCTTTTTTTTTCTGTTATTTTTTTTCTTAATTAATAAATTTCTGGGTGTTTTTTAAAATTAATTATGGGATTAATATTATTTTCTATTTTTATTCATTTTTTGTATTTTTTTAAATTATTTTTGGGATTTTATTGATTTCTGTTTTTTGTTTTCTGAGTTTTTTTTTATTTTCTGTCATTTTTTCTTAATTAATAATTTTCAAAACTTTTAATAAATTTCTGGGTGTTTTTTTAAATTAATTCTGGGGATAATATTTATTTTCTGTATTTTTGGTATTTAAAAAAATATTGTTGAGGATCGCTTTTCTAGAAATTATAAAGAACTCACTTTAGAAAATACAGGCCTTCAAATAAAGCAAAGAATATGTAATTATATAATATACATGCATGCATGCGGATATACGAAAACAAATGGAGCTGTGATTTTTCATAAAACCCTGAAAAGAGATTGTTAGGAGATGTTTAATCACAGTGTTGGGAAAGAGGGTTCTCCAACAAACAAAGAAAAGAGTTTAGAGTAGACACAACTTAATATGAGCAAATCCATTACCATGCCCAATGAAATTTATCCAAGGCTTGATCAGAGATCAAATCAATGAAACCATGTGAAGAAGACAAAGCATGAGGCCTTCCACCAAGCATTATTCTAAATATTATAGTTTGTAGTAGTTCATCAATAGCACAAAGAATATCACTAATCATAAAAGGAAGAAAAACATGGATAAAATGGAGGAGAAAACATCCCTTTAATGAAGAGAAATAGAAGGTGACAATATTCATGGCCAATCTTATTAACCCCCAAATGATAAACCCATCGAAAATCCTCTAATAATATTCATGGCCAATCTTTCTCCTCCGCTCCACTCTCTGATCCCGATGAACCCCTTTCATTCGCCACCATTTTCAAAATTAAAGACGCCATTTTTATATATTTTAAATCATATCGAGATAGAGAGAGAATGGAAAATGGGTCTGAGGAAAAATGGGAGAATCTAATTGTGGGATGTGGTTGGGCAGAGCGTTGCTTTGTGTTTGGTGACGACTTAAGACAACAGCGTGGATTGGGATTGGGTTGGCATTTAGACTGGACTGCGGAGAGATAATACATATTAGAAAGGAACAGGAAGGGAAAGAGGTTGAGAGAAGATATGAACGGACAAAAAAAAAATAAGGGGAAAGAGAAATTTGGAATTCATAGATTAAGAAAGCTGCCATGTGTCTGCTCTAGAGTAATCCTATAATTTTATATATGTATATAGTCATAGATACTACAGTAGTTTAAGACTATTAATAAGATCACATTCTAATTTCTTTAACTAAGAAGTTTCAAGAATGCAAACAAAAACAGTTTTGTTAAGTTTCAAATTTTAAAACTTAATTCCACTTTTGCATGCATCATTTTGCAAGTTTCACAAAAATGGCCAGTGATACCTTGTCGTTGATGTTACTGGCCTCAACATCTAAGAATGAAGGTGTGGATAAGATCTATTTTATTACACAAAGGGGCTGACCACAATGACCTAATCCACACGGAGAAGATCTATGTCATTACACAAAGGGGTTGACCCCATTGACCTAATCCACGCGGACTTGAGCTTTAGGTATCGCTTTGCGTTGTTGTACTCTGTAAAGTAACTTATGTTCTAATGAAAAAAATATATTTTGTGGAGTAAAGGTCACCGAGGTTTTTCCCAGCACGCAGGTCTTCCTCGTTAAAAATAGCCTGTGTAATTTACTTTTCTTATTGCGGTGCGATTCCTAATCCATATAGTAATATTACCTTGCAACAACAGTCTACAGAATTAATCAAGAAGTTGACTGAACTTATGTCACTAAACAAGAGTTTTAAAAGTTCAATGTTATACTCTCTCTAAATGTATATATTTCTAAAACAACCTGCCTAGTTTTATTATCTTACATTGCAGGGGGTTCTACACACACGGGATACAAAATCAGTATTACCTCATAAAATTTTGTTTTGCAAATCATGTTTGTGAAGATAGTTTGAATAAACTTTCAGATTGCTGTTGCCAATATCGGGACTATATGGCGATTTTTCAAGTGGGCACTGAAGCAGGAGAATGAGCTCCATAAGGGTATTTTTGTACTACATATTTGCAAGAGTGTAGTCCTCATGAGCTGGGGTATTTCAACACAAATGGAGGCGTAACCTCTTTAGAAATCGTAATAAGTCACTCAGACAGGGTATTAACAATAATGATGAAATATACTTCTATTAAACCGTCTCAAACTCTTGTAATGAACTCACATATCACTTGTGTATACACACTCAACAAACAATAACGAACAATAAATGAACCTCAAAAGTAATTCAATCAGAGGGAGAGAGAAACAAGCACTCTTTGGTACATCCTAGATAGGGAGCTCAAACACCAAGGTAACTAATACTCATAAAAGCTCTGGAAATGAGGTTTAATAGCGGTGTGTGGGAGCTCTAGTTTGCAATAACTCTCTCTTGCTCTCTCTCTCTCAATCTATGAAAATATCAATGAACGTCTAAAAGATCTCTCTCTCATTTGGAGCAGGAATGCCCTTAAATAGCTAAGACTCCACTCGAGTGGTCTGATGCTCAAAAATGTGAAAGGACATCCTCATACCTTCTCTGCCACTGCCATTAAATGCAATATTGTGCTAGCATGTCCCTATGTCATAGGTCATTAAATGCTAGCGGGGAAGGGTGAGGTGATTGGTCGTTTTATAGGGAACTGTTACAATAGTGACAACCATAAAAATGCTGCAGCTCACTCAAGTTTAGATTAGATAGGAGGTTGGTGGCATATGACATCACTTAAGTCATATGTTATTTTGGTTATGGTCTGTTTGGAACTAGGCCCAATGAGAAAAGGGGCTCCGGGTTACTCTGGACATGTTATCTTGGTACATGCTTCCACATTGTTCCTCAGTGTTTGGTCAAGTCAAGCCTTAATGTTTTATTGCTTCTCAATCCTCCAAACCAGTTCCCTCTGAGGTTTCCATGCTGAGGTTGTTCGATAGAGCATGACATCTCTCCCACGTCCTGATCCCTCGCATATACCGATGGACCTCACTCACACATTACAATAATTCTTTACAAATATTCAAACTTAAACTAAGTGGTAAATACAATACAAGGTAGGGACAAATGACTCCTTTGAGAAGCTCTTGCAGAATTCTTCCTCCCCAATTCGAACCAGCTTGTGTGCTTGCTCGCCTGGCCTTCAAGGCCCCCTATATTTCCCCCTACGTGGAGACATTTGTTGTGTGATCAAGAAATGTTTGCATGAAACATCTTAATCCAAAAAACCTTCAATCCTCCAGCTCTAATCTCGAGTTTTAACTCTTTGATATGGATCATGGGAAAAAAAATTGAATTTTTTTTAATGAACAGTGTTCTCCAAAAAAAAAATAGGTACGAAATGTGTTTCTTTGCTCCTAAGTTTCTTTTTTCTCTCTTTCTTCATGCATACCATCATTAATTGTGCACGTCTCTTAAACTGACAAACATGCCGCCGAAGTGCCACATGGCAAGTTGGGAGCATTCCAGCCTCCTTTGGTAATTTAAAAGCCATCATTGGTTGTTTGATTTCCTAGGCGTGGGAAATTAAACGTCCTTTCTCTCTCTCCTCAACGGTCATCTTCTCAAGATATTTAAACGTTTTGTCTTTCATTTGCCTCTTACGTTTACATTTCTTCCATTGGCAATTTTCAAACCATTAGCCTTCTAGTGAGAAAAAAATTCAGTTTGCCTTTAAAAGTTATTCATCTTCTTCCCGACTTCCTCAAAACTTCACCCGCTCTTCCTTTTTCTCCATTTTTGGTTGCCTGAGCTATCTTTTTGCCCCTTGTCCACCATATTTTCCTGTATCCAAACTTTATACATGGATTTCCATGGCTTCTTCCAGTCAAACTCCAGCTATCTCCAGCGAAATCTCCCCGGAGTTAGTTGCACGTGTTGAGCAACAAATTACTTACCGTCGTGTGTAGCATGAGAGTGGATGAGTATACTTTTAATTCAAAAGACGGGTATTTGAGGGAACATAATATGGACTGAGGGCTTAACAGATCTCAACGATCGACAATGCTAAGTAGTATTGTATCAGTAGGGTTCCTTGTTTGGATTTCGCTTTGCGAGACGTCCCACGCATGAAGCTTAGCACAATATTTGGAGTGGGGAGATGATTAGCCATTAAGACATGGGTTTAGTACCTTTGGTATTATTTGTTTATAAAGTTATATGGAAGGGATAGTAACTATATGATAATGAGAGGCTAGTGGAGTCAGGTACCATCGGTGAAGTTATGAACATTTATAGGTTATATGGGCTCCCTGGTTGGTGGAAATGTTTATATCACCCGCAATTGGGAGGGGTAGAAATAATTGTGATGATATTGAGAGTATGGGATTCAGGACAGGTAGAGACCTTGGAGTACATGCTTGTTCAAATTTCGAGGACGAAATTCCTTTGTAAGGAGGGAAGTATGTAACACCCCGTATTTTTGGAGAAAATGAAAATAATTAAATTGATGACCTAAGAATTTATTTAATTGAGAGAGATTATTTAGTTCGATGATTCAGATTTATTTAATTCAATCTAAGCTTAATTTCACACGCGGCGTATTTGGAGGTAAAACAAGAGGATTTTATAAAGTGACTTGGATGGTGATTTTGAGGTCACGGTTGGTTCCAAAGGTGTATAGTTTGGGTCTTAGGACGATTTTAGACCATCCCGGTACTGTTTAAAGAGCATTTCGATCATTCGGGAGTTTGGAATTTAAAAAACTCCGAAAATTGTAAGTGTATATCTGCCCATTAGAGAGAGGGACTAGGGTTAACACAAATCAAAAGGGATAGAATCCATAGGAGAGGAAGAGGAGGGGAGAATCAAGCTTCCTACACAGTTTCTCGCCCCGAATGCAACAAAATAGAGAGCGGAGCGAGGGGATAACCACCACACCATCTTATCAACGAATTTCAGACCTGCTATTGAGAGGCAAGTATTTAAATAGCAATTTATATCAATCATGTTATAGTGGGATAGGGTTTGATTTCAGATTTTGGGAAGTTTTATATGAATTTGGGAGGGTTTAATTCATAAACTAAAGTAGGAATTCATATAGAGATGCTCCTTAATGATGATAAAATGAAATTAGTGGGTTTGGATCAATTAATAAGAGAGAAATCTGAGTTCTTGATTAATAAAGTTGATGAACATGAGAAAATTAGGGTTTTATGTTAATTCAAGGAGAATTTGATTCTTGGGTTGAATCTTTGATATTTTTGTGTAAACTTTTCATTGGAAATTTATCTCAATGTGAAGATAAAATTGTATTATAATATATTTTATGACTAAGATTGAATCTTGATGGGTTCTTGATTGAAGAACATGAATCTTGAATGACTTAGGGTTTAATTGATGAACACAAGATGTCAATCCGCCAGAATTCTTAACGTAATTTAAATGCATACCATTTTAATTATACTTAGAATTAGAGTGAGAGTCATACATGTATGGAAAGATCTATTTCTTAGCTTTCAAATGAGCCTTGAATCACATCAATCGGAGTTCTGTAGAGGGAGTAATCGATATTTTACTATAGGGTGTTTGATATGCCAGCATGGTAATCTACAGAAATTTTTAACGTAACTTTAAATATAGAGTGAGATCCATGCATTCCTATAAAGCTCTATGTCTTATATTTCAATTTAACTTTGAGTCAGGTCAATTGGAGTTCTGTAGAGGGAGTAATCGATATTTTACTACGAAGTGTTTAATCTTCCAGAAAATTTCCAATCGATTCGGTTGCCCAGTTTTGGCCAATAATTTCCTTTCTGATTAGGACCTTTGGAAATCATTCGGAATTCATTTGTGGGATTTAATTTCTAATATATGGTAATTATATTGCAACACCAGTAGGCCTATTTTTGGGTTTTAGGCGTGGCCTATGAGGGAAGTTTAAGGGCTAAATTAATTTGATTAATAGAGAGGAAAAATCTAAATTGAAGGATAATTCAAGTTAAGAGAATTCGAGAGGAACGAGGACTTAGACCAGTACGGGGTGGAGAGTTTACCTTCTGATATTAGATGTGGAATAAAGGATACCCTTCGAGTGGTGAAAAATACTTGAGAAGGTACAGTAATAAACAAAGTTATAAATTATGGACTACGTAGAATATTCAAGATATAAATATACTACGTATAAGGCTTGTGATATGGAATGTGTGTATGCCCTATTGTTGTTATATATATATATATATATATATATATATATATATATATATATATATATATATATATATATATATATATATAGGTGGAGTGAATACCTATAACATGATTAAAGTAATAATACATTAATACGTGGGATATTCGGGATATAAAGATACTACACATGAGACTTGTGATATGTGATGTGCATATGCTCTATTGATATATACGTGGAGAAAATATCTATAACTTTATTTATTGTGTGTGAAATACCAACGCCGCTTGCTAACGAGTGGAGGTTGCGCGTTGTGAAAGATCAGTCCTTCAGGAGCCATCGGGTGGGATATTGATTCAGACAACTAGAGCATAGAACCTAGGTACTGACTATCTGTGAGAATGATAGTGATGACGGTCGTATGGGTGCGTAGGTATGTGCGTAGTCCATTGACATGGAACTATGTTCGCCTCCAATACTTGTGATTTGATATATAAGGCTCGTGAGAGAAGCAGAACCAATAAGCGAGAGATGTACCCGAACATGATAACAGAGTATGCATGCACCGTAGCTGTGCCTAGGGGTGTCGTACTAGTATTATATAATGCATGATAAATATATATACCTTTGATATGTTTTACAGTATGCACCGCAACTGAGTCTGGGAGGTGCCGTGTTATATATATATATATATATTATAAGTGTGAATATATATATACTTGTGATACTATCTACTGTGTGAAATTAGTAGACGAGAAAGATAGTGAAATCTGATTTGACTTATGTGAACACTTAATCCTAAAATTTAAAAAACCATACCCATCTTAAAGAGAAATGGATATATATTTAATAAATGTATTGCATGGAAATATGGGTGGATGCTATGAGTTATGGATAGCAGTCTTATGATTTCAAACTGGTTAGATGTGCGTATTTAAAATAAAATTAATCCGAATTTAGGGTCGAGGTAACATTTCGAACCAATGTATATGGAATAACTATTGGGGTCGGGGTAACATTACGAACCAATAGCACTTAATGTGTGATATAGGGATATAATAACAGAGTGTGTACTTATAATATATATGGTGTGTAAAATATATATACACAACTCGAATAATCTACTTATGTCTGCTAGTACAGAGACGAGATAATATGTATCTAAAGAACGATTAAATTACTAAAGAGTAATTAATAGGGAGCTTAGATAGTGTAAATTTATATAATGATGAAGCTACTAATGTGAATAGTAGGATGATAGTGAATATCTAAAATAAAGTTTAAGTAGAGAAACTTAAACGGTAAAGCTTAAACAATAACCTACGTAGAAAGGGTAACTGGGGTTTAATAATAACATAAGAGAGATGTTAATTATTAAGGGTATTCGATAGTGTACTGTATGGGCGGTATGGAGGAGTAGATTGATTTGGTTTTATTAGATGCTGGTTGCCTAATTAGATTGGCTATAATTGATTAGGTGGGGTTAAGTAGCAAACGTTAGGTGCGCATTATAGATGAGATATGAGTTCCACAAGGGAGTGTTCGCAACCTAACATGTGTATCTAATAACTGTTCATTTAAACTGTTATTTAAGTACTTTAAGTACTTGCTAAATATTTTAAAATGATTTTTACTTGGGCTCTGACCCGTACTTGCAAAACTTTTTCTTAAAACCTTGTAGGTGGATGATCTATTCTAGGGATGCGTAGCTGCAACACTTGTGGATGCTTGCAGGATTTGGACTTAGACGATTCAATTACTTCACTCCTACTATAGGGTGCGGCGCAGTATTTTATTCGGTCATGTTGTCCACAGTTATTTCATTTATGACGGTCAAACTTTTATTCAGGTTGGACTTTATATTGGATTTTGTAACCGATGGTTTATTCGGTATTATTTTATTTCAGTCTTTTATATTGTGGATGGATTTATATTACTATTGCATGGGATGTATTTATGTAATAATGTTTTGTTGTTGTTGATTGTTGAATAAAAAGATTAAAATTTTGACATCGATTTTTTGAATACTAGGTGGTTAGTAATGTTTTAAAAAGTTTTCGACAGTGATGCTAAGAATGAACCGGATGAGAAATCTGTTTTAATTGGATATAGGACTGATTACCCAATATTTAATTATGCAAGGTGTCACAAAAAATCTCCCAAATCAAATGTTTCCGGCTCACGAAAGTGCATGCGAGTAACACAACCATCCTCATCAAAAATATCAAAAAAAATTGTCCAATGCACAATCCAATTTCGTCTTTTCTATCATTCTTGCAATCAACTAACTTGGTAGGGGAGCTTTTATCGTTGATTTGACTCGATTGGAGGATTGAGGGATTAAGAATGATTGGATGAAGCAACCAATCTTGGACTAGTAGTCGGCAATCTTGAATTAAGCCTAGGGGTGAATCGGGGCGGAAATGTAAATTTTTTTATGATTGGGGTTTGAAAATTGGGTGGTGGGTTTTGGGATTCGGGTTGGGGGTGGAGGAATTTTGTAGAGTTGGAGGCTAGAATTTGTAAATTGTGGATTGGATTGTAAAATGGTAGGTGAAACCCTAGAAGTTTGTTGTCTTGGATCTTGAATGGAGGGTTTATGTAATGGATTTGGGTTTGAGGGGAAATTAGGGTTCAAGATTTGCGTTTTCGAGGTGGTGGATTTGGTGTAGAGGGTGGAGTAGGGCAGGGGTTCTGTGTAGGGATTTCTTAGGTTAGGGTTAGGGTTTTAAAAATGGATATAGATTTGTTGTTGTTATTGTACCCTCTCTTGCTCGTTTTTTAATCTCCTCTTTTAGTTGTTTAGATTTCTCGGGGGCCATTGAAGAGTAGTGCACGAATTTGATACAAACTACACCGATACACTAACACCAATCTGGAACTTCACCCGCTCTGATACCGATATGATGTAAACCACCCATCAAAAGGCTCCTAAAAATATCTAACACACAATTCTAGAGAGAAATACCCTTTTCTATATTCAAAATCAAGGTCTACCTCAAATGAGACTTACAAGTGGGTATTTAAAGGGGAGGAGTAGCTTAGGCTCCAAACTAAGGCACTAATTACAAAAATGCCATTACCACTCCTTACCTCTAAACAAGAAAGAAAAATACAATAACAAAATAAAAAAATGACTAAAATCCCTAAAATAGGGATCCATGTCCATCACATCTTATATAGTAAAAATCCAAGGCAATTTGATATGAAGATAGCCCGTAACGTGAGACTCCATCCTCAAGTGGCTTACTAATAATCTCTCAATTGGCCTGTGCTTTTCACCTTGAGAGTTCCAAAAGAAGTTAATAAGCCTAAAGAATTGACAATGCATATATGGGAATTGCACATAACATAGCTTGAATTCTAGCATAGCATTGTGCACTGATTGACATGACAAAAGTTCATAGCACTTTACTAAATTCATTATACCATCTACTGATTTATTGGCTCCATTGACAAAAGGGCGCATCTCATCAGCAAATAGAAAGTAGAAGATGGCCTATGTTAAATCCAGCATGAGAGGCTCTATAAGGCACGACCCTTGGTTGATTCAACAAAAAAATCATTTTTTTAAAGAAAACATCTTGAGCTAGGATAAAAAATATTGCAGGGGAGAGAGGATCCCCCACCTCACCCTCTAGAAGATTGGAAACCAATTTAAATTAAATAAAAAATGGATTATCGTGGTTATTAATGGTGGGACCTTTATCTGATAATCGTATGTAAGGTTTTGTTTGAGTAAACATCAGGTGTAAGGTTACTAAAAAGCAATCAAATAGTAAAAACAAATATAAAATGCTATTTTTACAACTTTTTGTACATACAAAATGGTGTGGCAGCCTGACATATAATAAATGAGGCCCACATTGCTAATGTTCGAGGAGTGCCTACACTTGGACCTTATTTATACAACGTTTTTATACAAACTGATGTGGCACCAATCAATAATCATGTGGAATCGCAGTTACAATGGTTGGCATTACTTTTCTCCTACATTAATTGGTATCACATCAGTTTTGTACAAAATAATTGTAATTAGTTATAATAAGCCTAGCATTGTCCCTAATGTTTTGTGCTTTTTTCCTCCACTCACTGACTGCCATGTTAGTTTCTCTAAAAAGTTTGTACGAAGGAGGCTATAAGTTTAGCATTACTCAACACAAAATTACAGAGTTTGGTTTAAAGAGACTAAAAACACACCATCTATTTCTTCTTGAGAAGGAACAATCAATTTACGACTTTCTTGTTGCTCAATTGTTTCCTGAATAGAGAATTATAGAATTGTCAAACGACATAAATTTAGTTTAACACAATGTGAGCTAATTATGTAGTATCAGGAATTACATCAACATACCATAAAAGAGAGATAAATGAATGGAAAATCGTAATTACTAATCAATTGTATAGCAGGAGTGAAGAAGACATATCTATATAATAAATTAGGTCACTCTCAGACTTAAGTTCCCAACTGGTGGCCACGATTCAATGTAGCTGATCCAACAATCCGAAATGCTTCGAGAAGACAATGACATTTTAAAAAGTAACACTTACAAATTGGGTATTATTATTAAAAATGGTTAGCTGCCGAATGTGATTGGATAATGTATATGCCCACCGAATATTTAAGGATGGGGGGTGGGGATTTGAAATTTGAAAATTTCACAATTTGGAATCTGAAAATTTCACACCTTGAAAAAAACTCTTACACACTCACTCACCACACCTCACATCATTCAAGATCTTCCTCTCACCAGTTGCCACCGACCGGGCTATAATCTCTCTTTAATTTATTTTACGCCAACTAAATTGCAACACCGCCTACACGACCCAAATTCACGCCTAAAAAATCAAACATGCGTCTTATTCCTCCACATCTCTCCACCGCCGTCCACAATCGCCAAACCATCTACATCAAACTCTCTACCAAGACAGGTAGGAGGTAACTATTATATTCTGTGTTTGATGCTTTAAATTGATGATTCTAACACACACACATACAAATACACACAAATACAAACACACTTCCCATGCCACCTTCAGTCCCTCAATTTCAGTGGTGGTTAAAACTAAGATTTGGCATTTCCACTATTTATCAATATGTGCGCCCGTATTATGTTTTATATTGCCTCAATTTACATTTTATGTTTCCGGGTTGTTATCTAATTCACTTTCTTTTGTGCACTATAATAGTTTTCAATATAATTTGGCAACTTTTTCAGAGGGATTTAGTAATTTTTTCAAAGGGATATGATATCTTTTTCAAAGGGATTTGATATTTACAAGGGAGATTTTTAGCGACTCTAAATGGCCTAACATTCACTATTGGATCACTTATTTTATAGTTTAGTTGAAAAGTGTTGCCGGCTATTCTCTTCATGGTTGTTTCTCTCTTTGTTTTATTTAATGATTTATAGCATTGTTGTTTAAGGCGCAAGGCGCACCCAGGCGCAAAGGTGTCTCTGGAGCCAAATTGAAGCTAGGCGCACTTTTAAAAGAAAAATCCAAAAAAAAAAATTAAAGCAATATATTGATGTTATAATATATGAAATATACTATAAAAACAGAAAAAATATGCAACAATACAAAAACTAATTTAAATTCAGCAAACAATATAAAATATACTATAAAAACAGAAAAAATATGCAAAACAGTAATTAAATTGAAATTGCAAAATAGTAAACAATATTTTTAAAATAGTAATTAAATTGAAAATAGTAATTAAATTGCAAAATAATAATTAAATGATGTTATATTTAAATTGCAAAACAGTAATTAGTTAAATAGAAAAACAGTTTACAAAAAATACTTAAAAAAGTCATTCTGTTTTTTTCTTTCTTTTTATTATATTTCAACTGATATTTTTTCTTTTTTGCGAAAAATAAAAAAAAAAGTTAGAAAATGGAAGAAAAAAGAGGCAGGAAAGGGAAAAGGCAGAAAAAAGTGGCCAGAAAAAGAAAAAAGAAGGAAAAATAAATAAAAAAATCAGAGAATACATTAAGAGAAGAAATGGGCCGAAAAAAGAAAAAAAGAAAGAACACAGAAAAAAGAAAAGAAAATAGAAAAAAATGGATCCTTTGAAAAGAGCAGACGTTGAGAAAGAATAGCTGCCGAAGAAAGCACAGAGCAGCTGGAGAAGAACAGAGAAGACGGAATAGAGATAGAGAAGAGCTGCCGGAGTTTGGAGGATTTTGTGAGACTAGGGCTTTTCTTTTTTTGATATTTCAGTTACGTTTTGTTAAAAAAAGGTGCGTTTATGTTTAAAAAATAAGGGAACCGAGTTTTTACCAACAAAAATGCGATGAGACACCTGTTTAAAAAAAAAGGGGGGGGGGGGGGGGAAACAGAAGAAGCGCGCCTGGGCGAGCGCCTCGTGCCTGCTGCCCATAGGCGTGCACCTAAGTAAATGCACCTCCCCTAACCCCCCCTCAGGCGCCCACCCTACACCTTAGTGCGCCTAGGCGCGCCTTTAACAACTATGATTTATAGAAATGTTACTTTTGTCCAGTGAATCTTTCATTCAAGGTTAAGGATTTGATAGAAATGTATTGAAATTGGTAGGTATTGGGAAGGTTAAAGCAATGTCACTTAGTGGACCTCTTCATCCATCCCGCTGACCGTATATGCCCGAAAGAACTTAAAGAGCAAAATACCCTTTATGGTCTCTTTTTCTTCTAACATATGTTAATGGAACTGTCTAATCCTTTCTTTAGGTTTGGGATGTTGTGTTATGAAGTTTGATAGTTAAAAAAAGTGGGCATTAGTCAGTTATGTTAATGTAATTGTAATAAATTATTTCCTTTAATTCCCCATCTAATTTGTGAAGCTTACTGGTTATGAGATTTTAAGTGTCAAAATAAAGTTTTACATTGTCTTATAGGTGTCGCTGAAAAGATTCCCTGTAAATTTTGGGGTTGACAAAAAACTCTTCTCAACTTCTTTTATATTGATGAAGTTGTAGGTCACGCCAAGATGTGAGCCGCGGGAACAAACCGTGAGCGGGATGATCTCATAGTGGAGAAGGTCAAGTTAAAAAAGATAATATTCATTCACTAAGGTTGAATTTGTGCCTAAATATGGAAATGTTTTCTTGAAGATACTATTTTGTTGTTTGGGTCTTGAATACTCGGTACGGTACTAATTTTTTAAATATCAATAGTATACTATTAATTGACAGGAGGAAAATGTCCCACTTGCTCATTCTCAGTTCAACACCAGCAAGACTAATTTTACCTTATTTACTATTTGGATGATAGCCCGTTTGATGATCGAATGTAATTGTTAAAACGACTATAGTAATGGAGCACCATATCGAAATTGTTAAAATGAGACAATCATTGCACTAATTAAATTACTAGTTTCAACATTCACATAATTTATAAATATGATATTATAATCATCACTAAAAAGTGAACTCAAATCGCAGCCCATCAAACTGTTTAAACAAAAAAGTTATACGCTTCACAACAAAAATATATTAGTGGAATAATTTCAAGAAAAAAAAATGGGTGTCACATAAATTATTATCAAT
Organism: Sambucus nigra; assembly: GCA_949130495.1. Lineage (NCBI taxonomy): Eukaryota > Viridiplantae > Streptophyta > Magnoliopsida > Dipsacales > Adoxaceae > Sambucus > Sambucus nigra. Next base: position 19,024,734 of record OX422224.1, read on the forward strand.
AACATTTTTCAAAATTGTATCAATAACTAATTAAGTGTTGCTTTCAAAAAATTCCAAATTTTTCAGAAATATAAAATCTAAATCAATACAAAAGTGTATTTTATTCAGAGAATCAAATTAGTGTGCAACCCCACCCCCCACGACCACCCAACCAAAAAAAAATATTTACTAAGGTAAAGCAGAAAATTTTTCATAAAAAAAACTTCAACAATAAAGAGTTTTTTATATAATAAATTAAAAAAAAATAATTTTAGAAAATGAAATGAACAATTAATTATGTAGTTTCGAAAAAAAAATGTGTTGAACAAATATAGCTTCGGAAAGAATAAAAATAGGATTATTCGGGGTTTGAACCCAATTAATTGTTTGTAATTGAGGTTCAGTCCGGTAATTTTCATTTCTTTTCATTTCTTGGGGCCTGGCCCCAAACTTATTTTTAGCAACGTAAAAAGTGCCACAAAAATTTTATCAACCATTTCGGCAGCCCCCTCTACCCACCCTCACCACCACCAGCCGTTCACCCCCCTCTAGCCATCCTCTTTACGTCATCCCCATCCTCCAACCCCCACCTACCATCAATTCTAGTCGAGAAAAACACATTGACGCTCCACCAACCCCCACTCACCATTGATTCCATCCATACCTTAACTTGAAAACTAAAGAAATTCGCAAAACTCTGTTGTAATGAAACCCTTATTTTGGTGGTAGTATGTTGGGAGTGGAGGTGGTGGTGGTTCCTGGTTAAGGCGGGGTTGATGGTGTGTAGGGTGGGAATGATGGAGAGGGGGGGGGGGGGGGGGGGGGAGGGGGGGCTTGCTGAGGGAAACGATTGTGTTTTTTTTTTCTCTTTTAGTTTTTTTTTTTATTTTTTTTTCATTTTTCAAATTGTCTTTATTTTTTTCATTTTTGTAATTTTTTTAATTATCTAATGTTTTTGAATACTTTTCACAATCATCTCCCTCAGCAGTGCCTAAGCGGGGAGTAGGTGGCAGAGCGATGTCTGCCGCTAGGCACAACCTCAGCTAGGCCATACGTGGGGATTTTTATAACACTGTTGCCTGGTTTTGAGTTTTAGATGTGATACTAAACTTGTGGTTACTTGCATCTCAACTAAAAAAAAATAAGACACATATAGAGGAGCAACACAATAAAAGCATACTGACATAATGGAGAGAAAGTAATCTGATCCTTTCATTTTGTTCTTATGTTACAAACCAGGATCTAAAGTTACCCAAAGTGAAATAAACACCTTGGTTTAATAACTTCTTTCCTTTTCTTTTTTTGTATGTGTGTACAGGATGGGGGGGGGGGGGGGGGGGGGGACTAGATGGGCAAACCTAATAGTTTCAGTCTACCTTTGGTGTTGGAGCTTCCATTCTCTTCCAAGACAACCAATGTATCCATTCAACTATCATGGTAAAATCATAAACAGATGTTAAGGAAGTGAAATGAATATTTGCAAAAGATGTTTTCTTAAAAATATCTATTTGATGTGGCTATCTGTAGTAAGCATGTTTAGGTAACAAATTGTACGTAAAAGGGTGATTACATATATATATAAATTATATATGAGAAGGGGGGAAGTCCTTGGTTTTGAGGACCCGTGAAATTGGAGCTAAAAGCAAAATTTGTGTGATTAAGCTTACCTAGAATAAAGATTTCCGCATCATCTCTAAATACCACCCATCTTTCCCCCGACACTAATACATCAAGAAAAATCATATGTTATACTTGTGTGAGAAATAACATAACACGGCATTCACATAAATTACAAAAACTGCAAGAATCCTCTCATCAATTTCACAAGCATTCTAGACCAACTTGGAATTGTTTCAGTCCACGTTCAACAGGTTCCATAGAGGGAAAAGGTATCATTTCAACAATTAGATTAATAGAGATAAGATCGTATTCATAGCGATAGTCGAGATGGAAAAAACATTTGCAATGTTGAATAGAAGTGTATGACAATATTACTAGACTAGTCGAAATGTGGCCGAACTATTTGAACTTTGTCTACAGGCATCGAGAGCCGTATTAGGCATAAAAATTTCAAGAACTATTGATGTATGAATATACTTTTGCACCATATATTTGTAACACCCAGTATTTTTAAAGCTTTTAAATTATACCTGTGCACGTAAATCAATTAAATTAAAAAGAAAAATCGGACATAAATTTATATTAATTAGCGTGTAAAAAGGATTAATATTTATGTATGTGTATATTACTTGTGTGATAATGCATTAAAAATATGTTACGTCGTCGGTGAGTTAATACTGCGGGTTATCGGTATTTTATTCGGAACACAGGGGTTAAGTCATGTCAGATGTGAAAATACAAGTAAATGGAATTTGAGGTTAGGTAACTCGGATGGGGATTTTGAGTGTGCCGATGGTTCGGAGTGGGCCAAAATAGGTACCCGGAGGGTTATAGATGGGTCCCAGAAGCTTTATAGACTAAATATACATCATAAGGGGCATTCAAGTCATTTTAACAATTAGGCCTACATTTAGTCCAAAATTATAACCTTTAATTAAAGTATTGAATGAAGGTAGGTGGGAATAACCTCCATTAAACACTTCGGGGCTGCTAGGGTTTGTGAGGAGCAAGAGGAGAAGTGAAGGGAAAGGGTAGAAGAAGATCTCTGAATTTGAATCTCAAGCTCTCAACTTGTAGATCGGAACAAGAGGAATCCAATTAGCACAAGAAATTTCATAAAACCTCAACCTTAAAGGCATTTACTTGCTTTGATACTTTTTGTAGTTAGATGCATTCATGTTCATGCTTTATATGAAGAACATGCATAAAGAATGAGTTTGTCTTGGGATTTCGAATTAAATCTGGGTTTTTATGGCTTCAACTAGTTAAGGAATAGATTTCCTTGTGTTAATATAGTTGATCTTATATAATTCTCTGAGGAAGATGAAATCTTGAAAGGATTAATGAAGAAGATGAACTAATTCTTGAAGTCTAGGGTTTTTGATAAATGATTAAGGATTTGGTAGACCTTGGAATGATTTGGACTTGTTTTAAAAGGATTCTTATGTTGGAAATGATATAATTGCGTTTATAAATGACTTAGACATCTTAGATAGGGGTTTGGGTTAGGATATGAACCTTTGGACTGAAGATGGATATGAAAACTTGTCATGAAAACAAAATTTGGGCAATCTGTCGACTTTCGAATCAATTCAGTTTAAAGGTGGCGAATCGATTCGGTAAGGCGAATCAATTCGACTTGTTAAGCAAATCGATTCGATTGGCTTGAAAACACTAGTTTGTTGTTTTGATATATGTTTGAAGTCGACTTTGATATAGGAATTTGACTTTGGTTTCGGCAATGATAATTGGCTTCAGGGAATTCCGAGTAGGGGTTAGAATCTGTGATAGACTAACCAGGAAGGTGCTTCAAGTAAAATATTTGTGTAGATTTCTAAGTATATGTTTACAGTGTTGTATATATACGTATTTGATTATCTATGTGTATAAGTAGTTGTAGTTAGTGTATGGCTACATCGTTTATAAAGTAATATGAAAACTTTTAGTGATAGCTAATGTATTAGCTATGTATTATATGGTATGTATCTTATGAGCGATATAGTTGGGCTAAGAGATTAGCGGAATATAAGGTTGAGTTGTTTAGACTAGTTAGGCAGGGTAGCATAACTAGGGGTAATTAAAGGAACTTGTTAAGTGCACACTATAACTGAGGGGTAAGGATCAACCCATGTGAGTGCCATGCTAAACTAACATGAATAATTGACAGTACTTATTTACCATTGTAATTAAGTACTTGCAAACTATATTTCAAATGTTTTTGGGCACTGACCCGTATCAAAATATTTTCAAAACATTTTAGGTGAGGGGTGAGGGTGAACCCATGTGAGTGCCATGCTAAACTAACATCAATAATTGACACAACTTATTTACCACTGTAATTAAATACTTGTGACGCGACTAAGAATTTGTCTCAAAAATGAGTTTTCTCTAGGCTCAAGTGCAAGCATGTCGCTCAAGTATAAACCCGGTAAGTCGGGATCGTATCCACAAGGATCGAAATTGCCAAATAGTAATAGGGGAAGTTATTAAATCTTGAAATGATTTCTCAAAATAAATATAAAAAGATGATTAATGATTGGGAAAATTTCTAGTAAAATAAAAATTTTACTTAAGAAAAACAAACTGAAAATTACGAAAAACTTAGATCTGACAAATGGGAGAAAATAGGGTAGGGTACAATCCCTCAAACCTTAACAAATTACCCTATAGAATACGAGAATTGTAAATTAAAATTCTTAACTAGATCCAGTCTTTATAAATTCTAAGCATTACATATATGAGGGATCTAGCCCACATCATATGAAATCAAAGATAGATATAAAGCGGTGAATGATAAGTTATACTCGCAAAGCGTTCTTAAACATCTCAAGTACCTAGGGCAAGAGAGATTAAAAGATTGACAATGTTTGTTTGATTTTCATTCACGATTAAATCAATATTTTAATTTATCCTCTATTTTCTACATAAATAATTTTCCTTGGATTGAGTTCATGTACCCCAACCCTTGGGAATTTAGCTACACATGATTTGGTTAAAGAACAACTTCACACACAAAATTATGAATCTACAAGACATTGTAAATGATTTGCAAATAATAAAACAAGAGAATGAAATGAGTTTACTTGAATTCAGCAACAAAAACGGAATTGGAATACATAAATTCTTACAATCTAGGGTTCATGAAAACTCTTGAAGAAATTGGAAACTAACCCTAGAAATTGCCCTAGAATTCAACCTCTAATTCACCATAAAAATGCAACCTCCTAAAGTGATGTAGGTCATGGGCTTTTATAGCACGAATTAACCACGAAATTGACAACCCAAATTGCTTGTGGCACAAGTTTCACCATCTATGAACGCCAAAAAACTGCACAATAAATGTCAGGATTTCACATGACCGGACCGGTCCGGATTACCCTCGGATCGGTCCGATATCCACCGGATCGGTTCTTTTTTTATACTACCGGATCGGTCCGGTCCTCATCGTATCGGTTCTTTTTCCATCGGTTTGCCATCCATCCGGGGTTTACTGGACTTGATTATTTCGGATCGGTCCGATTCCCAACCGGATCGGTCCGATTTTCTTCTACTTTGACTTTTTCCCTTCAACTTTGAATGGCCATAACTTTTGATCTAGAACTCTGATTTGTGTGTCGTTTCTTCCTATGCTCTTGTGAACTCATGCTCTTCAACGTCTCTTTTGGTGTCGATTTCGAATTCTGATTAGAACTTTACGCTTTTGCCCTTTGACTTTCTTCCTTTCATCTTCTCTTTTCTTCTGGTTTCTTTCTTGCATTCCATTCCTGAAAACTTCATCAAAAATACACGAAAACTTGGGAAAATTGTTAGAAACAGACAATGGAGTGATATGGACTAAAAATGATTCAATTACCTTGTTCTAGATATTAAAATCACTAACTTAAGGGGCTAAATTCAGAAGAATTTACGCTTGGTCAACTTGCAAACTATTTTTCAAATATTTTGGGCACTAACCCGTATCAAAATACTTTTAAAACATTTTAAGTGCTCAGCTATAGGGGCACCACGGATAGCGGTCTCACTCTAGTTAGTCATTGTTGCGGCAGTTGTGGATTCCTACAGGATTTGCTTAGCCGCCTCATTTTCCATCATTCTCTTTATCTAGCATTCTAGTTTAGTATTTTCATTTGGGCGTGTTGCTCGCAGATAGATGGAATCTTATTAGACTTATTTATTTTATCATCTTTACTTTTGGGATGATTTTGCTATTATTTTATTGGAGATTCTATTCGGTTTATTTATTTATTTATGCTTTCGGTTCTTTTTTTTTACCATTGTTGCAGTTGTGGATGTGGTGTAATGGATTTTATATTGCGTGTTTAAAAAGATTTAAAATTTGACACCGGGATAATTAGGTTATTAGTTAATTAATTAATTTTTGACAACGATGCTAAGAAAGAAATCAGATATGATTCCCATTTAATTTAGCAAAGGTATGATCTACAGGTATTAGAATAGGCAGGGTGTGACAGGTAGTATCACATCATCAAATTCTAGTGTCCCTGGTATCTGTGCGGACTTACCGCATTTCAAACGTAGTGTTATTTGACATACAATCCTATGACTAGGATTGTTGCATTCTCATTTACACATTTATGTTCTTTAGCTACATTGTTTTATTTGAACTGTGAACTTATACGAATTCAATTTGGTTTCAGATGCAAAATAGTCGAAGAGGACAGCCGAGGAGGGGCTGCCAAGGAGGCTTGGCATGAGCCAAAGCCACATCCGTAGTCGGCCAAGGGATAATGACCATAGATAAGGTCGTAACCATAGTCGCTCAGGAAATTAATGCTTCCATGACATCATCTGCCAAGCACATGACACAAGCATCACCACAACCACCAGTGGTGATGCCCGATGAGACACGTGTTGCCTTCGGCCTGGGACAGAGTCAGGGAGGCATTTCAGAAGAGCCATCCGCACGAATTTCAAGGTAGCGCTGATGTTGTAGTCGCATGCCAATGGAAGAAAGACATCTAGAGGCATCTTCGCATGGTTGAATGTAGCAACATCCAAAAGCAGGTGTTGGACAGATTCAAACTAGTTGGGGTCGCATTACATATAAAGACGATCCACGAGTTTTGGGTGGTTCGACCACAAATTCTATCCTTAAAGCCATTCAAACGGAGATGGGGAGGAAGTTCCTCGACAGGAAGGACTGACAGGGGCCGAGTATGAGGAGGAATTTACCCGACTGGCAAACTTTGTGCCAAATAAGGTAGATACTAGGGAGAAAAAGGTGTTACGGTTCACAAAAGGGATTACCTGGAAGACCCGACAACATTTTTTGGGTAATCCATCATTGAGGGTGTATGTTGATGTCATCAATTTCGCTCTTCTTCACTGCTAGGATCATCACTTCCTGAAGGGGCAATGGTAGATATTGGGGGTAGTAGTCTAGTGGGCGCACCTCAAGGTAGGCAGCTTGAGCGGGATAGGGGGAATCGACAAAGCGATTTATATTTGGAGTGTTCAGACATGGAGATAGCGGATTCAGGCAAGACTAGCAGGGCCGCTAGCCTTTCCCTCGAGGCCAACAAGGTCAAGGGAATAATGGGAGTGGCCATCAGACCAGTGACCGGGACAACCTCGTCAGGGCTAGAGGGAGAGACTTTGTGCATAGGTGCTTCGTTTGTGGCGATCAAGGTCACCGATGACGAGATTTCCCAAACATGGTCAAAGAAAAGCATCAAGGCCCACACTGGGGACTACAGAGACCACTATTTTCTGCACCACTCGCACCATCAGCAATACCAGCAGTTCCGACAGCCCCACAGCTGTATGGGCAGTTGCAGTATGGGCACGTGTATAACATCCATAACTCAATAGTTCCACAGGGGCCACCAGAAGTAGAGGGTATTTTCCTTATTCACGAGCATATGGGTCCTATTTTATTTGATACCAGGGTAACTCATTCATTTGTTGCTACTTGATTTGCATGTGTGACAAGGTTAATAGATATGGCTTATAGTATTATTATGTGTGTTGACCCACCTTAGTGTAGCGGGACACTAATTCATTCTATCTGTAGAGGAGTGGGTATAGATATAGGGAGGTTTTGTCTAGCCGTTGATTTACTTATGTTGGATATGTCGAAGTACGCCATTTTAGGCATGGGGTAGTTGACAAGTTATAAAATTATAGTGGATTGGTTTCATAGGACTATTGTGTTCTCCATACCAGGGCAAAAGATGTTTTTAAGGAGGAGACCTCAAAAGTAGTTGTGAAATCGTTAGATTTGATCCTAGTGGTGAGGGAATTTGCTGACATTTTAAGGAGATACCTAGATTACCATCGAATCACGAGATTGAGTTCATTATTGCTCTAGCACCGGGCACTACACCAATAGCTTGTGCGCCTAATCGTTTGGTGCCAATGGAAATGAGAGAGTTGAGGGACTAGATTAAGCAGCTTTTAGGACAGGGCTTCATTCGCACAAGTACGTCACCGTAGGGTGGGTGCTCCAATTCTATTCGTGATTAAGAGAGATGGGTCCCTAAGATTGTGCATTGACCATAAAGAGTCAAAAGAGGTCAGGATCCGGAATAAGTACTCGTTGCCCCGAAACGATGACCTATTTGACCAACTGAGAGGCGCAGTCTACTTCTCAAAGATGGACTTGAGGTCATGCACTAGATACGTATCATCAAGGAGAAAAACTTCCCTAAAATTGCATTTCTAACGAGGTATGGGTTTTACGAGTTTAGGGTTATGTCATTCGGACTAACCAATGCACCGTTTTAGAGATTTCTTAGATCAATCTGTCATCGTCTTCATAAATGACATCTTAATTTATTCTCAAATAAAGGGGGAGCCACGCAGAGTATCTACATATGGTCCTACAGACTTTGCGGGACCATCATTTGTATGCTATGTTCGAGACATGCGGGTTTTGGCTACGAGAGGTGCAATTCTTGGGCCACATTTTTTCAAATAGAGGGATTTAAGTGAACCCGAATAAGGTTCAGCGGTGAGAGAGTGGGGACAGTCCATGACACCGACAGAGGTTCGCAGCTTTTTGAGTTTAGTCGGGTATTATCATCTTTTCATTATAGGGTTCTCAAAGATTGCGGATCCATTGACGAACTTGACTCGCAAGGGGGTGTCACTTGTTTGGGATGATCGTTAAAGGATAAATTAACCTCGGCACCGGTACTCGCATTGCCTAGGGCGAGACTGAAGTAACTTGTTTATACATTTGCGTCCTTACAGGGGCTTAGGGGTGTATTACAACAATAAGACCAGATTATAGCTTATCAAAAACTCCTTTTAAAACTCTTCTCAAAACCCTTCTCAAAATTCTTCTCAAGACACTTTTCTAAAACTATTCTATAAAACTCTTAAAGAGAAAATATCTTCTCTCCTAAAGAAGCCCCCCCTTAAAATGTAAAGGGGTGAAGGTTATTTATAACAAAAACCAACCCTAAGTGGGATGTCACAAGTCAAATATATTGTGGAGACATGTGGTGATACATGAATAATACACAAATACGAGCGATATGTGGGACGCGCATAATAATGCCCTGATCGCATAAACATATGGACTTTTATCAATATTAATCATCTCTAATCTCATTTAATAATTAGATCAGAGGCTTATCATTAAGACCCTCTTACATTTAAACGTAAGAGGGTAGTTTAAAGGGGAAATACCGAATTTGGATACGTATTTGACTTGAGCAACTTCGGTTTATATCTCATTTACATGATATATATCGATCTCGTATCTCATATTTTAGGCTTTGATCCTATGCGTTATTCCAAAGGACATCGTGATCATTCATGTGAATGATATACAATGAGTTTATTAGGCTTCCCTAGATTGGTTTGGAGGACTATCTTGGGGTTGCCCCCATCCCCCTTTAAACAAACATACATCCACGATTTTAGTATGGTTGTTTGTAAATCTGCTTTGGTAAAAGTATTATCATGAACACATAACAACTACCTTATCATTCCCATTCATTATTCTCAGCAAAGCTATTTGGAAGTATATTATGGTCCCATAGTAACAACATCAATCATTCTCAACCAAGCTTGGTGGAAGTATTATTATGGTTACATAATAACTGCCTCATTGTCCTCGATTAAGCTTTTCATGCATGCACATGTTATTGACTTGTCCAGATCACGACGAGTTATTTCTAAAAAATATAACGCCCGCTTAACGATTCATCGGGATCATAATGAGATATTTCTAACAAAAATAATGCCTACTTGGTGACTTGTCCAGATCAAGATGAGATTTTTCTAAAAAATATAGCGTCTGCTCGGCGACTCGTCCAGATCATAGCGAGATAAAAAATTAAGGCCAACTTGGCAACTCGACCAGATCACAATGAGATTTTTCCAAAAAATATAACGCTTGTTTGGTGACATGTCCGGATCACGACGAGATGTTTCTAAAAAATATAGCGCATGATTGGCATCTTTTGTTGTATAATAAACTGTTGAGGGAGACTTACCATAATTTTCTTTAAATAATCTAAGAGTTTTGCAAACGGTGTCTCTGATTCATCTTTTTATAAGTTATGAAGTTTCACGGAGGGTCGTTTTCCCCCTGCCCCGTAGTGGATTGAAAAATAATGTTGCCCAAACTAACGCTTTGTAAGGTATATCACTATATATTGCGACTTCGATAATTTTGATTCTGAACTTTCTTTGAGGATGTTATGTCGAGCACAAATTATCGGGAACAAAATCAAGGTTATTCAACGATCTCTACTACTTTAACTGTGAAGGTTGATCAATATAACCTTGTCGCAAAGGTTTACATCATAATATCCATTTTTCCCCTTTATATTATTTTTATCTCAACATAAAATGAAATATATTGAATATATCCTTAACAATGCCAACCCAAAAAAAATGAAAGCAACCTAATAATTACATTTCATGGGGTTTATCTCAAACTTTCATAACTTTGAATAACTTTGAACAATTGATTGATGTTTACATGACTGGATCTCTACTCATTGAGAGGCCTCTGCAAAATAATAAAACTCTCTAACACAATAATATAACATTGCAAATGGTTAGCAAAACTCATGAAATATCCAGGTGCAATTCTCACAATACCCCTTTTATGTTATGTTATTTTATTTGGTGTAATGAAAAAAATGAATTCCGGGGATATTTTTGTAATGACTCAGCCACCCATACAAGTAGGTGTATCATGCACAATTTAGTGTCGTTTAAGCACATGCTTTATCAAATTCGAGAGTCTGTACAAATATCAAGGTGAATTCTCAAGTTCTTTCGTGAATGATTCATAACGTATGAATATGATGTACAAATACAGATTAATATTTGCAAATGTCATAAAATACTCAGACGAAGCTTCCTTATGCTTCTTGCATCTTAGTTAAAATAAAGTAAAATTATATACTAGATTTTATGCTTTTATAGAGCTTCTCAAATCATCTGCGTAACTCGTGGAACTATCATATCAATTAGGGTAATACCCATATGGGTATGGCAGTGGTACATATAAATACTTTCTCATAGTGAAAAAATCACGTATGCACACGTTCTTACGTGTTTGAGATGTTTGAAACAAAGATAAAATACTATCGCAAGGACATATATCCGATTCATTTTACAAGCTTACTCTGTTCATTATGGACAACATAAATATGGTTTTGCATAATCTAGGTGTGTCACATGGTTTCAAGTTATCAGTGCATTCTCTTTTCGCATGTCATATCATAATAAAGGAAGCGCGTGTACTTCGTATATATGGTGGAAGAAACATATAAATTGTACAGATGTAAATATCCAACACACTTTTGCAACAAGCTTCATAATAAAGGGTGAAATCAAGCTCTTGAAAAAGATGTAAATTGGAATTTGAATATCTGTTGGGTCGAATTTTCTGTTCCGGAGATTTCGGGGTGAAATCAAAGGAGTTGGGTTAAAAACGATGAAAGAGGTATATATGAGCTAAATATCATATGAGTTGCGGCGTAAACTACACGTCAATGGCTTAAAAGAAATACCAAACCCTAATTTTAGAGAGAGAATTAAATGATTTCTTATATTTCAAAATGGGGGACCCCTCAAATGAGAAATAAAATGGGGTATTTAAAGGGGAATAGTAGCTTAGGCTCTAAGCTAATGTCTTAATTACAAAAATACCCTTACTAGCCTTTTGTTACTCCTACCTCTAAAAACTAAAGTAAAAAGAAATACAATGACATAATAAAAGAAAAGAAAATACCAAAAATAATATAAAATGCAGTAAAGCCCTAAAAAGGGTTCATTTCCATCATTCTCCCCCTCCCCTTAAGACCAAACTTGTCCCCGAGGGCTAAAAAAAATTGGGTACTTATGCGAAAATTCAAAAACAAAAGTGTCAAAAACTTGTGGGTGCCAAAAAATAATTTTTGAAACTTGAGGAGTGCATATCCCACAAATCTTGGTCTTCAATTCATCTTCTTCTTCTTCTTCTTCTCTTTTTGTCTCTCTTTTTCTCCCAAACAATCACTGGATTCCTTCTCAAGGGTCAAAAACCAGTGTTTTGGGGCATCTAAATGGATTTAGGTTTGGATTTGCTACCCCAAATAGAGTTTGGACACAAATAGGGTAAAACCTTAGGAGTTAGCTGCCCTGAAGGGCAGGAGAAGGCTGTCCGGGATAAAAAAAAATGGGCGTGCGATGGTGCTGGGGCTGATCGGGGGCAAACGTAATTGGATTGGAGATTGGGGTTGGGTTTCGGAGCAGCGAGGAGGGGGAGGGGAAGGGTCTGAAGAGAGGCGACTTTGGCCGTCGGATGGCAGGTGGGGTGGAGCATTGATGTTGGGGGCTACCAGAGGTGGTGTGGGGTGGACTGCGGCGGCATGAGAAGGATTTGTGGCACCGGGCAACCGCTGTGAGGGATCGGCTAAGGCAGCAGGGTATGGGTGAGGTTGTGGGGGTTAGCGGCTAGGGTTTGAGGGTCTTTTTGGGTTGGGGCCACCATAGGAGTTGGTTTTAGCCCTAGGTAAAAAAAAGTTGGGTTAGTTGTTGATTTAACACCTGAATCCTCTCTCGCAACTCTTGATTCTCTTTTTGTTGTTGCTTGGATCTTTTAGGGAGGCATTGAATAGTATTTTACAATTTTGATACTACGCACCAATACACCAATCGGACAACGACACCTCGCTCTGCTACTAATTTGACGTAAACTACACGTCAACGGCTTATAAGAAATACCAAACCCTACCTTTAGAGGGAGAATGAAATGATTTCTTATATTTCAAAATGGAGGACCCCTCAAATGGGAGAAAAGGATGTATTTAAAGGGAAATAGTAGCTCAAGCTCTAAGTTAATGTCTTAATTACACAAATGCCCTTACTAGCCTTTTGCTACTCCTACCTCTACATACTAAAGCAAAAAGAAATACAATGACATATTAAAATAAAAGAAAATACCAAAAATAAAATAAAATGCAATAAAGTCACATTCCTATAATAAGAAATAACACATCATAGACAACAAACTTTGCACGTTGAGCCATTTTTTATTGCGAATAATTATATCATATCACCTTTCATGTGTTTGAGTATGATCTCTAAAATGTCCTGGTGTCCATGCACGTAAGTTTAAGACTCATATGTGTGAGATGAGTCCCATTGTGGGTAAATATTTAAGGCATGTGACCTCCGACAGTGCCAGTGATATGACATCCAAATGATGCATTACAACGAACATATTGCTCAAGTCAAGTGAGGTGATATGTGAACCCCACTATTACGTGGTATGTGTCCAGGTTATGTAGATCATGAGTGTGCCTTATTATAGACATTCTTAATATATGAGTACAGGATGTGTAGTTCATAAGAGTGTCTTATTATAGACGGTCATTAAGAACGACGGATTGTTGTGTGACAACAGTAGCTGGGGGTTCGGTCGAGTGCCCTGTGAGTTATTGAATGTTTTAGCTTGTGAACAAGATGATTGTCCTATTGTTGATGGTGTACTTCTTTTGTGATATTGAAATAGGGTATTGTTTTGTTGTATAATGTATGACAATATTGTGTGCTAGTTGTGTGGTATAGTATATATGTGATTTTGTGTGGTTCGGTGACCATTAGATATTGGTAACCAGTTGACCTAAAATGGAGTTTATCAGAAGGGTTTCCCTGTTTGGATTATTCGCTCCATGCATGAGGTTTAGTTTCAGTTGGTAGATAATGTGGTACTGTGACATCTTAGGATTATGTGTTAACTGGGGTAGTGTTAAGGAGATGTATGGTTTGGGGTTACCTTGCTAGCTAGTGTGAGTTGCTAGGCATGATGGTTTGAGGTTAGAATATCCTACGAATCATTTGTAAGATTATAACATAACTACATTAATGAGATTACTTGAAATAAGCCTTGTGGTTATTCCTTTTGTAGAAATGACGACTTATTCGTGTGATATTCTTTTGAGAACTCTGAGCTAGGAAAATGGCATGTCGTTTACTTTCATTTCATATATTCATTGTTAAGACTAAAGATAGTTTCTTGCATGGGTGTTTACCCACCTATTGTTGAACATTTTTTTCAAGTCTTTCGCGATAGCAGCAACAGGATTGATTCTATAATTATTTTTGGGATTTATCTCTAATTATTCATCTTGACAACTTTTCTAGAGATGTGGATGTTGGGAGTGTGGACTCTCAGTTGTTTATTCTTTACTAAGTTATAATTAACAGAGGTGTATTGATTTTATTCATTCATTTATGTATTAATGAAGAGTTGGAGTTAATTGTATCACAGACTTTTCAATCATAGTTTATTGCAACTCAGTTTATTCCGTGGTATCAGATTTTATTATGATATACTTGTTGGACCACTTTATATTACTTCAGTTCGCTTTGGCACTTGTGGATATTGGTTTAAATTTATTGGCATCTTGTATGGTTTGAGATATCAATATGTTCATTTATACTCTTTATCTTATTCCTCATACTTAGAATCATAGTTAATTGATCAAAGCCTTGCATGGGCATTTGGGCGTAGCTAATCCAAATACGAAATTTACGAATTGTCACATGCGCCCGAAATTCTTATGAAAAAAAGTTGGTATACGAAAAAAGATTATCGAAAATTTTCGTTACTAAATTAAATCACTGTCTATTTTCGCTACTAACACTTGAGAGAAATTAGTCACACTACCATCTATTACTAACAGTTATTAACCCTGTTTTAAGGTGCTGAATATATGAGGAGGAAATTAACTAAAAGAAATTTCAGTTAGTAAAATTAGTAACGGTAAACGTCGGTTACTAAAAAAATTCTATATAAGATTTATATGATGAAAAGAAATATCATCTTCACCTCTGGAAAAATCATGGATCTGCCATTGCCATAAAGAGGAATAAACCTTTCATTACATTTTCTATTAACACTACTACAAACTCAAAACGAAAGAAATAAATCTGAAATTTAACCCCTGAACTATATCATATCATATGATCTTCATCTCCACCAAATGTCATCAAAATATTCAACCCTTTGGCGGATGGGATGATTCTCGCAAGTTGTGACGGTAAAAAAATGTTCATTTATATGCATTTCACAATTCGCCCACCAAATAGTTGGATTTTTTTTATGAAATTTGATGGAGATGAGAAATCATATCCACCAAGTTCATAAATCAAAAGAAAAGCATTCATTTACCTCACAAAGGTGGAGGTATGTCTTTTATGTATGTTAAATGAGGTGTGTTGGAGAGCCTAACTCTCTCTTTTATATATACATACTAGTGTGTGCCCGTTCCGATGGCACGACGCTAAAGTTGCCCCCGGGCAAAATAGAAAATATTAAAAAAATAAAAAATAAATTTAAAAAGAATAAAAAAGATTTTTAAAAAAGATTTTAAAAATAATTAAATTTAATAGCATGTATTTAAAAAATAATAGTATAATAGTATAATAGTAGTATAATAATATATTTAAAAACCCTTTAAAAAAATAAAAAAGAAAAAACCGCTTTTGCTTTTAGCATGATATTTCATGCATGCCCATGCATGCATGAAATATATGCATAAAACACATATAAAATATCATACATAAAATAGCATCTAAAAATATCATCCATAAGCTACTTTAGTAAATAGATATATATACACACATTTATCTTTTATTAGTAACAACTGAGTAGATATATGAACATGAAGTGAATGGAAGATTGACCCCTACTAACCGGTGTAATATGAATTGTCTACTTGGTCGACTCCTACACACTTCAGACCGCAGAAGTACCCTTCAATACTTGAGAACAACTTTGACATTGACCCTGCCATAAAACACCCACTCTTAACTTGCTTGTTTTGGGGTTAAGTTAATATATCAATATCTATACATATGATGACTTATGTATGCCACTCATTTGTCCACATAAAAGGGAAAACCATATGGATACATCTCTTTTTGAGTCATTTATGTCAGAGTACTACTTGTCACATTATGACTCCCTTTTTATATTTTAATCAACATTTATATTTTTATCAACATTAAACAATCTGAAATTAACAAATCAAATATACTAACATTTAAAACATGTGATAATCATGTTTTCCTCATGCAACTACATAGCACCATAATGGAAGCAAGAAAAAATAAAGCTTGACTCGCCTGCCCTTAAATAACATATTGAAGTCAAACTCGAAACTGGCCACACTTGTAAACCGATATCCCTGGAAACGGATAAAAATTTCATCCAGTTCTCTACAAATTTCACTTTTTATAGATCAAAAGTAAGGCTCAATAAGTAAGAAGGCCCAAAAACATGTTACAGCTGGGCTCATTTTAAGATAAAACCCGAGTCAACTGAGCCTTAAAACGAGCATGTCAAGCGAAAGATCAAACTTCAAGTAATTTTATAATTCCCAATATGGTTAGCATACATACTCACCCACCTTTTAGACAAAAGTACCTTTATGGTCAACACAAAACTATCAAATGCTACCGTTATTTTGTCAAACCAAACATTTTGTTACTGGTTTGACTTGACTAAATATGAAGCTGATGAAAGTGAAAAAGCAATACGCAGAACAGATGAACGTGATAGTTGATGGGGAGTGAGAGATATGACAAATCAAAGTTATAAACACCATAGACACTCTTGATCGAACAAGGGTAAACCTAGTCAACCATGGTCAAATTTCTTGGTAGAACAAGGTCTATTCTAGTTGACCAAGATGGGAGTTAACTGGATCCAAGCATCTGTAGTTAAAATTTCAAGTCAATCTATGATGCAAAAGCATAATTTGCAGAGCATTTTTGTTATTTTTCTCTTTTTGATGTACTTTCTTTTTTAGTTGATTAGTTGCTTATTATATATGTTTGTACTTGAGTGAGGAGGTTAAGGCTAGTAAGGGCATATTAGCAGATATGTTATTTCTTGTAGTCAAAGTCTAGAACCTTCCTCCTACTCCTATAAATACCTCTTGTAGCCTCATTTGGGAACCATTCATTTAGAGAGAGATTTAAACAGAGAGATATAGAAACTTTTGTAACTTTTATTTTAAATTATTATTGTTGTCATTGTGAAGGTTACTTTTATGCTTTCGCATTTTTTATTTTACATCAAATTGGTATCAGAGCTTGGTTTGTTCTTAGATTGGCATGGATGTTGATTGGTATAATGGGTCGTGCCACCCCGATGAATGGAGGAACCCTACCCACCACCAAAATCTTAAATCAAAACCCTCATCATCAAAATCCCAAAAAAAAACTTATCGACCACCTCTTCACCCTGGACTCATTGCGCGACAGCATCTCTGCACTGATCTCGCCGGTTCAGCCATTACCACCGGTGGCGAGCTAGCAGCGCAGCCCTAAGCAGCCCTAGCGAGGCCACCAATCCCGATCGCACCACCCTCACCATCCCAATCCCTTTTTCTCCTCAATTTGTCCCAAATTACACCCCCGACCTACCCAGGGCAACCCCTTATTACTTCCACAAACTCAAATAAATGCAAAGGAACCGAAAGTCCTAATTCACCCAAAAATTTCAGCACTAACCCTAATTCTTCAATACATAATTTGAAAAAAAACATCTAATCTTACCCTAATACCCAATTTTCCTACCATAAATTCGTTAACCCTAACCAAACACCCAAAGATCCAAACCCTCATAATCAAAACCCTAAACCTAACCCTATTTACAAAGGGTGTTCTTCATTAGGCATCATTCATATACCACCCCATATCCCTTCAGCCACCGCTCAATCTATTTGTCGACGGCAGGATTCATTTTGCAGAGCTTGCGGAGCTTTTTAATGCCTATGTTCATACTCTGATGGTATCGACTTTGTGGATCCACAGTCGCCTCCACCTAGTGATGATACATGGATCCATACGAGCATTTTCTTTACCCGTTGCACTGCCCGAGGGCGATTATGTACAGTGATTATTAATGGTAGAGCTAGTGACAACTTAGTGGCACAGGAGATAATGGATAGACTGAGATTACCGATGGAGACTATGACCGCCCCCATGCTGTATCGAATGGTTGGATAGTGGTGCTACGCTTGGCCCCAGTAGGCAGTGTTACGTCGCTTTTTCTATCGAAGACTATCACAATGATATTATTTGTACTGTAGTGGATATGAGAAACTATCATATTTTGTTGGGTAGGCCATGGCAGTATGATCATCACAGCATGCATGACGGGCGTGTTAACTCGTATTCCTTTATGCATAAAGGGAGAGACTTTCTCCTCCATCCTATGAAGTCATTCCCGATATCTCGACCCTCAACCCTAGTGGTCACAGCAGGATTTAGTTGCAGAGACCGCAGAGACAGGCTTGTGTTATTCTCCTATTAGTCCCATCACTACTCCAGAGATGACTGTTTTCCCCCAGTACATCGCTTATTGGATTCTTATTCTGATGTATGCACTCCACCAGATGAATTCCCTCACCTCATAAATATGCCACATGCCATTGATTTTGTCCCTGGGGCACCGCACCCCAGCCTACCCCATTATCGGATGTCACCTATGAAGCATGAGGAGCTTCGGAGGTAGGTCATAGAGCTATGTGATAAGACGTATATTCGAGAGAGTATGTCACCCTGTGTAGAGTGTAGGTCCTTTTAGCACTGAAGAAGGAGAACCATGTGGTTGATGCTCTTATCCGGAGGATGCATGCTTTGGTGAGTCTACGAAGTAGGGTTTTTGGATTTGACGAGGTCTGATATCGTTATCCAATAAATGTGGAGTTTGGGCCAATATTTGTAGCTTGCCAGCAGGGCATCAGGCGAGTATTTGTTGCAGGATGGTTTCTTACATCGGGGTACAACTTTATGCATTTTTGGGTCATACCACCGTCCATGTGGCCGAAAATGCACAAAAAAGGGTCGGACCACCATCCATGTGGCCGACGCCCCTCTTCTGGGTCGGATCCACTAGGGTTTGCCCTAGAAATGGCTTCCCTACTTCCCTTCCCAGATCTACCAAAAAAAATTACCCCTCTCCACCTTTTCAAACCCTAATCTACCCCACCCCCAAATTTACCCCAAATACCAAACCCTTGACTTTTTCTTTTTAACCCAAGACAGTCCCAACCACTTCTTACATTATTTTTACCCCCTTCCACAATCATTAATGCCCAACCATAAGTAAATCAGACCCAAAATAGGTGTGCCCTACTTTGAGCCAATCTCACCCTTCCTATTAACCTCTATTTCGGTCAATTTTGGACACAACATGTGACTTCCATGAGAAATGTACCCACTTGGGATACATTTCCCGAATATATGTCATTTTGGGTTTGACTTTTCAGGATGTCACCGTCTTCAATCATTTCTTTCGCCATCGTACTCGCAACGATGCAGTCGTCGGAGTTACCGTCCGGCCAAATTCAAAAGTCCACCAAGCCAAGTTGCAATCAAGTTCTTGCGGAGTTAAGAAAGCGCATATGATCGTCAGTTTTTGGTTGTTCGGATTCCATAGGGAGGCATCGTTAAGATTCGGGTATATTAGTCCCAATTGGTAAAGGTCCATATGGGTCTAACTGAAGTTTAGCAAGTCCATTTTCATGTTGGATTTATATGGGTTTTATTTTGGAAGCTAACAATGGTTACGAGACTCATGTATATGTGGCATTGATGAGTCACCCTCCAAGCTCGAGGATGAGCTTTTTCGAAGACGGGGAGAATGATGTGTACGGGATATATAGCGACACATAGCGTGTGGTTGTGCCCCCCGAGAGAAGACTATCTTTTATTTTCATTTTTAGTTTAAGGTTTATTATCATTTTTCCTTTATTTTTAGTGCTTAATTAGTCTCCAAGCATGTTTTGGGCTAATGAGTCATTTTTAGTTAGGAGTCGTCCTTTTTGGTCACTGAGTATTAGCTTGGCTAGCAAGCTAACTTCTCCTATAAATAGGCCTCTTGGCCCACATTTGTACTTAACCTTGAATATTGAGAATTGAAAATAGAAAGAGAAAGAACTCATTTCATTAGTTTAATTATTTATCGTTATTGTGTAGGTAATAGTGGTTGTGTAGTGTAATATTAACGCTTCCGTATTAAAAGATTTACATCAATACATGTCAGACGATCAAGGGAAGCACACCAACGTCGATTCCCGAGAGGTCGTGGTAGGACATCTCGAGGGATTTTATTGTCGCTCCCTTGAATATCTAGTGGGCATGATTTTATTCTCGTGGTAGTGGATAGATTCCCTAAAATGTCATATTCCATATCTTGTACTCGTAATACCGATGCTTCCCATGTAGCCACATTGTATTTTTATGAGGTCGTTCAACTCCATGGGGTTCCTCGGAGACAGAAAGGTACGTTTCACTGGGCCTTTTGGCGTACTTTATGGAGGCTATTACGCACAGAGTTGCAGTTTTTCACAGCCTTCCACCCGGACAGATCGAGGTGGTCAATCGGAGCGTTCGTCATCTTTTACGGTGCAACAGCGATGGGATGTTGTGATAGCACAGTCCAAATTTTCCTTCAATAATGTTGTTAACCGTTATACCAGTCTCTCCCCATTTCAGATTGTATTGGGCATGTCACCCTCTATACCCTTGGACCTTGTTGAGCAACGTTCTACGGGTGCCTACTTGTCCTTCCATTAAGGAGCTCGCCGCTTACTTGACTTCCATTCAAGAAGATGTCCGTGCTCATCTTTGAGACCACCTACGCCTCCTATAAGGAGACTGAAGAAGAGCACGGACATTTTGTATTATGGTGTACCATTAGAAAGCACGGCGACAGGACAAAGGCAACAAACTCTTTATGTGATACTTTAGCCCATTCCCCATTCCTCGGGCTTGCGGACCGAATGCTTATGAGGTGGATCTCCTTAAGGAATTCTATATGCATCATACGTTTAATGTAGCGGATCTTTCTTCATTCATGGGCACCCATGCTCCTCCGATTCCCCTTCCTCCTGTCACAACCCATCCAGTTCGATCTCATGTTTATCGTGTCGTGGAGATCCATGATTCAGCACCTTTCTCATCATACTCCGATGATTATACCCGTTATTTAGTTCGTTGGGTAGGCATACCCGAGGCTGAAGACTCCTGAATTATCGAGGCGACATTGCAGCACAATGACTTGAATTTCTATCACCAATATAAGGAGTGTAGTGACAAAAATCACAAATGTAATAATAATGAAAGAAAACAATCACCAAGAAAATAAGATTTGCAAACAATCACAATCACAACACAATAATTTATATGGTTCAGCAACTTGCCTATGTCCACAGAGAAGTCTACTGTTTTGATTGAGCAACTCTCGAGATGGTTTTTCTATTCATGCACTATGCCCCGGGCCTGGTTGCAATATATATTCAGTTAAGAGAAAGTGTTGGTAACTAACACGTTGGCCCTGTATCCCTTGAATATCTCTCCGAGATTTTTGGGGATAGACTCGATCACATCTTTTATTCTAATTGTTATTCACGACTCATAATTAGGGTTGGGTGCCTGATTCATTTATTTAGGCTTGTCTGGATACTCTTATGGGCTTGGTCCATGGGGAGGAGAGTGATGCAGGAGCATAATTTGCAAGGCATTTTTGTTATTTTTCTCTTTTTGATGTACTTTCTTTTTTTAGTTTACTAGTTGCTTATTAGATATTTTTATACTCAAGGAGATTAAGACTAGTAAGGGCATATTAGTAAATATGTTCTTTCTTCTAGCCCAAGTCTAGAACCTTACCCCTACTCCTATATATATACCCCTCTGGTAGCCTTATTTTGGGGCATTCATTTATTTAGAGAGAGATTGAGAAACTTCCGTAACTTTTCTTTTAAGTTGTTGTTGTTGCGTAAGTTAATTTTATGCTCACACATCTTTATTTTACATTAATCTTTTTTCCTTTTTTTTCCTCGTATAACTACGCAAGTTATCATCATCATTGCCTTAATCCCATCACTTAGGGCCGACCACATGGATTCCCATTTTTTATTTTAATCTATTGTATGCAATTTTATCATTATGCTTATATTTGAATCGTCATTATTAAATTTACATTCCATATACTTAATTTTATTTATACCGATATATAGTCCCTTAGATTCTAAGAGCATTTCTCCAAGTTTCAACTTTCATTGCTAAAGCATCCTAAAAAGTGTCTGAACTATATCATACGCAAACAACAGACACAATTGGATGGCCTCTTGTGTGTCCTAAGTAACTTCTAGCTTTGGTTCCTTCATTCACCACCTTAATTGCATTGGGGGGGGGGGGGGGGGGGATGGGGGGATCCATGTTCCACATGAGCACCAAACTATGTTCACAACTTTAGAAATTTCCCACTAAAGAATTGTTCTCCCAAAAATCCACAAAGTAGAATGTATTAAGGATATTATTATTCCCCGAGATATTACTTCTGGTACCAGCTAGCCGTTTGTTGATCCTTATAAGAAGAGAAAGGCTCGTCGACAGGCTTCCTAGGGGTAATATCCATCATCATCTCTTCATAAACATTCCTCTCAAATACCACGTGACTTTATTATTCAATCTGCTCCATTTCTGGTGGAACGACAAAATAACACAATGAAAACCAAAACCATGAACAACGACTCGGCTTCTCCAAATATCAGCTCCGACGGTCTTATCATATTCAATATCGAATCCATACGCTCGTTTATCCTTGACTCTGAGCTCTCCTAACAACCCTTCGTTCAGTTTTGGAATTATCCGACCCGTCAACCCGCTCCCACCTAATCGCTCTCCTCTCCGGTTCCCATTTCGTCTTTACCAGCCCCAAGCCTAGAGAGAAGAGCGAGGAATTGAAAGCTCGTTTAAGGAAGCTAGCGGAGGTTGCGGAAAGGAATGCTTACGAAAAGATGGTAAGGGATTTCACAACCCGGAAGCCTGCCGACGAGCCTTTCTCTTCTTACAAGGATCAACAAACGGCTACCTGGTAGCATAAGTAATATCTTGGGGCATAATAATATCCTTAACAGAATGCCGAACCAAAAAATGACGAAGAAAAATTTCTATGAAAAAAATCATCAACCCTCCTACTTTGAAAAGGATGCTTAACCCAATCTTTATAAGCCCGTATATGTCCGGGTTGCCTCATGAAGCCTAAGATATAAGTCTTTCTAATAGTGGAAGTATATACCTTGGGTGCAAACCCGAGACTCGAACGGATTACTGAAATGCTCTAAACAACATTAGTAGTGGTTGTAAAAACCAATCCAACAACTAAAGAGTTGCTTCTCTTAATATATATCCTTACTCTCCAACCCCTTTATTGACTCCCCAACCCAACACCCTTTAGGAGTTAGAAAGTGAAGAGTCCAAAATATCCTAACTAAATGAAAATTCCTTGGGCGAATAATTTACAATTATGGTGCCATGTGAAATACATTCAAACTAAGAGCACGACACTCAAATAAGAGTCCTACATTACAATCATGAGACTGTTAACTTCCTGCTCGATATAGATCAAGTAAGGTGGTTCTAAATTGTGCAAATTGGAAACAAGTCAATTGTTTGAACATTAGGAAACCATAAATTGATTGAACACTTCATCTGTTAGATCATAAAATTAGCAGTGATTAAAAGTACAGAAGAAAACAAGGAAACAAACCATAGCTTATTTTCCTATACACCATCACTTCCGTTGGCTTCTCCGGAGATGATGCACGGGAGTAATTTACTGCTGCAATTTTAGGGATTATGGAGGCACCTGAACATAAGTGTCGCCGCTCTTTTGAGATCAATGAAACCAATCTTAATCGGAACATTTTCACCTCATTCGATCTATATTCTACATCTATTATATTATATTATATACTTATTATACTCCCTCAACTTAAAATACCCATTTTACCCTCTTACATTCTACAACATACACTAGGGGTGGCAGTAGGTCCAAGGCCCACCAAGCTCGTCCAGTTCGCCCAATAAAAAAAAGATTATGCACATTTAGGACTTAAAATAATATTAATTATGGATATAGGACAACAAATACTTCGTTTCCATTTTTAGTCTCTATTTTCAAATTAGCCGCTGACATGGCTTGCTGTGATTGGTTGACATTTTATGGATATGGGTCCGCGCCACCTGCTTTATTAAAAAATAGGGACTAAATTTATAAATAAAATGCTTGCTATCCTATTTTCAGAATACATATTTCAATAAGTCCTAAATTTACAAAGCCCCATAAAAAAATAGGGCTTGGGTAAGGTGAATAGGACGGCAAAGCAGGCTTGGCATAATTTTATAGGTTCGATTTTTTTTTCGGGCGGGCTTGGGCATGAATTCTTAAGCCCAATGAGGCCCGCCCCGGCCCAAGGCCCGACAATTATATATATATATATATAGAGTAATCGTGCTTGGCAGCAGGCCTGGGTAAAGAGCTTTCAAATCTGGGCGGGCTTGGGATTACATAATAAGGCGCAATCTGGGACCGAGTGGGCTTGGGGTAGCTCATAATTTTATAAGCCCGGCCCGAACTCGAGTGAGGCTGCCCAGCCCGGCCCATGGCCACCCCTAGCACACACCAATAACTATTCAAATTTTTCTTATCTATACAATAATATTCAAATATATATATTTAACAATTTTCAATGTTTTGGACAGGTATATCGGAGACAACTTGTCCAACGAGGGGTTATACCGTCGAAAAACGATGGAGGTTCCCAAAAAACGATGGAGCTAAATATAAAAAACGATGGATCTTCCCAAAAAACTTTAATCACCAGGGTCAAGGTTCTAAAAAACGTGGGGCGTGATCGAGGCGTGGAGGAAAACCTTAAGCCTTAGAAGCCAAGGCGGGCCTTAGGCGTAAAAATGCGTGAAAAGGCGTTTAGGCCTTCTTAATATATTTTAATATTTTTTAAACATAATAAGGTTATTAAAATATTAAAAATGTACATATCATAAAAATATGTATGAATATATGCAAAGTAAAATACTATTGATTATTTTGGATGAGATAATGGTCCGGTTACAAAAAAAGATCTTTAAAATGCAATATCGTTTCACTAAAGCATTGTTGTTTTTAGAAAAAAGTGCGCCTTAAGGGGTTTACCAAGAATAAGGCGTAAAAAACTTATGGCGAGGCGCTTCTCCAAAGCCTTAAGCCTAGGCGAACCCTAAATGGGTTTTTTAGAACAATGCCAGGGGGTATACAGGCAGAAAAGTATATGGCCGGAGTAGGGCCAATTAGTATTAGTTTCATTTTACAACTTTGCGTTTTGGTCAGTTGGACCAGAGATATCAAAAGTTTTTTTAATCATATTTCCAGACAAATGAGTTTCTCATTGTACAACTAACACGTAATATATATTGTTCTACTACTAAATATTTGAACTAATGCTGGACATACTCTAATTTGACGCGTAAATAACTTTTTACTGTTTTTTAAATGAATAAGATACCGGTACAAATTTATACGGTAAATAGTCCCCAATCAAAACTTTAAAGTTATGTCCGTTTATTTGATGAAAAATTGATTACCTCGCACATGCTCGACATAAAAATTATTATATTTAACTTTATTAAATCGCCACATGCCGTTTCAAAAAGGGGTTATTTTTTTACACTTAACTCTATATTTTTCACATATTTCGATACAAGATATATTTTAAAAAAAACTCATATTAATTATTTATTGGAGTTTAAGTCATTTTACAAAAAATTTAGGTTAAACAATTAAGCCTTAATTATGGCATATATTTGATAAAAAAATTGTTCAGGTGACATTTATTCATCATAAAACATATTATTTAATGTCTTGATACATATCATATGTATTGATTAGATGACTAAATTATTCTCATGATAACTAATTGATTCAGCCTCCATTGATGCTAGAACAAGTTATTAATTTTTACAGGTACAATTTTCTGTCCCCATAAAGTATTTGGCCACGATCATAAATGTCTGGAAATCTTATTACCGCCTCGAGAAATATATTCATGCACAAATAGCTGCTCAGTCATATTCTTATGTTCTGGAAAATATTATCCTTGCTCTGCATTTTGCAATTTTGCCTCAGCAAATCAGCCAGGCTATATATTTTATTCTTGCTCCGACAGATGATCAAATTCAGTATTTGTGATCTGAATCTCAACCTGAAAGAAGGTTATGAATATTATATATTCATATCAGCATGGATCTCAACAAAATATTTATTATCACATATTTGTCTCTGAGGAGATCTGCAGTATTTATTATAATTTATCTCCAACAAATGTTGGTCGGCATCCGCAACCACCAACTAAATGTTGGTCAGCATCAACAGAGACACCAATAATGTTGGTCATCAACAATTCAGTGCGAATATCATAAAAAACTTAAGTCACAATCTTGCCCAATTCAGTGCGAATCGCACCAAAAACTTAAAGCACAATGCTGCTCAATTCAGTGTGAATCTCACAAAAAACCTAAGGCACAATGTTTCCCAACTAAGTGCGAATCGCACCAAAAACTCAAGGCACCAATGTTTCCCAAATGACGATTTCTAGTATGACTTCATACAAATCACGAACAGGAAGTCATTAAAACATCCAAGGAGTGGCAAGATAATTTAATTTGATTTCATTCATTCATTTAAATAATTTTATATTATATCATGGTTATTACTAACAATGCAGGAGAAAAAATACAAATACAATTTACTCTAGAAGATGCTTATGCTCGGGCGTCATTATTATTATTTAGTCTCCTTAACCCGATTGGGGGCTCCACATATGACGATTAATATCACACATCATAATTCATACTCAGCATTTGTGGGCTTTTACTACAGAAGTTCATTTAATATTATTCAAACATCAAATTCAGCTCTAAGTCATAATAAACTAAGACAAATCGCTAGCCAATCAGCATCCAAGAATTATTATGCACATGCTATTGAAGTTCAGGAGTCAGATTCAACATATATAGTATGGGAATTCTCGCAACCAACCAACATTGAAGAAGAAATTGTACTTATATATAAATGTTTCAGAGACCGTTACTAGCTCGACACTGATCAAATTGAAGAATTAAGTTCAAAAGCTAGCATGTTACATCAATAAAGCATTCAATGGAGCAGAAATCAAAAAAATCAAACATGTACAATCAACACTCAATTAGTCGGCATACAAAACAGTTGGTCGATAAACCAACAAACCAACCCACTTGAAGATTATGACAAACTAAAAGCTTCAAACTACGACATTACAGCATCCAGATTCCCAGGGGTAATACATAACACATGTTCGCTCGACGAATAGAGTTCCTTAAAATAAAGACTAGTTCTAATGCAACCATCAACCAACCTGGATCATCCATCAACCAGAAGATAATACACTTATATGTTGAGCATATCAAGAAGTCAAATCGATAATTTCATTATGCACAAGCACCGAGCAACACTGCAGAATAAATACTCCATCCTTTCAGTAAACCATCAAACATGAAGCATTGGGGGCTTCTGTTGACGCAAAAATTCTCCATCTATGCGGACCAATACGAAATGGACACATATAATCCTACGTGGTGATATTAATACTTGACCGGCACCCGAGGAAAGTTGGTCGGCATACCAACCAACTCAAGGAAGACCAACCAACTCAAGGAGTTCCAACCAACTCAAGGAAGACCAACCAACTCATGGAAGACCAACCAACTCAAGGAATACCAACTAACTCAAGGAAGACCAACAACCCTAGAATACCAACAGTCATATTCATTGTACAAAGATGTAAATGTCTGAATATATGAAGACATTCCATATCTTGGACTATCATCACTATAAATACATGCCTTACCTTAGCCAAAGAGACAAGCTGAACAATCTGAACCAAGCAATTCTCTACACACATCTCTCTATATACCATATTGTGCTATTATAAACCCCTGTGAATATAATAACAGTGGACGTAGGCTTTATTCATAGTCGAACCACTTTAAAAATCATGTCTCTTGTATGTTGGATGCGATTGTTTACTTTCATATTTAATCTCAACTTTCATTAATTTATCTGACAGAAAATGACCTCTATACTATTTTAGTGTCGTCAAGAGACAAAGTTTTAGATTGAATCGATCTAACCTAAATCTACCTAAATTCCCGGCAACGGCACCAAAAACTAGACGCGACCACAAATGTGTTCAAGGGTGCGTGCTACATAATCTCAAGTGCAAGCCCGTCACTCAAGTAATATGATAGGGAGGGGAGGAACTGGGGCTTGGTGGGGGCAGGTGGTGGTGGTGCAGGTGTGTGCGTGTGTGGTGGGGTGAGGGGGGCCAGGGGTGGTGGGGTGTATGTGTGTGTTTGTGCAGGTGTGTGCAGGGGGTGAGGGCAGGTTTGTGCGTGTACGTGTGCGTGTGTGTGGTGGGGGAGGGGGTGGGGTGTGTGTGGTGGGGGTGGGGAGGGGTGGGGTGTGTGTGTGGTGGGGCAATCTCAACAATTGAAACAGACAAATTGATTAATAAAATATGTATTGCCCCTTTCATATGCAAGTAGGACTGACCCTCATTAACAGATAATTGTTGAGATTCGAAATAACTTTAATTGTATAGGTTTAATAAAATAAATTGAATAGCTTTAATTGTAACTGTAACTGTATAGTTTTATATGAAAGTAACTTAATAATTAATGCCCATTTCATATGAAAGTAGGATTGCTCCTCACTGTAAATTAGTAAATTAATAATTGTATACTTTAATTTTAAGTTTAATTGATGAAATAATTTAATTGAGTAGATGAATTAGAATGAGTACGGGATACACATTAGTTGTTGCAGTGGGATTATAGTGGATCGTTGTTGGGTTGGTTAATTTTAGAAGTGGTATGACCACTGGATTAATGTCCATACGGGGGTGGGATTTTTCAACTTTTTTTTAAAAATTACTTTGTATCACTCTTGTGTAGTGTGCGTGTGTGTGGGCGGTGGTGGTGGGGGTGGGGATGTTTCACTCTTGTACATATTCTGATCTAGTTGCTTTGTTTTGGAATTCATAATTGAGGTGTGTGCGGTGGTGGTGGTGGTGGGGTGGGGTGTGTGTATGGTGGGGCAATCTCAACAATTGTATAGCTTTAATTAATAAATTGTATAACTTTAATTATAACTTTAATTGTATAGTTTTATATGAAAGTAAATTAATAATTAGTGCCCATTTCATATGAAAGTAGGATTGCTCCTCATTGTAAATTAGTAAATTAATAATTGTATACTTTAATTGTTAGTTTAATTGATGAAATGATTTAATTGAGTAGATGAATTAGAAGGAGTACGAGATACATATTTGTTGTTGGGGTTGGATTATAGTGGATCGATGTTGGGTTGGCTAATTTTAGAAGTGGTATGACCACTGGATTAATGTCCATATGGTGGTGGAATTTTTCAACTTTTTTTTTTTAAATTACTTTGTATCACTCTTGTGTAGTGGCGTGTGTGTGGACAATAGGGGTGGGGTTGGGGTTGGGGATGTTTCACTCTTGTACATATTATGAGCTAGATGCTGTTGTTTTGGAATTCATAATTGAGGTGTGTGTGGTGGGGGGCAATCTCAACAATTGTATAGCTTTAATTAATAAATTGTATAGATTTAATTGTAACTTTAATTGTATAGTTTTATATGAAAGTAAATTAATAATTAATGCCCATTTCATATGAAAGTAGGATTGCTCCTCATTGTAAATTAGTAAATTAATAATTGTATACTTTAATTGTTAGTTTAATTGATGAAATTATTTAATTGAGTAGATGAATTAGAAGGAGTACGGGATACACATTTGTTGTTGCGGTTGGATTATAGTGGATCGATGTTGGGTTGGTTAATTTTAGAAGTGGTATGACCACTGAATTAATGTCCATATGGGGGTGGAATTTTTCAACTTTTTTTAAAAAATTACTTTGTATCACTCTTGTGTAGTGTGCGTGTGTGTGGGTAGTAGGGGTGGGGGTGGGGATGTTTCGCTCTTGTACACATTATGATCTAGATGCTGTTGTTTTGGAATTTAGAATTTAGGTGTGTGTGGTGGTGGTGGTGGGGGTGGGGGTGGGGAGGGGTGTGTGTGTGGTGGGGCAATCTCAACAATTGTATAGCTTTAATTAATAAATTGTATGGATTTAATTTTAACTTTAATTGTATAGTTTTATATGAAAGTAAATTAATAATTAGTGCCCATTTCATATGAAAGTAGGATTACCCCTCATTGTAAATTAGTAAACTAATAATTGTTATACTTTAGTTGTTGGTTTAATTGATGAAATGAATTAATTTAGTAGATGAATTAGAAGGAGTACGGGATACACATTTGTTGTTGACATTGTTGTTGGATTATAGTGGATCGATGTTGGGTTGGTTAGTTTTAAAAGTGGCATGACCACTAGATTATTGTCCATATGGGGGTAGAATTTTTCAACTTTTTTTTTTAAATTACTTGAAATTAAATGAAACATACTTAAGCTCGCCCTTAGGATGAGATGGAGGAGATAAGGTGGGTGGGGAGAGGGCAGGGATGGGTGGTGGGGTAGGGGCTGCGTGTGTGTTTGTGTGAATGTGCGCGACTGTGTGTGTGTGTATGTGCGTGTGTGTGCGTGTTTGTGCGTAATTTCCCTTGTAAACGAATTGATTGGTTATTAAGTTTTTTAGTAAATTAATATATGATTGCCCCTCATTGTAAATTAGTAAATTAATACATGATTAATTATGAAAGTAGGATTGCCCCTCATTGTAAATTAGTAAATTAATAATTGGATACTTTAATTGTAAATTTATTTGCATGTCTTTCTTTAATTCATTTTGATATGTACTAATAAATTTTTTTTACATCAAATGTCTCCTTTAGGTATTAAGGCGAGGATGATGATGCTTGTTATGATGATGTCGTCTAGGCTCGGTGGTAGCGAAGGCGACGAGGGTTCCTCGGCCCCTAGGCTCCCCAAATATGACAAATTGGGAATGGCCATTGAGAACAAGTTGGGGCTATTAGCAAGATCCCTCGAGCTGGTAAAGACGATCATCGGCCCGGGGTACAGTAGCTGGAAGGAGGTGACATTTGAGCTCAAGTTAGGTGTTTGGGTGGCACTACAGGTAATGTATTTATATTTATATTTATATTTATATTTATATTTATATTTATATTTATATTTATATTTATATTTATATTTATATTTATATTTATATTTATATTTATATTTATATTTATATTTATATTTATATTTATATTTATATTTATATTTATATTTATATTTATATTTATATTTCAATTTCATTTTATATTTATATTTATATATATTTGGAACTAACATTGTATTTGTTGGAGAGGAGCAATTCAGCCTGGATCCAAAGCTACGCGATTCCTTCTTGGAGCAGTTGAGGGAGCAACACAAGATGTGAAAGAAAAATATGCGGACCCGGTACTTTGGGAAGACATGAGAGTCCATTATCCAAAGGCGTGAATCCAACCCGCCGAAGGAGCCGATCTCATTGACGCAATGGCAAAAGTTCATTGACAGTGAGATCGGGGAGTGACAATTGGCATCTCGCCAATCAGGAAGGGAAAACCGGGTAAAAAAGACAGACGTGCACTACTCCGGCCGGATGTCTTATGCCGAGGTGGAGCATAGGATGATGGTAAGATTTAATTTTTCTATAACCACAGAAATATATTATTCTGGATTATTTTACTTTGCGGGGCCGATACTAATTTTACTTTATTTTATTTCAGGAGACAGGGAGTGGCCCTGAGGGTAGGCCACATAGGCTCGATACTTATGTGTCTCTTCGACGAAGAAGGGGAAGGACAAAGAGGTGTCCCCGACCGTCGCGACCACGATTGTAAGTAATTCGATAGTTTACTTTTTGTTAATTACGTTATAATTTTTTAATTTACTTATTTTACTAATCATGTGCTTTTTGTCATTTCAGGCAAAGCTTAAAGATGTGCATGAGTCGCAGTCTGATGTCGAGAAGGCACTTTGTCCACAGACGCACTCAGCCAAGTGCTTGGCTCTGATCGCAAGGGGAGGATAAGGGGGTGAGCTCACAGGTGGCCAAATCTAGGATCATCGGATTGGAGATGAGCGACACCGGGTTGGCTCGAACGGTGGACTCGCATGACACGAAGCTGTCACGTTTGGATGCGATGGTCCAAGATATGCTCTCATTCATGAAGCGTTCGTTGGGCAGCAAAAAACGTAAGGGGAAAGGGAAGGAGAAGGTGGGGGGGGGGGGGGGCAGGAGGACGAGGATGTGGACCTCCCTGCTTCATTATCGACACGTGTGGACTTTAATGATCCACTTCCCTATTTGGCTCCCTTCGATCGATCGATGTCGACGCTTGGTTGGCCGAGCGTGTTTATACTTGACATATCTGATGGCCAGCGGATAGGGCGAGGGCTGAGGGACCCGAATATCATCCAGGGTGGACTAGTTCATGGACGTGAGCTTCAAGACATCGAGTCCAAGGTGCTCGTCACACATGTGATACCCGGGAAGGAGAACTCCCCGTTCTGGTTACGCGAACAATGCGGCACGATGTATATCAGTGGGTGTGTCAATTCATATATCGTGTGGCCTACTTACCTCCTCGGATTTAACCTTACCCAAGACATGTAGTGACATTATTTGAATTGAATTATATTGTTTTTTAGTTGGTACATTTGAATTGTTTTTAAGTTGGTACATTTGAATTATATTTGGATTATATCGTGATGCATATTGTTTTTATTTTGAATGTATATTTGCATAATCTCTAGTCTATTTGGATATATGATGTTTGAACAGGTACAACATTGCTATAACAAATACAAATAAACTGCTGGGCAATGGCAGTGGCCATACTACCCAGCAGATTTTTTTTAATTCTGTCCCGAATTGTCACGGTCATTGACCGTGATAAGTCCTTGACCAAGAAAGTTGTCACGAACTTGTCACGGTCAATGACCGTGATTTTTTTTTATTAAATTTCACGAGCTTATCACAGTTTATAACCGTGACAAAACTTGTCACGGTCAGTGACCGTGACACGATCGTGATAAAACTTATCGATTTGTCACGATCGTGTCAATGACCGTGATAAAAAAAATTGTCTCTCCTAGAATTATCACGTTCATTGACCTAGACAGGTTGAAGTTGTCAAGGCCAATGACCGTGACAATTCGACAGATTTGGTGTAGTGGATCATTTTTGAATAAAAGGTACGGATCGCATGTCTTTTTCATTCAGATATTTTATGGGGGAACCGGTCCGGATCCTTTTTAAATAAAAGGTATGGATCTCCTTGAAATTTCATGCAGGGATCTTTTTTTCATTATTTTCATCTTCAAATGTTCGTAATTTTCACCGTAGCTCGGATTGACTTGTTGTTTCTTCCAATGTTCTTGTGATCGAAATTGATTCAACTCTCTAGTTTGATTCAACATCGGACGAAGGATAAAAAATTATGAAATTGCCCTTGGACTTTCCTTCTTTGACTTCTTTCGATGCTTTTCCGGTTTCTTTCTTCCTCAATGCTTTAAATACCTGCAAAACTCATGAGAAATATGCGGAACGAGATGTACTTGTTAGAAGGCGTTAGTAGCAAAGAAATGCGATAATTCAAATCAGTTTACGTTACTCGAGATGATAAAAGTCCCTAAATTTGGGGGATAAATTTGGAAGAATTTGAGCCTAATCAGTAGCATGCCAGTACAATCGAATTGGTTTGATGGTACAATCGAACCGGTTCAGTGATAGAATTTGTTTGCTTCACAAACCTAAACGGTTTGATTCTACTAGGTTATCGTGAATCCATTTTGATGAGTTTTCACCCCTAACCTCAAACCATTAGGATTCCAAACTCTTCCAAACATTCACATCTCAACCCCAGTTCATACCCAAATAGAATTTAGTGGTCCCCACGTGATTAACGTCTCAAAACACATTCAAATTAACCAAAAAATATGAATATTCAAGAATCGTAAAATTCCAAACCCAAGTTTTCATGATTCATATCATTCGTCTTAAATTCTTTCAAGAAACTATATTTTCTTAGATATATAAATCAGATCTGTCATTAATTATCAGTATGGTTTATTTCTCTTCATTAATTCATAATGAAACCCAAGTTTAAACCATTTTCCTAACACGAAATCTAAGAAGTTTGCATGCAATCTTGTTACAAATCTAACATTAATGATTTTAGCTACAAAGAGTATCAAAACAAGTAAATACTTTTCTTAAAGTTGAAGTATCTGAGATTTATTCTACTTGTTGGATTCCTCAACCCTATCTACAATCCAAGAGCTTTAATTCCCACTCTTGAGCTTTTCTTTTACACATTTTCTTCACTTTTCCTCTTTTTCCTTTTAACCATAATTGTTTTTAGGTAGTGGGTGGCTGCTCTACTCACCAAACGAGACCAAATACAAATATTGAATATCCCAAATTCGGGGTTGGGTAAGGCCCTTTATCAAAAGACCCTTATACTTCCTTTTATGATTTATATTCAGTCTAAAAGCCCTCGAGACCCAATTATATCCCCTAGATACCTATTTTGAACTATTTCGACCCATTTTGAAGCATCGATGCACTCAAAATCACCATTTATTCATGTAACCTCAAATTTTACTTCGTTCCATATTCCACAATAGATACGATTCAACCTGCATGTCTTGAATAGAAATCGGAAACCAATCGTATTTACTCACCCACGACGTAATGTATTTAATTAATTACTAATTACTCGTCACACAAGTAATACAAACATACATAAATCTAAATATTTTTTACAGGCCAATTAATATTTTCGTAAGTCAGAATTATCTTTTTAATTTAATTAAATTACGAGCACATCTGCAATTTAAAAGCTCTAAAAATATGGGTGTTACATACTTCCCCCTAACATGTAACACCCCGTAATTATGAGGATATAGGATTTAGTTAAATTGGTGATTTAGGATTTATTTAAATCGCTGATTATGAATTTATTTAATTTGGATAAATTATTTAATTTGGGGATTTGGAGTTTAAATTAATTTGACTTATTTTAATTTCACGCGTGCCGAACTTTGAGGTGGAAATAAGATGATTTTATAAAGTGACTCTAATGACTATTTAAAGGTCATAGTTGATTAAATAGTTGAAATATTATACCGGGTGTATAGTTTGGGCCCCAAGGTAATTTTAGGCCAAACCAGCACCGTAAGAGGGCATTTTGGTCATTTGAAAAAATAGGTAAAGTAACCTGGGAGTTTACAAATTCTTCATCATTATATAAATGGTAGAGGCTAGGGTTTGGAGACTAAAAAGTAAAAAGAGGCCATTAGAGAAGAAGGATGAGCAAGTTTTGAAGCTTAAGGAATGATTCAAGTGATTATTGCACAACAAACATCATTGGAGAGTGGATTGAAAGGGAAGACCAAAAAATCCATCATTAACCAATAAAATCAGATCTTCAATTAAGCGACAAGTATTTATCTTACATTTTTATTAAGCATGTTATAATACCCACGTAGAATAGGGTTTGATTTTCATTTTTTAGAAGATTTATATGAATTTTAGGTGGGTATAATCCATGAATTGAAGCAAGATTGCATGTAGTTATATTTATTAATGTTAGTGACATGAAATCAAAGGGTTTGGAATAATTTATGTGAATGAAATGTGTGTTCTTAATTAAAAGATTTGAAGAACATGATAAACTAGGGTTTTATGTACTTTAAGAGGATAATCGATTCTTGGATTAAAGTCGTGATGAATTAATGATTAATTTATGTTGGAAATCATTACTATAAATTTATATAATGAATAGTTATGTTGGTTTCAAATTTGGTGAGGTTTCATGAAGGTTTGAGGTGTTAAAAATGGAAGAAAAATGAGTTAGAGAAGAAGAAGGTTCGCAAATCTCATACGGCAAACCGGTTCGAATTTTGAGGTTGAACCGGTTTTATTTACCTATTTGTCAAAAAATGAAATTTGTAGATCTTTTCATTACGACCGCGTGGGCACCGACCTCATATTTTTTTTTGAATTTGTTATAATTTTTCTACGAAAGGGTATTCAAAATCGAATTCTATAGTCAAAAATTAAATCGGGGTATAAAATCAATAATGAACTATATGAGAACTTTGGGAATTTCAATAAACCTATATTCAAGGCTTAGGCTTATTCATAATGATGATAAAATTAGACTAAGGCTTACGAGATTTAACCAATTGTGTTGCGTATCCAGAATTTTTGAATTGGGTTATGGGAAGAATAAATGATTCCCAAAGGATTAGTACCGGTAGAATGATGAGGTGTTAACTTCTGAAATTTCTTAAAGGATAATGAGGACTCTTCGGGTAGAGAATAACGCTCAGGTATATATAATTGAGAAGGATAAATGTGAATAAATTGTAAGTGAGTATTCGAGAGATAAAAAACTACTTACGGGTGGTTATTATAGTTGAAAGTATAACTATACGGATTTTAATAGGTTGAGTGTATACCAGTACGAATTTATTATAGGTCGTGTGTGCGCCTATATTGAATATACATATGGTTAGACTGTGTGTGCCTATTATGTTCTTTTTGTGTATATTAACATACCTACACTACTTGCTATCACGGAGGTCCTGCGTAGTGGGTGATCCCACCTTGAAAATTCCCGTGAGGTCTGAGATTTCTTTTACTTACTAGATTTCTCTTGATTCGATCTACAATACGAGAGCTTGAGTTTCCACTTCCGATCTCATATTCTACCATTTTTCTTTTCTTTTCTTTTCCTCTTCTTCCTCTCATTATTGGTTCTTTTGTCTTCCCTACTCACCTAACTAGACCATATAACCTAATTTAATATCCCAATATTGGATTTAGGTTAGGCCCCTTCATTAAAAGACTCTTATACCCCTTTTTACGCTTTATACTTAGTCTAAAAAGCCTCTGAGACCTACTTACAATCCTCGGGTACCTATATTACACCATTTCGGCCTATTTCGAAACATTGGTGCGCTCAGAATCACCATTAGAGTCACCTAAGATCAAATTTCACTTCGTTCCATATTCCATAACCAACACGACTCAACCTGCATGTCCCGAATAGAAATCGATAACCCGACGTATTTACTCACCTACGATGTAACATATTTTAATCCATTATTGATTAATTATCACACAAGTAATAAAAACATATACCCTTTATGGGGCACATTTAAATGATTCAAATAAATTGAATTCCTACCAAGTGATGGTGAATTCAGTCACATCCGTCAAGGCCAGCAACGAGTTCCATAGGGCCATGGAGCCAAAGGGATAATAAGTGTAGCAATCGGGGTCAAGACTACTAAACTCGAGAGAAGGACACCCCAACATGGCGAGTGGGGCAAGAGATAGGGGATAGAACATAGAAGTATCATATGTGTGGAGAGTAGGGCCACATGTGTTAAACTTGTCCACATCGAGAAAGTGGGACCAGCCAGACTAGGAAAGTAGATAAGAACGGTGCTAGTGGGGAGAACAGCAGGAGCGAGATTTTCGACAGGGGAGATTGGACTAAGAGATTTATATTCGTAGGTTATCAACCTGAGAATGGTAGGTTTATGCATGAGCAATAAGGTCCTCAGCAATAGGAGCATCCCATTCCTCAGGGCAAAGGGTGAGGGAGGCCAACAAGGAAAGGGCCAAAGGCACGAGAGTTTCTCTTGTAGTTGTTAGGGTTGCTGAGAGACAGGCCACAGGAAGAAGGATTACCAAAAGGGAGGCAGGGGGCAACTACAGGTTGAGATCCTGGATATACAATAATTGCAGCAGATCATGGGTAAGTTCCGGCATGAAAGTAATGCCCAGGATCCCGTTGACCAGACAAGGTAGATGGAAAATAGAGATGTATTTTTTTTATCCTTAGAGCATGAGGTAGGTTTCGGGGGACATGTGTTCTTCACAATATAATATTTAACACTAAAATTCGAGTGTGAGTTAGGTTTAATGGCGTTAGTGGTCTCAGCCTTATTGTGAATGTATTTACCATTGGGTAGCTGTATTTTTTTGTGTCGTCTATGAGGAGGATCAGGTGCGCACACTAGGAGGATTTTTATATTATGTACCCATTTTTGCTCCTCTTGAGTGTTTATGATAACATAACATATTATTATCTTGTGTAGTGACTTGATACCGATGGTTTGAGCAGTAGTAGATTTTGTGACAAGACTATCGTGCATGTTGTCCCAGAGTGAGATATATTATTTTGCAAGGCATCACCTGAAAGTGGATTGATCCTGCACACACACACACACACACACACACACACACACACACATACACACACACACATACACACACACACACACATATATATATATATATATAGTGTTATATAATAGATTTTGATGTATGTTGTCTTGTTATATTTGATCCCAGTGAGTAAGACGTTTAGTGATGTGATTTAGGGTATATTGGTTTACTGTCGAGAAGAGAGATTTAGCTCGTTATTGATTTAGCGTTGAGAAACTATTGATAAGGAGAGTGTCGTGTTGCATCTTTAGTGGCATGGGAGTGGACAAGTATAATTTTATGTCAGGAGAAGGGAATTTGGGAGTACATGTTATGGACCGAGCTGATAATGTTAGGCAATAGTGTATCGGGGGGTTCCTTGTTTGGATTTCTCTTTGCGAGAGTTCCTAAGCATGAAACTTAGTGAACGTCAGGAATTGGGAAATGTTTGGTCTTGAATGATTAGTTTTACCTTAGTTATTTCGAAAATGGATGATTATAGTGGTAGAAAGTACAAAGAATGTACATTGTAGGTTTTTTAGGGAAATCAGGAGTTACTCCGCATAGAGGAGTAATATTACGAGAGTTACGTCATATCAAATTAAAATTTTTGAAGTTTAACGTCAGTAGTCGGGTATAATTGTTGATGCCTTCTAAAAGGAAGTTATATGATTTAAGAATAGGTAAGTCGGAACCTATCTAGGTGGGGATTCCCAAATATAGTAAGTGATATAACCATTAGAATATTAGCCCAATTGTGTTGGAATATTCTTGGGAGAAAGATAGCTGGTTTTGCATGAGCCAAGGTGTAACAGTAAGGAAAGTTAAGGAGTCTTTCAGAGTAAAATGATGAAGGGAGACTGATCGCTAGTTCGAATGGTTGGGTATAAACCACCGAACTAAAACGTTCCATTAGTGAAGGGATATCGGGAACAAAGTAATGCCCTAACTTCAAAATGATGTGGGTACCATGCAAGAAAGTAGATGAGACTGTTAGTACTGAGCTTATCCTAATTTTTAGGATGGAATTCCTTTGTAAGGGGGGAGTATGTAACACCCCGTATGTATGCGTATTTAGAATTTAATTAATTCAGTAATTAAATCAGGGTTATTTTGAATTACATGTGTGATGTAATTTAGTTGAATTAAATAATCAAATATTAATCGGGTGAGATAATGATTTACATTATGGAATAAAGTTACTAATGTAATACCCCGTGATTTTTAATGACTTTTAAAATGAGTTATAGTTTAAATTCATTTGGGTTTTATCCGAATTGTGAATATTAAAATGAATGATTATGAATATTACTTAACGATATTTAGGTAATAAATGAATGTGAAGCTATTGATATGGCTGTGTGAATTAAATTCGGTAATTTGGATTTTTAGTCGGACGCGGTATGGGACGTGTCGGGACTAATTTGTTAAATTAAAAAGGAAATTTATTCTTACATCAACCTCACAGTCGTTTCGACTGCGTCGTTGCATTCGAAAGGGTTGAAATAGTCAGAAAAGTCTATTTGGATGTTGGTTTTGGGTCTCGGGTCATTTGGAAATGAAAAGACAGCCCAAAAGTGCATTTTGGTTATTTTTACAAGGGGGATGAATAGTGATTTCGGATTTTGTCTTATTATAAATATTTGGAGATTAGTGTACATAGGTTCATTTCATCTCTTCTACACAAAATTAAAAAGTCCTCTTCTTAGAGAGAGTGAAAGGTCGCTTGGAAAGAAAAAAAAAGCTTGCTTGGAAAGGAGGAGAACCAAAGGTCAAAGGTCACCACCACCATCACCACCTCTGTTATTCAACTCCAAAGGATCAGATCTTCATTAGACGCAAGTGTTTGATAATGGCAATTTAAGTCTGTATATTGTCCATGTTAGAATAGTTATAAAAGAGATGATTTATCATGTTTGGAAGATAATAATGGAGTTTTAAATGGATTTTTGGAATTTGAAAATATATAGGAATCAAACTCATGTTGTACGTAGTTGGTAAACCACGAAATAATCTTAAATTTGTTGAAGAAATTTTGAAAACCATTGATGTGTTCTTGAAAATATTATGTTGATAAATTTTCTGAAAAAAGAGGAGATAAACATGCTTTTTAATCCAATCTCTTGATGATTCTAGGATGTTTAGATCATTAGAAATCATTTGTATATGTTGATACATCATGTAGTAAGGATTATAAGTCATTTTGGATGTTAATATGAAGGATAGAATGAATAAAAATGGTGAAACCCGTAGTTGCAGAAATGCAGAAAAACCAGGTTGTGACCTGAGTGATCGATCGATTGACCCCCTGCCTTCGATCGATCCACCTCCCCAGAATTCCTAAAGTTATTTCTTTTTAAATGTTGATTCTTATCCCAAAACTTTGGGAGACTTTTGGTGATTATTAATTGGATATTATGGGACTTAGAGAAGATCAAGAAGCCCTAGATAAGGTTTGAATTAGTTTGATTGGGATTTAATTGATTAGAATAATGATAATTAAATTGAAAGAAATTTATGTTGCTAGATGCATTTGTTGGATTCTAATTGGTATTCATGAGGATTAAGGATAGGTCCAGTAGGGAAGATTTAAAATAACACCTGAGTAGCCTTAGGGTTACAAAAGGACAGAGTTTAGTAGAAGCGCTTAGCGGTACGACTCCTAAATAGAGAATGGAGTTCAGACCACATTTGGTTGAAAGAGGGGATGAGATTATTCTGATTGCATATTTGAAGTTGACGGACCTCCACTTTCGACAAGGTTAAGTAGTAGTGTATTGGAGGGGTTCTTTGTTTGGATTTCGCTTTGCGAGACGTTTCGCGCATGAACCTTAACGGCGTCGGGAGTGGAGGGAAGTTATAGGATGCGAGGATGTTGGTTTAGTTGATAAGTCATGATATTTTAATACATAGGATTTGAAATATATAATGCTATGTATGGGAATTATCTTACGGTAGTGTGATTACTTTATTGATATTATAGGTATGATAATACCTATTTGATTGATTGATGATTCATGTGTATGACATACCTAGCTTACTTGCTATCGGTGGGAGGTTTGCGCGTGAGGGCAGTCATATCTTGATGAATCCATGGGATCTTTAATTCGTCGCTCGAGAACATAGGTCTATGAAAGAATTATCGGGCAGTTGATAAGTCCGCTGACTATTGGTACGTAGGTATGTGCGTGACCCATGGATATGAGAACTATGTTCGCCTCTAAATGTTTGTGTTGTTGTTTGTGGTCCGTGGAATCCTTACCGAACCTTTAGTCCCCTATTCGACGACCAACGATATTGGGACATGATAGCAGAGTAATGCATTGCACTGCAGCTATGAGTTGGGGTGCCGTATTATATATGAATATATATATATATATATATATATAATGAATTAAATGAATGAATGGACATATTGTGGTCAAATCATCTACTGTGTGATAATTGTAGATAACGATAAGTAGAGACAGATAATGTAATTAAGTTAATGAATGTTTATTCTTATGGAATATAAAAACTTAATTCATGTTAATGAGAAATGATTCATATAAATGAGAAATGTATAAGAATGATTGTATAACGTATGGTATGGGACATACGGGGTTGTGATATGGGATGGAATTATAATATGGAAACTAGAAAAGAGGAACCATTAACTAGGAGGTTAATAGGAAACGTTAAGTGTGCACTCTAGATGAGAGGTGAGAATAGCAAGTGAGAGTGGCCTGCTAACATGTACATAATAAATGCTTTATTGCACTTGTTAAATACTTGTTGTTTTAAAAATCATTTTCACAATCGGGCTCTGACCCATTTCCTTGCATATTTTCTTTTCTATTGTATCTTCTATATCAGGTGTCCAGCAGCACGGACGCCAACCGTAGTTGATTTTGACGAGCTATGGAGCTATGGAGTATTGCTTAGATGCTTATCTTCTTTTAATTCACAGTATTCTCTTAGTTAGGGCATGTCGCCCAAAAGGAACTCAATTATCTGTTGTCTATCTGAGTCAAATACTTTTGTATTTATGTCGTTTTAATACATTTAATATTATTGGGATTTCTGTAATGGATTCATATTATTTGGGAATTTTTATTCCAATTGCATTTAAATTCTTTTGTGTTAACTGTTCGGTTATCAATGTTGTAGAATACAATGTATTGTGTTATTCTTAAACTAAAACGAAATTTTTATTGAATTAAAATTTGGAATGTTTTTAACACCAGCTTAATTGGGTACTGGGTGAGTTGTAAATGTTTTCGTCAGTGATACTAAGAATGAGCCAACTGTATATTCTGTTTTAATCTGGTATGGGACTGGCCACCCAGTATTTAATTAGGTGGGGTGTTACAACTAAGTGAATAGTAAATAATTTACGGTAATTATTATACATAGTAAAGAGTGATGTTGATGCAATTAAATTAAATCTCAGTCGAGAATCGCATGTAGACTTATTTGAGGTCGAGATAAGAAATTGGTATAGAGTGACTCGAACGATGATTTATAGGACATGGTTGATTCCGAATGAGTCAAAATATTCGAAATAGTACATCCGGGTGTATAATTTGGGTCCTGAGGCAATTTTAGACCAACCCGACACCGTTTAAGGGCATAGCGCTCATTTGGTAGCCTGGGGTTGTGAGAGCTACGAATTTTTAAAGGTTATATTAGCACCTATTTGGAGGATGCTAGGGTTATAATATTATAAAACTAAAAGAGGTCATTGGAGAAGAAAGGGAGAGCATTCTTAGAGCTAAAGGGAGGATTTTTGGATCTTTCAACATCCGATTGTGGATTGGGAGGGAAGACAAACACTCCATCATCCTATAAATGAAATCAGACATGTTGGATCAAAGGTAAGTGCTTATCTTGCATGTTTTTAATTAGTTATAATACCCATGTAGTGTAGGAATTATAATATCATGATTTTAATTGTGTTCATGAGGTTTGAAGTGAATATAACACATGAATTGGGACAAGAATGCATGTAGAATGGATCACCATATGCAGAAGACACAAAATCAAATTTCATGCGTAAATCTTATGGAAGAAATCTGGAAAAAATGTTGATTTTGCAAGAAGA
Source organism: Sambucus nigra (assembly GCA_949130495.1). Classification (NCBI taxonomy): domain Eukaryota; kingdom Viridiplantae; phylum Streptophyta; class Magnoliopsida; order Dipsacales; family Adoxaceae; genus Sambucus; species Sambucus nigra. The sequence continues at coordinate 19,068,048 of OX422224.1, forward strand.
ACATTAACTAAGGTTTTGGGTAGAAAAAACTTAATTAAGTCCTGAGAATTTTGGGATTTGATGGGGTTTTGATGATAAATATTCGTTAGAATTGATGTATCTACTCTTATATAATGTTAGGACAAATTATAATGGAGTTTGGGACGATTGCATGAAGTTGTGAATAAATAAAAATGGTGAATGAAGAGGAATACCTGATAGATTTTGAATCGATTCGGATGCCCTTGGGCAAATTGGTTCAGTTTCCCCAAATTTTGGTAATTTCCTCTATTTGAGCCTAGAACTTGTGAATAATTATGGGGGGAACTTTTTGGACATGTTTTAAACATAAAGAGGGATATTATGAGTTACAGTAGGCCTTAGTAGAATTGGGACTTAGTCACGAATAAGGGAATTACGGGCAAGATTAATTGGATGGGAATGAGCTGCAGTGATTACGTGTGGATCGATTATATCGACCAAAACTTAAGGTGACTCACTATGTGTGTGTATTAGTGGGACGGGAAGGTCATTTAGGTACATTAGGTATGTGCGTAGCCCAAAGTCTTAGAACTATGTTCGCCTCCAACGTGCGCTGATTTGATTTTAGGTTTTAAGAGATACGCTGAACCATTATTCCTTGATTTGGTTTGAGAGGTACATGAACTTGATAGCAGAGTACGAAAGTGTGCATCGCGGTGGTGGGGCCAGTCCGAGGGATGTTCTGTATATATATATATATATATATATATATATATATATATATATATATATATATATATATATATAGTGTAATGTAGGAAGAATGGATAGTGTATATCTAAAAGTGATTTTAGTACAAAATAATTTACTTAATGTGTGATGGTAGTAATGTTAGATAGCGTATATCTAAAATATGAATTAAGTAGGAGAACTTATGAAATGGTTAAATGATAACATACGTGAATTGTTAATGACGGTTTATTAATAACATGCGAGGAGTGTTAATTATTAGTGTTACGGTAACGTACTGTATGGATGGTATGAGGGAGTTACAGGGATATTTAACTTAGGACTTAATGATTAGAGTTTGGAATACTGTGGTGTACTATATCGGCAGTACGCGCGCGCGCGCGGGGGAGGGGGGGGGGGGGGGGCTAAACCTATTAGTGGTTAGATAGTTATTGATGAGACATGGTTGGGCTAGGAATCATATCTAGGTAGATGGCGTTAGGAGTGCACATTAGTTAAGAGGTGAGGAACTCGAGGGAGTGTGCGTTGAACTAACATGTTAATCAATAACTACTTTTAGACTATGATAAATACCTTTTAAACGTTTTCAAAAGTTTTTGGCTTTGACCTATTTGTAAAATATTTTCAAAATGTTTTGGATGTCCAGCCACAGGGACGCCAAGCTTGATGATCTATTCCAGGGATGAGTAGCTGCAGCACTTTGGGATGCTTAAAAGATTTGGATTAGATGCTCCATTCACTTCATTCCTAGAATAGGATGCAGTTTCAGTCATTTCATTTAGGCATGTCGCCCCGTCAGATAGTTCATTGATTCCGTTTTATCAGTTTATATATTTTGGATTCAGTTTTATTTCATTAGATGTTTAATGGAATTTTTGTATTTGGAATCGAGGGTTTATTCGGTATTATTCATCTAGTGATTTATCTGGTGATTGATTGAGATTACTATTACCATGTGGATGGTTTAGTCTATGTTTTCACATGTTGTATTGTTTAATGAAAGATAAATTTGTCACTGATTTATTTAACAAGGGTGGTTAGTAAAATTATAAAAGTTTTCAACGGTGGTGCTAAGAATGAAGCAAATGAGATCCCTGTTTTATTTTTATGAAGGATTGATTGCCCGATATTGAAATAGGTGGGATGTCACCGTTTTTATACATTATTATATATTTTTGGTGTAAAAAGCGTGTTATTTGTGTCGTACCATGTAAACACAAACAATTTGTATGGCATGAGATTACCGTAAATGGTGAAAACAAACACATAAACACTCTTCGCGATAAATACCTGTAACTCCATAAACACACACGACTCAACAAACTCGTTTGGCACTCTCTCTTTAAACTAGGCACATAAACACACAAACATACACAAACATACTAACAAACTTCAATAACAACAACTTCACCGTGCTATTTATCTTTCGCTTTCTTTCTCCAACACACATACATACACATACACAACTAACAACACACATACCTCCGTAACAGTTGAAACTCGTAACTCACACAATATACCCCAAACTAAGAAACAGTGAAGAAGAAAACATAATACATACCTTAAACCAAGGAAAAAGATGACATGAAATAAATTATAGTTTTATAGTCAAAGGACCATCTTAGGTCTCAACCCAATCTCATAAAATACAGTGACAATATATTGCATGGCCCATGTCTAAAAAGAGAGCTAAAAATATTGTCTTTTTCTTTTAGTTTCTCATAAAACCATCTTGTTATAAACCCAAATTCACAAAAAAAATCGTTTTGTGGTGTATATATATATATATAGAGAGAGAGAGAGAGAGTTTTATCGTGAAAAATGTTGTAAAGATTCAGTATGTTTTCTCTAAAGTATATAGCACGGAAGATATGGAATCATAAGAACTATTATAATTTAAAAAAATAATATGAAAACTAATATGGCACACTCATAAAACTATATTTATTGGAGTGATGACATATATAAGAAATGGAGCTATGGAGCTTAATATTGTTTTAAATGTATATACATGACAATGAAAATGAATGTTACAACTTACTGTATTTTTTGAAAATGTATATACATCACACCAAAGATGAATATTAAAGTGGAATCACGAAAATGTAAAGAATACACATCTCAATAAAAGTGTGTTAGTGGTTAGATGAATTACCACAGTGTTAGCATGGGGACCGGGGGGGGGGGGGGTATGGGTTATGTGTAGGAGTTACGGGAAGTGTTTTGTTGTAGTTTTTGAATGATAAAAAAAGAATATATGAGTTAATATTTGTTTCTTTGGAACATTGGAGTGAAAGCAAGGATGTAACCATGTGTTGAAGTGGGCTGTGGGTAGAAATTGATAATGACTGTATGAGTCCTGAATAATATATTTTTGCTTGTGTGTTTATATATTAAGGATAATTCACACTCTATACACATTCCTAAGATTACAATTTATGGTAAATGATTAAAATGTGAAAAAGTTAAAATTAAATACATTTAAAAGGTAATTTAACAAAAAAAAAAAGAGAAACGCCAATATAAGTTTTTTAATGGTAAAATATTGATATGATAGTTAAAGGGGCATTTAACCATTAAAAGAATCTTGAAAAAGACAATTCATTTAAGTACAATATCAAATGATAAGAATTTGAAAATATATACTCTAATATCCAATTTATTTTGAAATTAATTCGAACAAAAACATATTTTGAGAATTTGTTAAAAATGATTATTTTAGATATTTTTAACATATATACATAATTATATAAATGATTAAAAACTTCTCGTTTTGATTTAGGGTAAATATTTATTGGAAATTCAGGTCCAAATATATTTCGAGAGATTACAATTATAATTATAATTTATAATTACAATTCAGGAAAACTACATTTTAATTAAAATTATAATTTATGAACTTCAGGCCACAATAATGATTAATGTTCTCATGATGCAAATTAATATGATTGAGGGAATCCGGGTCGAAACTCCAAGCCCCCCAAAATAACTACATCATAATTTCACATCCCAAAATTGAAATAGTAATTTGAGAACTACATGTCCAAATTTTGATTCGTTACGAAATTTTATATTCTAAAATTTTAATTAATTATAGAACTTCATGTCCATTTTTTTATTGATACGAGTAAATTCAAAACGCAGTTGGAACTTCTGGTCTTAACAATAATCACGGAACTTCAACTTCTAAGCAACGAACATGGAACTTTAGGCCCTAATTTTAAATGTGTATTATCATTTTATGTATAATTTAATAATAATTATATATAAAAATTAAGGTTAAATGGACAATTAAAAAATCAAACACGTGACCAATATTATAACATTAAAAATGGTAAGAGATATAATGTAAATACTCAATCCATAATATGATTATAATTTTATTTTTCTTAAAGCTCGTGTCGTGCATATTGAGAGGTTAGCTCATAGAAAAATATCATTATGAAAAAAATATAGATGTGCATTAGGTATATGAAATACGTGACAATGAATCAAACTTGAAAGTCTAACTAAATTCTATAGAGCTTGTGTGTTTTAACCACTTATCTTGATATGTTCTCGAATTTATTTATTTGAATTGAGTTCTTCTCCAATAACGAAGCGGTGACTTCAAGTATTAACAAAAAGAGTACAGAAAAACAATAAGGAAGGAGTATGTTGTGGTGGACGATATTCCACGGTAAAAACTAAAAATATAAATTAGAAAACCCCCACGTTGATTGTAACACCCCGTATTTTTAATGATTTTATACTGAGATTAATTCAATTAAAATGAGAAATTAATGCGGTCTAAAATAAATATTAATTTGCGAGACAAGGGGTTAATATTTATTTATGTGAATTATATTAAGTATTACGTAGTGAACAAGTAATCAATTAGTAAGAATACATTATAATTATCGTGAGTGAAAAATACGACAGTTACAGTAATTTAATCGTTATGCGTGTATCAGTCGTGTCCAGACTTAATTTAATGAAATAAAATGTAATTTATTTATGGGTCATCCAAATGATCATTTTGAGCTCGCCAATGTGTCCGGAAGGATCGAAATAGTTAAAAAAGTGTACTCGAGGATTTAGGTTAGGTCCCGGAGCATTTTTAGGCCAAACCGGTACCCTGGGAAGGTATTCTGATATTTTTTATTTTTAAGGAAAGAGGACCTACGAAATTTCTAAGTCTATACCATCTGGTAGGGTGAGGGAGTTAGGGTTAGAAGTTACCAAATTACAGAGAGGCCACGGGAGGAGGAAGGAGGAACGAGAGGAGTTTCAAAGGCATCACACACCATTCTTGCACCACCACTACCACCCACTACACCAATTAGGCCAAATTGGCACCCTTTACCCGGACAGGCTTGTCATGGTCAATGTCCGTGATAATATATTGTCACAGTCAATAATTGTGACAATGTTATAAAGTTGTCACAGTAAAAAACCTTGACAGCTCCGTGTCAACTTTCTCAGTAAAAAAATCCTTCCCTATTTTTTTCACACAGTTTTGTTTCCCCCCTTCTCTCTCTCTCTCTCTCTCTCTCTCTCTCTCTCATTTGTGTATATTAATATGTGTGTATGCATGCGTGTGTGATGGGGGTGGAGGGGGGCAATAGGGGTGGGAGGTAGGGCAGGGGGTGAGGGGGCAAGGTGTGTGTGTGTGTAGGTAATGGAACAATTAGGTTTTCATACGTAAATGTGTAAATACCCAAATATATGTTGTACCCTTAAGTATAAATAACCAAATATTGTTGTCTAGTACATAATGATAAGTAATTAACTCTTAATTTCATACGTAAATGTGTAAATGATGATTCTCCCCACGTATAAGAGGCTTAAAGTTCAATTTGAGATTTTTCTCACGGAATAGTCATAATTGGAATTGGAATTGGGACTTATAATTATTATTGTTAATTTAATTATGAGTTAATTGGATATAAATGAGTTAGGTGCCTTTAGATTCCTGGTATTAATTATTAGCTTTAAATTAGCAAGTAGTTAGTTTGAATTAATGTTTAGGATTTCTAGTAATTGTACATATTATGGTTTAGATGTTGTTGTTTTTGAATTCGGAATTAAGTTGGTAAACATTAATATTACACCATGATAGTTGAAACGGACAAATTGGTTAATAAAATACGTATTGCCCCTTTCATATGCAAAGAGATAGTTGTTGAGACTCGAAGTAACTTTAATTGTATAACTTAAAAAAATCAATTATATACTCTAATTGTATACCTTTAATGATGATATATTTATAAGACGTGATGAAATGAATTAATTGAGTAGATGAATTAGAAGGAGTACGGGATACACAGATGTTGCTTTGTTGTTGCCGTTGTTGTTGGATTATAGTGGACCGATGTTGGGTTAGTTAATTTTGGAAGTGGCATGACCACTGAATTATTATCGAAATGGGGGGGGGGGTAATTTTTTTCTAAAATTACTTTGTGTCACGAATAATATATTAATAATTTATATATATAGTGTGCATATATACTAGCCTTCTAATTCTTATGCATTCGCATTCAATAGCCCTAACCCTGTTCAAAAGTCATTATCCCTATAATGAGATCTCTCGAAATGTCCCATATGGACAGTTTAAAAATGCATAATTTATGTACAATAATAATAATATTAGTGGCTTAAACTTGTTACTTTTGAGGAATTTCCGCAGTCATATCCTAATGTTCTATGAGTACATACTAGATTGACGATTGTGAGTGTTATTTAAATTGATAAATTTAAACAACACTCTCACTTGCGAATCTACGTCGTGTAATTAGAGAATTATGGGGATATGCTGCAGATTTTTTCTCAAATCGTAACAATGTGCATGGGTTGTTAAGTATATTACAGAAATATGAGGTCTTAAATGAGATATGTTCACTCACCCTTTAGAGGAGATGGAGGAAATAGGAATTAATATTATAAATTGAATTTGAATTTGAAATTTAAAAATCGAATACAAATAAGACATAATTAAATGAAACATACTATAAATCTAAGTTTTGTTTATACTAATCCATGAATATACGCTTCTTACCTTTAATGGGTGATTGTTTTTAGTAGTTGTGATGAGATATCCTAAATATAAAGAGTGAATGGGTGAGATAAATAGACTAAGGGATGTGTTTCGCAGAGGTGCTAATGAATTTGTGAAATACGCAAAAAGATGTCATAATGATGAAGAGTTTCTATGTCCATGTGATGGGTGTGAGAATGGTAAGGTGTTTGAGTGGAAAATAATTAAACTACATTTGTTAAGATGGGATGTGAAAGATAATTATCGATTTTGGAGTTTTCAAGGGAATTGAAAGTTCCTTTTGTCCTCGAGCAACCTTCACAATAACCTTCAACAAGTAGGATAGATGTAGAAGGGGACGACGTAGATCATAATATGTTACGGGATTTAGTTGATAACATGAATGGAGTTCATGAAGTGGAAGAGAATGAGGTCACTGACGATGTACAATGTTCAGGTTCTCATGAATATATCAGGATAAACCTTGACAATGACTACCAAAGTTAAAAATTTAAGGCGACCCAACCGTTATACTCTGGCTGTGAGAATGATCAAATGACTTTACATGCCATGGTTGGTTTGCATAGTTTCAATACCCAATACGGTTTTTCTGGTAATAGCGTGACATGAATTCTGAATTAGGTGAAGGGCTTGCTATCAAGGAGAATATGCTTCCAAATAGCTATCATGTTATGAAGAATAGTTTGAAAGGTTTGGGAATAAATTATAAATCGATTCATGCTTGTGTGTATGATTTCATATTATACCGAAAGGCCGGTGTCCGATTTGCGATGAACCTAGATATGTCCAATCTATTGGAACGGAAGGAACAATCTCAAAAGTGCCTAAAAAGTGTTAAAATATTTTACAGTTGGGCCTAGATTAAAGAGTTTTTTCACGGTACCATGGATAGAGAGGCAATGACTTGGCATGCTAGGGTAGAAGTAGTGGATAATCTCATGTGTCATCCTATTGATTATACATCTTGGAAGAGGATGAGTTATGAGTACCGGAATTTTTCTCGAGAACAACCTAACATTTGTTTGGCTATATCAACACATGGTTTCAATCCATTTGGAAATCTAAGAACCAATCAGAGTGTAGGGACAGTGATCCCAACCCCACTCAACCTCCCTCATTCACAATGTACGAGACCTGAATTTTTTACGCTTTTTTTTGCTAGTACGCCGGCTAAGCTCTGTTGATGTGGGCAATTAATAATTTTCCAGCTTATAGTACATGGTTATTTGGGTTTCCTATTTGTGGATAGGAGACTGAATCTCTTCGTCTCCCCGTTAGCTCATAAAATGTATACCAATGCCATAAGAGGTTCTTACCCTCCGCTCATAGTATCATATTTGAGAAAGGTTCCAATTTTTTATCGGGCGGGGTTGAACATAGGCTACCGCCGAGAAAACTTTCTGGTTCAGAAATTAAAAGTAAATCTTTTGATTGTGGCCATAATATGCCAGGTAAGAATCCTAAATTTAAGAATGTCAAGCATAAGAAGATCCCAAACTAGGAATGAAACTGAGAGAAGAAAGGCATGGCCTAGGAGGTCAATTTTATTTGAATTGCCTTATAACTCGATGCACCATGTATTGGATGTGAAACATGCAGAGAAGAACATCGTTGAATATATTGTGGGCACATGCCTTGGGGGGAGTCATTCGAAGGATGGAGAAAATGCAAGAAAAAACCTTAAATCGTTTAAACTTAAGCTGCAACTACGGTTTAAAGAAAATAGCAGGGGAAAGACAATAATCCCCCCTGGTGCATTTACTTTGACGAGTGGGGAAAGGAAGGTGATTTTAGACACAATATATAATTTGAATGTTCCATCTATTTTTCCATCCATCTTGCAAAGGATTATGAATTATACTACCCATGATTTACGTAAGTGTAAGTCCCATGATTGGCAAGTGATTATGCAATTGGTTCATCTATTGTTTAAGCACTGCTTCTCCAAGCAAAAGGATTTGCGGAGGGCTATTATGCAAATTAGTATCTGCTTCTCACTTTTGTGTGAGAATGTAGTTAATCGAGAACACATAGTGGTCGCAAAATTGGTGGTGATCGACGAGGTTTGTGTGTTGGAGAAGTACTTTCCCGCATTATTCTTTGACATAAGTGTTCACTTGTTGGTACACCTATGCGAAGAGGCACTTCTTTGCGGTCCAGTTAGCTATCAGTGGATGTATCCGTTTGAAAGACTGATGAAATCTTTCAAAGATTACGTTAAGAATACATGATACATTATAGGATCAATTGTAGAGGAATACGTCATCGTGGAGTCATCAATCTATACTCGGGAATATATGCCTGACTCGACCAACATTGATCACTTTAATGAGTTCGTCGATGAGGGTGGTCATGTGATGGGAAAACGAGTGAAATTGACTAGTTTACAACATGAACAAGTGTCTCGTTATCTCTTTGACACACATGAAGATGTCGAAGAATGGAAAAAGTAAGTTTAAATTATTTTAAGTTTTACATTATTATAGATTATTTCATTTATGATTAATTTTGTACTACATTCGTCACATTAATTTTATGCAGAAGATATGAAGCCTGTGAGAACATTAAAAGACGAAAAATAATGGCACAATCGGATAGAAAATTTAGGTTGTGGTTGTCACACGAGTTAATTATAATGAAAATGACTGTTATACAACGTTACATTACAATAAAAATTTACAATGAACCTAATTAATTTATCTATATTCTCAGCTCTTAAGGACGGGTGATGCGACATCAAGGCTTATTCGTCTAGCCACTGGACCCTTGTTCATGGCCCATGAGTACAAAAACTATCGGTTGAACGGTTACATATTCACCGCAAGGGTATATGAGGAAAGTACAAAGGTTCAGATATTGGGCATTTCATAGAAGGCTCTTACTTTCTTTCGAGTGAGCGCAAAAGATAAAAACACCATTGAAGTTAAAATGACTTACTACGGTGTAATTCGAAATATATTTGAATTGGACTATGTAATCTTCAAAGAGGTTGTATTTTACTATGATTGGGTAAGAGTTGAGGATAAAAATGTTTGTAAAGTTGATCCTGACAGCAATTTGATCAAGGTTGACTTGTCAAAGTTGAAGAGCAATGAACATGTGAGCGATGAGCCATTTGTTTTTACATTTCAAAATGTCAAGAAAGTGTTTTACTCGGAGTATATCAACAACAAGTCGTGGTCAATCATCCTACATGGGCCAAAGCATCTAAACAGTAGTGTGGATGACTTGGCTGCTCCCCCCGAATATCAATCCATTTTGGATGATAACCAAAATGTGAAATAATTTTTAGAATTGTAATAAGTATACCAATTATCGAACAATAGTTTAATGCTTTTAATTCATTTGTACTTGATCAGTTTAGTGCATGTACTACCTAGATTTAATTCTTAAACATTAATTAAAAGTCCATGCCTAGTGGGTGTATTATTATAGTGTTTTATTATTACCAAACATCAGTTTAATGCTTTTAATTTGTTTGTACTTTGTCATTTTCTCTCTTTCTCTCTCTCCTTTGTATATGGGGGGGGGGGGGGGGGGCATCTTTTTTCCAAAATTACCTCACGACCAATTCGAGAGTGGCATGACCACAAAAAATGTTTGTATGTCTTCTTCAGGTGTGTGTGCATGTCTGTTTGTATTCTTCTAATTCATTTGAATTTGTTCTAATAATAACAATTTTTACATAAAATGTCTCCTTCGGGGATTAAGGCAAGGATGATAGCGATGATAATAATGATGTGTTCTTCAGGGCTCGATGGTAGCGGAGGTGACGAGGGCTCCTCGGCCCTTAGGGTCCCCAAATGGGGAAAATTAAGAATGGTCGTTGAAAACAAGATGTGCATATTGGCTAGATCACTCGAGCTTGTGAAGACGATTATCGATCTGGGGTACACCAGTTGGAAGGAGGTGCTAAATGAGCTCAAGTTAGCTATTTGGGCGGCACTACAGGTAGTGTATTTATATTTATATTTATGTTTATAGTTCAATTTTAGTTTATACATATATTTATTCACAACTAACACTTGGTTTTTCTTTTGTATTTATTTGACAGGAACAATTCAGCATGCCCCCAGAACTCCGCAATTATGTTTTGGAGCAGTTGAAGGAGCAACACAAGACATGGAAGAAGAATTTGCTGGCCCGGTACTTTGGGAAGACCAATGCCTCCATTCTCAAAATGCATCAGTCCAACCTGCTGAATGAGCCGATCGCATTGGCACAATGACAAAATTTCATTAACAATAAGGTCGAGGAGCGACAATTGGCATCTCGCCAATCGGGGAGGGAAAACCGGGCAAAAAAATGAACGTGCACTACTCCGGCCAGACGTCTTACGCTGAGGTGGAGCACAGGATGGTAAGTTTTTATTTTTCTATAATTATAAAAATATGTTATTTTGCATTATTTTACTCTACGTTACTTACTAATTTGCCTTATTTTATTTAAGGGGAAGGGGTGTGGGCCTAGGGGTATGCCATATAGGATCGATGCCTATGTGGTAGTTCGAACAAATAAATGCAAGGATAAGGAGGTGTCCCCAAGCGTCGCGACCACGATTGTAAGTAATCCGATAGTTTAATTTTTGTGAATTGCATTATAATTTTTTTTTACTTATTTAACTAATCGTGTGTTTTTTATCGTTTCAGGCAAAGACTAATGAAGTGCATGAGTCGGAGTCTGATGCCAATAAGGCATATTTGTCCACGGACGCACTCAGCTAAGTGCCTGGTAATGATCACAAGGGTAGGAATTGGGGTTGAGCTCGTGGGTGGGCAAATCTAGGATCATTGGAATAGAGACGAATAACCCCAGGTTGGCTCGTCAGGTGGACACGCATGACGCGAAGCTATCAAGGTTAGAGGTGACGGTTTTAGATATGTACACATACATGAAGCGTGAGTTGGGGGAAAAGGGAAATGGGAAGGAGAAGAATGAGGAGGAGGATATCGCTCAATCATGGTCGATACGCGTGGACTCACCGTTTGATGATCTAGTCCCCTACTTGTCTCCCATCGAGTGGCCAATGTTAACAATCAAGTGGTCGAGCGTGTTTTTATTTAACATATTTGATGGCAAGCAGATAGGGCGAGAGTTGAGGGACCTGAATACAGTAATGGGTATGCCGGCTCATAACCGTATCCTTCAAAACATGGAGGCCAAGGTGCTCGTCATGCATATGATAACTGCCAAGGAGAACTTCGTATTGTGGTTGCTCAAACAATGCAGCTTGATGCATATTGAGCGGTATCTCAATACGTATATCGAGTGTCCTTCTTTCCTCCTCGAACTTACCTCAGACACTATGCCTTGACATTATTTTTATTTATTTTTATTTGGACACTTGGATAATATTTGAATTGTTTTGAGTTGTTACATTTTCGTTTGGATATGGATTGTATCATTATTTTATTTGGATATTGAATTATATATGGAATGATTTGGTGCACTATTTGTATTTGATTTGGATATATGATATTTGAACGGATACATTTTTGCTATAACAGATACAAATATACTATTGGACAGTGGCAGTGGCCAAACTGCCCAATATATTTTTTTTTAATTCTGCCCAGATTTGTCACGGACTTGTCACGGTCAATGACCATGACAATTTTTTAAAGTTTGTCACTGGTTTGTCATGGTATTTAACCATGGAAAACCATATCAAGGTCAAAGACCGTGACAAGTCTACTGAACTTATCACGTTCCATGACCGTGACAAGTCTGTGACAACAAAAGTTATCACCCCCAGATTTGTCACAATTATTGATCTTGGCAAGTAGGACTTGTCACCATCAATGACTGTGACAATTTGACAGTTTTGGTGTAGTGACCGTTGTGTAGATCGTGATGAGAGGAAGGCAATCCCACTATTCTTTTAAAAAAATTCAGACCTACTGATTGAGGCGAGAATTCATCTTGCTAAATTCTAAATATATGTGACATCCACGTTAGTGTAGGATGATGAAGATCACAAATATATAAATATTAGTGTTACTTTAAAAATTTTAAATCATGTTCTTGCGTTGGAATCATGTTAGGTTAAATTTAAATCCCTTACACATGCAGAATGTTGTAACGAATTGGTGGTATGAACATGTGAAGAAATCTGGGTTCTTATGGATGTTCTTGAATAAAACTGATAATCTAGGGTTTTTAGGAGTTAAGGTTAAATTAATTCAACTTAAAGGTGTTATTTGATGATATATTGATTCTATTACGCTAAAAGTCGTCTATACATGTTACTATGATGTTTGGTACACTTGGTTAGGAGTTTGGGATTATGTAATGGAGGTTTAGAGGTTTGAAAATGGTGAAATCATGTGGCAGTTAAGGGAAAAAGATGATACATGTTATAGATAATCGATTCAGCTCCTTGGCCGAATCGATTCGGACAAAGGCCAAATCGATTTAGTTTTCGAGATTTTAAAATTTTCCCCCTTTTTGCTTAGAACTCGTTGGGAATGACCGAATTAACTCTTAAGGTAATTTTAAAATATAATGGGAGTTATGTTGAATACCAATAGGTCGATGTTGGGATTGATACTTTGTCACATGAGGCGAATTTAGGGCTAAGGTTAATTAGGCCTAAGTGGGTAATGAAATTTAAATTCAAGGAACACCATCGTGTCACAGGGATTCCTAGGGAACCAATGACTTAGATCAATAAGGTAGGAATGAGGTATCTACTGAATTGACTTAAGGGTCAATTAGTAACCTTTCGAGTAGTGGGAAACAGTTGGGATTATACGGTGAGGGGTGTTATGATAAATCAATGATACGTAGGATATTTGAGAGTTATATAAACTACGTGTGGGATATATTGTAGGTTATGTTCTTACTTATACTGAGTTTATATACATTTGTTGTGTGAATACCTAATGTGTGACTTATTGTGTGTAATGACCATGCATACGCTACTTGCTATCACGGGAGGTTTCGCATTGTGGACGAAGGCGGAGCGCCGTGATAGATAGGGGCATAACTTGTTTGCTTGGATATTTTTTGTTCCTAACCGCTTGCTCTTCCTTATCATACTACTCTACATAACTAGAAAAGGGGCAACAACTCTTGAGTGAAAATCAGTATCTCAGTATCTAATTAGCCCTTCCTTGACTTAGTGGTCAGCTGCGATATGCGATATCCGTTCCCTTGGAAACGAATTCACTTCTTTCATTCCCCACCACCCATTGATTGAATTCATACAGATGTCGCACTTCACTTCGTTGAGCTCTTTTTCAAATAAGAAAGCTTGCCAGTCTCTAATGCGAATGAGGAATGCAAGATAACAGAGTAGTTTCTACCTAAAGGGTCCTCTACTGGACCCGTCCCCGGGGATAAAGTCAACTTGCTTGCATGCAATCGAGGAACGGGCCGGCTAAGCTGGCTATAGTCTTAGCTAATAACTAGAAAGTCAAACTAGCTTGGCTCTCAAAGGCCACCTTGAGCTCTAGCTAAGGTTTCCAGTGATCTAGATAAGACACAAGACTCTCAATTGAGATAAGCACAGACTATCCAACAAGGACTTCCGGCAGCAACAACAACCCAGCCCGAAAGACAGAGTATATGGCCAGAACTCAGAAGGCGACGGAAGATCGTTCAAAAGCGAGTAGCTAAGACCCCGATAGCATCGGCGAAAGCATCCAGAGATCCTGATGGGGGATTTTAGATTTATACCACAGAATATAAAACTTAGGGATTGAGCGGTACTTGTGAGTATGTTAGTGTGACCGATCATTTGGGTGCGTTAGGTATGTGCATAGCCCAAAGTCTTGGAACTATGTTCGCCTCCAATTTATGTGAACTGTATCTTTATGGTTTAAGAGTAATTCGGAATCGAAAGTCCTTTATTTAGTACGTGATGTATCAGGACTTGATAGAAGATTATGCACATATTGAGGTCTCAGCCATAGGAATGCCATATATGTATATATAGTAAGAGTGATAAATATATATATGCGTGTGAATTATTCTACTGTGTGTGTATTAGTTGATGGCATAAATGGTGATAGCTAAACTAACCTAAGTATTTGACAATAAATACTTAGTCAGAAATCTTTAAATTGGCTAAAGGGTTGGATATTGAATAACGTATTGTCTGGGAAATACGAGTTGGCTCAACGATATATAGTGCAAATAGAGACTTAGTGGGACTATTTAGGTGGGGTAGCGTAACTAAGTTGGTTCAGAAGTATACATTAGGCGTGAACATTAGTTGAGAGGTGAGAATCTCAAGTGAGGGCACGCAAATTTAACACGTATACAATATCTTCTCTTTAATGCATTTTAAATACTTGCCAAATATTTTTAAACTGTTTTTACTTGGGCTCTGACCCATTGCGAATCCATTTTTGAAAAACCTTTTAGGTGCCCAGCCACAGGGACTCCCAACTTAGGAGTTCATTTCCACTTGATGTGTTGCGGCTACGGCGGAAGTTGCAGGACCTCGATAGACAGTTCCACTTCTATCAGCTCCTTTTGATCATTGCTTCATCTCAATAGGTCATGTCGCCCATCTTAAGTTAGCAGTATTTGAGAGATATTGTACTTATTTTATTACAGCTGTTGGATTGGTTTTATTTATGGACAATCGTATTTGGGACTTCAGGCTAGAATGTTTGTCTATTCTAGTCACCTTTATTCAGTCAGTTGATTTATTATTTATTATATTGTTCATTTGCTGTGGTGGATGTGCTTTAGTAATTTAACACTATTTGCATATTAATAAAAATAATAAAATTTTAACACCGGGCTATTAGGGTATTATTGATATATTTGTTTTCGACAGTGATGCTAAGAACGAAACCATTGATGATTCCTGTTTAATGTAATAATGGTCTGATCACCCACGATTAGGCAAAAAATAACAGTTTAGAGGGGAAAAACATTCGATTTCATCATGTATCAAACTCAAACTCAAAGGGGGTTAACCTATTTATATTACAAGTGAGGCTAAGAAAATGACACACGAGTCTAACTAAAAGACACATTTTATGTGGAATGTATATGGACGTCAAGCATTTGTATAAGATGTAATATTTATTGATTTTTTACTTGTTTTATAAACGTGTTGAGGAAATGAGTAAGGGTTAGCCGAATTTACGTTGAACAATACTATTATCGCGTGGCGTGCGGTATAAATATTACAAAGTAAAATTGAGAATTGTTAAATATATATATTTGAATATTATAGTGTAGATAAGAGAAATTTAAATAATTAGTGGTGTGCATTATAAAATGGGTATTTTTAGTTGAGGGAGTATAGTAAGTATATAATATAATAGATGTATCATAGATCGAATGAGGTGAAAATGTTTCAATTAAGATTGGTTTCATTGATTTCGAAAAAGCGACGACACTTATGTTTAAGTGCCTCCATAATTTTTGAAATTGCATCACTAAACTCCTATGCAGCATCTCCGGAGAAGACAACGAAAGTGACGATCTATACGAAAATAAGATATGGTTCGTTGCCTTGTTTTTTTCAAGGCTTTTAATCATACCATTTCCACTGCTAATTTTCTGATCTAACTAATCAAGTTTTCAATCAATTTATGGTTTCCTAATGTTCAATTGAGATCCTTCTGAGGCAACAATTGACTCGGTTTCCCAATTTTCATAATTTTGAACTATCTTGCTTGATCTATATGGAGTAAGAGTCACGATACGAGATCTTGAGCCAATAAGTTAATAGTCTCATGATTATATTGTAGGACTCTTATAAGTTAGCCCCTTACATCGAACTAGGAGATATATGCACAAAGTGAGGGAGATGGAGTGTCATGCTCTTAGTTTGAATGTCTTTCGCATGGTACTATAAATGAAAATCATTCGGCCAAGGCATCTTCATTTAGTTAGGATATTTTGGGCTCTTCACGTTCTAACTTCTAAAGATTGATCCTTTGGTGTCGGGTTGGGGAGTCAGTAGAGGGGTTGGAGAGTAAGGATATATATTAAGAGAATCAACTCTTTAGTTATTGGATTGGTTTTTACAAGCACTACTAGTGTTGTTTAGAGCATCTCAGTAATCCATTCGAGTCTCGGATTTGCACCTAAGGTATATACTTCCACTATTAGAAACACTTACATCTTAGGCTTCGTGAGGCAACTCAGACGTATACCAGCTTATACAGATTGGGTTAAGCATCCTTTTCAGAGTAGGACGTGGTCACCTAAGATTGATGATTTTTTCATAGACGATTTTCCTTCATCGTTTTTTGGTTCGACATTATTTTAAGGATATTATTATGCCCCAAGTTATTACTTCTGGTACCAACTAGCCGTTTGTCGACCCTTATAAGAAGATAAAGGCTTGTCGACAGGGTTCATGGATGTAATATCCCCCACCAACCAGCATTCCTCTCCGTAACCTCCTCCAGCTTCCTTAGACGAGCCTTCAATTCCTTGCTTTTCTCTCTAAGCTTGGGACTGGCGAAGATGAAATGGGATCCAGAGAGGAGAGCAATTATGTGGGAACAGGTTGATGGGTCTGATGACTCCCAAACTGAACAAAAGGTTGTTAGGAGAGCTCAGAGTGCATTCGGTATTGGATGTGATAAGATCATCGGAGCTGGTATATGGAGAAATCGAGTCATTGTTCATGGCTTTAGTTTTGATTTTCATTGTGTTATTTTGTCGTTCCACCAAAAATGGAGCAAATTGAATAATACAACCACATGGTATTTCAGATGAATGCTTATGAAAAGCTGGTGATGGATATTATGCCAAGGAAGCCTGTTAACGAGACTTTCTCTTCTTATAAGGATCAACAAACTGCTAGTTGGTATCAAAATTAACACCTCGGAGAATTATAATATCCTTAATACATTATACTTGGTGGAGTTTTTGGAGGACAATGCTTTAGTGGGAAATTTCTAAAGTTGTGAACATATTTTGATGTTCATGTGGAACATGGATTCCTCCCCTCCCCCCCCCCCCCCCCCCCTCCCCCTCAATGAAGTTGTGGTGGTGAATGAATGAACCAAAGATAGAAGTTACTTAGGACACACAAGAGGCCATCCAATTGTGTATGTTGTTTGTGTATGATATACTTCAGTAGACACTTTTTAGGAGGCTTTGGCGATGAAAGTTGAAACTTGGAGAAATGCTCTTAGAATCTAAGGGGTTAAATATCGGTAGAAATAAAATTAAGTATATGGAATGTAAATTTAATAATGATGATTCAAATAAAAGCATAATGATAAAATTGCTTATAATAAATTAAAATAGAAAATGGGAATCCTTGTGGCCGGTTCCAAGTGATGGGATTAAGGCAAGGATGATGATGAAGATAACTTGCCTAGCTATATGTGTTGTTATATAAGGGGAAAAAAGGAAAAAGATTGATGTAAAATAAGAGACGCGTGAGTGTAAAATTAACTTACACAACGACAACAACTTAAAAGAAAAGTTACGGAAGTTTCTCAGTCTCTCTCTAAATATGTGAGTGCCCCTAGATGAGGCTACAAGAGGGGTATATATAGGATTAGGTGTAAGGTCCTAGACTTGGGCTATAAGAAATAACATATTTACTAATATGCCCTTACTAGCTTTAACCTCCTCACTCAAGTACAAAAAATATATAAACACAACTAATCAACTAAAAAAAGAAAGTACATAAAAAAAATAAAAATAACAAAATGCCCTGCAAATTATGCTCCTGCATCAAACATTGAGTTGAAATTGTAACTGCAGACACTTGGATCCAGTTAACTCTCATCTTGGTTAACTAGAATACACCTTGTTTTACCAAGAAATTTTATCATGGTTGACTAGGTTTACCCTTGTTCGATCAAGAGTGTATATGGTGTTTATAATTTTGATTTGTCATCTCTCTCTCTCTCTCTCTCTCTCTCTCTCCATCAGCTATCACGTTAAGCTGTATCTGCATATTGCTTTTTCACTTTCATCAACTTTATATTTAGTCAAGTCAAACTAGTAACAAAATGTTTGGTTTGATAAAAGAACGGTAGCATTTTATAGTTTTGTGTTGACCATAAGAGTACTTTTGTCTAAAAGGTGGGTGAGTATGTATGCTAACCATATTGGGAATTATAAAATTACTTGAAGTTTGATTTTTTCACTTGACATGCATGTTTTAAGGCTCATTTGACTCGAGTTTTGTCTAAAATGAGCCCAGCTATAACATGTTTTTGGGCCTTCTTACTTATTGAGCCTAACTTTTTATCTATAAAAAGTGAAATTTGTAGAGAATTGGATGAAATTTTTATACATTTCCAAGGATATGGGTTTACAAGTATGGCCAGTTTTGAGTTTTGACTTCAATATATTATTTAAGGGCAGGCGAGTCAGGCTTTATTTTTTCTTGTTTCCAATGCGGTGTTGTGTAGTTGAATCAGGAAAACATGATTATCACATGTTTTAAATGTTAGTATATTTGATCTGTTGATTTCAGATTATTTAATGTTGATAAAAATATAAAAAGGGATTCATAATGTGACGATTGTTACTCTGACATAAATAACTCAAAAAAAGCTGCATCCATATGTTCTTCCTTTTTTGTGGACAAATGAGTGGTATAGATAAGTCATTGTATGTATTGATATTGATATATTAACTTGGACTCTAAACAAGCAAGTTAAGAGTGGGTGCTTTATGGAAGGGTCTATGTCAAAGTTGTTCTCACGTATTATAGGGTAATTCAGCGGTCTAAAGTGTGTAGGAGTCGACCAAGCAGACAATTCATATTACACTGGTTAGTGGGGGTCAATCTTCCATTCGCTTAATGTTATACACACACACACACACACACACATAAAAAAGAGAGTTAGGCTCTCCAACACACATCATTTAACATACATAAAAGACATACCTCCACCTTTGTGGGGTAAATGATTGATTCTTTTGATTTATGAACTTGGTGGATATCATTTCTCAACTATAATACCCCGTAATTTTATGCTTTGTAAATTTGGGGATTTATTAAAATTAATGTGAGTTATTAATTTAATATAAATCCGAAAATTAATTATGTTATAATTATTAACGTGATGAGAGTTAGTAATTATGGAAAATTTGTTGAATATTACAATATGAGTAAAGTAATATAATATTGGTTCTATGAAATGTCACGAGTGAATAAAATGAGAATTTTGAAAATTTAAGTCGGGACGCGCCTGTGCCGCGTCAGGAATAAATGTTGATTAATAAAAGTGAAATATTTTTAAGTTATCCGTTTGGTCATTTTGAGTGTGCCAACGTGTCCGGAAGGGTCGGGATAGTTAGAAAAGTGTACTCGAGGGTTTAGTTTGGGTCTCGGGGCATTTTTAGGCCTATTTATCACACCGGGAGGGCATTTTGGACATTTTGCATTTTTGGGTAATTAAACCCACGAAAATTATTAGGCTATATCAGCCATTGAGAATTGTCCTTTAGGGTTATCAGACTCAAAACTTTAGAATGACCATAGGAGAGGGAAGGAGGAAACTTTCCAAGCAATCCAAGGCCAAAACGTTATCCGATTGCACCACCACCACCAACAATGCGTAGATCGCGCGACGGGGAACGCAACCACACCAAAATCGTCCAAAAATCAGAATTCTGAAATTCCAGGCAAGTATTTATCTTGCTTATTTTCGTTTATGCATCACTCATGTTAGTCTAGGGTTGATTAGGATGAGTTTCATAGAAGAAAACCCAAGTTGGAGATAGGAAATTGCATGTAGTAATGTTATAAATGAAAATCTGTAAACCCCCTTCATATGTAGAGTTTGAACCACAAATTTATGATGTTTTAGAAGAAGAAATTATGGAAAAAATATTGATTAGAACAAGGTTAAATAAATTCTAGGGTTCTTGAGATTAATATGAGTTTTTGGCCTATTAATCCATAGTTATTGATGAAAATTTGCATGCTTGACGTAGAAGTTGTATAATATGGGTTTATACTGTTAGTAGTACAAATTTCTGGGCGCTTGGGTGTGAAAAATCTGGATTTGGATGAGGTTGGATGGTAGAACCCGTTACTGGTTTACTGCATAATTTGCCATACCTACTTGATCAATCGATCAAGCCAAGAGCTTCGATCGAGCCCCTGCCATCGATCGATCGACCCCTCCTGGCAGACTCATAATTACCCTTTTTAAATTGAAAAATTCAAATTAAATGAGTGAAAATCTTTGGGCATCCTTATTAAAATACTTTGGAAGATAAAGGAGACCAGTAGGACATATTAACAACTATGAGACCTTTAATCTAAGACGAAATTTACATTTTTGGGATGGTTACACATAAGGGATGATGGGGTTGTGTACTAAAGGGAGAGATGCGTACAATAGCTACGTTGGAAAATAGATGAGTACCTACTGAATTCTACACTTGGGAGGATAGAGTCCATGAGTGTTACGTAGTGAGTTGGAATAATCCCTCGAATTAAAGTTAGAGACGAATCGTTATACGCGATAACTAATAATGTGAAAATAAGGATAAATGTCGTGATTATGGGTTATGAGATGAACCTAAATTTGATATAGTAAAAGTAGTATATTTATATGACTATGTGTATGCATATATTATATACGTGAGAAAATCATGCCCGCGCTACTTGCTATCCCCGAGGTTACCGCGCTGGCACGGTCTTATCTCGAATGGGCCTTCATGGGGGATATTGACTCGTACCCTAGAAGATAGGAATCCTAGGTAGAGGCTATCGAATCGATAGTCACGGTCCTAAGAGACGCTAGGGTATGTGCTGACCTCTTAGACTTGGAAACTATGCTTCGCCTCAATATTGTTAGTGTATGTATTAATACAGTTCGAGAGTGATTCCGAACTTGTATTTCCCTTAGTACGAATGATACGGGGATTGGATAGCAGAGTATACCCGCACCATAATTTTTATGTGGGGTGATGTTAGAATACATATATATATATATATATATATATTATATGAGTATTTAACATATATATATGAACTTCTAAAATTTGAAACTTCCTATTGTGTTTATGGTAAGTAAGAAGTGAATAATGACTTCAATTTGGAAATACTTGATTTGAAAAGTGCAGTGTGAAACTTTACTAGCAAATAAGGTTTAAATGAGAACTTTGTAATCAAATGAAATTATCCTCTTAAACAATTAAATTGTTCAGTCTTAAATCTTACGAGTAACCTAAGATAAGTTAAACCGTTGGGAAGGTTAGTACGATAGGTGTGCACATTAGAAGAGAGGTGAGATTTTCTCAAGGGAGTGTCGCACTAATATGTTGTGCATTGTCCTGTAAACATTTTAAATATTTGCTAAACAAATTTTAAATCATTTACACAATCGGGCTCTGACCCGTTTCCATTTTCTTTTCTCTCTTGTATATATATGTATGTATTACAGGTGCCCAGCCACAGGGGCGTCTTGCACAGTGTCCTTTGGAAGGAACATGCTGCAGCTTAGGTGGGAGTTGCAGGCCTCTTGCTTAGACGACTTCATTTATTTGATTCCACTCTTATCATATTTATTCAGTTGGGCATGTGTCGCCCATTTCCATTATTCAGTTGTTTTATTAGACATTATGATTCATTTATTTCTAGTATTGTAATTTTGGGATTATTTACTGTCTGGATGTATTAATCTAAGTTTTAAATGTTGGGATTTAGTTGTTGAATGTTTAAATTATTTGGATTATATGTCCAGGACAATTTGTGGTGTGATTGTTTAATATTGAATTTCGTAAAGTTTTAAATCATTGGTTATAAATAGAATTTGGAAAGTAATGTCTAAAATGGTTTTGACACTTAGTTTAATTAATTAGGGTGTTTAAATTGGAAAAGTTATTTTTACGACAGTGATGCTAAGAATGAACCAACTGTTCACCTTGATTTTAATTTAATAAAGGAGTGATCGCCCGGTATTTAATTAGGTGGGGTGTCACAGATGGTATCAGAGCATCAGGTTCTAGTGTCCTTAGGATCTGTATGGCTTATTTCGCTTTCAGCTTAACATTTTTGCTATAGAGCCCTATTTTAGGATTGTTGTACTCTTGCTTTTACGTTTACGTCTTCAGCTATTTGAGATTTGATAATAACTGTAGACTAATAAATTTCTTCACATTTTAGATGCCTCCGAGATGTGCACCAAAGGATAGGCGTGCCCCAGCCAAACAGCCAGCAGCTCCGGCATAGGGTACGATGAATGCTAATGAGGTAGCCACTATTGTTGCTCAGGCGGTGAATGCCGTGCTAGCGGTGGTACAGCAGGCTCCACCCCAGATTCAGTTAGTGGCGTCAGTACATGCATAGCTTCCATCTACATGGGAGCGGGTTAGGGATGCCTTTTAGAAGGCGCATCCCCCTGAGTTCTCGGGTAGTTCAGATATTGTCATCGTCAACCAATGGAAGAAAGATATCCAGTGGCATCTTCATATGTATGAGTTCACAGACGTGTAGAGACAGTTGTTGTCTTCCTTTAAGCTAGTGGGGGCCTCTTTGCAGTGGTGGGAGTCCACCACCACCTTGGAGGAGAGGGATACTATTCCTATTCAGGTATTCTGGGAGCGGTTTGACCGTAAGTACTTTCCACCCACGGTGCAGACTAAGATGAGGCGGAAGTTACGGAACTTGAAGCAGCAGAATTTTACCGTTGCTGAGTATGAGGAGGAGTTCACGAGACTTCTCACCATAGTGCCAGATGAGACACCTACCAAGGGTAAGAAGATAAAGTTATTTGTGGGCGGTTTAGCTTGGAGGATCCGTCAACACCTTATAGGGAATCTATCTCTGAGTACTTTCATAGATGTACTCAATGCTTCTTTACTACACTGCCAGGATCACCGCTTCCATCTGCAGGGAAGCAAATGAGCAGGAGAGTCCATTCAGCAGGGCAGGACAAGGGGTAGTGGCGCTGGTGGAGCACCGACATCCCAGGGACAGACTCGTCAGCATGAGCAGAGTTCCCATTAGGGGGACCCTGCCAAGCGCTTCCGATCAGGTGATTCCAGATAGGGATTTGGGGGTTAAGGCAGGGCCAGCCTAATCAGCAGGGCCAGCAAGGCCAACACCGTCAGCAGCAGGGTCAGTAGCAGGGCCAGCAGCATTTCCATCAGGGCCAATAGGGACAGTGGCGGTGTGGTAATGGCCACCAGGCCCGTGGTCAGCAGGGCTAAAGGGAGGTAACTTCATAAGCCCATGTTTTGTGTGTGGCGAGCATGGCCATAAGCACCAGGATTGCCCAGAGGATGATAGGGCCCCACAGCAGCAGGGTGCCCGTAATGAGCCATAGAGGCCACTTTTTCCAGCCGCCCTCCCAGCACCAGCCCAGGTACCAACCCAGGTACCAGCCCTACCAGCCATTCTAGTAGCTCCAGTGCAGCAGGGGCAGTTACAATATGGACGTGTCTATAACGTCCACCAGGCAGCAGCTCCACAGGCACCACCCGTGATTGAGGGTATGTTTCTTATCCATGGTACTATGGGTCAAGTTTTATTTTATAATGGGGCGACGCAATGTTTTATAGCCACTCATTTTGCGAAGGCCTTAGGGTTATTAGCCACAGCAGAGAGCACTGTGACGTGCGTAGACTCACCACTGGGGAGTGGTTCACTTATTTTCTTTATATGTCGGGGTGTGGGGGTGTGGGGGTGTGGGGGTAGAGATTGGTAGCTTGGTATTACCTGCAGACATGTTAGTCTTAGATATGCATTAGCATGACGTTATTATCGGTATGGATTGGCTCGCTGCTTATAGGGCCATGACAGAGTGTTTTGGTGGGAGTATTGTCTTTGCCATTCCGGGGCAAGAGATGTTTGTAGTGGTGATGCCTCGCCCAAAGGGAGGCTCAATCGCTCATTTGTATTATATAGAGGAGGATACCTCTAAAGAGGTTGTGATTCCCTTAGACTCGATCCCAGTTGTCCGTGAGTATTCCGATGTATTTCAGGAGATACTAGGCCTACCCCCCAGTCGAGAGATAGATTTTGTCATATATTTATTACCGAATACTAGATCGATAGCACGCGCTCCATACCGTATGGCTCCGGCGGAGATGCGAGAGTTACCAGATCAGATAGAGTAGCTGTTAGGTCAGGGCTTCATTCGCAGGAGTACCTCACCTTGGGGTGCTCCAGTTTTGTTTGTGAAAAAGAGAGATGGTTCACTGAGGCTGTGTGTGGACTACCGAGAGCTGAACAAGGTCACGATACGAAATAAGTATCCGTTGCCTCAAATCGATGATCTGTTCGACCAGCTGAGGGGAGCGACTTTCTTTTCGAAGATAGATCTGAGATGAGGGTACCATCATTTACGTATTAGGGAGCAGGATGTTTCAAAGACTGCCTTCTTGACGAGATATGGGTCCTATGAGTTCAGGGTGATGCCATTTGGCCTCACAAATTCTCCAGCCGTGTTCATGGACTTAATGAACTGAGTGTTCAAAGAGTTCTTGGATCAGTTTATCATCTTCTTCATAGATGACATTTTGATATATTCACACTCCAAGGAGGAGCATGCCGAGCATTTGAGACAGGTTCTTTAGACTCTACGAGAGCATCAGCTCTATGCCAAGTACGAGAAGTGCGGATTCTGGTTGTGAGAAGTACATTTCTTGGGCCATGTTGTTTCTGAGCAGGGGATAGCAATCGACCCGAGTAAAGTGTTAGTGGTGAGGGAGTGGGGATATCCCACGACACCGACAGAAGTGCGTAGTTTCTTGGGGTTAGCCGAATACTACAGGAGATTCATTCGGGGATTCTCCAAAATAGCGGGTCCATTGATGAACCCGACTCGTAAAGGGGTACCATATGTTTGGGATGATGCTTCTCAATTGGCTTTCGACGAGATGAAAGACAAGCTTACTTCAGCACCAGTTCTTGCTTTACCTAAGACGGGTGTGGATTACCTGGTCTACACCAATGCCTCTTTACGGGGACTTGGGGGAGTGCTTCAGAAGGAGGAGAAGGCTATAGATTTTGTCTCCCGCAAGCTTAAGCCGCATGAGAAGAATTACCCCACCCACGTCCTGGAGTTAGCAGCGGTCGTTTTTGTATTGAGGATATGGAGGCACTATTTATTGGGGGAGAAGTTTTCCTTGTTCACAGACCACAAGTCGCTGCAGTACCTGTTCATTCAGCGAGAGCTGAATATGCGTCAGCGCAGATGGTTAGAGTTTGTGAAGGACTACTAGTTCGATATACAATACCACCCGGGGAAGTCCAACGTAGTTGCTGATGCGTTGAGCCGTAGACCGGTAGGCGATGTAGTAGACATCTGGAAAGCAAAGTGGAAAGAGGTGGGTCACTAGGACACAGTAGCCCATTCTTTCGTATCTGTCATGACAGTGACACTAGAGATTATTACGAGGGTGATACAGGCACAGGCCACAGACCCATTTTGCCAGGAGCAGATCGTACGACTTTTAGCTGATGGTGTTGAGTCCTATTCTTTTAGTTATGATGGGGGTTTGAGGTTTAATGGGAGATTGGTGGTCCCAGAAGGATCAGAATTACGTCATGCAGTGATGACCTAGTCTCAAGGGTCCCGATTTGTTGTATATCCTGGAGGAGATAAGATGTACAAGGATATGAGGCGACAATACTGGTGGAGTGGGATGAAGAAGGACATTGCTGAGTTCGTGTCCAAGTGTTCTACCTACCAGCTGGTAAAGGTGGACCATCAGAGATCGTCAGGGTTGCCTCAGCCATTGGAAATACCCGCGTGGTAGTGGGAGAGTATTTCTATGGACTTTATTACAGGGTTGCCTACATCACAGTAGGGCCACGACTCTATCTGGGTGATTGTAGATCGTTTGACCAAGGTGGCTCAATTTCTGCTGGTGCGGACGGACTATACCATGGGTCAGTATGCTCAGTTGTTCATTACTGAGGTTGTCAGATTACATGGGGTGCCCCTGAATATTGTGTCAGATAGAGACAAGATTTTTGTGTCGCGGTTCTGGGAGAGCTTTTAGGAGGCTATGGGTACAGAGTTGAGGTTAAGTTCAACTTATCACCCGCAGACAGATGGACAGACATAGCATACTAATCAGATGTTGGAGGATATGCTACGCGTGTGTGTTCTTGATTTTAGACGAGGTTGGGAGCCACATCTTCCACTGGTAGAGTTTGCTTATAATAACTCTTATCAGTTCACGATTGGCATGGCTCCATTCGAGGATTTGTATGGCAGACCTTGTTGTTCCCCAACTTGTTGGCTAGAGGTGGGGGATAACAAGTTGCTAGGACCAGAGGTGAGTCAGGAAACCTCTACAAGGATTGAGATGATCAGGGGTCGTATCCGAGTAGCCCAGAACAGACAGAAAAGCTACGCCGATGCGAAATGGTTCTATCGAGAGTTTAATGTGGGGGAGCAAGTATTACTATCTGTATCTCCTATGAAAGGAGTGATGTGGTTCAGAAAGAAAGGGAAATTGGCCCCGAGGTACGTGGGACCATTTCCCATTATCGAGAGGATTGGGTCGGTGGCATACAGATTGGGTCTGCCAGAGCATTTGCATCGCATCCATGATGTATTCCACATCTCGTCGTTGAGACGATATCTTCGGGATGACATGGCTCACACCCACATCGCGATTGAGGAGATAGACTTACAGCCTGATAGCTCTTACGAGGAGAGACCGGTGGCTATCCTAGACCATAGCGAGACGAAATTGAGGTCGAAGGTAGTTCCACTTGTACGGGTTCAGTGGGAGATTCTTAATGTGGAGGAATCCACTTGGGAGCGCGAGGAAGATATGCGCGAGAGATATTCAGATTTATTCTTACCAGGTATGCCTTATTTTTTGAATTTCGGGACGAAATTCCGTTATTAGGGGGTAAGTATGTAATACCCCATATTTTTAAGCCTTATAAATTTGGGGATTTATTAAATTTAATGTGAGTTATTAATTTAATATAAATCCCGAAATTAATTATGTTATAATTATTTACGTGATGAGAGTTAGTAATTATGGGAAATTTGTTGAATATTACAAATGATTAAAGTAATATAATATTGGTTCTATGAAATGTCACGAGTGAATAAAATGACAATTTTGAAAATTTAAGTCGGGATGCACCTGTGTCGCGTCGGGAATAAATGTTGATTAATAAAAGTGAAATATTTTTAAGTTATCCGTATGGTCGTTTTGAGTGTGCCAACTTGTCCGAAAGGGTCAAGATAGTCAGAAAAGTGTACTCGGGGGTTTAGTTTGGGTCTCGGGGCGTTTTTAGGCCTATTTAGCACCCCGGGAGGGCATTTTGCATTTTTGGGTAATTAAACCCACGAAAATTATTAGGCTATATCAACCATTAAGAATTATCCTTTAGGGTTATCAGACTCAAAACATTATAACGGCCATAGAAGAGGGAAGGAGGAAGCTTTCCAAGCAATCCAATGCCAAAATATTATCCGATTGCACCGCCACCACCACCAACGCGTAGATCGCGCGATGGGGAACGCAACCACACCAAAATCGTCCAGAAATTAGAATTCTGAAATTCCAGGCAAGTATTTATATTGCTTATTTTCATTAATGCATTACTCATGTTAGTCTAGGGTTGATTAGGATGATTTTCATGGAAGAAAACCCAAGTTGGAGATAGGAAATTGCATGTAGTAATGTTATAAATGGAAATCTGTAAACCCCCTTCATATGTAGAGTTTGAACCAGGAATTTATGATGTTTTAGAAGAAGAAATTCTAGAAAAAATATTGATTCGAACAAGGTTAAAGAAATTCTACGGTTCTTGAGATTAATATGAGTTTTTGGCCTATTAATCCATAGTTATTGATGAAAATTTGCATGTTTGATGTAGAAGTTGTATAATATGGGTTTATACTATTAGTAGTACAAATTTCTGGGTGTTTGGGTGTGAAAATCTGGATTTGGATGAGGTTGGATGGTAGAACCCGTAACTGGTTTACTGCAGAATTTGCCATACCTGCTTGATCGATCGATCGAGCCAAGAGCTTTGATCGATCGAGCCCTTGCCATCGATCGATCGACCCCTCCTGGCAGACTCATATTTCCCCTTTTTAAATTGTTAAATTCAAATTAAATGAGTGAAAATCTTTGGGCATCCTTATTAAAATACTTTGGAAGATAAAGGAGACCAGTAGGACTTATTAACAACTATGAGACCTTTAATCTAAGACAAAATTTACATGTTTGGGATGCTTACACATAAGGGACGATGGGGTTGTGTATTAAAGGGAAAGAGGCGTAAAATAGCTACGTTGGAAAATAGTTGAGTACCTACTGAATTCTACACTTGGGAGGATAGAGTCCATGAGTGTTACGTAGTGAGTTGGAATAATCCCTCAAATTAAAGTTAGAGACAAATTAGTTATACGCGATAACTAATAATGTGAAAATAAGGATAAATGTCGTGATTATGGGTTATGAGATGAACCTAAATTTGATATAGTAAAAGTAGTATATTTATATGACTATGTGTATGCATATATTATATACGTGTGAAAATCATGCCCGCGCTACTTGCTATCCCTGAGGTTACCGTGCTGGGACGGTCTTATCTCGAATGGGCCTTCATGGGGGATATTGACTCGTACCCTAGAAGATAGGAATCCTAGGTACAGGTTATCGAATAGATAGTCACGGTCCTAAGAGACGCGAGGTTATGTGCTGACCTCTTAGACTTGGAAACTATGCTTCACAAAGTATTGTTTGTGTATGTATTAATACAGTTCAAGAGTGATTCCGAACTTGTATTTCCCTTAGTACGAATGATACGGGGATTGGATAGGAGAGTATGCCCGGACCATAATTTTTATGTGGGGTGCTGTTAGAATATATATATATATATATATATATATATATATATATATATATACATATGTATATGAGTATTTAATATATATATGAACTTCTGAAATTTGAAACTTCCGATTGTGTTTATGGTAAGTAAGAAGTGAATAATGACTTCAATTTGGAAATACTTGATTTGAAATGTATAATGTGAAACTTTACTAGCAAATAAGGTTTAAATGAGAACTTTGTGATCAAATGAAATTATCCTCTTAAACAATTAAATTGTTCAGTCTTAAATCTTACGAGTAACCTAAGATAAGTTAAACCGTTGGGAAGGTTAGTACGATAAGCGTGCACATTAGAAGAGAGGTGAGAATTTCTCAAGGGAGTGTCGCACTAATATGTTGTTGCATTGGCATGTAAACATTTTAAATACTTGCTAAACAAATTTTAAATCATTTACACAATCGGGCTCTGACCCGTTTCCATTTTCTTTTCTCTCTTGTATATATATGTATGTATTACAGGTGCCCAGCCACAGGGGCATCTTGCATAGGGTCCTTTGGAAGGAACGTGCTGCAGCTTAGGTGGGAGTTGCAGGCCTCTTGCTTAGACGACTTCATTTATTTGATTCCACTCTTATCGTATTTATTCAGTTGGGCATGTGTCGCCCGTTTCCATTATTCAGTTGTTTTATTAGACATTATGATTCATTTATTTCTAGTATTGTCATTTTGGGATTTTTTACTGTCTGGATGTGTTAATCTAAGTTTTAAATGTTGGGATTTAGTTGGTTAATGTTTAAATTATTTGGATTATATGTTCCAGGAAAATTTGTGTTGGGATTCTTTAATATTGAATTTCGTAAAGTTTTAAATCATTGGTTATAAATAGAATTTGGAAAGTAATGTCTAAAATGGTTTTGACACTTAACTTAATTAATTAGGGTGTTTAAATTGGAAAAGTTATTTTTACGACAGTGATGCTAAGAATGAACCAACTGTTCACCTTGATTTTAATTTAATAAAGGAGTGATCACCCGATATTTAATTAGGCGGGGTGTCACATCAACTCCACCCAATTTCATAAAAAATTCAACTATTTAGTGGGGGAATTGTGAAATGCATATAATACATTTTCTAACCGTCACAACTTGCGAGAATCATCTCATCTGCCAAATGGTTGAATAATTTGATGAAATTTGGTGGTGATGAACATCATATGATATGATGTAGTTCGGGGGTTAATTTTCAGATTTATTTCTTTCATTTTGAGTATGCAGTGGTGTCAATAGAAAATTTAATAAAAGGTTTATTCCACTTTATAACAATGACGGATCCATGATTTTTCCAGAGGCGAAAATGATATTTCTATTCATCATATAAATATTATAAAGAATTTTTTTAGTAACCGACTTTTACCAGTAGTGATTTCACTAACTGAAATTTCTGTTAGTAAATTTCCTCCTCATATATCTAGCACCTTAAAAAAGTGTTAATAACTATTAGTGTGACTAATTTCTCTAAAGTTTTAGTAGCGAAAATAGACAGTGATTTAATTTAGTAACGAAAATTTTTAGTAATCTTTTTCCGTATACCAACTTTTTTTCATAAGAATTTCGGGCGCATGTGACACTTCGTAAATTTCGTATTTGAATTAACTACGTCCAAATGCCCAATTTCCAAGGCTTTGGTCAATTAGCTATCATTCTAAGTACGAGGAATAATATAAATAGTATAAATGAACATATACAAGATTCCAATAAATTTAAACCAATATCCACACATGTTAAAGCGAACTGAAGTAATATAAAGTGGTCCAACAAGTATATCATAATGAATTTTGATTTCACGGAATAAAATGAGCTACAATAAACTTTGAATGAATAAAGTATGTGATACAATTAACTCCAACTCTTCAATAATACATAAATGATTGAATAAAATCAGCACAAATTTGTTAATTATAACTTATTAAATTACAAACAAATAACTTAATGCGCAAAGATTTTCGAAATTAATTTAATTAAAATTACCAGACTTTGGATCTTTAAAATAATCACTGATCAAGAGGGAATCTTTCTATATAAACTAGCCAAGATCTTATGAAGTTTCCTTATTTGAAAATATGTACTTATTTCACAAAACGTGGAATATTTGAAAGTGAAATCCCCAATCAAGATCTCAAACAGATCTAAGTCTGAATATTTCAGTAAACTGAAATCGGAAGAGGTTCTGTTGGTTTAGGGTTTGAAAATAACATATTAGTTTCAAAATAGCCAATAAAAATAATATTGCTTCAAAAAAGAAATCAAAACTAAGAGATATCTAACTTAAATGCATCACAGAGACGAAATCTCAATATTCTATGAAAAGAAGCCGAGATTTAACCAACGTGATTAAGTTGGAAGAGAGATAAATAATAACAGAGGACAATCTTCCCAAATGTCAAACTAATTTACTCTTAGAAAAGGTTTTTCTAGTGAAATTTGAACTGAGTTGGGTTTAGGGGTTCAATTTACTCTCTCCCTTTCTCTCTCTCTCTCTCTCTCTCTCTCTCACTAACTCTTATTTTCTCTCTTGTTTAGACGAAGACCAAAATTCTCAAATGGCTAAGGCTTAGATCTTTTAAATAGTGGGTGAGGAAGGATCGAGAACTTAGAGGAAATCCTACAGCTGGGATTAATTTTAACCATTTGACTATTAATCCAAGGGTTTATATGATGCGATGGAAATAGCCAACGGTGATTAGTCAAGATGGGTTCACTTTGATTGGATAAAAACATATGCAAAGCATTGATTACTTCGATCGAAGGGATCTTAAGGAAACACAAGTCTGTGAGAGTAAAGAAACGCAAAATCCACCAACGAGATAACAACACGTGTCGGCACAATACATGTTATAAAATGCGTATGCAAAATAAGTAAATTTACACCCTGAAGTATCTAGCACTTTCGTTTCCTACCCAAGCCAATTTAAGCCATAAAAAGAAATTATAAAAATTGTACAACAACCCCAAAGGTTTATATATAATCAATTTTAATTTCTACAAAATCATTTTAAATATTTAACACAACCCAAGAATAGTAAAAAAATTAATTTAAGGGATTTAACTCACACACAACCATATAGAGCATGAAACAATGTATGTATGCAGTCCTAGTGTATGGTGTTGGAATACTACCTTTAAGAGCTTATAAAGGAATCAAGTGTAGATTTTGAGGTTCTTTCGTAAACAATGATAGGATTCAAATTTTGTCACCATTTCCAAACTAGATGATCACCTATGTAAAATAGACTTAAGTAAGTCAAATATATAAGGTGTTTCAAAGCTGTCAAGATGAATAATTAAAGATAAATCCCAAAGATAATTGTAGAATCAATCATGTTGTTGCTATCACCAAAGAATTGAAAAAAATGTTCAACAATATGTGGGTAAATATTTATTTTATTTACGGTACTTTTCTTTTATTTTAGTTGTCTTCTATTTTATTACTTTTATATTGTATTATATGGTTTGTGGTTAGGCTGTTAAAAAGGGCACCACAATTATTATGTAAAGGGAGGCACCTAGGTCAAGTGATGCCTCCATTACATCATTGGGCCTATGCATTAACATAATTCACTTGAAAGGTTTGACACCTACAATACTAATAAG
This sequence comes from Sambucus nigra, assembly GCA_949130495.1. Lineage (NCBI taxonomy): Eukaryota > Viridiplantae > Streptophyta > Magnoliopsida > Dipsacales > Adoxaceae > Sambucus > Sambucus nigra. The sequence goes on from OX422224.1 coordinate 19,101,170, forward strand.
CATATTAAGAGGGTGTTATTAATTTCTACACTGAGACTTGGATTCCATGAGTAATTGACTATCATTATACACACTCCCCAATCATTAATGAGTATATTTCAAAGCAATTAATAATGAGTGCATGTGTCCATTGAGTATATCGTGATTAAGAGCTTAAGTGAATTTAATAATCACGAGGTGTATAGTGTCTTATTAAAATTAGTATAAAAAAGTGACCTCAAGGTAGTCTACTTCAATAGACACAAAGTGTGCTAGCACAATAAGTTGAACATATATCATTTTCCATAATCAAGATAGACCTACTAAATTATTATGGTATAATCCACCAATGGTGTATCGAATTTCGTAAAAAGACCGTGAATTAGAAACTTATATTCGACAAATCGTGTGTAAGCAGCACTTTACACACCGGATCACCTGCTACGTATAATAAAAGAGACCAACAATATATCAAATAATGCAAAGGTTATGCCTATACATGATTCTCATTAGAACGTGATTATGCTTATGTTCTTTCTCAGCAAACCGGTGGCCTAATTTTGTGGTTGAAGAACATTGTTGGCTTTTGTTTCTTGTTTGACTATGAAGTCACTTATGACTTATCAATATTGTCATACTGTGTATGCGCATGATAGATTTGTAAATATATATTGAAAAAATACGCATGCATTAAATATTAGTTTGTTGATGTATTGAATTTCAATTATCATTAATAGTACTTGTTCTTTCTTGGAAAAAGGAAAAAGAAAAAACAAGACAAGTGGCTTCGAAGGAAAAGCATAAAACCTGAAAAGTAGATGTGTAAGTGATAATTACAAAAATATTTAATCCACCCATAGTATTCTGACACCTTGCCTATTCTAATACCGGTTGATCATGCTTTTATTATATTTAATGGGAATCATATGTGATTTATTTCTTAGCATCACTGTTGAAAATAAATTAATTAACTAATGACATAATTATCCTGGTGTCAAATTTTAAATCTTTTTAAACATGCAATATAAAATTCAATACACCACGACTCATCCACAACCACAACAATGGAAAACAATAAGAATTGGAAGCATAAATAGATAAATAAATTGAGTAATCTCCGATAAAACAATAGTACAGTCGTCCTCAATATAAAGCTAATAAAAGAAATAAGTATAGTAAAACTTCGTCTATCAGCGGGCAACACATCCAAATGGAAATCCTAGACTGGAATGCTAAATAAAAAGAACGAAGGAAAACTGAGAAAATCTTGTTGGCATCTACATCTACAGTTACTTGCAGGCTGATTGGAGTGGGACCACTATCCATGGAGTCACCGTGTCTGAGCACCTAAAATGTTTTGAAAAAATTCCCCTCGTCTACTGTGCGCACCTAACGAGTTCCTTTAATTCCTCATAGTTATGCTACCCTGCCTAACTAGTCTAAATGACTGAAGCTTATGTTCCGTTAATATCTTATCCCAACCGTACCGCCCATACGTACTTACCATATAATAAGTAGCTAATACATAACATATCACTAAAGGGTTTCATACAAGTTCATATTACATTATAAACGATGTAGTCGTACACTAACTATAACTACTTATACACACAGATAAATCAAATACGTATATATACAACACTCTATATACGAATATACCATCCTTGAGCTGGACTGTACGGATGCATCTCTACTATGTTATCGAGTCCATGTACGTCACGTACCACACTTGGACTATCGGGTCAGAATCTCCAAAACACATACACATAATGGAGGCGGTCATAACCTTAGCATTTGAGTCATGACCATACCATAACGCATCGCATCCAACATTTATGAGAGTCATGTTTAACTTCATTTCAATTAAGAAATCCAATATTTCTATTTTATGATCTCTCATGCTTTGCATTAAAAAAAATATAATATATTTATATGTACATCTTAACTGAGATTTTTATTTTGAAGTTAGGCATTTTCGTTTCCATAAATTTTATTGGTACGACCATTAAGATTCACATATATTCTTACGCGAGAGAGGCTGAAAGGGTTATTATTCAAAGAATGAATGCCAAAATGATATATTTTCTACGCTGTCTCAGACTGACACTAAGGGGGACTACCTCGAATACTTAAATACTTAAGATTTGACAAACCTAAAATATCCTTTTGAAGCTAATTGGATGATCGTTTGGTCTAAAATCCCGAAGATGGTGGTGAGGTGACCCAATAAAAGCGGTGTTGTATATTATTATCCATTGCTAAATGAAAATCGAGAAGATCACATAATTTATGGAGATATGACGTTGTAGTCAGAACCCATGTGATATCATTCATTAATCAAACTGTAATAGGTTATTTTATAAAAGTCGAAATAAGAAACCCCTTGTTTACCATATGAGAACATGGGTAAGGATCCATCCAATTTGGCGTCAACTAACCGCAGACTAGCAATAGGTTCCATGGGAACTCGCCGACCATCAAAATAGATACCTCCAACCAACTAAAAATGTTCTCCTCTTCGCTCACGAGTACCGACAACAAGGAAAGGTAGATATGTTCATCAGTGAAGTCACGTTGCCACTTGGGATAAAAATGAGACAAATCGAGATTAGTTTGAAGCTTCCAACCAGCGATGGGTGGTGGGATACCAGTCTCCAACCAGTGATTAGGAACCAAGAATAGGTGGTGGGATACCAGTCGTCGACCAACAAAATGGTCCGGTGAAATCGTCATTTTCGAACATCATTGAAATATTTTCCAGCGTTGATCAAATTTGGTACCATAACTACCAGAGACCCAAACATTAACATAACATGTACCTTGATCCAACCCATTGGTCCCAATCATATGCCGTCTAAGTTAAAACCATAGTTGAAACACGTGTATTAAAAACCCATAAATGCCGACCTCCGAGCAGTGATAGGTTCTACCGTCCAAATCATTTAGGTAGAAAATTAGGGAAATCCGTAACCACAAACCATTAAACATTTCGTGATCAAGAATGTTTTTTTAATCATACTGTGAAACTCAGATTTCTCCATCAGAATTGATAGGGCCACAAACCATCCTCCGGATAGCTAGTTGGCTTGATTATTCTTGGAGTTGTTGATATAAGATTTTTCCATTTTTAGGATTTTCAGTGTTAACATGAGATTCTTGGGTTTGTTGCTACACGTGATGGATTTAGTTGTGCTGATGTGCAAACAAACTTCCTTATTTTTATGGGTATTACGAGTGGTCAGTGTTTGATTCTTCATTTCTTAGAAGTTGAGGGGTCATAGTAATATCGAATAAAGATCCACAGATTGGCAGAATTACTAACCCTGTTTATGTTGCCTAAAAGCATTTTTGAGTACGGCTTTTGCTCACGATCTCAAAAATATATTTTGGGTAAGATAGGGTGATTCTCCGATGCTGAATCATCAGAGTTTTGGCATAAATTCATCGTCAAATTTAATAAAATAATTACTAGACCAATAAACAACATCATCATATATAATCGAGACGCCATACATCGAAATTATCAGATTTATATTTAAAAATACGATCAATATCCGTGAGGGAAGAGAATCGTTTTACATATGTGAAATCTTCTCCTTTTGATGTAACCCATTACACAAACGTGTTTGTCCAAAATATTTTCATGCGAATTCATAGACTCCAGGGCTTTTATAAAAATAATTATGAAATCAACTATTTTACAGATTTCCAAATAAAAATTCATTCAAAGAATTAGTACATATAAAAATTATGAATGAATCAAGAGATATATTGATAACATATTATTATTTATATGCATAAATTAGAAAAGCTTATTTATTGTATATGATCTTTGTCTCTTCATATAAGAATAATTCATCTGTCGAGTTTTCCACAGACGGCGCCAATCTGTTGAAGGTGTAAAATGGCTTTTATACCATTTTAAAGGCGTCAACAATAGATAAATTGATGAAAGTTGAGATTAAAGATGAAAGTAAACAATTGCACCCAACATATAAGAGACATGATTTTTAAAGTGGTTCGGCCATGAATAAATCCTACGTCCACTGTTATTTTATTTCTAGGGGTTTACAATAGCACAATATGGTATAGACATAGAGAGGGTGTAGAGAGTTTCTTGGACCAAATTGTTCAACTTGTCCCTTTGGCTAATGGAAGGCATGTATTTATAGTGATGGGAGTCAAAGAGATGGAATGTCTTTATATATTCATACATTTACATCTACGTACAATGAATATGACTGTTGGACTTCTAGGGTGGTTGGTCTTCCTTGAGTTGGTTGGTCTTCCTTGAGTTGGTTGGTATGCCGACCAACTCTCCTCGGGTGCTGAGCAAGTATAAATATCGTCACATAGGATGACATGTGTCCATTTCTTATTGGTTAGCATAGATGGAGAATTTTTTCATCAACATTGACCATATATAAAAAAAGAAATTATCTCTCAAAAGAATTTCATGAAAAATTATGAATACACTCTAACTCCTCAAAATACTCCAAGAAAAATCCACGAAAATCCGATCGTTGAATATAATTATGGCAGCTCCCACATGCCCCGCGGTCTATAATTTTGGGTTCCACCTCCTCCACCTGAACAATTTATTGCCAGTCACACTTTGAGTCACTCCTTGAGTCACACTTCTAAGGCACTGAGTGAGGATTCAGAATCAATTGGAGAGAGAGAGCAATGTCAGACGTCGCTAGCTTCGGCACTGGAGAGGGACATCCACTGTATCGTCCCATGAAAGAACTTCTTTTTCCCGAGCAAACTGTCACCCATGGTTGCATTTTACTTCGGTATAATTCCCGTCAATTCCAATTCCGTAATGGGATGATATAGATTCTCCCTACCTTCCATTACATAGATTTGGAGAAACCATACCTTCCCTTACGAGAGTTCAAAGAGGCGTGCGATACATTTAGTGATCAAGCTTTCACGTAAGATGTCGTTTCCCAGAAGATTTTACCTTTTTCCTTAAAGGATAAAGCTAAGACCTGCCTATGGTCTCTACAAAAACTTTCACCAAACACTTTTAACAATGAATGATAATCCAGAATCCAGCAACAGGAATAACAATGGGAATCCTCCTAATCCTTCTACACCACCAAACGTGAATGATTTGATGGGAATCTTGGTCAACCTGGATAGGTGCAAGAAACTATGCAGGAGATGGACTCTGACTCTTTGAAATGGATTACCTACCCAGTCAAGTCAAAGAAGTAGAACTGCCAATTCACGGTAAAGGAGTATGCCCCCGCCGCCTTCACATCATATTAGTTCACAATCAAAACATACTGGAATTAATAATTCTAGAAGTTCAAGAGACCCATCTTATCGCCTAGGGGCTACTTCCTCTATAAGGGCCCTGGATTCCCAAAAAGCTACTACTCAGGCTCCAGAGAGACCTAGTGCTCTGAAAAGGTTGAGCAGGGCCTCTAGTTTTGATTGTTTGGGCCCCAGGGGGAATAAAAATCCTCCCCGGGTTCCGTCGAGGAATACTCAGCGACCAAATGACTTAAGGGAAGGCACATCCCAATCACATCCAAACCAAAGACCATCTACTCATGGAGAAAGATCCCAAGAGGAAACTTTTGCATGATCGCTTGCTCAGGCCAATACTAATAGATCGGGGGCTAGTAATGAGGCGTGGAAAGGATCCATCTAGAGGTTGGAAAATGGGCTACGAGATATGGCTAAGGCTAAGAATCCTATCCAAAGGAATTTTGTTAAAGGTTCTCCATTCGTACAGGCAATTATGGACTTTCCCACACATGCGAATTTTAAGGCTCCTATAGTCACACCGAAATATGATGGAAAAAAGATCATGTCCTCCATATAGAGCAGTACCAGGATCCAGCATATATTTACGCAGTCCGAGATGAAATAAGATGCAGAGCATTTTTAGGGACTATTACTGGATCTGCACAGATATGGTATAATAGTCGTCCTCGGGGGGCAGATTGTAACGTTTCAATAGCTAGCGGAGCTCTTCATAGGTAATTTTTGTTTCGGTGCAAAACCAGTAAAGAGAGTGGCTCATCTGCTAAGTGTCACGCATAAAGTAGGTGAAAGCACTAGAGATTACATAACTCGTTTCCATAACGAGAAACTTGAGGTTATTGACTATGAGGAAAAGGAAACCATTATCGCTCTCATGAGTGGTGTTTTGCCAGAAAAGTTATACTATACTTTGGCTAAGGATCCCCCAAAATTCATGGCTGATTTGATGGCCAAAGCAGCTAAAATCATGAGCGTCGAGGAGGCTGTAGCTGTGAAAAATAATGCTGAAGCAAAGGTGGAAGCTAAAGGTGAAGGTAAGTTAGAGAAGAAAGATCATAAAAATAATAGTGGAAACAAGCAAACAAAAGGAAAGGAAACGCGGGATTATTTGAGGAATTATACAAACTATACTCCCTTAAAAGTGGATATAAACCACGTTCTTGAAGAAATCAAGAATAACGAAGAACTGAATTGGTCAAAAAAATTGAGGACAACTCCGAAAAGGAGAGAAATCAAAATATTGTGAATTCCATGAAGATCACGCCCATATGACCAAACAATGCATAACTCTCCAAAATGAGACTGAAGCCCTCATCAGGCGAGCAAAGATCAATAATTATGTTGATCATCAGAATGGAAAAAAAAGCCAACAGCAGAGCTCGACAGAGATCCAAATCTCTATACCGACCAAGGGAAGAGAAGAAAAGAGATCACAGAGATGATCCCGACTTACCGAAGAGGCCGAGACAGCCTGAATGAGAGATATTTTCCATTCGCTTTGGTTCGTTTGAATGTAACACAATCACAGGTGTAGATCCAAGTGGAGGAGATCATACTGCTGAAAGAAAAGATTACCTCAGTGAGGCTCAAGCTTGTTCTTATATTCAACGGATAAATTTGGCCGATGAAGATCTCCCGATGAAGGTGAATAAGGATTATTGGTGATTGGTTTCTCCAAAAATGATCTAGTAGGATTCTTATATCCTCAAGATGATCCTCTAGTGATCGAAATGAGGAAAAAAGACATAATAATCTTAAGGGTGTTGGTAGATAATGGCAGCTCGGCAGACATCATGTTCTATTGAAAAGTATGGATCCCCGAGGGTTTTTAATTTTCTTAATTAAACCTAAATTTACAATTTCCTTTTATCAAAAATACTCAAGATGCAGAAGCGTTGAATGATGTGATGGTTCAACAAAAATTAAATAAATTCCAAATTTTAATTTTAACCAAAACAAAAGTGAGAATTAATGAAACACACAAAGTTATTAATTTTCACTTAAACTGATTAAATTCATCAAGTCCTAGTATTTGCCTAAGTCATGATTATCCATATTTCGAAGTTAGGCCAAACCAAATTTTAGCAAGAGACTTGAATAAGCCAAATTTACTTAATATTTAATTTAAGTCCATATTAAATTGAGTGTGATAATTAAACCGAATTTTATCTTGAAATTATCCTAAGTATGCGTTCTAAATTATTGTGTAAGATAAAATAAACCAATCACACTACGCCGCGATGTACGAGGAAAAACCCAAGACGGGAAACAACCTCGGACGGCCCTAGCCACAAGTCCACTAGATATGGATTTTACAAATACAAGACAAAAGACTTACTTCCTCAACTCGAACCCTATCAAGCCTTGATGCTTCTTCTTGTAGACACGTCTTCCTAGCGCACAACCACGGAGCTCCACCGCGGTCTCGGAATCCACCGATCGGACTTTATATGGTCACCGTCACCCGAACATGGAGCCTTTCTCCGTGTGGGTAAATCAACATAAGAAACACTTCTTCTTTCTTCGTGGGAGGTAGAAGCAAAACCCAAAACTTCTCTTCTTCAATTCGGTAGAGATAACCGGTGCCAAACTCCAAGCAATTGATATGTATAAAGGAACTTGGAATAAACAAACTTGGGTGTAAACTAGAGTGTTAAGTGAATTTCTCTTTGAAAATTAGCACTCAAAACATGAACATTTTCCTAAACAATTTTTGCTCTCAAACTCTCTCTAAGAGATAAACTAGGATGGAAAAGTTAGATTGGAAAATGTCCTTCCCGCACATTATTAAGTCTGAAAAAGTTGGTTAAAACCAAGTGGGGAAGTGGGTGAAAAACTGCCAAAAAACTGCCAAAAACTGTTCCCGCCTGGCCTCTCGTTCGAACGACATTTCGTTTGAACGAACTCTCGTTCGAACGAGACTTCTAACGACGCTCCAGTTTGGACTCGTTAGAAACTCGTTGGAAATCTCGTTAGAACGAACATTCTCCTTCGAACGACATTTCGAACGATGGACCAGTATACCTTGGTGGGAACTCGTTGGCAAACTCGTTCGAACAAAACCTGGTTCGAACGAAAAAATCGTTCGAACGACATTTCGAACGACTTCCAGAATTTTTTATAAAATTCGATTTTTGCCCAGAAACTTTATATACTTTATTTTAAAGTTCTAATTAAATTTTTCTGAAATTAAAACACCGTTTTTGTTAAACCTAACACCCAATAAACTTTGTTCGAAGCTCCTATAGATAATTGCATTCATACCTTGGGAGCATGGAACTATAGTTGATGACGTAGAAACGAGGCACGTAAACCGGCATAGTTGATGAAGCTTTATACTCTTTGTCGCTACGTCTTCAACAAGCACTTCATAGGCTTGAGAGTATTACAATTACATACTATCCTATGAATAAATGTTTTTGTCTAGAATTGAGCCAACAAAATACATGGACTCAATTGGAAATTTGTGTCCTTACAAATCTCCCCCTTTGGCTATTCCTGGACAAAAACCAAATAAAAATCCTAAAGGGCCGTCAAGCTCACTAGACTCAAAACATAACCCACCCAAACTTGACTCAACCCAAGGATTAAACACTTTGCCTTTTAAAGATGCCGCTTTAGTAGAATACCTGCACACTTAAGCAAACTCATCAAATGCATAGGGAATATCAAAATATTAAATGCAATTAATTAAGTACTTCCCCTAAATTAATTCTCCCCTTTATCAAACAAATGACATACTTAGAAAGACGTCTCCCCCTAAGATAAATCTCCCCCAAACTAAGTTACGATAATAATAGGATTAGATACCATTTCCCCCCCTATCATTTCTCCCCCTTTTTGTTCAGGAATAGGCAAAGAATAAAGAACAAATAAACACATTAAAGCTTAAAGTGTGAAGACATTAGAGCACATGAGCAACAAAGGCACAACTAATCCAAAATAGATATCAATAATGAAGTATAAGCATGGATGGACTAGAAATCAAGGCACAGATAAATAAATATCATATATATATGTACTAGAAATATATCAATAAAGCAGACGCACATATGTATATAAACACACACACGACACAAAATACAATAAGTTTGCACACTCGTATGGCAAAAATGTGTCATATGGAAACGGAAGTGTTGGGGTGTGAACTAGTAACAATTAAATTTAGACCCAATCACTTTATAAACGTTCACGTAGTTCTCATTTGATTGCAAACTTCATCACATTTAAATATAACCTCATGTTACAATATAGAGTGAACTCAATGAACAAACATACACAATGCATACAAGCCTAGCATATTGATGATTCTACAAACCAATAGAGTCATGACATGAAATACGCAACTACGATAAACGGACATTGTGCAAACCGTTGATAAACCATACCATATCCCTCAATATGCATTTATATTAATTTTGAATGAATATATCAATCAAACATAGGCCTTGGCAATTATTTTCTTTTTAATGCCATATTTTCTATTTTTAGGCCTTTGGACCACGTATTTCTTTTAGGTCCATTCAAAATGGTGGCTTACAATTGCAAAGGATCACTTAGTCCTTTCGGAGCCCTTCCCCGTGCACATTTATATTTATCATGTTTTCGTTTTTCACAAAAATCTCACATGCAACGAATTTTGACATGCACTAGTCCTCCTAAGTCACAAATATGTAGATGACAAGATTGGGAGGAGAACACCTCACATAGCTCAAATATACATATGAAGTTAAAATTTCAAAAGAGCTCGTGCATGTGTGTATAGAGGCATATAAAAATAGAATCCATTTAATCAATAGAAAATCCAACTACTCCAAAAATATGGTAAAGAACATAATAAGGATTGATAATCTAAACCAAAAATTCTAGCCACGTGGCAGCGAAAAAAATGGAATTCAAACACAAGTATATGCCACTTAAAGTGTGTCAAACCAAAATACACACAAAATAAAATCTTTTTCAGTTTTTAACATTTTATCCAAAATAAAATTATATATATATACTCAAAAGACAAACACAATCATTTGAATTTTTCATTAAACTAAAATTAACAAGAGATAAAATCCAAATGATAAACCAAAAATCTTTTTGTATTTTTCATTTAATGCAAATAAAATGAAGAAATAAAAAACAAAAGATAAACAAACAATCATAATTATAGCATGTGATAAGCATGGAGTATAGACTAGAAAATGATTAAACAAGCATACATTTAGCATGTCAATATAGCATGAAGTACAAACGCTAAAGTATGCAAAAACTAACACATTCATCCTTTAGATTTAGCAACGGAGGAAGCATGTGAAAGTAAATGAGAATCAAAAACCCTATTTTGTAAGGCAACCAAGTCGGATTTCCTAACCCAAATTGATGAAGAATGACTATCTTGGGGTGTAGGAACTTTAACTACAGTGGTCACTTTACTATGGGATTTTCTAGGAATTCGTTTAAGATCAAAACAAAATTTCCTAAGATGACCTTTTCGACCATAATGTTTACAAGTGAAAACATGTCGAAAAGATTTACCTAAGGAGTGATCTCTAAATGCTTTCCTAGTATATTCTCCTAAAACGTGGGTTTTGGCTATAGGGGTAAATTCGTTACAAGTATTGAAGCCTAAACCACAAGTGTCATTATTAATTCGGACCGTTCCTAATATTTTATCTAGTTTTTCCGAACGACACTCCAAATCAAATTTGACATTACGAGAATCTTTACATTTATTTTCCAATTCTAAAATGTTAGATTCTAGTAAAACATTTCCCTCTTCAAAAGCAAGAAGCTCCTTTTTCAAGGTTTCCATTAAACCCTTAAGGCTATCTCTTTCGCCTTCTACATATTCTAGCTTCTCTCGAAGATTTTTCTCTCTTGTCCTAAGGTCTTCAACCAACATACTATTATCAACGACCTTGACACGTTCTTTCAAGCTAGCTTCTAACTTCAAATTAGCTCTTTTCAATTTAATAGATTCTTTATAAAGTTCTTGAAAAGCATTTTGAAGTTCACTCACATTAACCTCTTCTTCATTTTCACTCTCTCTTTCTTCTCCACTCTCACTATCATCAAAAACAAGGAAATCAAAAACTTTGACCTTGGAAGTGTCATGTGTTAATGTTTCATCAATCGATGAGTTCTCACTATCACTCACATGACTAGCCATAAAAGCCACAAAATTTTTCTTAGTGGGGGAATAGGGCTTCTCTTCCGTATCACTATCACTAAGGGTCGCATTATATGAAATGGGTCGCTTACCCTCTTTCCTTAGTTTAGTGGGGCACTCAAAAGCCCTATGGCCATAACCTTCACAACCAAAACATTTATTAGACTCGTCCCTATCTAAATGTTCATTACTAGGGATCTTTTCGGCTTTAGGAATCTTCTCCGCTTTAGAAATCTTCTCATTCTTGTCATGCTTAGAAGATTCAAATTTCTTAAAATCATTTTTAAATTTATCTTTGTTAATTTTAAGAAATTTTCTAAATTTACGTGCAAACAAAGCCATGTCTTCCGAGTCACTATCACTCTCGCTCTCTACTACTTGTTTGACCTCTTTTCGAGCTTTTAAAGCAACGCCCTTTTCGATTTTCTTTTCAGTCTTAGAGGGAAACATATCTAGTTCATAGGTTTGCAAATCACCTTCAAGCTCTTCTAATTTCGTAGAGGCTAAAGTGGGTAAAGAATTTAAAACGTTCACTTTAGGAATAAATCTATCGGGTAGGGACCTTAAAAATTTCTTTACTACACAGTCGTCGGGTATTTTCTCTCCCAAGTTAAAAGATGAATTAACAATATCAGAAAGTCTAGCATAAAATTCATCAAAAGTTTCTTTTTCATTCATTTTGATAGTTTCAAATTGAGTTGTGAGGTTTTGGAGTTTTGAAGCTTTAACAACACTAGTTCCTTCATGAGTTAATTTTAAAATATCCCAAGCTTCTTTAGCGGTCTCACATGTCATGATACGTCGGAATTCATCCGGTGTGACAGCGCTAAATAAGGCATTTAAACCACGAGAATTGAAATTAGCAAGTTTAAACTCATTTTCAGTCCATCTATCGGCGGGTTTGATAACACATTCATTTTCAACTAAATAAGTTGGTGGGGACCACCCGTTAACAACAAACATCCAACCTCTTTCGTCGATAGATTTTAGTGCCGATTTCATTCTTGCTTTCCAATACGCGTAGTTTGAACCATCAAAAATAGGAAATTTTGAAAATGGGGAAATTCCATTTTAGCAAAAAATTTAAAGGATCTTAACGAAATAATTTATCGTTTCTGGCTCTGATACCAATTTGAAAAGTCTGGATCCCCGAGGGTTTTTAATTTTCATAATTAAACCTAAATTTGTAATTTCCTTTTATCAAAAATACTCAAGATGCGGAAGCGTTGAATGATGTGATGGTTCAACAAAAATTAAATAAAATCCAAATTTTAATTTTACCCTAAACAAAAGTGAGAATGAATGAAACACACAAAGTTATTAATTTTCACTTAAACTGATTAAATTCATCAAGTCCTAGTATTTGCCTAAGTCATGATTATCCATATTTCGAAGTTAGGCCAAACCAAATTTTAGCAAGAGACTTGAATAAGCCAAATTTACTTAATATTTAATTTAAGTCCATATTAAATTGAGTGTGATAATTAAACCGAATTTTATCTTGAAATTATCCTAAGCATGCGTTCTAAATTATTGTGTAAGATAAAATAAACCAATAACACTACGCCGCGATGTAGGAGGAAAAACCCAAGACGGGAAATAACCTCGGACGGCCCTAGCCACAAGTCCACTAGATATGGATTTTACAAAAACAAGACAAAAGACTTACTTCCTCAACTCGAACCATCTCAAGCCTTGATGCTTCTTCTTGTAGACACCTCTTCCTAGCGGACAACCACGGAGCTCCACCGCGGTCTCGAAATCCACCGATCGGACTTTATATGGTCACCGTCACCCGAACATGGAGCCTTTCTCTGTGTGGGTAAATCAACATAAGAAACACTTCTTCTTTCTTCGTGGGAGGTAGAACCAAAACCCAAAACTTCTCTTCTTCAATTCGGTAGAGATAACCGGTGCCAAACTCCAAGCAATTGATATGTATAAAGGAACTTGGAATAAACAAACTTGGGTGTAAACTAGAGTGTTAAGTGAATTTCTCTTTGAAAATTAGCACTCAAAACATGAACATTTTCCTAAATAATTTTTGCTCTCAAACTCTCTCTAAGAGATAAACTAGGATGGAAACGTTAGATTGGAAAATTTCCTTCCCGTACATTATTAAGTCTGAAAAAGTTGGTTAAAAACCAAGTGGGGAAGTGGGTGCAAAACTGCCAAAAAACTGCCAAAAACTGTTCCCGCCTGGCCGCTCGTTCGAACGAGACTTCTAATGACGCTTCAGTTTGGACTCGTTAGAAACTCGTTGGAAATCTCGCTAGAATGAACATTCTCGTTCGAACGACATTTTGAACGACGGACCAGTATACCTTGGTGGGAACTCGTTGGCAAACTCGTTGGAACGAAACCTGGTTCGAACGGAAAACTCGTTCGAACGACATTTCGAACGACTTCCAGAATTTTTTACAAAATTCGATTTTCCCCCAGAAACTTTATATACTTTATTTTAAAGTTCTAATTAAATTTTTTTGAAATTAAAACACAGTTTTTATTAAACCTAACACCTAATAAACATTGTTCCAAGCTCCTATATATAATTGCATTCATAACTTGGGAGCATGGAACTATAGTTGATGACGTAGAAACGAGGCACGCAAACCGGCATAGTTGATGAAGCTTTATACTCTTTCCCGCTACGTCTTCAACAAGCACTTCATAGGCTTGAGATTATTACAATTACATACTATCCTATGAATAAATGTTTTTGTCTAGAATTGAGCCAACAAAATACGTGGACTCAATTGGAAATTTGTGTCCTTACAAATCTCCCCCTTTGGCTATTCCAGGACAAAAACCAAACAAAAATCCTAAAGGGCCGTCAAGCTCACTAGACTCAAAACATAACCCACCCAAACTTGACTCAACCCAAGGATTAAACACTTTGCCTTATAAAGATGCTGCTTTAGTAGAATACCTGCACACTTAAGCAAACTCATCAAATGCATAGGGAATATCAAAATATTAAATGCAATTAATTAAGTACTCCCCCTAAATTAATTCTCCCCTTTATCAAAAAAATGACATACTTAGAAAGACGTCTCCCCCTAAGATAAATCTCCCCAAACTAAGTTACGATAATAATAGGATTAGATACCATTTCTCCCCCTATCATTTCTCCCCCTTTTTGTTTAGGAATAGGCAAAGAATAAAGAACTAATAAACACGTTGAAGCTTAAAGTGTGAAGACATTAGAGCACATGAGCAAAAAAAGCACAACTAATCCAAAATAGATATCAATAATGAAGTATAAGCATGGATGGACTAGAAATCAAGGCAAAGACAAACAAATATCATATATATATATGTACTAGAAATATATCAATAAAGCACACGCACATATGTATAGATATAAACACACACACGACACAAAATACAATAAGTTTGCACACTCGTACGACAAAAATGTGTCAAATGGAAACGGAAGTGTTGGGGTGTGAACTAGTAACAATTAAATTTAGACCCAATCACTTTATAAACGTTCACGGAGTTCTCATTTGATTGCAAACTTCATCACATTTAAATATAACCTCATGTTACAATATAGAGTGAACTCAATGAACAAACATACACAATGCATACAAGCATAGCATATTGATGATTCTACAAACCCATAGAGTCATGACATGAAATATGCAACTAGGATAAACGGACATTGTGCAAACTGTTGATATACCATCCAATCTCCCTCAATATGCATTTATATTAATTTTGAATGAATATATCAATCAAACATAGGCCTTGGCAATTATTTTCTTTTTAATGCCATATTTTCTGTTTTTAGGCCTTTGGACCACGTATTTCTTTGAGGTCCATTCAAAACGGTGGCTAACAATCACAAAGGATCACTTAGTCCTTTCGGAGCCCTTCCCCGTGCACATTTATATTTATCATGTTTTCGTTTTTCACACAAATCTCACATGCAACGGATTTTGACATGCACTAGTCCTCCTAAGTCACAAATATGTAGATGACAAGATTGGGAGGAGAACACCTCACATAGCTCAAATATGCACATGAAGTTAAAATTTCAAAAGAGCTCGTGCATGTGTGTATAGAGGCATATAAAAATAGAATCCATTTAATCAATACAAAATCCAACTACTCCAAAAATATGGTAAAGAACATAATAAGGATTGATAATCTAAACCAAAAGTTCTAGCCACATGGCAGCGAAAAAAATGGAATTCAAACACAAGTATATGCCACTTAAAGTGTGTCAAACCAAAATACACACAAAATAAAATATTTTTGAGTTTTTAACATTTTATCCAAAATAAAATTATATATATATACTCAAAAGACAAACAAAATCATTTGAATTTTTCATTAAACTAAAATTAACAAGAGATAAAATCCAAATGATAAACCAAAAATCTTTTTGTATTTTTCATTTAATGCAAATAAAATGAAGAAATAAAATACAAAAGATAAACAAACAATCATAATTCTAGCATGTGATAAGCATGGAGTATAGACTAGAAAATGATTAAACAGGCATACATTTAGCATGTGAATATAGCATGAAGTACAAACGCTAAAGTATGCAAACACTAACACATTCATCCTTTAGATTTAGCAACGGAGGAAGCATGTGAAAGTAAATGAGAATCAAAAACCCTATTTTGTAAGGCAACCATGTCGGATTTCCTAACCCAAATTAATGAAGAATGACTATATTGGGGTGTAGGAACTTTAACTACAGTGGTTACTTTACTATGGGATTTTCTAGGAATTCGTTTAAGATCAAAACAAAATTTCCTAAGATGACCGTTTCGACCACAATGTGTACAAGTAAAAACATGTCGAAAAGATTTACCTAAGGAGTGATCTCTAAATGCTTTCCTAGTAGATTCTCCTAAAACGTGGGTTTTGGCTTTAGGGGTAAATTCGTTACAAGTATTGAAGCCTAAACCACAAGTGTCATTTTTAATTTGGACCGTTCCTAATATTTTATCTAGTTTTTCCGAACGACACTCCAAATCAAATTTGACATTACTAGAATCTTTTAATTTATTTTCCAATTCTAAAATGTTAGATTCTAGTAAAACATTTCGGTCTTCAAAAGAAAGAAGCTCCTTTTTCAAGGCTTCCATTAAACCCTTAAGGCTATCTCTTTCGCCTTCTACATATTCTAGCGTCTCTCGAAGAGTTTTCTCTCATGTCCTAAGGTCTTCAACCAACATACTATTATCAACGGCCTTGACACGTTCTTTCAAACTAGCTTCTAACTTCAAATTAGCTCTTTTCAATTTAATAGATTCTTTATAAAGTTCTTGAAAAGCATTTTGAAGTTCACTCACATTAACTTCTTCTTCATTTTCACTCTCTCTTTCTTCTCCACTCTCACTATCATCAAAAACAAGGGAATCAAAAACTTTGACCTTAAAAGTGTCATGTGTTAATGTTTCATCAATCGATGAATTCTCACTATCACTCACATGACTAGCCATAAAAGCCACAAAATTTTTCTTAGTGAGGGAATCAGGCTTCTCTTCCGTATCACTATCACTAAGGGTTGCATTATATGAAATGGGTCGCTTACCCTCTTTCCTTAGTTTAGTGGGGCACTCAAAAGCCCTATGGCCATAACCTTCACAACCAAAACATTTATTAGACTCGTCCCTATCTAAATGTTCATTACTAGGGATCTTTTCGGCTTTAGCAATCTTCTCTGCTTTAGAAATCTTCTCATTCTTGTCATGCTTAGAAGATTCAAATTTCTTAAAATCATTTTTAAATTTATCTTTGTTAATTTTAAGAAATTTTCAAAATTTACGTGCAAACAAAGCCATGTCTTCCGAGTCACTAACACTCTCGCTCTCTACTACTTTTTTGACCTCTTTTCGGGCTTTTAAAGAAACGCCCTTTTCGATTTTCTTTTTAGTCTTAGAGGGAAACATATCTAGTTCATAGGTTTGAAAATCACCTACAAGCTCTTCTAATTTCGTAGAGGCTAAAGTGGGTAAAGAATTTAAAACGGTCACTTTAGGAATAAATCTATCGAGTAGGGACCTTAAAATTTTTTTACTACACGGTCGTCAGGTATTTTCTCTCCCAAGTTAAAAGATGAATTAACAATATCAGAAAGTCTAGCATAAAATTCATCCAAAGTTTCTCTTTCCTTCATTTTGATAGTTTCAAATTGAGTGGTGAGGTTTTGGGTTTTTGAATCTTTAACGTCACTAGTTCCTTCATGAGTTAATTGTAAAATATCCCAAGCTTCTTTAGCGGTCTCACATGTCATAATACGTCGGAATTCATCCCGTCTGACAGCGCTAAACAAGGCATTTAAACCACGGGAATTGAAATTAGCAAGTTTAAACTCATTTTCAGTCCATCTATCGGCGGGTTTGATAACCCGTTCATTTTCAACTAAATAAGTTGGTGGGGACCACCCGTTAACAACAAACATCCAAACTCTTTCGTCGATAGATTTTAGTGCCGATTTCATTCGCGCTTTCCAATACGCGTAGTTTGAACCATCAAAAATAGGAAATTTTGAAATTGGGGAAAATTCCATTTTAGCCAAAAATTTAAAGGATCTTAACGAAATAATTTATCGTTTCTAGCTCTGATACCAATTTGAAAAGTCTGGATCCCCAACGGTTTTTAATTTTCTTAATTAAACCTAAATTTGTAATTTCGTTTTATCAAAAATACTCAAGATGCGGAAGCGTTGAATGATGTGATGGTTCAATAAAAATTAAATAAAATCCAAATTTTAATTTAAACCAAAACAAAAGTGAGAATGAATGAAACACAAAAAGTTATTAATTTTCACTTAAACTGATTAAATTCATCAAGTCCTAGTATTTGCCTAAGTCATGATTATCCATATTTCGAAGTTAGGCCAAACCAAATTTTAGCAAGATACTTGAATAAGCCAAATTTACTTAATATTTAATTTAAGTCCATATTAAATTGAGTGTGATAATTAAATCGAATTTTATCTTGAAATTATCCTAAGCATGCGTTCTAAATTATTGTGTAAGATAAAATAAACCAATCACACTACGCCGCGATGTACGAGGAAAAACCCAAGACGGGAAACAACCTCGGACGGCCCTAGCCACAAGTCCACTAGATATGGATGTTACAAATACAAGACAAAAGACTTACTTCCTCAACTCGAACCATCTCAAGCCTTGATGCTTCTTCTTGTAGACACCTCTTCCTAGCGGACAACCACGGAGCTCCACCGTGGTCTCGGAATCCACCGATCGGACTTTATATGGTCACCGTCACCTGAACATGGAGCCTTTCTCCGTGTGGGTAAATCAACATAAGAAACACTTCTTCTTTCTTCGTGGGAGGTAGAAGCAAAACCCAAAACTTCTCTTCTTCAATTCGGTAGAGATAACCGGTGCCAAACTCCAAGCAATTGATATGTATAAAGGAACTTGGAATAAACAAACTTGTGTCTAAACTAGAGTGTTAAGTGAATTTCTCTTTGAAAATTAGCACTCAAAACATGAACATTTTCCTAAACAATTTTTGCTCTCAAACTCTCTCTAAGAGATAAACTAGGATGGAAAAGTTAGATTAGAAAATGTCCTTCCCGCACATTATTAAGTCTGAAAAAGTTGGTTTAAAATCAAGTGGGGAAGTGGGTGCAAAACTGCCAAAAATTGTTCCCGTCTGGCCTCTCGTTCGAACGACATTTCGTTCGAACGAACTCTCGTTCAAACGAGACTTCTAACGACGCTCCAGTTTGGAGTCGTTAGAAACTCGTTGAAAATCTCGTTAGAACGAACATTCTCGTTCGAACGACATTTCGAACGACGGACCAGTATACCTTGGTGGGAACTCGTTGGCAAAATCATTCGAACGAAACCTGGTTCGAACGAAAAACTCGTTCGAACGACATTTCAAACGACTTCCATAATTTTTTATAAAATTCGATTTTGGCCCAAAAACTTTATATACTTTATTTTAAAGTTCTAATTAAATTTTTCTGAAATTAAAACACAGTTTTTGTTAAACCTAACACCCAATAAACTTTGTTCCAAGCTCCTATATATAATTGCATTCATACCTTGGGAGCATGGAACTATAGTTGATGACGTAGAAACGAGGCACGCAAATCGGCATAGTTGATGAAGCTTTATACTCTTTGCCGCTACGTCTTCAACAAGCACTTCATAGGCTTGAGAGTATTACAATTACATACTATCCTATGAATAAATGTTTTTGTCCGGAATTGAGCCAACACAATACATGGACTCAATTGGAAATTTGTGTCCTTACATCTACCCTTGTTTTGACAGCTTAAATTTAACGCTTAGTATGTTGGAGCCTTATCATAGGCCCCTCATTGGTTTTTCAGGAGAAAAAGTTTTTCCAATGGGGACCATTAAGTTGGGTAACTTAATCGGCACCTGGCCTGCTAACCGAACAGAGAAAGTACGTTTCTTCATGATGGATAAGAATGTCCAATCGACCTATAATATTATTTTGAGGAGAGTTCGTTTGAAGAAATTTGAAGTAGTTCCCTCAATGGTGCATCAATGTATGAAGTTCCTGACCAACTTAGGTGTTGAGGTGATTAAAGGAGACCAAAAAGTCGCTCGGGGATGCTATTATTCCTCAGTCGAGTAAGAAAAATTAGGGGACGCTAAGAAGAAAACTACCACTTACTAAGTGGATACGTCTGATGAGTCCGAGACTGAAACCATGGACCCAAGAGATGAACATGAGATTATTAGAGGCCAGTTTATAAAGGAAACAAAAAGTATTATTCTAGATAACGAGAATCTAGAAAGAATAACTCAGATTTGATTTTTACTTGATCCAATATCAAGGCAGGAGTTGGTAGCATTTTTATGGCAAAGGAAACATGTATTGCGTGGAGCCATGGGGACATGCCGGGTATAGACCCAAATTTCTTATGCCATGATCTTAATGTTAATGAGGATATCAAACCAATCAAGCAAAGGAGACAAGTCTTTAATCCGAAGAAAAACCAGGCTATACAAGAGGAAGTCGAAAAGCTCCAAAAAGCTTCATTTATCGAGGATGTAAAATATCCTAATTGGTTGGCTAATGTTATGATGCTCAAGAAGAAAAACAATAAGTGGAGGATGTGCGTGGACTTCACAGATCTGAACAAAGCATTCTCAAAATATCATTTTCCTCTGCCCGGGATAGATCAGTTAGTGGATGCAACCTCAGGACATGAGCTCCTCAATTTCATGGACGCTTATTCTGGGTACAACCAGATTAAAATGAAGCCAGAGGATAAACAAAGTACATCTTTTATTACTCCTTGAAGAACATATTGTTATAATGGTATGCCTTTTGGTCTAAAAAATTCAAGTGCTACTTATCAACGGTTGGTGAATAAGGTATTTGAAGAACAAATTGGCAGAAATATGGAAGTTTATGTTGACTAAAAATAAGAAAGATGCTGATCATATAGCTGATTTGAGCCAGAAGTTTGACTAGTTAGAAAGGTACCAGATGAAGTTTAATGCGACAAAGTGCACTTTTGGCGTGCAAGAAGGCTTGTTCCTCGAGTACATCGTGAATCAGAGGGGTATTGAAGCAAACCCGAATAAAATAAAGGCATTTCTAGAATTACAATCCTCGACCACCAAGAAGGAAGTGGAAAGCCTTACGGGGCATGTTGTAGCTCTCAATAGATTTATTTCCGGAGCAACTGACAAATGTCTTCCATTCTTCAAGGTTCTTAGAAAGACATTTGAATGGAATGAGGAGTGCGAGAAGGCATTTTTAGAACTAAAGAAATACTTGGGGACACCTCATTTATTGTCCAGATCGGTGATACGAGAGAAATTATATTTCTACTTGGATATTTTAGAAAGTGTCGCCAATTCTTCCTTAATTAGAGTCGAGAGTGGTGTACAAAAGTCTGTCTATTATACTAGCAAAGCATTTGGGGGATTAGAAATTAGATACCCCAAATTGGAGAAGCCAACATTGGCATTGATCAAGGCGAGTAGAAGAATGAAACCTTATTTTTAACCCCACACTATAGTGGCTATACTGATATGCCACTCAGGTAGTCTTTACATAAGCCATAGAAGTCTGGAAGATTAATCTACTGGGTAGTGGAGTTAGAAAAGTATGACATTGTTTTGTTTATGAGCCAAGGTCTTCTCTTAAAGGCCACTCAGTGGCAGATTACATAGTTGAATTTACCTACCCTGATGCTCCCGATCAACAAGGAGGTAATGCAGAACAACTTAAGGAGACTAGGGGAGAAATTGAAATTATCCCTGACCAACTCTCAGAATCAATAGATGAGATGGTGACCGACCAACCAGAATCATCTGGTAAGGTGCAGGAAATGAAAAAAAGTATGAGGAGGTGAAAGATCAGATATTCCATCATGTGATCTTATCAACCCAAGGGTTCGATAATGATATCCCCATATAGAATTTATATATTGATGATTCTTTATGTGTAACACGTTGTGGTGTCAGAATTATCCTCACCAGTCCTGATAGGATTGATGTTGATTATGCTCTACATTTTCACTTGCTCGATTAACTTCTACAACGCGCACCAAGCTACGCCGAACAATCCCCATTGAATTACTTGCAAGTAGAAGTATAGATGACGACTTAATGGTTAATTTTGTAGTATTGGATATGGGACCATCATGGATGGATCCAATTAGAGCTTACATAAAAGAAGGGATTTTACCAGATGATCTACTTGCAACAAAGAGGTTGAAGTACAAGGCTGTTAGGTATGTTTTAAATAATGGAGTTCTTTACATGAGAGGTCTGATAGCAGGATTGTAGAGATGTGCCCATCCATCTGAAGTGAAAGATTTAATTGAAGAAGTTCATGAAGGGTCTTGTGGCAACCGTATAGCAGGGAGAACTCTACTTCAAAGGATGAGTACACAGGGGTATTACTAGCCAATAATGAGTGCAGACTGTACAGCTTATGCCAAGAAATGTGACAAGTGCCAAAATATCTCCATCATATGATGAACTCCACAGTCGTTACTGACACCAATTACTTCCCCTTGACCATTTCGTATGTAAGGAATAGACTTGGTCGGGCCTCTGCCAACTACCAATGGAAGATTCAAATATTTGGTGGCGGCTGTTGACTATTTCACAAAATGGGTAGAAACTGAACCTCTCATTGACATGGCTTATGAAAGGGTGTATCAATTCATCTGAAAGAATATCATTTGCAGATATGGTCTTCCACATACCTTTATCACAGATCATGGTACCCAGTTTGAAAAGTTTTCAATCCAATATCTAAAAATTTAATTCAGTTCCAGGCCATCCTCAGAGTAATATTAAAACAGAGGTAACAAATAGAACTCTGTTGAAGGAATTGAAGAAGCGATTAGATGATGCCAAAGGAAACTAGGTCAATGACCAATAGTCGATGTTGTGGGCTTACCGAATAAATGCCCGAACAGCAATTGGAGAAACACCATACATATTGGCTTTTGGAAGTGAAGCAGTGATGCCTGCTGAATTGGGACTACCTACACATAGGGTTCTCAATTTTATTTATCCAGTGAGTGATTTGACGAGTTGATTGGATTTGGATATGTTAAAAGAGGTGTGCGAAGATGCAGCAATAAGAAATGCAGCATACCAGCAGCGATCTGCCATGTTCTACAACAAGAGGGTAAATAAATGCGATCTGAAAGAAGGTGATTATGTGCTCAAAAAGGTCATTCAGAGCATAACAAGTTGGAGCCTAATTAGCATGGGCCATATCATATCACGTCAGTTGCTCGACCAGGTATTTATAGAATTGAAACTCTGGAAGGGGACGAATTCAAAAATGCCTGGAATGTAGAGCACCTACGAAAATATTATCAGTAATGTATTAGCCAATGTAATCAAATTTTCTCCATATGAATGAAAAGTTATTTTCCCAATTTGTTTGATTTTTTTCGGAGTACTAGTGCTACACATTAAACACTTAACAACATTTGAAAAATCAACAACCACCAACTAAATGTTGGTCGGCATCAACATCCATCGACTAAAAGTTGGTTGACATTAACAACCAACGGCTAAAAGTTGGTCGGCATTAGTAACCACCAGCTAAATGTTGGTTGGAACCAATAAAGACATCAATAAAGTTGGTCATCATATAAAAACAATCAAGCAGGAATCAAGCAAGACAAGTCCTTTTTTATTATTATATCGGTGACCCAAAGGGCATCTAAACTAAGTAGGAACATGGGGTAAATATTCCATTGCTTAGGCACCTCTGGATAATCGAAAGATCATTACAACTAGGCATAAACATGGGATAAATATTCCATTGTCGAGTCACATATGGGTGATTATAAATCACTAGAACTAGATAAAAGCACGGGGAAAAAGTTCCATTGTCTAGACATCAAATTAAAGAGGCAAATTATCCATAAATCGTATACTGGACAGATAAATGATCCATCATCCTTATTAGTAAATTACTAAATATCATATTGTTGATATAATAATGGACAGAATAAACATTGATAAATTATATCAGAAGAAAATTTTCTTCATTTTACAGCAACTATGACTAACAAAAATATAAACAGACTATCCTATTGGTCTTTTTCCTTTTGATTTTGCTACATGATCCACTCTAGCTGGAGGATCATCTAAAGCATACGGAACGTTTATAAAATTAAAGTTATGAGCCATCCTTATATTACTAGAACTTAGTTGGCTCAATAAATGGCGAGGTCGGGAGATCTCAAATTCCTCATATAACTCATAGTCACCCAAGTATTTCGTGATCAAACATTAAGGAATAGACTAAATAGGGCTCTGATCAACGTCAAGTTTGAAATGAGGTTCTCGATCGTCGAGAAATCTAGGCTCATACCAGAACCATAGTTCATTTTTCTTATCAACCTTTCATCATAGTGAGCGCAATAAGCCAACCCCATTTATATCCTTCATTGTTTGCTTGCTTCAATCTGGCACCAAGGTGATCTAAGGCCTCATTATATCCCTCCATCCAAAACTCTTTCGGCTGCTAATGGAATTGATAAGTTAGTCGTTCAACATAGTGATGAAGTCTTGTCTTCACACTTTCCTTATTCTGCATCAAAGAGCTCTGAGTAGATAGTTGTTCTGTAAGAGCCTGAATCTTTGGGATATCTCAGCCAAAGCTTGATTTTTTACTTTCAATTGAGTAGCTTGATTCTCCAAGGCTTGTCTAGTTTTAGTTTCTTTAATATTGCTACGACCTACTCTTCCTCTACCCCGAGGAGTGGATGTTGGTCTGGACCATTTCAGAGTTTCCACCTCCTCTCTTAATGAAGCATTTTTTGTTGTTAAGGATGAAATACCTCCATCATTAGTTGGAATAATGGCTCGAGATGTAGAAACATATTTCATTTGTCTCAACTCTTCTCTTAAGTCATTGTTCTCTTCCTCCAACAGCTTGGCAATGCTCCTATTCTCCTCAATTTTAAATTTTAGCACACTTTATCTCTTATTATGAGCAGAAATAAATGTACCATAGCCCCGAGCAGCCCTCAATTGTTGATACTTCTCATAACCTTCATGAAGAAGAGCAATGGCTTCATTATGTTTCTCTTGAAGATCTTCAATCATTTTGCTAGTAAGCTAAGTTATTTTCCACTGCTCAGTCAAGAAGGCATTTTAAGTATTGGTAATATTTAATTGCTTTCTCGGAGGCATTGGGACCAAGGATATCGATTATTTTTTCCTCTGCAAAATATGCACGACCAGCTTTAAAGTAGTTTGTGCATTTCTTCATTAACTCTGTATCATGAGTTGATAACAATTTCATTTTGGCAATAGATGGATCAACAACAGATGTATTAAAAGGCATAAGAAGAGTTCAGATAAGAAACAAGACAATTTTATTTATCAAAACAAATGGGAGTACAACCAGAGGTACAGATCAAAGGAAAAATAAGTAAATAAAATTATTGTATAACTCTACACCTTCTCCTTAACCTTTGCAACCTTCTCTGTAGATTGTGCAGTAGAGATCGGGGGCTGAGGTTACTCGGTAGAAGGAGTTGGTTATTGAGGTTGTTCGTAGGGAAGCTGATGTTGTTTGGAAGAAGGTATTACTTATTGAGCGTGATCGAAGGGATGAGGAAGAACAACATAAGGTGTTTTCTCTACAATCATCAAAGAAGATTCTTCAGATCTAGCTTCATCTTCATCTTCTTCTCCAATGGATGGAGGAGGACCATGGGTATGTTTTTGAAATTATTCAGAGTCTTCAGCAATGCCCAACTCTTTCAGAGCTTCCACCCACCCATCCCAAAAGAATTTCAAGCCTGCATACTCAATTTGAGTAGAGGCAGCAGTAAAAGCCTTGTTCCACCCATTGTTCTAGCTAGAGCTAAAGGACCCCTTAACTGCAGACTTCCTCTTCATCTTCTCTAAAGACAAATTCTCCTTAAATTGAGCAGAAAGGTCTTCAGCAGACTTTACCCTCTACTTAATTTTTTTCTTAGGTAGTTCGGCCTCTTCAATCTTGCGTTTAAATTTTTCATTGTTCGTAATGATATTATGGAGTTTTTCTTCCATCTCTTTTGCCCTCCCATCAGCTTCTCGGATAGTATCTTCAGCTTTCTACTGAGCCTTTTTGGCAACTTTTATTTTATTCTCCCATGGGTTTTTATCAGGCTCATATTTCTGATGGGAGTCCTCAAGGGATTTGGATAAGACATTTAAGGCTTCATCTAAATCATTGGAAGAATAGGAAGCCTTAAGAGCTTCATCCTTCTCCAGGATATTATTGAAATATACCAAAAACTACAAGACAAAGAATTTCAAGTTAGTAAGTGAAAACACAAAGAGAAGATGAAAAGTTAGAGAATGGTAGCACTTACTAAGGTTAGGTATTGGGCAGCCAACTCAGTGACTTTTCCCCGAGAAGAAGAAGTCTCAGAAACTCGGTGGTCTGGAAGAGTTCCCGACAAAATAAGTTTCCTATCCAAAATAGGAGTAATGAATGCTGGTGGACCAGTATCCAAAGAAGTTAATTCTACCCAAGAAGGTTGAGGGTCCCAGCAAGACCCCCTCTTAGTCTTCTTAAAGGGATAGACCCATCAATCAATGTTGTTGTCTCTTCAATCAAAGGTGCTACCTCTTTTTGGGAAGCATGTGGATTTTGGGTGGCCTCCTTAACAAATGAAGTTTCCTTTCCAGATTGGGTAACATCAATTTGTTTAGTCCCTTCAGCTGGGACATCTTCTTTGTGTTTCTTTACCCCCTCATCATCAGGGGAATTCTTGGTAAAGAAATCTAGAACTTTACTCTTCTCCGTCATTAGGTCAGTAACAATAGACAAATCAACAGTGGTAATGCCTAAATTAGAAGAAGATTCTTCAATAGCTGAAGAAGATGCTGGACCTTTCTCAAGATCAATCACCAGAGTAGGTGGAGCAAGAGGCGGAGCAATGAAGGAGGAGACAGTGTTTTTGTATTCTAACAAATAGGAAGCGGATCTCACATGTTCCCTAACAATAGATTGTTGAATACTCCAGATAAATTTCTTCTCTTTTATGTTTATATCGCTCTCTTTTGTTTTTTTTACTATCAACTGCAAATAAAAATTGCAAAATTAAAAGCAAAAGTCTGTGAAACATTTTACCAAATAAAAATAGAGCAA
This sequence comes from Sambucus nigra, assembly GCA_949130495.1. Taxonomy (NCBI): domain Eukaryota; kingdom Viridiplantae; phylum Streptophyta; class Magnoliopsida; order Dipsacales; family Adoxaceae; genus Sambucus; species Sambucus nigra. The sequence continues at coordinate 19,128,210 of OX422224.1, forward strand.
GTTTAAAAAATCAAAAACACACTATCCCATTGTCGTAAGGCGGACATCTGGGACCTTGGTATACATCATCACCATTTAGTGGGGATGTTGCCAGTTTTTTACCACAACCCTATGATTAAAATAATCTCTATTAGAATCAGGGAGGTTGACCACTAAATCCCTATTAACAAACCGAGTTTTTAAATAAAACGTGGTGTCACTTGTGACCCATTTATAACAAAACATCATTTCAGGAATCCTTAAGTGGGTTCCATATATTTGATTCAACCTATGTACGTCATTAACTACCCTCCGTGTATTTGGAACAACTCTTATAGGTACAACATCAAAGTATTGGCAAAACTCCAAGCACAGAGGATTTGGCGGGAAAGAAAAGCCTCATTCAACTATGAAAATAGAGGGAAACCAGTGCCCCTCAGCTAAAGAAAATAAATCACAATGATAGTTTACTTCTTCCAAAATAACCCAAGATGGAATAGAGAAATCAGTCCTAAACTTATCCGGTGACTCAATGGAATAAATCATGATGACTAATGCAAAGAAAAAAGAAGTAAGGAATGGATTCTTACAGGAAATTAAGGAATTCGCTCAGACAGCAGACAAAAAAGACTTTCATTGGAAGAAAACAAGAGAAAATAAGGACTTTATAGATGAAAATTGTAAAAGGTAGAAGATAATCTCTAGTTTTACTGCCTTTATATATGACACCTCGGGAAAAGAGAAAGCTAATGATTAAAACGTTATGACGATTGAGTTTTTGACAGCTAAATACAACAAAAAGACGCTAATACCCAAGTGTTTGCCTAAATTTAAAATATTTACAAAAATGTCATTTCGCGCCAAAAGTTGTTGAACAATATGGAAAAATTCTATAAGTGTTGGAGGTCCGCAATTAACCAAGATATGAAGAATTTGTTTGAGCAACTTTTTATAGTAAATAGTCCACACTCCTGCATCAAACTTCAAGTGTGAAACATTGGGGGCTTCTATTGATACCAAAATTAGTCAGCTGACGTGGAAAAATTATATGAAGACACGTGTCGTATTATTTGGCATTATTCCAATACAAATGTATATTACAGAGCTACTCAGCGTACTGAGCTATTTAGCTTGCCAACCAACAGGGAACATCGAGCAACTTACTTGGAATATTAAATGTCAAAACAGGTTCAATGCTTATTGTATTACAATCATAATCTCGTTATGTAAAGATGTGAATGTCTATTCGATAAAGGCATTCCATCCCTTAACATTGACAACCCAAAGGTTATAAATACATTGTAATATCCTCACCAACAGGACAATTGAAAACCAAGGCACGACACCAAGCAATACAAGACAGTGGACGTTGGCCATTTTATAAAGGTTGAACCACTTTAAAAATTATCTTGTCTTATTTATTCACTCATATTTATCTAGTGATTAACTAATTAGATAAAATCTAGTTTTTTACATCAACAATAGTCTTTACTCTAGATAAATTTCGATCATATCTCATCGGTTCCACCATTACTTGTTTCACCAATCACATAACATTAAAATATCTCCTTGCAAAGAAAGATACAAAGCCGCGCCTCGTAAGGTGGATCGTACTCCTATAAGAGTTTAATCTCTCCATTAGAGACAAAAAAGGAGTAGAAAACATCGTAGTCAATCACTTATCTCGGCTTTTGTCTGATGTACCTAGCTATTCTACACCCATAGACGAGTACTTTTTGAATGAATAACTCTTTACCACTTCTGCTTTGCCCTGGTTTGCGGTTATAGTCAATTACCTTATCACAGGAGTCGTCCCTCCCGAGTGGACACCGCAAGATAAGAAGAGGTTCATTACTTGGTCGCGCATGTTTTTTTAGGATGACCCCTTCCTTTTTAAATATTTTATGGACCATATCATCCGACGATGTGTATCGAATGATGAAAAACCCAAGGTCATTCAATTCTGTCATTCGGAGGCAAGTGGTGGCCACTTTTCGATGAAAAAGACAGACGCTAAAATTTATCAAAGCATTTTGTACTGGCCTATAATGTTCCGAGACGTGGGCAATTATTGCGAATCATGCGACAGGTGTCAATGAATGGGGACGATTACCCAATGAGACAGGATGCCATTAACCTCGATACTCATTATTGAGATCTTTGACTGCTGGGGTATTGACTTTATGGGACCTTTTCCCCCATCTTTTGGATACCTATACATCCTAGTCATGGTAGATTACGTTTCCAAATGGGTGGAAGCTATAGCTACCAAGATGAATGACAATAAAGTGGTAATTAGGTTCCTGCAGGAACACATAGTTTCTCGCTTTGGTGCTCCGAAAGCGATAATTAGTGATAATAACATGCACTTTTGCAACTGTCCATTCGTGATGCTCGTGAGAAAGTATGGTGTAATTCACAAGATTTGAATGACCTATCACCCATCAACAAATGGGCAGACTGAGTTAGTGAATCGGGAAATCAAGCACATTCTCGAGAAGACGGTCTATCCTAACCAAAAAGATTGGTCACTTAAATTGAACGATTCTCTATGGGACTATTGTACCGCATACAGGAACCCACTTGGAATATCCCCGTTTCGCTTTGTGTATGGAAAACCTTGCCATCTTCATGTTGAGCTAGAGCACAAAGCGTATTGGGCTTTAAAGAGAGTGAACTATGACATAGACAAAGTCGGTGAAGCTCACAAGCTTCAATTAAATGAGTTAGAGGAAATACGAAATGATGCATATGAGAATGCTAAGATTTGCAAAGAAAGGATGAAATTTGCACACGATAAGATTATTCGACACAAAGAGTTTATTCCCAGTCAAAAGGTACTCCTCTATAACTCTTGGCTTCACTTATATCTGGGTAAGTTGCGATCTCGATGGACTGGCACATTCGTTGTGAATAACGTATTCCCCCACGGAGCTGTGCAACTAAAAGATCCAAAGGGGGAAGTACATTCAAGATTAATGGACAATGCCTAAATCCATATCTAGAGGCGTGCGTAGATGAAGTCGACACCATTTGGTTATCGGACCCCATTTAAGAGGTAGATTGAGTTGAAGATGAGAGGTCGTCGCACCACCGATGCGTATGGGGTGATTCTTGTGTATAGTAGTTACTAGTTATATGTCGATTAAGATAGGTTAGGTAGGTTCAATAAATAGGTGGGGTGCACATTCAGCAGGTAGGAAGCATGCATTGTGAGCAGCCGTGGGTTTTGAAATGACGATTGAGCGAAAATCGGAATCATAGTTGAGTTGTTATCACGTGGGAGAACCTTTAAGAGTACAATAAAGGGTAAGAAATCAAGTTAGAGGAGTCTCTAAAAAATTCAATAGCGATCTGAACCACCCCTAGGCACCCGGTCCGGACCACCCTTTGGTTTTCTTCGACACTTCCCTAGGTGAAGCCCTCTTTGCCCAATCACTTCACTTCCCTCCACTTCGTTTCTCCCACCATTTCCCTCCCAAAAATCCATCCCCTTTTCACTCATTCTCTTTTCCTTCCAAATCCATACCTTCCCACCCAAGACCCACCTATAAATACAACCCCTACTCCCCATCTCTTCCACACCTATTCTTTCAAAGCCTAATCATTTCTAAAGCCATTCTCCTCGTTAAACTCTCAATCACTTCTGCCCACCCACTATGTACCTCTATTACTGACCAAGACCGACACGTCAAATAAAATTTCGTCAACATCATCGGTAAGAATCCCTTAGACTATCGCTCCAACCATGAAATGCGGTGGTGCAAGGAGTTCTTTGGGCAAGCGTGCAAACTCCAAATAGAGTGGGCCATTAATTGGGAAGAGCTACCCAATTACGTCACCAACCTCTTCACTCCTAAGGGTTGGTGTCGCTACCTTAATTATCCCTACCATATAGTTTGGGTGGTTGAGGTTCATGAGTTCTACGAGGCCCTGACGAAACGCAGGTGCGAGGCTAACATATCCCATTTACATTACGGTTACTTGTCGCGAAGCTCCCTAAAAAAGACGTCCCCAATCCCACTAGTTTCATCTAACCTAATGCATCCCCACCACTCGACAAGGCTATTTTCATTCAACGTCTAGCGCCCAAGAAAGTCTGGACCACGAGTGTCTTTCGGGTCATCCAGATGAGTGAAAAATCATGACTCACGTTTCAAATTGTGTGCGCGAATATTCTGCAAAATTGAAATGATTTTGGGATGCGACCCCGGAAGTCCACACTTGTGTACCACCTCTTTGACCGCTCCTTCTCTACAAATTTGGCTCATATTATATACCGATATGTTTATTTTGCGGCGTTGGGTGAAAAGAGCACCACTCCCCTTCCTTAAGCCCGGTTCATTACTTCCATTCTCGCCAAGCACCTCATCGCTCCACCAATCGGGTCTCTCTGCCTCCCAACTCCTTTTGGGCAGGCCACCTGAAACAAGAGTGAGCGCCAACGAGTAATTTTATGCGCTCGGGAGGATGAAGAATCCAATGAGGACGAGGGTAGCGAGGAGGAGGAGGAGTAAGAGGCTGGGGTCGAAATAGGGGAACAAGGGGTGGGATCCGATGAGGATGTAGTGGATTATTACTTTGAGCTTCCCGAGAATGATACGGATGCACCCAACACAGCATTAGAAGATAAAGTTGACGGGTTCATTACACAATACCGAAGGGATACGAGCTTGATGCATTGCCTTCAAGCTTACATGTATCAACTAAATTTTAGTGGGCCCCCTTCGAGCTTCTTCTATGATCCTTACGACCCAAAAGTGCCCAGTAGCTCCACCCCCTAGTGAAGCTTTTATAGGTGTTTGTGTTGATGGTTGTTTTTATGATTGAGTTGTTATGCTGTTGCTTCGTTCCTTTTTCTGTGAATGTAACTCGGCTTTATATATAAAAATCCGCATTTTCTCCATTTTTTTGTTTTATTTATCGCAGTTCTTGTTTTGCCTTATTTATATTTTAGTCCTTTTGATCGGGGACAATGCAAAAGTCTAAGTTAGGCGGGGTAACGAGTGCGTATTTCTAAAACTTCACAAATTTTCAATTTTCAAATTCCAAAAAATTAGAAAATTTTCAAAAAATTCAAAAAGTCAAAAAAGTCAAAAATATTTCTTTTCAAAATAAATAAAAATTAGAATTTAAATTTTTCAAAAATATCACTAAAATTCTATTTAAAGTCTCAAATTATAAAAAAAAAATACACAAAGTCAAAATTGACCAAAGATGGAAATTGAGCGAAAATTGACTACTTAACGAATAAGTGTGGAGATTAACAAACCCGATGAGATTTCGAGCCTATCACTTTTGAGAGTTTATAAATCAATCTGAGTTAGTTGCTAACTCAAAAATCTATTTAGCATTTACAAAAATCGTTGATGATCTTTATACCTTCATTCCGATCGGTTACGGGAAATGTGTGAGATGTTGTCTCGAAAAATGTGCAAAATAAATCTCTAAATTAAATTCACCTCGAGATGCATATGGTAACGCAATTAGTAATTTGGTCAATGAAGTAGGCCATCGTTTGTCATATAAAAAGATTGGCCAGAAAAGTCCTGAAAATTTTACCATTTGCTACCCAACTGGAGCCGAATTTTTTCCCCTCTCGTTTGATAACCCGAAACACCCAATTGACCCAGAATTGAGAAAATTGAAACTCAAAAAATTTAGTCCAATTGGTGCAAATAAAAGGGGCAATTAAAAGAAAGAAAATTCCCAACAAAAATAGAAAAATATGTGAAAATGAGCAAATGCTCGAAAAAGCATTGACGGACATTTTAAGAAAATTTTCCAATTCAAAAAATATCCAACCATCTCCTTTTACCCATTACACCTTATAACCCAAAAAAGTCCTAACCGAGTCCAAATTGCGAAATTAGTTACCGCGTGGAGAGTAAGGAGCAAAAGATAATAAAATATATTAAAGGGGTGAATTAGAGGCGATGTTTCCCGTTTCCTTGTAACTGTATTCTGATGAAGAGATCTTTTCACCCATAAATTTCCATCTTTTAAAGTTAGTGTGCGTGAATTTGTGCTTTTAATGCATTTACTCTTTATGACAGACACACCGAGAAAAAATAGCCACATTTTCGAGTGATTCGTTTGTGAGAGCAACCCGAGAGAATTTGAATCAAAACAAATTATTGGATAGGTAACGTAATGATCAATCGGTGGAAATTCGCGGTTAAATTTATGGCTTCGCACACACACACACACACTACGATTTGAGATGCTTGAATTGAATTGATGATGACTGTTTTATGGAAAAATTTGAATTGTACAATTTTGGATTATTTTGAATTTTCTTTGAGTTGAATTTTGTGGGTATATTCACTGCAAACCCTCACGAGACACAACTCGTCCTACTCGGGTGACCTAGGAGTTTAAAGGATTATTGCATAAGCTAAATGCAATCACTTGCCTACGAAAGTGATATTCTATCCGAATAAAATGTAAATTTTGAAAGTTGATCCATAGTTCAATTCTTTTACATTGCTCGGGATGCTCAAAGTTCTATGTTAGTAGGGGTTTGATTAGGCTCTAATTGTTTCAAATTTATCCACTTAATTTAGGGACTTTTATCATCTTGAGTGACATAAACTGAGTTAAATTATCGCATTTCTTTGCTACTGACTTCGTCTGATAAGTACATCTAGTTTCACGTATTTCTCATGAGCTTTGCAAGTATTTAAAGCACCGGGGAAGAAAGAAGCTAGAAAAGCATCGAAAGAAGTCAAATATGGAAAGGCAAAGGGAAATTTCATAATTTTCACCCTTCATTCGGTGTTGAAGCCAACTAGAACGTTGATGATATTTCGATCACAAGAACATTGGAAGAAACGACAAGTCAATCCGAGCTACAGTGAAAAAGTTACAAACATTTAAAGATAAAAAGAACCAAGAAAAGATCCCTACATGAAATTCTAGGGTGATCCGGACCTTTTATTTAAAAACGATCCGAACCGGTTCCCCCAAAAAATCTACAAATGAAAAAGGCATGCGATCTGAACCTTTTATTAAAAAAGGATCCGGATCGCCCTTGATAAAAAGTCTTTGTCCAGAAAAACGGTGTGATCTGAACCTTTTATTCAAAATGGATCCGGACAGCCTTAGCTGAGATCCCTGTTTAAAATATGGGGGCGATCCGATTCGCCCTACCCAATGGATCCAGACCACATTGGATTTTCTCAGATTTTTCTATTCTCTCTAAGATTTTTAATGGGGTCAAACTCTTGTAAATTTCGGAGCTATTTATTCAGATTACTTACATAATAATAAGAGTTCTATTTTTTTATTTTATTATTAGGTGTAGAGGGTTTTTGGTAGCCAGGAAGCCCTAGATTTCAATAAGAGCATTGTTGTAAGGATTTCAGCCTATGTTCTTTAATACAAGTAATCTCTTTTCTTTTCATTCTTTCACAATTGCTCTCGTTTGTTACTTATTTAATTCTGCTCCTTTATAGTTCTCAATTTTTATGAGATATGATGTTCTCTTCCTTTAAATCCATGCTCTTTCTTTTAATTTAATCATGTCCAACTAACTTTCTAAGGCTTGAGATGCATGAATCCAACCCAAAGTTCTTTACAAATGCGCAAAATTAAATTTCAAATTAAGTAATTGATTCAACCGCATTGTGTGGTGATCACAACCATTGTAGGGCTGTTGATCTCATTTGCCCTATGTAACTAGTATGCTTAAGAGTGCAACGCACGTGTTGCTACAACGACACCGCTTTGTTATTACTCTTGATTATGTATGGTGTGGGCTTGAACCTCATATACATAATTCTTGAAATTAATAAAGACTGGTTTTATCAATTATAACAATTCAATATATGGTTATAACATCAGTAAATGAACAAGGGTTGGAGGTAGACTTGGCAATTTTTGAAACGACCAGAAAACCCGACTCGAACTCGACACAATTTTTGTGGGTCAGGTCATGCCTAAACAGGTCCGGGTCGAAATCGGGTCAGACCCGCATACCCCGTTTATTAAATAGGTCATGTTTCGAGTCAACCCGCAACTGATTCGCAATTAACCCGTTCATTTTTCGAGTTAATTTCGGGTCATATTTGTGTCAAAACCTGTTAAACCCGTTTAGACACAATTAATTTGAAGCCGTTTATTTTTTATAACATGTTATTACTATCGTGTTAACGGATTGAAAAATAACCTGTTTATTAGTTGGGTTATGCGGGTCGTGTCTGGTTTTTGAGTTAAACACGACCTGTTTATCAAACGGGTTATGCGTGTCGTGTCAGGTTTTTGATTTTAACACGACCTATTTATTAAATGAGTTAGCGGGTCGTGTCAAGTTTTCGAGTCGAACACGACCAGTTTATTAAACGGGTAATGCGTGTCGTGTCGTGTAACTCGTTTGTTAAACAGGTCATGTTCGGGTCGTGTAACCCATTTAATAAACGGGTCATGTTTGGGTTAAGGGGTTTATCAGAATACATGGGTCTTGACCCGACCCGCCAACACGAATTGACAGGCCTAGTTGGAGGAGTGTATCCTAACTCGTTTTTATCACTTGAAATATTTTCAGTTAGAGTTCAATTTTATAAATAGTTTAAAAATCATTTCGTTTGTTTCTTGATTCAGTAGGTAGATTTTCTTATTACTTTTAACTGCAGGTAGTCCACCTCCCAAATCATCTTTTCGTTTCTTTTAGAGTCGAGTTTGGATTTCTCCGTCTTTCCAACATCGTCATGATTTACTCATCCTTCTTCCCTGAGGATCGATACCCATCTTACCGGGATATTACTTGAGCGACAGGCTTGCACTTGAGCCTATATAGCCCGCACCCTTGAACACATTTGTGGTCGCGTCACCTACTTTTTGGCTTATGTTATTATTTTATTCCCATTAAGGACCAGCAATGGAAATTTGAATTTAAGAGGGCAATGTGATTTATGGAAATTTAGTATGAGGGTTGAGAGTGGGGATAGGCTAACTAGGGATGAATTTCGAGTAAGGTAGATACTGTAAACAAGTGAGCGAATGCTTATAGGTAATTCGAAAAATTAAAATGGGATTTGAGGATAGTTAGGCCCGTGATTAGTGTTGTTAGCATGTTAGTCAGAAGTAAAGATAATTAGTAAGTTACGTTATATGTGAGTGAACACTTATTATATATTAGGAAGTCGGGTTATACTTTGGGAATAAAATAAAGTGTACATTATGATATGTACTATTGTGAATATTATATAGATTTATATGTATCGAGTGTGACATGTATATGTATATTATTATGTAATTTGTTTATGTGGGCATACCTACTCAACTATGCTATCGTAGGAGGTTATGCGTAGTGGGTGGTCCACCTTGTCGATTCCATTCAAAAGGTGTTGGATTGTTGTCCCTGGTCATAGTTCTATGGTTTTAGGCATTATCCGTGTGTGATGGTATTGTTGGCTCAGTCGCTTGGGTGCATTATCGTATGGTCATGACCCCAAAGCTAAGGATATGACCGACTCTGCTATATGTGTACATTTTGAGGATCGATGGTGAAATTTTGACCAGTAGTCCAAGTGTGGTACGTGAGTTACATTGACTTGATAACATACTAAGGATGAATCCGAGAGGTTCAACATAGGGATGCGTTATATACGTATATAGAGTTATATGTATACATGTCTGATGTATTTGTGTGGATGTATTGTTGTAGCTAGTGTACGACTACATCGTGTATATAATTATATAACCTTAATTGTAACTAGTATATGATTACATTGTTTATATAGTGATATAATGTTAATTGTTTCTAGTGTAGGGCTCTATTATATATAAAGTGATATAAATATAAATGAGACATTTAAGTGACAACTTATATGTTAGCTACATATTATATAGTGTAATACCCCACCTTAAAAAAATAAGTATTGATTAATAATTTGAATGTTTCATTCGGAGAAATTACTGGAGAAATAACTTAATGAGTGTTTGAGTTATAATTGTACATAAAATGACACGTTGCACAACGTAATAAAAAAAGAAATTTCAACGATGCATGGCCCGCATGGATGAACATTTGAGTTCAAATGGTTTTAATTAGCGTATTGGTGAAGGACGATGAAAATTAATCGAGGAACGGACGAACAATGGATGAAAATAAATGTAAAGGATGAATATTGTCAGTACGTAAAACAGTAAAGCATAACATTGTGCGATTTTTGTATAAGTCCTCGGAGATGATAAAAATATTTTGACCAATTATTTGGGGTCCTAAAAATATGTATAATAATATTATGGGGTTAAGATGGAATTTGAAGAAGTTTTGAATGAGGAGTCGACTGATCGATGTAATTTGTCCTGGGTTGTCGATTAATCAAGCAGATACGTCAACAATCTGCATAATTTGAGGAGCATGCTTTTTTTTGGATTCCATTTCCTCTAGCCTTGGGTTGTCCCACTCCGTTATTCAGACACTAGTATGATGCTTTCTTGCCCATTTGTGTAGGGTAGGGTACTACTTTTGACTCTGTAGGTTAGTGCGAGTTGTAAAGGAATTATGAGAGAGAGAGAGAGAGAAAGAGAGGGCGGAGAGGGCACTAACATTTTCCATCAGATTTCACCTTCTCCCTATCACTTGTTTCAGCTCTCTAAAACCATAAAACCTTGCCAAATTCATAGCCACCATTTACACTACCTTAAACCACCATGAAAACACCATTTATAAGCCTAAAACCCACCTTGTTTCACCATAGAAGACCCGAGGAATATTTATTGGGTTGTAGAAGATGATATTCTTGGAGATTGGTGGAGGTTGTAGAGTATTCTTTGTGCTTAAATATGGAATTCATGGAGAAGAATAAGAGTTTGGTTGGAGCGTTCATGGAAGACTTTTCTTATAACTCCCTGAGGTCACCTTTGGAGGTGGAGGTTACTCATCCTACACTAACATTCAACCACCATTTTGAAGTCTTATAGGTGGGAAAAATCTTAAAATGTTAGAGGTTTTAAGTTTGATGAATTTTCAACATGTTATTTACATGTATTAGACTTGATATATGTTATTTTGTAACCACTGGTTAATTATCGTGATTTTATATGAAAATGGGTTTAAAAAATAGATGATTTAAAACGGGTATTGAAAATGTTTAAGTTCAGAATATATATTTTGAACATTTTTTGAAATAAAATGTGTTGAAAGATGTTTTAAAGGTAGATAATGTGACTTCGTGTTTGGAAATGCATTAGACTTGTGCAGTCCATTTTTATGAAATAAAAGTATGATTTTCTTACTTAAAATGATGAAGTATAAGAAGAAGAAGAAGAAGAAGAAGAAGAAAAACTTTTACTTAAATGGGTGTTTTTTAGATGTATCAACTGATAATATAAGTAGTAAGGGTTGATGTGCAAATAAGCAAAGCATAAAGTGTTTTTGTGAAATTATGATTTAAATATAAATAAAGGAAATCAAAAAGGCCAAATATGAAAATATGTGAAAGATTAAGTTTTCATATAATTTTTTGGTGTCAAGTGTAAATAATGGAAATAAGGAAGGTTCAATATGTACATAATGGTTAAATGGGTATTTTTTCAAGTATATAAGACTCGTGTAGAAAGTAAATGGGTTCATTTTGTAAATATGTGAAAAAATAAGGTATTCCTTAAAGTTGGGGTGTAAAAGTTAATAATAAAAATTAAGGGGTTTAAACGTGTAAATAACGGTAAAAGTGCTGCTACGATGCTAATTCTCATAATTAAAGTGTGTATTTCAAATATGTGAAAAATGGGACTTTAATGTGTAAGAAGATGTTATTTTATATATAAAACACGTTAAAATGATAAGTGTAGAAGTGGGGTAAGTTGTGAAATTAAACAATTGCTGAGAATGGACTAAAAGTGTTTTAAATGACAAGTTGGAAACTTAATAACCATTTTGGGGAAGTAATATGTAACACCCCGCTTAAAATAATAACGGGTGGCCAGCCCTATACTATATTAAATCAGGAATTTCAGATGGTCCAGTCTCAACATCAACTGTCGGTACTATATAATATAAGACTAACTATCCGAAATCATATAAGCGAGATGTTAAAAAATTTTAAAACTTGCAACATACAACCACCCTACACTATAAAACTACTAATGAATAGGAGAGATGCAGGAAAGAACTATAATAAATAAAATGCTAGAAATAAAATGAACCGATTAAATACAACCGAATGTACCACAAAAAGTAGACCCGAATAAGCTGTCGGATCACAGCAAATACAATAACTGAAATGGAATGAATATAAACATATATATAAATATCCCTTGGGTACGAACCCGATATACAACATGAATCCTACCTAGAATTTTAAAGAAGCAGGAAGCGGCTACATGAAACATCCCGCAACAGTCCGCACCTGTCACGGCTCCCAAGACTCAGGATAGAAGGTCATCCGGCATCCATGAGGTAGGATACCTGTGGTAATATATATATATACAAGGAGGAGAGAAAAGTAAACGGGTCAGAGCCCCGAATGTGTAAAATATTTAGCAAGTGTGTTAACCGTGCATAATAAATACCGGTGTACTTAATTTCATAAATAAGTGAGACCGCACTCTCGTGGAACCCCAACTCACCTCTCATCTAAAGGCGCGCACCTATTCGCGTCCTCAAATTTTAGTTAAATTACCCCCATTGATTTTAGGACAACCTAACTTATCAGGCCTAGCCTATATCCACGAGAGCTACCTTCCCGTCATAATCTAAGGATCCACCCATTTCTAATCCTATTAGATTATGACTACAAGAATTATGCCATAAAAGGCTTAATGAATTCCGATTAATAATCTCATGAATTATAATTATCATAATTCCTAAAACATTACCCCTATACATATACATATATATATATACCTATCTAGGCTAAAAACGTAAGAATTAATATACTTAATAATATGCACATGGAATATTGGCAAGACTTCTCTCTAATCCCAAAATTGTACTACGTTTCGTGCGTGGGGAGTCTCGCAAAGCGAAATCCAAACAAGGAACCGCCCCGTTACACTACTCCTGACAAGGTCAAGACCAGAGATCCGTGATGCCACCTATGGAATTACTTCTCTCAAATCTCGACATGGCACTGCGTTTCGTGCGTGAGGTGTCTCGCAAAGCGAAATCCAAACAAGGAACCACCTCGTTACACTACTCCTGGGCAATGTCGATCCTAGAGATCCATAATCCTCAACATACAAGTTAATACTACCATTACTACTAACTATAACTCCTAAAGAAAGAAAGAAAGAAAAGAAAAAGAAAACAAATAAAATAAAATAAAAGAACCTCCAATAATATCCTTGGGATGATGTAACCGAAATAATACCTTATGTGCGATACATCAACCCCCATCAATCTAGTACACCATAATCATCTAAGATGTACTTCATAAAAGTCCATATCCTTTCATCTATAGGATATATATATAAATATATATATATATAGGTATTTATTTCTAACCGTATATATATCATCATCAATCCAATAGCCAAGTGTACATACTACATATGATGTACAAGGCCATGCACATAATATACCCGGCTATATATATCGCCGATAAACTGCATCAATGCTATCATCTTCCCAGTGCCCGGCTCACGTAGCAAAACTGGGGCCACCATGGTGGGACTAAACGACACCCATCTCGTGGTAAACTCACGCACACGACGTCCCGGGAAGCGATCATAGCTCCAAACCGGCAATGAGACGAAACATACCCATCACATCTCATCCCAAAATAAATATATATATCATATAGTAACACACGGGACGACTATGACCTGGGGAATATCCACACCCTACTTTTCTAGCCAGGATGCTCACCCTCTACGCGCGCAACTTCCCAATGATAGCATGAGTGGGGTATGCTTAACCAATTAAGTATATATATCATTTACATGCATAATATATAATCCATATGATCCAATCATATGATCAAGTAATAAACCATCATATACGGTTTAAATATCCATACCATGTATGTCCACAACATAAAGATATCCATATATCTATATACATACAGATATATATATATATCAACACATATTCACATATCCATATCTATATATATAAACTAATTCTCGTTCATATGTATAATATATACATATACCTGGCTATAAGTATACATAGTCCTCAATATACAAGCCGTCACCACAATTCCTTTAATTTACCTCGATACGTGAATATAATCCCATACTTGAAACATATTCGATCATTTTCCTACGATGAATAGTCTCCCAAAACCATATGTATATATCTATACCTATATATATTCAACATTAGGGCTATCACCCAAGAGTTTGTATAGGAATCTTTCACTACACATATCATCTATATCTCCGAGTACATTAAAGAATCTAGTAATCATTTTGACTATCGGTATACATATAACTAATAGTCTATCAGCCTCAAGCTCATTCTTTCAATCATCAAATAATCTCATTTCCCTCGATTTCGACTAGGGTTCGATCACTTTTGTGAATACCCTAATCTAAGATCTCTCTAAGAGTTCTTAGCCTCACATCACATCTACACTTACTTTTAATCTACAATTAGGATTCCCAATCCCAAAGGGTTTTCCCCCAAAATCTCTATACATAACTCCAAATACATACATGGATACATTTCTCCCAAATTACCCTAAGGAGTCCCCAAAACTCTAATGTGTGAGAAACTCCTTATGTGTCTCCAAGAACATATCTCTTAAATCATAAGAGAAGGCCCCGAATCAATAAACCCAACCAAAAAGGGCTTCAATTCACTATGGAGAAAAATATCTCAAAATGCCCTGTTTCCGAATCGATTCGGCCTCCCAAGCGAATCGATTCGGGTCCAAAGACCTGGGCTTCTGCAATAGGCCGAATCGATTCGGCTTAGGGTCCGAATCGATTCGGTCAATGCAGACCTGCTAATTTTACCAAACCGAATCTATTCGCTTGAGGGGGCGAACCGATTCGGACCTGCAATTTTTGAAGGTTTCATCTGTTTCTTCAAAACCCACGAATTCTAAACCCTAAATTTCTCATTCCAACCCCCAATCCTTCATCAAATCATGATTTTAAGCCCATTAACCAACCCAAAGTTGATCCCAATCATTTCTATGTCATTAATTCTCAATTTAAACATTGATTTCAAGATTAAACCTAAAAATCTAGGTTTTGACATTAATACCCAAAAATCCATTTCTTTAACACACAAATTATGAAATGAAATACACAAATAGCTATTTAGCAAGATTAAACACTTGCCTCAGATTTGTAGAGGTTGGATCATCCTCGATGTCGCGGTTGGGCCGGAAATCCCAAGCTTTTTCTTCCTCTCTCTCTTCTTTTCCTTCTTCCTTTCTTTCTTCCTTTTTCTTTCTCTCTTTCTCTATTGGAGAAGGCTTCATCCGTAAGCCTTAAATCCTATAAAACAACAATCCCAGTTTTAAATGTTAATACACACTTTAAATGACTCGTTTACTCCAATTCGAGCCAAAATAACTTAAAAACATTTCGGAGCCGAAATAAAACCCAATGACAGTCATTTTGACTATTTCGACCCTTCCGGGATCGATGGTACCCTCAAAAATATCATCCGGAATACTTTGAAATATTCTCGATTTTGGGCCTCAACTCCCCAATTTTGAAATTCTCCAATTTAATTAAATTTTTATTTTCCCAAAATTAAATTTCTCAGTCTCCAAAATCGAGGGTTGTTACATAATACTTGTTAAAGCACCAAATTGCAAGCTTTGGTAAATAAATAGTAAATTGGTAAATTTATGTAAAGTGGAATATTTTTATGGAATAAAAATGTTTATAAATGTTTGTACACTAGCGTGAGTGAAAAGGACATAAGTCCTGAAATGTAAATGATCTTTTAAGTGTATAATGAAAAAATTGATGGTTAAGCCCGGGCTTTTGGCTTCGGCCCGTAAAAGCAATTACATGTGAATCAATATGAACATTGAAATGATGTTAAACACATTAAAAAGATAAAAGAATACTCCGATGATGCCGAGTATAATTAAGAATGGCATGACGTCCTTAGTGGTGAAAGACCCCACACCTAGTGCGCATTTTAATATATGGTGATTGGAACCGACGATGTGGAGCCCGTGAAGTCCAAGGATATCAGAGGATTTCGAGAAAAGATAATGGTATTAAATTGGAATAAGAAAATAAGTGTGTTGTGTGATGGATATAACCTAACGTATACGAAAAGATAAATGTTATGTTTAATGTATAATATGGACAAGTAAATTGAGTAATGATTAATGTACAAAAAGTAAATGATGTTTCAGTAAGATGACTAATGTTTAGGCAAAGTGACTTAATAAATGATTAAACTACTCAATGAGGTTTAAACTCATAATAACACAAGTGTGTGTTGTGTAAGGACACAATTTCCAATTGAGTCTATTATATGTTTATTTGACTTATTCCCGAAACAAAACCACGTTTGAGTCATAGGTAGATTTTTATTATCAAGATCCCAAACAAACCGTGACATATTGAAGGTTATTGAAGATGTTGTAGCAAAGCTTCAAAGATTTCTCATAATAGTTTATGGTGCCTATTTCATCTTCAAGTTTAATTGCGTTTAGAGATCACTCAGGTTTGAATGCGTAATTTTAATGGGACTCGGAGTTTATTTTGAATTGTTTAAGGATGTTATTTTATTAAAGAAATAGTGTTAAAATGTTTTTAAAAGTGTTTAAAAACGTTTACACTTCGTTTATTATGAGATAAATATGGTTTAGAGTTGTTTTAAATTCAAACACACGTGTTTTGTCGTTCAAAAGACCTTTGCAGTAGTTCGAGTGACATGGGGATGTCATTCGAATGACATGCATATGTCATTCGCGTGAGACGCCGCCTCAAGAAATTTATTTAAGGTGTGTTTTCTCAAAATTTCGTCAAGTGTGCAGTCTGAAATACAATTTACAAACCAGTAAATTTTATGCACATAGTTTTCTAAGGCTTTCCAAGTATAAAACATCCTTAGAGTTTCAAAGATCCGAATTTTCATAATTATACACTATATTGATCTTTGTTGGCACCGTTCGGAGTTTGTGTTACATAAAACTTTACTGGATTTTGTGGTGGATAAGTGAAAAATATGTGTTTAACATCGTAGACGTTACAAGCCATATCGGTGGACATCGAGGCATTTATGGAGGCGACTGCTGTGGACAGGTATTGCGGAAGGATTTGTGTGGGCACTGTGAAAGAGTGGTTGAAGCTCATAAGAGCGTCAAGTCTCGTAGGGATCGATTTGTTGAGTAAGACTTGTGTCTGTTCCTTATAAATCCACATTCCTAGTGATTTTCTGACTTGGGTCATTCAAGATTTTTTCCCTTTGTGGTTTCCTCATACATCCGCAGTGAGGATTATTTTCCTTACTTTACTTGATTTAATAACTAGATGTATGTTTAGGATTAATAAAGATAAAATTTGGTTAAGTTAATTTTTTTTCCCAATTTTGTGCACATAAAATTTAAAAAAGAGTTTTTAAAAAACACAAAGTGTTTCATCTGTAACAACCCGTCCTTTTTGGAGACCATTAAATTCCATAATTCGGTATAAATTGGAATTTGGAGAATTTCTCGAAATAGTGATTTTGGGATTTTCGAGGATTTAATAATTTTCGAAGGGTGTTATAAATTATTTTGGGACTATATAGGTCGAAATAATTTTAATTATATGTCGTCGTTGAGTAAAGCGACACGAGGTAAGATTTTTAATTGGAAAACCCGCATTTAATTATTTTGGGTTGGAATAGTGATTTGCGGTCAAGTACCTCGGATGGGAATTTCGACTGCGCCATAATTCTCGGAATGGCCGAGATAGTCGGAAAAGAGTGTCCGATTGTCGAAAATGAGTTTCGAGCAATTTTAGAGGTAAAAGTAACTCGTAATTGGGTAAACGAGTCGTTTTTGGGTTTTTAAGGGTTAAAACCCTTTTCTCTATATATAAAGAGGAAGAGAGGGAGAAAAAGAGAAAGGAAAGAAGAGAAAGAGAGAGAAGAGAGAGAGGAGGAAGAAAAGAGGAAAAAAGGGGGAGATTCCGGCCAGCCTCCGCGGGATTCGGCTAGAGGTCGTCGGATTTTATCCACGAGGCAAGTGTTTACTTGCTTTATTTGTTTTTATGCATAAATATCTCATATCATTGTTGGTAGAACAAACCCTAATGATTTTGGGTTGGGTATTCGTGGTTAAAACGGGTTTTTGGGAGTTAAAACGAATAAACCCCTAAAAATGATAAATTGGAGAAACTTAGGTTTTAATTGAAATTTATTGGTGATTCCGGGTTCTAGGATGTTTAGAACCCTTAATATAGGTGTATTTGTAGTTGGTTGAGGTTGTAGGACGTTGGGTGACGCGTCAAAAGCTTGGGAGAAGCTTTAATGCCTGAAACCTTCTCGAAGAAGGTGATGAATAGTAACCCGCATCCTTTAGGGTCATTTTTTACTAGGAAAAGAATTGATTTAGCTTTCGGTCAAAACACGAAAGTTGTAGGTCTTTTCGATACGGTCGTGTGGGCGCCGACTGCATATTTTTCTGATTTTTCTACGATTTGATATGATTTTTACAAGATGACAGCTCCAGGTTGAAAGTACCAACACGGAAATCAAATCGGGAATTGGAAAAATAAAGGCTAGAAATTATTGTGTAGATGTTTGGGATGATTTTTGGTGTAGAGTAGAAACCATGAAAATGAATTTGGATTGATTTTTGGGTATTTTGGAGTTTGAGAAATCGC
This sequence comes from Sambucus nigra, assembly GCA_949130495.1. Taxonomy (NCBI): domain Eukaryota; kingdom Viridiplantae; phylum Streptophyta; class Magnoliopsida; order Dipsacales; family Adoxaceae; genus Sambucus; species Sambucus nigra. Next base: position 19,146,930 of record OX422224.1, read on the forward strand.
CCAAACTGTGACCCTCGAACAGGCCGAATCGATTCGGGTACAGGCCGAATCGATTCGCCTAAGAGGAATTGGGTTTCTGCAATTGGCCGAATCGATTCGGGTACAGATCGAATCGATTCGCCATTTACAGACCTGTTTGCAGAATACTTTCTGAATCGATTCGGATTGGGAACCGAATCGATTCGCCCATCCGAATCGATTCGCAAAAGGGGCGAATCGATTCGCTTAGGCCAGAATTTCTAGTTTTCTCCCTTTAAGAGTATGGGGAGTTGAATTACCATTTGGGATTTTTATGGGGATTCCTAAATAAGGGTTTTGAGGATAAATAAACCTTTAAGAGATGATTGAGGTAATTATTATTGAACAAAGTAAGGAAATACTTTGGGTTTAGTATCATGCTTATATGAAAGCATGATTATGATTCCTCGAGGGAATCTTTGGGATTAATGGTCATCGCTATATATAGTTGGCAAATATGGCCATTTATGTATATTCAAGGATGAATATATGGTATATGTATATACTATGTGATTAAAGTATATATGATATGATGAAAATGATTTTGAAAATAATATATAAATGTTTTCAAAATGGAAAGACAAATGATTTTCATAAATAATAAAAATGAGTATACACACCTCTCTAAATCGCTATCATAAGGGAAGTTGCGTTCGTATGGTGAAGCCCCCTGGCTAATGATGCAGGGTGGATATAGTCCTATAGGCCATGTGAGCATTTGTTGTTATATTTTCTGCGCTGCTTAGGAGATTCCGGGTGTGGTCTTGACTATCCCGCAGGCACATGGTCGCTTCCCGACGTCTTTCGATATAGGATCCCAGGTTGTCTTGGACGCCCTGGAAGATGATAGCCATTTAGGGGCGCGCACAATGGAGAAATCCGGACGGGCGGTCTTAGAACGCGTTTATTAAAGCAGTTCATAATAATGGATTTGCTTTAATTACATTTCCTGGATATAGGAAGGGAAATGGGTTATATATAAATTGGCTTCGGTAACACTTCCCGGATGGAAGAAGGGATGTGGAAGCATATGTTATGATCAAAGCATTTTTATGATAATGAAAATGGCTTTGAATACATTTCCTGAATATAAAAAGGGAAATGGGATATTTTGAAAAGGAAAAGCATTTTTATGTTAATAAAATTGGCTTTCAAAAAGTATATGGTTTGTTAAAGCAATTCATGATAATGAATTGGCTTTTATAAATACATTTCCTGGATATGAGAAGGGAAATGGAAGTTTTTGAAATGAAAAGGATAAGTATTTATAAATACTTTATATATCAGGTAATCCTCAGTCCGGGAGATATTTATATTATCCGGAAGTATATTGTAGATGTATATATATGTATAAATTGGGTGCCGAGGGTCTAATGAATCCCGACGATCGACCGTGCCGCATAGTAGTGTATCGGGGGGGGGGGTTCCTTTTTTGGATTTCGCTTCGTGAGACACCCCACGCACGAATATGGCATTGTGTTGAGACTGGGGAGAAGTTTAATCCTTAGTGCTCTAATATTATTAAATGTTTATGGTATATATATTATATATATCTTTCTGTACTGAGGGACTGGCGGATCTCAAAGATCGACCTTGCTGCATAGCAGTGTATCGGGGGGGTTCCTTGTTTGGATTTCGCTTCGCGAGACACCCCACGCACGAACATGGCATAACGTCGAGATTAGAGTGAAGTTTAGCCCTTAGTACATCTGTTTGACTATCTAGGTTAGATAGTGGTTGGGTATTAGACTAGTTTAGCAGGGTAGCTTGACTAGGATGTTTATAGGGATGCGCTAGGTGTGCACTGTTAGAGGAGAGGTGAGGGGTATCTCATGAGAGTGCGATACCAATTTAAATATGAGATAAAAACTATTTTTCTAAAAATAAAGCATTTATGCACTTGCAAAATATTTTCAAAACATTTGGGCTCTGACCCGTTTGTCTACTCTCCTTTCCTTCTCTATACTATATATATATAGGTGTCCAGACACAGGGACGCCTGGATGGAACTTCCTTCGAGTCAGACGTCTGCTGCAGCAGCTGTGGATGCTTGCAGGTTATCGGTAGACGTTTCTTTCTTTGTACTCTAGATAGGAGATATTGTATAAACACTCGAGCCAATGGCTCAATTGCATTTATTTATTCTTTCAGTACAGCATTCGATATGGTTGTATATTTGGACCGAGTGTTCGGTTATTTTAGTTCCTTTCATTTCCATTTCAATTCATTACGCATTTAATTGTGGATGTTTTAATTTGTGCGCTAAAAAGAGTAGTTAGATAAAAGTTTTTAACGGCCACCTAATAGGATATTAGTAATTAAATGGATTTTTGACAGTGATGTTAAGGATGATCCATTTGTGACTCCTGTTTTAATTTAATATTGGAGTGATCGCCCGGTATCTTATTAGGCGGGTTGTTACAGATGGTATCAGAACATTAGGTTCTAGTGTCTTTAGGAATCTGTACGGACGTACTACGCTTTCAGCGTTGCTCTCGATTTGTATAAAGCCCCAGGATTAGGATTTTTGATATCTCTTGTGAGATTTCGTTCTCCTGCCATATTATGAGATTATAGAAATCTTTTGCGCGCTCGTTTGAGAATCGTGTGGGGAGCTTGGATGGCAGCAGGAGGTGAGGCTTAGCTGGTGCAGCTGGTAGAAGGTTGGGATGAGTACCTTAGTAGAGGTCACTCTCTCTATGGTAATTGTTAAGAATTATCTCAATGACTACTAAAGCATAGTAGTTACGAGTACCATAGTGCCGCCGTAATAGAGTGTGGTACTAAAGTTGGATTTCCCCGTGGAGATAAGGGTTCCAAAGGGATCTTACGGATAGTTCTCACCGTGAGTCCCCATGAATCAGCAGGACGAGAAGAATGCAGTTTTGGGGATTATTCGCCTAAGGTTCAGCCAGGGGCCGACGGTGAATAAAGAGTATTATGGCAAAGTGAACCTTGTACCTAAGTGAGTTAGGTGCAATGAATATTGAGTCCTTTCCAAGGAGGATGGGCTCACTAAAGAATGGGTATGTTCGAGGACCCCATGGTTGGACATCCACTCGGGGAAATCGTTATAATGAAATTGTGGTTATGAGTTTTACCTCAATTGAGGAGGTATATTAGGCGTGACTAGATGAAGTCGCGGTATTAGTTAGCCCTAGAATCGTGTGGGTAATTTGAGTTATGGCGGTATCGATAACATTATATCATGTATGCCTATGTGTTGTCCGCAGTAGCGGAGTTTTATTTTCCTTCATTCGCCATAGAGGCGGGTGCTGATATATGGTATATATATACATATCTGGTTAGTGATGCTCGTTTTATATGTCTACACGAGCATGGTGGTATGAGGAGCCTAATACATTATGGTGTATTTTCGGAGCGATAGCAGGCTAAGAATGGCAAGTCTATCGTGTCCATGGTTCCTCGAGGGAACAGGTTATTGTTGCGATGTCTCACCTAGATATAGGTTGAGTTCACCTTATTTGTTATGGGTTAATGGAACTTCAGTGAGAAGAGGTTTCCTTATCGTGATTTGGGTTTATGGCGACCTTATATATATGAATTAAGGCCGCATGATTTTCGTTAAGCTGAACATAAAGCTCATTATTGTTTGCGCAAGGACTTAAAAATGAGTGCGAGCGCAGGGTGGTATGACTCTTTGTTAGAGATAGGAGTTCAGATCACCTTTTTGTTGGATTAGGGGATAGGGATATCCCGGTTGCATGTTTAAATGACAGAACTCCATAACCAACGAAGTCAAGGGTTAATGTGTGGAGGGGTTCCTTGTTTGGATTTCACTTTGCGAGACACTCCACACATGACTCTTAACGGCGTCGGGAGTGGGGAGCTGTTATGGGATGCAAGGGTGTTGATTTTGTGGAAAGGTCTTATAGTGTGGATGAACCACTATAGGCTATGAGCCACATGATGTTAATATACTTATGGAAATATTGTGCTATGGAGAAGCACTAAAGTGGTCCCTTCGCCACAAATGGGTGGGTGAGGTTGGACTTAGAGAAATTTATTTGAGGACAATAGTCAGGCCTTAATGAAAAGGCAAGTTTTGAGGAGCTACATTTTGGGTGAAATGTTCGTGACACTTTCTACAGAAAGTGGGCACTTGATTAGTTAGGTTTCCGTCTGTATGGGCGGAAGGATAAGATAGTAGGAATGCGTTCGTAGGCTAGCCTGGTAGGATTTAGGACGTCCCGCTTCTGTGCCTTGGGTCGTTATATCTCGATGACCGACTACGCGAGGGAGTAGTGTAACGGGAGGGTTCCTTGTTTGGATTTCGCCTTGGCGAGACGTCCCACGCATGAAACCAAGCAATTGTCGGGAGTTGAGAGAGGCCTTGGGCACTAGGGACATACTTAGGATTATATTAGTTTCGTGTAGGTAGGGTAACGCTTAGATCGTAGCATTTTTAGGATATAGGTTCGCTAGTATTAGCAGCGCCTAGGTTAGGAGTATTGAAATGCGCGGGTTCGGAGGACCCATAGGTGAGTATTACACCGAGGAGAGGAGACCCTTATTGGGAGAGAGTGTTACGTGTCAGACATTCTCTACGAGCGTGCAGATGTGCACAAGTTAGAAAGGTGTATGGGCACCTTGGTAAGTTTGTTTATATACCGCCTGAAATAGAATGGGCGTAGTATATAAGGTTGAAATTCATGCCGATAGGCATTATAGATGATGGGTATTCTGTGACGTACTAGAGTCACTTTATGATTTCGGTAGCCGCATAGTGTATGGTTGGGAACCGTTGGGTCAGTATCGTTTCCCTTAAGGTATTAGGAGTTGAAGTGATCCTAAGATTGGTGGTGTAGGTCGCATCTGAATTTCGAGGACGAAATTCCGTTGTAACGGGGGGAGTGTAACAACCCGTCCTTTTTGGAGACCATTAAATTCCATAATTGGGTATAAATTGGAATTTGGAGAATTTCTCGAAATAGTGATTTTGGGATTTTCGAAGATTTAATAATTTTCGAAGGGTGTTATAAATTATTTTGGGACTATATAGGTCGAAATAATTTTAATTATATGTCGTCGTTGAGTAAAGCGACACGCGGTAAGATTTTTAATTGGAAAACCCGCATTTAATTATTTTGAGTTGGAATAGTGATTTGCAGTCAAGTACCTCGGATGGGAATTTCGACTGCGCCATAATTCTCGGAATGGCCGAGATAGTCGGAAAAGAGTGTCCGATTGTCGAAAATGAGTTTCGGGCAATTTTAGAGGTAAAAGTAACTCGTAATTGGGTAAACGAGTCGTTTTTGAGTTTTTAAGGGTTAAAACCCTTTTCTCTATATATAAATAGGAAGAGAGGAAGAAAAAGAGAAAGAAAAGAAGAGAAAGAGAGAGAAGAGAGAGAGGAGGAAGAAAAGAGGAAAAAAGGGGGAGATTCCGGCCAGCCTCCGCGGGATTCGGCTCGAGGTCGTCGGATTTTATCCACGAGGCAAGTGTTTACGTGCTTTATTTGTTTTTATGCATAAATATCTCATATCATTGTTGGTATAACAAACCCTAATGATTTTGGGTTGGGTATTCGTGGATAAAACGGGTTTTTGGGAGTTAAAACGAATAAACCCCTAAAAATGGTAAATTGGAGAAACTTAGGTTTAAATTGAAATTTATTGGTGATTCCGGGTTCTAGGATGTTTAGAACCCTTAATATAGGTGTATTTGTAGTTGGTTGAGGTTGTAGGACGTTGGGTGACGCGTCAAAAGCTTGGGAGAAGCTTTAATGGCTGATACCTTCTCGAAGAAGGTGATGAATAGTAACCCGCAGCCTTTAGGGTCATTTTTTACTAGGAAAAGAATTGATTTAGCTTTCGGTCAAAACACGAAAGTTGTAGATCTTTTCGATACGGTCGTGTGGGCACCGACCGCGTATTTTTCTGATTTTTCTACAATTTGATATGATTTTTACAAGATGACAGCTCCAGGTTGAAAGTACCAACACGGAAATCAAATCGGGAATTGGAAAAATAAAGGCTAGAAATTATTGTGTAGATGTTTGGGATGATTTTTGGTGTAGAGTAGAAACCATGAAAATGAATTTGGATTGATTTTTGGGTATTTTGGAGTTTGAGAAATCGCCCAAACTGTGACCCTCGAACAGGCCGAATCGATTCGGGTACACGCCGAATCGATTCGCCTAAGAGGAATTGGGTTTCTGCAATGGGCCGAATCGATTCGGGTACAGACCGAATCGATTCGCCATTTACAGACCTATTTGCAGAATACTTTCCGAATCGATTCGGATTGGGAACCGAATCGATTCGCCCATCCGAATCGATTCGCAAAAGGGGCGAATCGATTCGCTTAGGCCAGAATTTCTAGTTTTCTCCCTTTAAGAGTATGGGGAGTTGAATTACCATTTGGGATTTTTATGGGGATTCCTAAATAAGGGTTTTGAGGATAAATAAACCTTTAAGAGATGATTGAGGTAATTAGTATTGAACAAAGTAAGGAAATACTTTGGGTTTAGTATCATGTTTATATGAAAGCATGATTATGATTCCTCGAGGGAATCTTTGGGATTAATGGTCATCGCTATATATAGTTGGCAAATATGGCCATTTATGTATATTCAAGGATGAATATATGGTATATGTATATACTATGTGATTAAAGTATATATGATATGATGAAAATGATTTTGAAAATAATATATAAATGTTTTCAAAATGGAAAGACAAATGATTTTCATAAATAATAAAAATGAGGATACACACCTCTCTAAATCGCTATCATAAGGGAAGTTGCGTTCGTATGGTGAAGCCCCCTGGCTAATGATGCAGGGTGGATATAGTCCTATAGGCCATGTGAGCGTTTGTTGTTATATTTTCTGCGCTGGTTAGGAGATTCCGGGTGTGGTCTTGACTATCCCGCAGGCACATGGTCGCTTCTCGACGTCTTTCGATATAGGATCCCAGGTTGTCTTGGACGCCCTGGAAGATGATAGCCATTTAGGGGCGAGCACAGTGGAGAAATCCGGACGGGCGGTCTTAGAACGCGTTTATTAAAGCAGTTCATAATAATGGATTTGCTTTAATTACATTTCCTGGATATAGGAAGGGAAATGGGTTATATATAAATTGGCTTCGGTAACACTTTCCGGATGGAAGAAGGAATGTGGAAGCATATGTTATGATCAAAGCATTTTCTTGATAATGAAAATGGCTTTGAATACATTTCCTGAATATAAAAAGGGAAATGGGATATTTTGAAAAGGAAAAGCATTTTTATGTTAATAAAATTGGCTTTCAAAAAGTATATGGTTTGTTAAAGCAATTCATGATAATGAATGGCTTTTATAAATACATTTCCTGGATATGAGAAGGGAAATGGAAGTTTTTGAAATGAAAAGGATAAGTATTTATAAATACTTTATATATCAAGTAATCCTCAGTCCGGGAGATATTTATATTATCCGGAAGTATATTGTAGATGTATATATATGTATAAATTGGGTGCCGAGGGTCTAATGAATCCCGACGATCGATCGTGCCGCATAGTAGTGTATCGGGGGGGGGGGGGGGTGGGTCCTTGTTTGGATTTCGCTTCGCGAGACACCCCACGCACGAATATGGCATTGTGTTGAGACTGGGGAGAAGTTTAATCCTTAGTTCTCTAATATTATTAAATGTTTATGGTATATATATTATATATATCTTTCTGTACTGAGGGACTGGCGGATCTCAAAGATCGACCTTGCTGCATAGCAGTGTATCGGGGGGGGGGGGTTCCTTGTTTGGATTTCGCTTCGCGAGACACCCCACGCACGAACATGGCATAGCGTCGAGATTAGAGTGAAGTTTAGCCCTTAGTACATCTGTTTGACTATCTAGGTTAGATAGTGGTTGGGTATTTGTAACAACCCGCCTAATAAGATACCGGGCGATCACTCCAATATTAAATTAAAACAGGAGTTTCATATGGATCATTCTTAGCATCACTGTCGAAAATCCAATTAATTACTAATATCCTATTAGGTGGCCGTTAAAAACTTTTATCTAACTACTCTTTTTAGCGCACAAATTAAAACATTCACAATTAAATGCGTAATGAACTGAAATGGAAAAGAAAGGAACTAAAATAACCGAACACTCGGTCCAAATAATACAACCATATCGAATGCTGTACTGAAAGAATAAATAAATGCAATTGAGCCATTGGCTCGAGTGTTTATACAATATCTCCTATCTAGAGTACAAGGAAAGAAACGTCTACCGATAACCTGCAAGCATCCACAGCTGCTGCAGCAGACGTCTGACTCGAAAGAGTTTCCATCCAGGCGTCCCTGTGTCTGGACACCTATATATACATAGTATAGAGGAAGAAAGGAGAGTAGACAAACGGGTCAGGGCCCGAATGTTTAGAAAATATTTTGCAAGTGCATAAATGCTTTATTTTTAGAAAAATAGTTTTATCTCATATTTAAATTGGTATCGCACTCTCGTGAGATACCCCTCACCTCTCCTCTAACAGTGCACACCTAACGCATCTATCTAGAACATTCTAGTCAAGCTACCCTGCTAAACTAGTCTATCACCCAACCACTATCTAACCTAGATAGTCAAACAAATGTACTAAGGGCCAAACTTCACTTTAATCTCGACCCTATGCCATGTTCGTGCGTGGGGTGTCTCGCGAAGCGAAATCCAAACAAGGAACCCCCCCGATACACTACTATGCAGCAAGGTCGATCTTTGAGATCCGCCAGTCCCTCAGTACAGAAAGATATATAATATATATATCATAACATTTAATAATATAAGAGCACTAAGGATTAAACTTCTCCCCAGTCTCAACACAGTGCCATATTCGTGCGTGGGGTGTCTCGCAAAGCGAAATCCAAACAAGGAACCCCCCCGATACACTACTATGCGGCACGGTCGATCGTCGGGATTCATTAGACCCTCGGCACCCAGTTTATACATATACATACATCTACAATATACTTCCGGATAATATAAATATCTCCCGGACTGAGGATTACTTGATACATAAAGTATTTATAAATACTTATCCTTTTTATTTCAAAACTTCCATTTCCCTTCTCATATCCAGGAAATGTATTTATAAAAGCCAATTCATTATCATGAATTGCTTTAACAAACCATATACTTTTTGAAAGCCAATTTTATTAACATAAAAAGCTTTTCCTTTATCAATTATCCCATTTCCCTTTTTATATTCAGGAAATGTATTCAAAGACATTTTCATTATCATAAAAATGCTTTGATCAAAACATATGCTTCCACATCCCTTCTTCCATCCGGGAAGTGTTACCGAAGCCCATTTATATATAACCCATTTCCCTTCCTATATCCAGGAAATGTAATTAAAGCAAATCCATTATTATGAACTGCTTTAATAAAAACGCATTCTAAGACCGCCCGTCCGGATTTCTCCACTGTGCGCGCCCCTAAATGGCTATCATCTTCCAGGGCCTCCAAGACAACCTGGGATCCTATATCGAAAGACGTCGGGAAGCGACCATGTGCCTGCGGGATAGTCAAGACCACACCCGGAATCTCCTAACCAGCGCAGAAAATATAACAACAAACGCTCACATGGCCTATAGGACTATATCCACCCTGCATCATTAGCCAGGGGGCTTCACCATACGAACGCAACTTCCCTTATGATAGCGATTTAGAGAGGTGTGTAATCCATATTTTATTAATTATGAAAAACATTTCTCTTTCCATTTTGAAAATATTCATTTATATATTTTCAAAATCATTTCCATCATCATATATATATATATACCTAAAACACACAGTATATACATATCCTATATATTCTTCCTAGAATATATATATAAACGGCCTTAGTGGCCTATAGCATCTAACGATGATAATAATCCCAAAGATTCCCTCCGGGAATCATAATCATGCATTGATATTAGCATGATTCTAAATCCAAAGTATTTCTTACTTTAATAATCACTATATACTTTAATCCTATTCTAAGGATTTATTGGATATCTCCAATGATACTATTTTCCTCAAAGTGAAGTATATATTATATATATATACCCCCAAATTATCCTAATTAGTAATTCAACTCCCCATACTCTTAAAGGGAGAAAACTAGAAATTCTGGCCTAAGCGAATCGATTCGCCCCTTTAGCGAATCGATTCGGGTGGGCGAATCGATTCGGTTCCCAATCCGAATCGATTCGGAAAGTATTCTGCAAACAGGTCTGCAAATGGCGAATCGATTCGGTCTGTACCCGAATCGATTCGGCCCATTGCAGAAACCCAATTCCTCTTAGGCGAATCGATTCGGCCTGTACCCGAATCGATTCGGCCTGTTTGAGGGTCACAGTTTGGGCGATTTATCAAAGTCCAAAATACCCAAAAATCAATCCAAATTCATTTCCGGGGTTTCTAAACTACCCCAAAAATTATCCCGAACATCTACGACATTAATTCTAGCCGTAATTTTTCCAATTCCCGATTTGATTTCCGAGTTGGTACTTTCAACCCGGAGCTGTCATCTTGTAAAAATCATATCAAATGGTAGAAAATTCAGAAAAATACGCGGTCGGCGCCCACGCGACCGTATCGAAAAGATCTACAACTTTCGTGTTTTGGCCGAAAGCTAAATCAATTATTTTCCTACTCAAAATAACCCCACAAGATTACGGGTTACTATTCATCGTCCCTACCAAAATCCCAAACTCCATTTTTCTCCATTTTTGTTGTTTCTAACCTCACCCAACAACTCAATAAACATCTAATCTATGTTTTACAACTAACACGTCAATTATTTTGGGGTATTGAATCATTTCTCTTAGTTTTAAACCCTAAAACCATAAAAACCCCAACTTAACAATTAAACCCATTTTATACTCCATTAACATGGTTTTGATACTAAAAATCATTAAGAGTTTACACTACATCAATGTGTAAACTCATAATCAACTTTTACCCAATTTATTTTAAGGGTTCTAACCCTAAAATCATGTTTATACCAAATGTGATATGAGAGGATTGCAAAAATGAAATAAAGCAAGTAAACACTTGCCTCGTGGATGAAATCCGACGACCTCGAGTCGAATCCGGCGGAGTTTGGCCGGAGTTCCCATTTCTCCTCCTCTTTTCTTCTTCCTCTCTCTCTTCTCTCTCTTTTCTTCTCTTTTCTTTCCCTTCTCCCTCTTTAAATAAGAAGAAAAGGGGTTTAAACCCTTAAAACCCAAAAACGACTCGTTTACCCAATTACGAGTTACTTTTACCTCTAAAATTATCCGAAACTCATTTTCGACAATCGGACACTCTTTTCCGACTATCTCGACCATTCCGAGAATTATGGCGCAGTCGAAATTCCCATCCGAGGTACTTGACCGCAAATCACTATTCCAACCCAAAATAAATAAATGCGGGTTTTCCCATTAAAAATCTTACCTCGTGTCGCTTTTCTCCACGACGACATATAATTAAAATATTTCGACCTATATAGTCCCAAAAATAATCACAACATCCTTCGAAAATCATTCAATCCTCGAAAATCCCAGAAATCACTATTTCGAGAAATTCTCCAAATTGCCAATTTATTCAGTTAGGGAATTTAATTGTCTCCAAAAAGAACGGGTTGTTACAGTATTAGACTAGTTTAGCAGGGTAGCTTGACTAGGATGTTTATAGGGATGCGCTAGGTGTGCACTGTTAGAGGAGAGGTGAGGGGTATCTCATGAGAGTGCGATACCAATTTAAATATGAGATAAAAACTATTTTTCTAAAAATAATGCATTTATGCACTTGCAAAATATTTTCAAAACATTCGGGCTCTGACCCGTTTGTCTACTCTCCTTTCCTTCTCTATACTATATATATATAGGTGTCCAGACACAGGGACGCCTGGATGGAACTTCCTTCGAGTCAGACGTCTGCTGCAGCAGCTGTGGATGCTTGCAGGTTATCGGTAGACGTTTCTTTCTTTGTACTCTAGATAGGAGATATTGTATAAACACTCGAGCCAATGGCTCAATTGCATTTATTTATTCTTTCAGTACAGCATTCGATATGGTTGTATATTTGGACCGAGTGTTCGGTTATTTTAGTTCCTTTCATTTCCATTTCCATTTCAGTTCATTACGCATTTAATTGTGAATGTTTTAATTTGTGCGCTAAAAAGAGTAGTTAGATAAAAGTTTTTAACGGCCACCTAATAGGATATTAGTAATTAAATGGATTTTCGACAGTGATGTTAAGGATGATCCATTTGTGACTCCTGTTTTAATTTAATATTGGAGTGATCGCCCGATATCTTATTAGGCGGGTTGTTACATCATCATCTTTAAAGCAAAGTCTGATTTGTAAAATAAGGGGCCTACAAATTGGTATCAGAGCTAGAAATATATTTCTATTATGTTGATCCCTTCTTGCTATTAAGGATGAATTTTGGAAATTCTGACCATTTTCGTACTCCTGTTTTTTATTGTATTAACTATGCTTACTGGAAGATGAGAATGAGAAGTGACTTAAAATCCATAGATGAGCGTGTGTGGTTAGGGACTGAAAAGGGTTGGACACCACTATTTACATGAGAGGGAGAGGCCATTAGTTTGAAACCCGTGGAGTCATGGACCGAGGCTGAACATAGGCTTGCACTTTACAACTATAAGGGTCTACACATTATTTCCTCACATGTCACACCTAAAGAGTACAATAGAATCATCACTTAGGATACATCAAAATAGGCTTAGGAAATAGTTTCACTCACTCATGAGGGAACGAGCACGGTCGGGCGTCTAAGTTACAAAATCTCACTACACAGTTGGAGACTATTAAGATGCTAGATAGTGCTTTGTTTGATGAGTTATATACTAGGTTATCCACTATTGTTAATGCTTTGTTTAGCCTATGAGAGAATACACCCAATAATCGAGTCGTAAACATAATCTTAAGGTCGTTACCTAAACGGTTTGATGCAAAAGTGATATCTTTAAACTCACTTGGTATGCTAGAGTCGACGAAACATAAAGAGGTTGTAGGTGACTTTTAAACCTATGAACTTGATATGTTTACCTCCAAGCAAGAGCCAAAGGAAGAAAATGGGCATTTCTTTGAAAGCCCCGAAGGAGGAGACTAAAGTTTCGGATGATGATTCCGTTTTCGATTTTGAGAATATTGCCATGTTTACAGAGAAATTCAAAAAAATTCTTAAATTCCAAAGGCATTTGAAAGATGCTAGAAGATTTGAGAAATTCATGAACAACAAGGTAAATTTCACCCCTGAGGACAAGAGTGAGAAAGTTAAGCGGAATGAGACGGATATGCATTTTGGGTGCGAGGGAGTATGGTCACAAGGTTGCCGAGTTGTAATCCCCCGTATTTTTACTGATTTTAATTATGAATTAATTGAATTAAAAATGGAAAATTAATTAGTAATGAATCCGAATTTATATACTAGAGAGACGAGAGTTAATATTTATCTATGGTAATTATATTGAATATTACTTGGTGAGAATAGTGATATGTGATTAAGGATTTATTAAAATTATCGCGAGTAAAGATACGACATTTATGGTAATTAAATTTAGATGCGCGTGTCAGTCATGTCGGGACCCATCTTAATGGATTTAAAAGGTAATTTATTTTTAATTCACCCAAATGATCATTTTGAGGGCGGCAATGTGTTCGAAAGGGTTGAGATAGTTAGAAAAGTCTTCCTGGGACGTTTAGTTTGGGACCCGGGGCAACTTTAGGCCAAACTAGCAACCCGGGAGGGAATTTTGGGCATTTTTAATTTTAGAGTATTAGGACCTATGAAATTCCTAAGGTTATATCAGATGCTAGATTAGAGACCTTAGGGTTTTCATCACCAAAACTCAAAAACGGCTATTAGAGAAGAAGTGGATGAAGTTCCCAAAGGAGAACCACCATTCTTAGGCTTTTCGCACCACCGTCGCCACCATCGAATATATTGAGAAGAGAGTATCGCCCCTATATCATCTTTTCCAATGGATCAGAACTTCCATTTCCAGACAAGTGATTTAACTTGCAATAATTCAGTGTATATATTATCCATGATAGTTTAGAATTAGAGAAAACCTTGAGAAATGATGAATTGATGGATTTGGAGATTTAAATCTTAATCTTGGTAGGTTTTGCATGTAGATTAACTTCTAAAAATATAGCAGTCGAGAAATCAAGATCCATGTATAGAGAATTTCAAATTAATGTTGAGTTATATATGTTCTTGAAAAAAATAAAAGAAATAGGATTTTTATGAAATACATGATTCGATCCAAGAGAATGATAACCCATAATGATTTGATGATTCTAAGATGTTAGAATTTATGTGTTTATGTTGGTATAGCGTTTGGTATAAATATTTGGGAGTTTGGGACATTATACTAGGGGATTTGAGGGTTAAAAGTGATGAAACCCGTAGGCAAAAATGTGCAGAAATCGTAGGCCAATATCTGATGGATGGATCGATCAACCCAGTAATATCGATCGATCGACTGGATCTATCAATCGATCGGCCATTTCCTTTGATCGGTCGAATCCTCCTGAATTTTGTTAATTGTTTTTATTCAAGGTTCCACAAAATCCCAAGCTTATAAAAACACTTAACGTGATTATGGAATATTGTCGACTTAGTTTTGGTTAATAGGGTCGTAGTTAATGCTCGAAAATTGTTATACCTTATGGGATTAAATGGAATACTTACGGGTTCTTGTCGAGTGAGGTACGACTAGAAATTATATAAAATGGGATTGAAATTGGATGAATGAGAACTTGAGGTTAAGAACAGTAGTAGGCAAACTTTAGATTACTGAGATAACCTTAGAGATAAATGGGAGACCTAGTAACCTTTTGGGAATGGTTTGGGTATTCGAAATTAAATGATGAGAGTTGCCACGCTAAATAATATTCCGTAGGATATTCGGGATAAATATACTACGTATGAGACTTACAATATGGGTCGGGTGAATACCTATATCAAATTTATGAATACATAGGATGTGTGATTACCTAATGTATGGATGATTATGTATATGACATACCTACCATACTTGCTATCACGGGAGGTTTATTTGTTGGAAAGGGATAATTTTATCTCTATGTGCCTTCGGGGGGAGGAGGGGGGATTTAGATTTCATACCTCAAGAACATAGAACTGTGAAGACATATTTGTGAGGTGATAAGTCAGTTGACTATGGGAGCGT
This sequence comes from Sambucus nigra, assembly GCA_949130495.1. Taxonomy (NCBI): domain Eukaryota; kingdom Viridiplantae; phylum Streptophyta; class Magnoliopsida; order Dipsacales; family Adoxaceae; genus Sambucus; species Sambucus nigra. Next base: position 19,162,144 of record OX422224.1, read on the forward strand.
AGCTATGTGCGTTATCCATAGGTATGTGATCTATATTCGCCTCCAATGTGTGTGACGTGCATTGATATGATTCCGGAGTGATTCAGAACTCGTAATCCTTACATACGTGATGTAACGTGATTTGGTAGCAGAGTATGCCTGCACCGCAGTTTAGCCTTGGTTTGTCGTATTAATATGTATATTATAGTGATATATATATATATATATATATATATATATATATATATATATATACTTGTGATGTATTTTACTGCGTGAACTCAGTAGATGAGAAAACTAATGAAACCTAAAATAATGCTAGTATGGGAATACTTAACCTAGATTGTGAGAACTCCTATTCAAAATAAAAGATGGAAAACATTCAACATGGCATATCATGGGAAATATGTGGGGGCACTATGGGTGATATCTTGGGGGAGGAATGTATACAGACTAGTTAGGTGGTAGCATAACTAGGATGGGTTAAGAGTATGCGTTAAGCGTGCACTTTAGTTGAGGGGTGAGAAACTCATGTGAGAGAACGTGACTAACATGTATATAATATTTACTGTTTAATGCAATTAAACACTTGCTACTTTTAAAATATTTTCACCTCGGGCGTTGACCCATTTTCTTCCAAATCTATTTTATTTTTGTAAAAACCTTTTAGGTGACCAGCCATAGGGATGCCGAGCATAAGAGTTCCATTCTGTTGACATACTATAGCTGTTGTGGAAGTTACAGAATATCGGTATTAGATACCTCTACATCTATCTTTACTTCCTTCAGAGTCATTTATGTTAGTTAGGGCGTGTTGTCCATTCTTATTCATAGATAACACTTCAAGACTTTCATTTATTTAGATGTTGGTTTTATTTATTCAGGCTTTTGTATTTAGAATATATCTTGCTTTTGGACCATTATTGGAGTGTTTACTCCAGACTCAGTTTATTTCATTACATTAATTATTTATATGAGATTGTTTATATGAATGTTAAATGGTTGGTTATTCATTACTTGTAAGTCTGTCAATCGAGCTCTATGAGACGAGCTTGGGGTTGTTCAGGCTCGACCTGATATAGATTTACTCAGCTCAAGCTCAAGCTTGGTCCGAACGAGCCTGAGAGTTCTTGACTCAAGCTAAACTCACAAAGTATAATGGGCTTCGGGCCCGATTTGAGTAGGCTCGAATTGAATATTCCACCATGTATTTATTCATTTTATTAATAAATATGCATATATTCCAATACATAGTTATTTATTTTAATAATAAATATTCACATTTCAACAATAAAATTTGTATTTTAGCAATAAAACAACACGTTTTAGCAATAAAATTCACATCTCAATATTAAAAATTCATATTTCAGCACTAAAATGACATTTTAGCATTAAAAAACATATTCCAGCACTAAAAAAACACTTTTCAGCATTAGAAAAACATATTTCAGCACTACAAAAACATAATTCGGCATTAAAAAATACTTTCCGGCATTAAAAAAATATATAAAAAAACATATTTCAACACTAAAAAAAATACATTTCACTACTAAAAAAAACACATTTGAGCATTAAAAAAGGCATATTTCATCAATAGAAAAATACATTTCAGCATTAAAAAAAACATATTCAAAAACGTTAACTAAACACTTCCAAAAATAAAAACATAACAAAAACAAAAAGAGTGCTTTGCTACAACAAGTAATATCCATATTTCAAATATTTTTTACATATCATAGAAAATTAAATAATTTTGTGTAAATACATAAATACATAGTTATATGTATTCTTTCGGGTCGAGCCTAGTTCGGGCTTGAAAGTTCTTTGCTCGCACTCGGCTCAAATTGAATTTGGGCATAATATCTCGGCTCAAACTCGACTTAGCTCAAACTCAATAAAAGCTCAGCCCAAATTTAATGGGCCAAAGGAGTGGGCTTCAGACCTGCTCAACTCAATTGACATGCCTAATTACTTGGTAGTAAATTAACTTAATTAATAAAATTTGGCATCGCACTTTTAAATATTAGGTAGCTAGTAACTAATTAAATGTTTTTCGACAGCGATGCTAAGACTAAACCAACTTGATATTTTGTATTAATTTAATAAATGAGTAGCTACCTAGTATTTAATTATACGGGGTGTTATGTGTGGTATTAGAGCATCATGTTCCAGAGTGCTTAGGGTCTGTACGACTTATTATGCTTTCAGCGTAGCATTCTTTGATATAGAGCCCTATTATTAGGATTGTTGCCTCCTTTATTACGTGTTGTAGATTACGCTGTTCTGCTACAATCTTATGTATGGTCGGTGGACTTATATAATTTATTTGAATTTCAGATATATCTTTTGAGGGAGAGACAAACTAACACCGCCGAAAAAGAAATTGCGGGACAAGATCAAAAAGTACCCCAGGAAACAGTGACAACCATAGAAGTGGCAAGAATAGTTGCACAAGAACTTACTATTATAATATTGAACTTTCAAGATCACCGTGTCCATCTTCAAGGGGGAAAAATGACAAGGGTAGTTAGTCAAACTGTTAAAAAAAGGGGTAACAATAGTAGGGGAGCACCATTACAAAAGTGACAAGTTCCTTAGGGACATCATGACCATGGGAACGAAGGAGATGAAATTAAGAACCAAAGCTGTCAGGGCCAGCGTGTCCAGGAACAAGGAGACCTCAAAAGAATAAGGTGTTTTAAGTCAAATCAGGAAGGTCAGCAGAGCCAACAGCATGCTCAGCAGGGCCAGTAGCATTCCTAGCGGGGCCAGCAAGGATGAAACTTTATTAGTAAGTGTTTTATAATCAACGAACGGGGCCACCCCCTTCGAAATTGCCCTAAAAATGGCAGGACCCCGCAACAACTGCAAGATGCCCGCCCAAAACCACAGAAGGCCAAACATGGGAAATCAGGGTTATTTACCCCAATATCACAGACTCTACAGCAGCAACAGGCAGTACAATATGTACGTGTCTATAATGTCGGATATACGGTTATGCCACTGATACCGTAATTACCACCCGCATTTGGAGGTATGATACTATATTATTTATAGTGTCATTTAAGATAAAAGGAAAATCTCAAATAACATGCGTTACAATTTATTTGTACTACTTTGAAAAACATGAGCGTAAAACGTATTATTATCCTAATTTTCGAACTGGCTAACAATGGTTTGAGTGATAATAGACCATTCTAGTGATATTTTTATGTTCATTAGTACAATATAGAAAGTAATTGTGTGAAGTGTCACCCAAGAGAAGGCGAAGCCACATGTATAGATATATGTATTGTATCGTATAGAGACTTCATGAGTATGTCGTCTGGTTATATCTAATCCCTGTGGGTAAGGACGTTTACTAGAGTGATTTAAGATAGAATAAAATATTTATGAGCATGGGGATTATCCCGTGGTAAATTCAAGAGTCTAACGTCAATTTAGTATGAGTGATGTGTTGAATATCATCTCTCGTAACATGAGAACAAATGAGTTAATTTTATAGCAAGAATCAGGGATGCAGGGTACAAGTCATATACCGAGGTCCCACAATCTTATTGACCGAAAATGTTAGTTAATAGCATATCGAGGGGATTCCTGGTTTGGATTTCACTTTGCGAGACATCCCACGCATGAAAAGTAGCGAACGTCGGGAGCTGGGGATGTTTGGGCTTTAGTACACATGTTTGAGGATTATTTTGGCACACCCCGATGATGACAAATAAAGATAGAAGAAGTTGAAGATTTGAAGCCCTTTTAAAGACATGTCATTTAGTGCTTTTAGTTTTTGGGTTTAATATGGATATTAAATTGTATGTCATTTGTTTTGATTTTGGGTAGCATAATTCGGATAGTTTTTGTGCATGTACCGACATAGAAATATGATATGATTTTATAAATGTCCGTTTTAGTATCTAGAAATTTTTTAGAGTGTCATAGATCACAAGATGTATGTCTTATACCGCTACATTCGGCACGTCAATGCGATCATCCATGACGACCTTTATCAGAATCCGAAGCTTCACGCACCCATCATCTTCATACGTGCGTAGTGCAACCTCACCAAGAAACATGCAACGTGCGACTTCAGCATTCCCTCTACTCCACTCATGATTGCGGTAAAATATTTAATTTGTAGTTTTTAAGGTTTACATACTTATTTGGGACTTTTTTATAAACTGTTTTTCAGTACATGAAATGTTTTCCAGCGTGATAGATTTTTTTTTTGTGTTGAGGCGGACCAGATTTGACGTTTGTGTCATTTGAATGAGACTGTACTGTCGTTCAAACTACATATGCATCTCGCACGAAGTCGTTCAAATGACATCGTCTGTCGTTTGTGCGACATCCCTGTTTCGTTCGAGCGACAACACTGCCTTAACTTTCTTATAAATAACAATTTTCTGCTCTCACGCTTTCCAAGTCTTTACAACTCCATTTCTGTAAAAAGAGCTGCAAATTATGACTTCGTTTTTTAGAGTTTTAAACACCTTTTGATTCATCAAATTGTCTCAAATTCATATGCGAATCATTTAAAACCTTGGTTACTCGTTCTACTCATTTGGAGTACTCTTGTGGAGAAGAAGGTTGATTTTTCACTACTGACGATTAAAGCTCTTTCGAGATCTTTTGCCAACGATAATGAATCGACGTCTGCGGGTATTCGTGTGTCAAGATGTATTTTTCTGTATTTGTAAGTTGTTCAAGATATAGTGAAATAAAAAAGGTTTTGCACCTTTGGGAATTTTTCCTCATTTTGTGATTATTTGTATACTTCAATTTATTTAATTCGTCAATCACATTTAGTTGCAAGAGTTAGGATTTTTGGGACTAAAATTGGAATTTAATTAAACAAGTTCAACCATTGATTGCTGGCACACTCTCAATATATGAAAATTAAAATATTATTTGATTGTTTTGGATAAATATTGGTCCGGTTAGTAAAAAAGTCTTTAAAAGGTGATATTGTTTCACTAAAGCATTTTTGTTTTAAAAAAAAATTATGCCTTAAGGTTTTTACCAAGAATAAGGGGTAAAAGGCTTAAAGCGGGCGTAAAAGTCTTAAAGTGGGGAGAAAAAGTCTTAAAGTGGGGGGTTTCTCTCAACCCTCATACCTAAATGTGCCTTTTAAAACAAATGATTTTTACATTATACAATTACATCATTATACATAGTTATTTTATATGGAAATGGTTTAATACTCATGTGGTAACCACATGGGTGGGATTATCTAGATAACTTGGGTAATATAAGAATAATATTTGGTTAAGGCAGTAATAGATTGTTGTTAGTGTTTTGGGTACAGGAATTTCTTAAAACTAACATGTAACTCGTGCAATGCGTGGGTGCATATCATTTTTTTCCTAATCGTACTTCGATACATACATGTGGTCGAGATCGTAGTTATATCGGTGTGGTAATTTTAAAACTCACACGAACATGAGTAAATCGATATAAGCTTGACCCAAACATAATATGCTAAATCAAATTATTTTCATTTTGTTCAGTTCGATCAATAATACTCACGTTTAAGTCATAATTGGTTTTATGTTGTGTTTTCGTGTTCCTACTATATTTAATATCAATTTATACAAATAATTTCAAATTAATATCTTATACAATACGTGGACAAAGCAAAACCCAATAGTTAAGTCAAACAATAAATTTTGATTGGCAAAAATATATTCATAATAACTTTCTTAAATATAACCTACATATTATATTATCTAAAATACCATTTAACATTTTAACTAAAACATACCTCGTTTAGACGTCTATACATGAAGATCCTAATACATGAACCAACTAAATAGATTATTGACTAAATACATGAACCTCTATTTAAAATTCTATACATTAATTTCATAATACATGACCCAACTAAATTCATGTATTGACCAAATACAAGAGAAAATATTATGGGAGAAGAAACGTAACGAGTCAATCTCGAGAGACACTCTTTTTTTAAATTCGAAAAAATTAGGAGAGTAGAGAGGCTTTTAAGAAATTGATTGAAATGAATTTTAAAGTTGTAATAAATGCTGCTCATTAAACTCTTTTTCTATTGTTTTTAAAGTATACATTAACCAACTAAATACATTATTAACTAAATACATGAACCTCTATTTAATCTTTTATACATTAATTTCATTATACATGAACCAACTAAATTCATGTATTGTCCAAATATAAGAGAAAATATTATGGGAGATGAAACGTTACGAGTCAATCTCGAGAGACATTCTTTTTTAAAAATAAAAAAAAATTAGGAGAGTAGAGAGGCTTTTAAGAAATTGATTGAAATGAATTTTAAAGTGGTAATAAATGCTGCTCATTAAACTATTTTTCTATTGTTTTTAAAGTATACACTAACCAACTAAATACATTATTGACAAAATACATGAACCTCTATTTACACTTTTATACATTAATTTCATAATACATGAACCAACTAAATTCATGTATTGTCGAAATATAAGAGAAAATATTATGAGAGAAGAAACGTAACGAGCCAATCTCGATAGACACTTTTTTTTAGAAATTGAAAAAATTAGGAGAGTAAATAGGCTTTTAAGAAATTGATTGAAATGAATTTTAAAGTGGTAATAAATGTTGCTCATTGAACTCTCTTTCTATTGTTTTTAAAGTATACTACATACAATATATAGGTTATGTAGCTTTCCATTAGGACCTACCCCCTGTACAATTATTTGTTGATTAACCGGGACCTTATAGTTTCGGTGTGAATAACAAACACAATCATAATATAATATTCAATTAAAAAATTAACAGGTATTGACATCAAATCCATAGTCCTTTAATGAAAGGTTATTTATGATAATGGGAACTGTGGTGAGCCTGAACTAAACAATAATATAAACTTAGTAGAGACTAAATGGTTGGTAGATTCCAAAGATGGGTTATCAAATAGCAATTCTTGTGGAATCTTAAATGAATAAGAAAATCTCAATGCTCATTTGATAATATCACCAGCAATATCTTCTCAAACATTTGATTTTTCTTCTTATAGTTCAAACAACACCCAGTTTTGGGATTCAACAGTAATTTTTACAGAAGCAAATCAGCAACAACAGGTGGAGATGGAAGAGTGTGTTTTTAGTGGAGAGGTGTCATGTAATATCTTCTCAGTTGATCAACCACCAACTATTTGTTGGTACTCCCCTGACCAGAGAAACGGAAGCTGGATAATCACGTGGTGACTGATGAATTTTGCTGAAACTTTTTAAATATTGAAAAACTAACCCATAGAAATGAATGGAGAAGTTTTTTACCCAGACCTGAGTAACCGAGAAGAACAACCTTGAACAGGTAATCGTAGTCATCCTCCCTTCCGTACGCTGCCATCTATCATAATTATAATCTTCCAGATATCAATATATGTGTATTGTTCTATATAAATGTCAGATATATATATAGAGAACCTCTTGAAGTTTTGCGTTTTAAAGGAAGAGTTTGTGGCTGAAGAGGAACGGGTAGTGCATAAAGAGTTTTTCTAGATGTCTAGTGGTCAGCTGAACCAAAATCCATCGGGATATGAGGAACCTTTGATATTCACTGGAAAAATGAAGAGGACATTTTAAAGCATTAAATGGTCATTAATAAAGGTATTATAGCTCTATTCTACCGTAATAGAGGTATTATATATATATATATATATATACTATAGGTATTTTAGCAGTAGTCCCATTTTTGAAGGTTTTGTTTGTCCTAATCCCATGTGACTTTTATATTCATAATTAGTCCCATTTAGCAGTTGTGGATGGTACAACTGCATTCCCAGAAAAACATGGACTGCTATATGGGGTGTGATTGTATTATTGTTCAGAGGCATTTTAATTTCCACATTCATTGAATAGGACTAACAACAACAAATGATATATCTAGGATCGGAGGCATGATGATGATCAAAACTGGGACTAAATGCCAAAGTCCCCTTTATACTAATCATAGCATAATCAGCTTTATTCAAATTATGCAGTTAATTTATAATTTTAAAATAAATGCATGTTTTTATGTTCCAAACATGTTACTCGTTTTCTTCATTTCATATTAATATTAGTTTAAAAGACACAATTTTTATATTATTATATTAAATATGATGCATATACTTAACAAATAAAATTATAACACGTCCGCGGGATTTAAAACTAGTATAAGGATAATATTTGTGTTTTGGGTAAAATAATCCCCATTTCTTTTTATAATTTAGAGTTAAAAAATTTGAAGGTGAAATGTGCAATTTTAGAATCTCGTGAGTTGGGTGGATAATGTTTAAAAGAAGTGAAAGGGGGAAAAGAACCTAAATCCAGCAAAAAGCACCGGAACCTCTCTTCTCCCACTACTACCTCCACCATCAACATAACACCACTGCCTCTATTCGATCCCTTATATTTCTCAATCATCTGGCACCATCTATAATTACAATCAATAAATATGCATACGCATACACAAGTGGGTTCTAGGTTTTCAGTTTAAATTCACACCATTAAGATAGGAAAGGATGGAATTCTTTTACTTTTTGTAACTAATATCGTTGCCTCTCTTCCAATTTGTGTTCAGGATACAAGTCGCACGGTGTGCTGCTGCTGCAGCTGGTTCACAGGTATACCTTAAGGTTATGTATAAATACTTGTTGTAATTTATAGGATGCTTTTTGGGTTTGATTAAAAGTTTTTCTCATTCTAGGGATTTGATTATGCAGTGCAGTATACAATACATACATACATGTATTTTGGAAAATAACATCTCATTCTGCATATCTTACAAATGGTTTGATTACAATGGTTTGATTACATATAATCTATACTGCTCTTACAAAATGAATTCAAGAATCCACGTGCGTATCAAAATATAAAACTAAAAACATATTTAAATTTCTAATAAATGAGAAAGCTCATAATCCCATCACAGATCGTCATCATTCCTGCCTTAGTCCCAAACCCAACCAACATAATTTAAATTTTTTATATTTCTCTTCATATTTGCTCACTATCACTACCTTCACACCAATTTCCCTTTCAAATATCTTAAGCAATGCAAGTCCCTCGCCCGAATGACATAACCTGGTTGAATTCCTCCATTCAGCAAAATGCTCTTGGTGTCGATTCTCGAGCTGACAACGTCTAGTGCAGCTACGTACGCCTCTTGAAGACTAAAGAGAATCCTCCCATGTTTGTTTAGCGGGTGTAGAAATAATTTGATGTGGCCATTTGGACTCGGTGGTTTGTCCTTACTACTCATCATCTTTTTTATTAATGTCATATTCACCTGCAAAAATATACTGCATCAAATATCTTAACAAAAAGTATTGATCAATCTATAATTACATCAAATATGTATTCATGGAAGTTAGAACTAAGACAACAATAAAATGAAAAGTATTATCTTCTTTTTCATTAGAACATCTCATATTTGATTATAAATGAATAGGGCACACGCGTGTGTCACCTTAGAGTACTAATAGAAGATCATAAGCATTCACAGAATCACACAAGTTTAAATTAAGAGTGGTTGATGGATGAACATGTAGCCGACCCCATATGATGGGATTAAGGCGATGATGATGATGATGATGATCATGATGATGATGATGATGGGTGAACGGGTTCAAACCCAACCCAAAAATTAAACAAACCCAAATTCAATCCGTCCATATCTAACCCAAATCCACAGTCGTCCCACCCATAACTGAGCATATCCCTCCGTTTGCTTGACTTAAAAATACCCCCCCTTTTTTGGGTATTTGAAGTTAAAAATGAAGTATTATTTGAGTTTGGGGTTTAACATTTGTGCTTTATCTTTAGATTTTTATTTTTTGAATTTGGGGTTTTGAAACTTTTGTTTCCGAGGGGTGTAGTGATTATTTAGTGTATAGTTTTTGTCGTGTTGCATGCATCTTTTTCATTTCATACTTGTAGTGATAAATATTGTTACAATGTTCAATTTGAAACTAAAAATATTTGTATTACATTTTATTCTCCTTTATCTTGAAACAATGTGAAATTAATGGCTTATATGACATGAGTTACTTATTATTTCCATTCCTTGGAATATTTCCGCGCAGCCACAACGCTACCCAATTTGATTATTACATTGTTATTCACCAGAGGACTTGAGGGCCATATATAGTTTACTCATGTAATTTTTATCGTATTTAATTCAATTCATTGTGTCTTCACTTATTCTCTGATTCGCAAGTACGGATGCATTTGGGCATCATAGTTGGAAATCTTACATTTATTTTCATTTGTGAAATTAAGCCTTTATATAAATTTTGATTATGTTGGTAATTACATTTTAAACTTAGCACGATGTTTAATTAGGTACTCACGACCGTTAATCTAAATTACCTTAAATGCCTCTATCCTTTATAAATCAACTGTGGACAGTTTTTACCCCCCATTTCTAATATCTACCATGTAGCCATTCTACCACCTACCTACACTAATGACACTCAACCTTTCTACACCACATGTAACCCCTGCATCAATGAATGCAGCTTGTCACCATCTTCCCCTCACCCTCACCCTTTCACTTTTCGATTCCTGTTTCTCTACTCAACAAAGCCCTTTCGTTTCCTTTTATCAAGTTACAAATGAAACGGAGAACACGATTGTCAACAAAGTACATAAACTACGAGGGTTTCTAATAACTCCCATCTCATATTTCCAAACAATACATGATTCTAAAATCTGCGGGTCCATTAAAAATCTTTGATTTTTTATCAAGTTACTATTGTAGCTGCGACCCACATCTGATATTCTAAATTTTTCTATATTAATCTCGAATTATGAACTCAGCATCTCAATAAATTCATCCTTACTGAACATATTAGGGTTTTCGAGTTTTCACTTCAAATTATTGAAGAATTTTTTCTCTAGTTTGAAGATTTTAGAATTACTATGTAATTTTTTTAATTAATTGAGTGTTGAGGAGTGTGTGACAACCCGCTCACCAAAATAAGGGGTGACCAGCCCAATACTCCAATATAACGGAATCATGGATGGAATCATTCTCAGCATCATAACAAAAATATAGAGTATCCAGGATAACCACCCAATATTTCAGAAAACGGGTTGCCAAAAATTTTGATTTAAAAGTAAATAAATGAAAACAGACAACCCAATTCCTGAAAGATAAGGGAAACCCCAAGACATATATAAATAATATAACAAGAATACCATAAAAAAAAGACCGAAGATGTAACCGGTCACTAAACTGATACACCAGAATACACAAGTACGATAAGTTACTTATTACATTTCATTAGACATATACAAAAGCTTGGGCCTCTTGCCCGAATAAAAGACTTGATCTTAACTAGAATAGAAACGAAAACGTCTATACCAAATGTATCCCGTAACACCCGCAATGCATCACGGCTCGTCGAAAGCATCGGAATAGGAATTCAAATCAGGCATCCTTGCGGCGGAGTACCTGAGCAGAGACAAGAAGAATATGCAACAGGAAATGCAACCGGTCAGGGCCCGGTTCTATATGATTACCAGATGAATAAAGAGTATGACAGTTATGCAATGTAAATCGTGAAGAAAGAGAAATAAGAAGCTACCTATACAATTTAAAACATAAGCTAAGCAGGAATAAAAATAAAAAGCATTAAACTAAAGACTTCACCCAAGGTGCTAATTATTTTATATATCTTTTCCTTAGCAGGAAATATATTTATAAACACAATCCTTTGCTCTTTAAGGCAATTATATTTCAATTTTACCCTTTGTAAAAATCCTTTCCTTATCAGGAAAATAATCATTTTCAAATGCTCTTTGTGGCATTTATATGTGCTCTATGTGGCACTCCATCATGCACTATATGGCATATCAAATACATCAAGTCCCACTTGATTATGAACTGTTATAATTATATACATATAACGAATTCTAAGACCGCCCGTCCAGGTTTCCCCACTGGGCGCGCCCCTAAATGACCATCATCTTCCAGGGCCTATCATTAGACAACCTGGGCACCTATATCGCAAGACGTCGGGAAGCGGCCATGAGCCTGCGTGGTAGCCAAGACCACACCCGGAATCTCCCTACCCCCGCAGAAAAATATACAACCATAAGCGCTCCCATGGCCTAGGACTATATCCACCCCGCATTCATTAGCCAGGGGGCTTCACCTATCGTGCGGACTTCCCTTAAGATGGTATTTAGAGAGGTGTGTAACATCCATTTTATTTATCATTAACAAAATCAAGTAAATCATTATTTACCGGTTTCATGATTAAGTAAATTATCATTTACCAAAAATCAATACCATTTCCATTATATGTTTCATTTTTATTCGAAACCATTACTGTTTACTTCTAGTACTAGATATAGCTTATAATCCGGAGCCATACGATAGCTTATATCAACACTACAGCCTCAAAGGAGTAAATAAACTCTTCATTATCTCCAAGCATTCTAGGAGGTTATTTTTAAACCCCAAGGTTATCATCTTTCGAAGGAATGAAATAGCTTTCAACTCATTCTCCAACTCATCTTTATGGCATTATTATGAACCACCAAGGTTAACATAGTTCAATCGAACTTTTAAAATCTCCCAACATTCTTTTATGGTGATAATGTAAACCACCAAGGTTAACATAACTCAATTGAGCTTCAAGACTCTCTCAACATTCTTGGGGTGATAGTACAAACCATCAAAACTAGTATAGCTTAATTAAGCTTCTAAGGTCTCCCAAACATAACACTACATCTCCTAGTTTTATAATAATTAACTAGAAGAAAAGAATGCCTTATCATTAATAGGCCTAACCCCGGAAAAATCCCCACATAACCCATTTCTAATGTAGTATAGACATCTAACTCATCTCACACTCTAGGACTCTAAGTTTACTTCATTCAAGAAGGTTCCTAGTCCCTATATTTAAAGAAAAGAATTAAAATTGAGTTATAAAATTAACTCAAAAACAGCAGGAAAACGAATCGATTCGCCCAGAAAGCAAATCGGTTCGGACAGCTAAACCAACCTTCTGCAATTGACCGAATCGATTCAGCCTCAATCCCGAATCGATTCGGGTTATGCAGACCTGCCAATTTCCCTTAGCGAATCGATTCGCCCAAAGGCCGAATCGATTCGGACCTGCAAAATTGCCAAAAATGGCTACGAAGGGTTATGAACCCTAAATCCTCCAAACCCCAAATCTCTTCCTTTTCATACACAACCAACAACAAAAATCTACCCCAAACTAATCTACATGATCATTAATCATCAAAACCCACCATTTCTTCAACATAAATCAAGACTAGGGTTTAAATCCCACAAATTCTACATTTAAACCATAAATGGAAATACACAATTAACATACAATTTATGCATCTTAAATCACATATTAGCAAGTAGAAAACTTGCCTTAGGGTTGGTATCTCAGATTTATTTGGGGAAGAAGCAATCCCAAATCCTCCATCTTCAATCTCTCTCTCATTTCTCCATTTCTCTCTTCTTCTTTCTTTCTCTCCTTTTTCTCTAAGTTCAAGACATAAAATGGGGAAAATAAGGGATTTTGAAGACTAAAATCGTGGCTTAGGTTAAAACTCCCAACTTAAATGGTTAATACCACATTAAAATGACTCCCAAATACGCAAATAAGCTAAAACCAGGTAAAAGTGCCCGAAACAAAAAAATACAATATGGCACTTATTTTGACTGTCTCGCACCTACCGAGACTAACTACACCCTCTAAACTGGCATCCGGAAATTTTATAAATTATTTCGAGTTCCAAAATCATTTATACTAAAAGGGCCATATAAAATACATGACACTACAGACATGCAACCTGATGTTATTTACTTTCACATGCAGTAAATATGCATCAATCTAGTAAATATTAACTTTCAATTCGTTAAATTAATATTTACTCCAGTCCCCACATTTTATATAATTACCTTATGCGGTAAAATTAGTATAAAATGAGCCTCCTAGAATCGAGGGTTGTTACATACTCCCCCCCTTAAGAGGGAATTTTGCCCCCAAAATTCGGGCATACCCAAATCTGATAAGGGTATACTACTCTAAACTAGGATTCTACCATCCTAAACAAACTCCTCGTTATTGCAACGTCCCAAATGGACTCAGACTAAGGTCGACCCTGTCGATCTCAGTCAATCATCTTTTGTTCTCTAGTCTAGCAGCACAAGGCGCTCTTCACTAACCATCGATTCTAGCTTCCTATGGAGGAACATGATATCCACATGACTCGGCACAATTAGCCAAATCTTCAGAATTAAGTTACATCTCACCTCGGGGCATCCATACCGGCTCTAAGTGGCTTAGCCCCAACGCTACTCAGCTATCCCCCGCATCGACGTATCTCATCAAGGCGTATGGCTTAAAAGCCAAATCTCTAAAGAAATGTTCCGAGACCATTCCAAGTCTAAGGAACATATTACCCATTGGTTCCATCCAACGAGTTTACGAATTTCTCAACTGACCATGCTAGGCCACTCACAATACCATGCCTTAGGAAATGATCCATAAGGCCACTCCAAAACCTAATGGTTGCACGAAAATCTCCATCCATGCCATTACTGCCCCCATCTACTATGTACACTAAGGCGTGCGTTCGTAATATGCCTTTAGGCATAAGTAAATTTCCTCCATTTCATCCATCCACTTTAGGGTGGTAGGATATACGCCTTTTTCCATACGGTTCCCATTTCTTCGCGGAAACTTTTGCCAAACCTTCGACACGAATATCTAGTCTCGGTCCACCCTATTATAATAGGCACCTCCCACGGTTCTACCATTGCCCATCAAGAATGGAGTGTACTCTTCTACATGTAGTCCGTCCATAATGGGCGGAAAAGAAACGATTGGGTCGACGGTCACCAATTTTCTCAATTGGGATCATGACCAGTTCGATGCCGATAGTTCCATGCAAACGTCTATGAATACCCTTCTTCATTCCACCACTACTCTTCTTCGCACGAGTAGGTGAAATTGTAAATCACAAATCGAAATGCTCTCGCTATAGAGTCTTCTGAGTCATACTCACTCAACTTGGCCTTCCCTGCCATTACCATCATCCTTGATGAGTTCTCTACTCGACACGTCCACTAGCCCAAATCGCATTTCCTTAGCGAATGAGAAAATATCCAATCACTAGTTCTTCTGAACTCCGAGCACCAACTCGATTCCTCCCACAACATATTGCAACAACTTGTTGCCTACGAGAAAGACCAAATTTCCTGCCCAGGAAATAGTGACTTATCTATTTAAGGTGATCACTACCACGATGACTCTTAATTCAAGCACGGGATATCGCTTTCCACAAGTTTAAGCTTGTGCGACGCATAAACAGTGAGTCTATGCCCTAGTAGTATTACTCCCCAATCCTGGCAGAACTTGCTCATTAAACTCACTCTCGAGCTTACAATCATGGCTCAGGAGTGAAGATCCACCCGTCCTTATTAACTCCCCTGAAATGAAGTTACCAACGTAACATTATTTCTAAGAAATGCCTCATATCCTTCGGCCGAACCTACCAAACCTCTCGAGACCCCATATATCTCGCTCCTAGGGATCGAATCCCCATTTAGAGTTAACCCACGACTTATTCGTGGTCAACTCCCTAACGCTTTCCTAAACTAACACCACCTACCCTCAAGGTCTTACATCCTAAAAATCCTAAGGTCTATCTATATATATCCTACCTAAATCGTAAGCATATAATACTAAATATATCCCTAGTGCCCAAGACCTTACTCAACTTCCGACATTTGCTCGGGTTCATGCGTGGGACGTCTCGCCGAAGCGAAATCCAGACAAGGAACCCTCCCGTTACACTACTACCTCGCATCGTCGGTCCTCGAGATATGACGGTCTAAAACACATGATCGGGATCGGTAAATTAACTTGCAATTCTACTAATAAGATTCTACTTCTAGCCTTCACCTTAGCATCTATATATGAAATAAGAGAAAGGAAATATGGCATCTCTCCACTCCCAACGTCGTTAAGGTTCACGCGTGGAGCGTCCCGCAAAAGCGGAATCCAAACAAGGAACCCCTCCTATGCATTACTACTTAACTTTGTTGGTCGTGGAGATAAGTCATATCATCCACACACAATGCAAGTAAACAATAGAACACCCAAACCAAGTAACGCATATGACACAAATACATGAAAATATCATCACTCGCTTCATAATCGAGTGAAGAAAAGACAGAAATTCCATACCATGGAAGTCATACAATTACTCTTCTATAATAGCGTAAATACTACTACAAGCTCAATATACACACCCGAGTCTATCGTAGACACAATGCTACTAAATCTTATCCTAAGGAATATACACTACCCACCTATAAGGTAGAATTCCCAACCACAGTTCGTGCCAAGCACTCCGAGTCAATACTAATATTTCTCAGACTCCATATTCGAGCCTTACACATACCAACATTATCTCCACCAACTCCCCAACCAGGCACTTTACTCTTGCCCTTGCTCTCCACTCAACGAAGCTTAAAATGAGTGGTTCTACACTCCACATCATAGCCGTTATTCCGACTCTGACTAACAATAATTGGCCATGCAGTCCCTCTTACTTTCTCAGTAAAAGAGGACACGCTCATGGCCTCCTCTTCCTCAGTTCATTGAAACCTCCCCAGGTGGGTGCCCACCGATGGGGTTTCACGATTCTTACTCCATCAGAAGTGTTAACAACACCTATTTTGGAGCCTAACACTTCATGGTGCATGATCTCGTTTCTCTAACCGTACAACACCATATTCGCCATTGGTCTTTAACCGAACGTCTTGTGAACATTCGGGAATCCACCTTTTCCTCAGTCCAGTTATCCCAGAGAAACTCGCCATTGCAAGTATCCACCGGGCTTCTCTATGGGTCAAACTTCTGGCACCCACGAATATAGTGACCACATTAACATCACCACAACACTTCTTCTATGGGTGAAGGATTTTCCTTCATTCTACTACAGGGCACTTCTCCATTTCAATATAACATCGCGTGAATTCTCAAGTTTAGTACCACTTCCTACTTCTAGCGGTACTTGGGAAACTACATCAACCGAAATGTGCAGTCGTAATAGCAAGACAAGAAAGTGCTACAAGAAGGGAGCGACCTCTAAAGCGGTCCCCCTCCCCGACCACAACTTACAATTCTCCACAAACCTTCCCATAATGCCCTTCTTCTATCGACCTATTATTCTCACACGAATACGCAAAAGATTTATAGCTTCTACCTCATGGTAGAAGGACGAAATCTCACAAGAAAAATCAACGATCTTAATCCTAAGGCTTTACATCAAATTAAGAGCAACGCTGAAAACTTAAGGCGTCCACACAGATTCCTAAGGACTCTAGAACCTGATGCTCTGATACCATCTGTGACAACCCGCTCACCAAAATAAGGGGTGGCCAGCCCAATACTCCAATATAACGGAATCATGGATGGAATCATTCTCAGCATCATAACAAAAATATAGAGTATCCAGGATAACCACCCAATATTTCAGAAAACGGGTTGCCAAAAATTTTGATTTGAAAGTAAATAAATGAAAACAGACAACCCAATTCCTGAAAGATAAGGGAAACCCCAAGACATATATAAATAATATAACAAGAATACCATAAAAAAAAGACCGAAGATGTAACCGGTCACTAAACTGATACACCAGAATACACAAGTATGATAAGTTACTTATTACATTTCATTAGACATATACAAAAGCTTGGGCCTCTTTCCCGAATAAAAGACTTGATCTTAACTAGAATAGAAAAGAAAACTTCTATACCAAATGTATCCCGTAACACCCGCAATGCATCACAGCTCGTCGAAAGCATCGGAATAGGAATTCAAATCAGGCATCCTTGCGGCGGAGTACCTGAGCAGAGACAAGAAGAATATGCAACAGGAAATGCAACCGGTCAGGGCCCGGTTCTATATGATTACCAGATGAATAAAGAGTATGACAGTTATGCAATGTAAATCGTGAAGAAAGAGAAATAAGAAGCTACCTATACAATTTAAAACATAAGCTAAGCAGGAATAAAAATAAAAAGCATTAAACTAAAGACTTCACCCAAGGTGCTAATTATTTTATATATCTTTTCCTTAGGAGGAAATATATTTATAAACACAATCCTTTGCTCTTTAAGGCAATTATATTTCAATTTTACCCTTTGTAAAAATCCTTTCCTTATCAGGAAAATAATCATTTTCAAATGCTCTTTATGGCATTTATATGTGCTCTATGTGGCACTCCATCATGCTCTATATGGCATATCAAATACATCAAGTCCCACTTGATTATGAACTGTTATAATTATATACATATAACGAATTCTAAGACCGCCCATCCGGGTTTCCCCACTGGGCGCGCCCCTAAATGACCATCATCTTCCAAGGCCTATCATTAGACAACCTGGGCACCTATATCGCAAGACGTCGGGAAGCGGCCATGAGCCTGCGTGGTAGCCAAGACCACACCCGGAATCTCCCTACCCCCGCAGAAAAATATACAACCATAAGCGCTCCCATGGCCTAGGACTATATCCACCCTGCATTCATTAGCCAGGGGGCTTCACCTATCGTGCAGACTTCCCTTAAGATGGTATTTAGAGAGGTGTGTAACATCCATTTTATTTATCATTAACAAAATCAAGTAAATCATTATTTAACGGTTTCATGATTAAGTAAATTATCATTTACCAAAAATCAATACCATTTCCATTATATGTTTCATTTTTATTCGAAACCATTACTGTTTACTTCTAGTACTAGATAGAGCTTATAATCCGGAGCCATATGATAGCTTATATCAAGACTACAACCTCAAAGGAGTAAATAAACTCTTCATTATCTCCAAGCATTCTAGGAGGTTATTTTTAAACCCCAAGGTTATCATCTTTCGAAGGAATGAAATAGCTTTCAACTCATTCTCCAACTCATCTTTATGGCGTTATTATGAACCACCAAGGTTAACATAGTTCAATCGAACTTTTAAAATCTCCCAACATTCTTTTATGGTGATAATGTAAACCACCAAGGTTAACATAACTCAATTGAGCTTCAAGACTCTCTCAACATTCTTGGGGTGATAGTACAAACCATCAAAACTAGTATAGCTTAATTAAGCTTCTAAGGTCTCCCAAACATAACACTACATCTCCTAGTTTTATAATAATTAACTAGAAGAAAAGAATGCATTATCATTAATAGGCCTAACCCCGGAAAAATCCCCATATAACCCATTTCTAATGTAGGGTAGACATCTAACTCATCTCACACTCTAGGACTCTAAGTTTACTTCATTCAAGAAGGTTCCTAGTCCCTATATTTAAAGAAAAGAATTAAAATTGAGTTATAAAATTAACTCAAAAACAGCAGGAAAACGAATCGATTCGCCCAAGGGCCGAATCGATTCGCCATAGCGAATCGATTCGCCCAGAAAGCGAATCGGTTCGGACAGCTAAACCAACCTTCTGCAATTGACCGAATCGATTCGGCCTTAATCCCGAATCGATTCGGGTTATGCAGACCTGCCACTTTCCCTTAGCGAATCGATTCGCCCAAAGGCCGAATCGATTCGGACCTGCAAAATTGCCAAAAATGGCTACGAAGGGTTATGAACCCTAAATCCTCCAAACCCCAAATCTCTTCCTTTTCATACACAACCAACAACAAAAATCTACCCCAAACTAATCTACATGATCATTAATCATCAAAACCCACCATTTCTTCAACATAAATCAAGACTAGGGTTTAAATCCCACAAATTCTACATTTAAACCATAAATGGAAATACACAATTAACATACAATTTATGCATCTTAAATCACATATTAGCAAGTAGAAAACTTGCCTTAGGGTTGGTATCTCACATTTATTTGGGGAAGAAGCAATCCCAAATCCTCCATCTTCAATCTCTCTCTCATTTCTCCATTTCTCTCTTCTTCTTTCTTTCTCTCCTTTTTCTCTAAGTTCAAGACATAAAATGGGGAAAATAAGGGATTTTGAAGACTAAAATCGTGTCTTAGGTTAAAACTCCCAACTTAAATGGTTAATACCACATTAAAATGACTCCCAAATACGCAAATAAGCTAAAACCAGGTAAAAGTGCCCGAAACACAAAAATACAATATGGGACTTATTTTGACTGTCTCGCACCGACCGAGACTAACTACACCCTCTAAACTGCCATCCGGAAATTTTATAAATTATTTCGAGTTCCAAAATCATTTAAACTAAAAGGGCCATATAAAATACATGACACTATAGACATGCAACCTGATGTTATTTACTTTCACATGCAGTAAATATGCATCAATCTAGTAAATATTAACTTTCAATTCGTTAAATTAATATTTACTCCAGTCCCCACATTTTATATAATTACCTTATGCGGTAAAATTAGTATAAAATGAGCCTCCCAGAATCGAGGGTTGTTACAGAGTGATGCCCCAGTTTTACAGTTTTTTTTAGATTTTTGGTTTTACTTTTGTTATTAAACTATATGGAGTGGGTGAGTGGTGTGTTCTTGAAGGTACATATTTTAGCGTCAAAAAGTTATTGAAGGTTTTCTTTAACCCACTGAAGCGATTTGTAATTGTTGTGAAGGTCTGAATTAGCATCTCAAAATCTTTATAATGCGTAGATGTTATATTTTTTAGAAGCATGGAGTTTATGTGATTTACGTATAAATTATGACAAGGTAATGATGGTTAATATATTGAAACCAGTGTCATATTCTACTAGATATTAGAATTATGAATACTTATTATTATACAAGTATTTGTTGATGCCATAGTTGAATGATGAATTAGTTTTATATTGCAAGGCCATAAATTATTTTCTTCTCTCACGAATGATGGAGAAAATTTGGTGATTTTCAATCCCATGCTCTCTGCCTACCTTTTGTCTAACATGTGTGCTGTTTTTAGTTTGTGATATTTTTTCAATTTTATTCAATTTTCTGCAGTTTAATGGAATGGTAGCTTTTTTCTATATCTTGTTCTTAACAAGATAGAACTAAACGTTTGTGGTTGCTAATGTTTAGTTTTTTGTTTATGTGAATTGATAAATACCAGTGTTTTAAAAAATGCGCCTAGGCGAGGCTTTTTAGATAAGCCAAGTTTTGGCCCTAGGCGTGGATCAAGGCGTAGTCAACGATAGTCAACGTTTTTTGGGGTAAGGCGTGAAAAAACGTGCATTTTTTAGGCGTAAGGCATGAAAAAACACGAGTTTTTTAGTAAGGCGTGAAAAAATGCAATTTTTTTTGTATTTAAAAAAAATAGTATTTTAATTTACAAATATTTAGACATATTTTTAAGGTATGTACCGTTTTAGTATTTTTAATAGCCTTGTAATAGTAAAAAAAATATTAAAATATATTAAAAAATGCCTAAACGCCTTTTCACGCCTAAGGCCCGCCTAGGCTTCTAAGGCTTAAGGTTTGGCCTCCACGCCTCGGTCACGCCCCGCATTTTTTTAGAACCGTGATAAATACAAATTAATGAAAAGTGTTGTGATCAAAGATGGCCAATATGATGGTACCTGGTCTGATAGATATAGGTCAAATTCTAACTGCATGTAATCTTGAACAATTGCCCACTCTTATTCTACGTAAATTAATACAATGACCAATGCTCACGTGTAACGCACGGGGTACTGCTAGTATAATTTAAGGGTAGCTTATTCCAAGTGGATGGCACTAAGACAACTGATTTAGGTCTTAAAATTTATTTCGTTTATTATAAATATAATTCATTCTGGTTTTATTATTTTGTTCATGTATTTGCATCCTTTAAACTCCTATTCTTTTTTCCAATACTAATCTGTCCTTTTAAGTTGTGATATTATATGCTAAATGTTTTCAATGGCCTAAATGTTTTCAATGAGAAAGGTGACATCAGACTCTCTCTCTACTTGCAACGAAAGAAGCATTTCCATAAATTTTTCTATGCAAACATTATTTGTTTGTCCGATATACAAATATTGACCTTCAACTACACGACATTTACACAATGTTCAGTTAGGCGTAGATTGATCGGCCTTCTAGGTGGATTTTTAATTATATTTATTTTTAATATTCGTACTTTCTAAAAAAACTATTCAACTACTAATAATGTCTTTCTCAAACAATAATAAGTCCAGACATAAAAAATAATTGGTAGCCATCAAGAACAATGCAATCATAATAAACCCTAAACCAAAACTTTGAAGCACATTTAGTACAACACAACACAATAAAATAATACATTAAAAGCAATTACTCTCGACAGTTAGTCGCCTTTTACCTCCTATGCGGGGGGATTAGTCGTCGAGCCACCTTCTACCTTATAGGTAGGTAGTAGCCGACCTTCTAGACCTTTTTAAAAAAAATGCGTTCATATAATTGGGTTTAATCATTTCGTGTTTGCTAAGTATTTAGGGTTGAAAGTGGGCCAAAAGAATGTTCACATTAAACTTCTAATTTTTAATGAGTCGTGATTTTCAATTCTAATTTTCCTTTACACGTTGATGGTAGTAGGAAGGATACCAAATTTTTGGAATTTATCCCACATGAATGCGTTTGTATTTCTCTGAGGAAAAAGGTCATTGTGCAATTTGTTCAATCTATTACCGTATCATTCCGAGTCGAGTAAAAACTTCACATTTGAAAGAGGGAAATATCAAGTTTCAAAGTTGGGACTCTTTTGAGTGTAGTTGAATGATATTATAATAGTCTTGTTTTGTGTTATGTGATGTAGGCACGCAAATGGTCAAAGTCATGATAGTACTATTAGCACGGTGTGACAATTTCGTATAATAAAATATATGAAGGCCAATATGTATTAGTTAATTTAAAAGTGACTAAAATAAAATGTTGCAAATTCAAATGTACATGTGATAGTGTTTTGCCAAGGTTCAATAGGTATCATAGGCTCATAGGTTGATTGTATTGCACAAGTTAAATTCATTATAAGATACATGAGCTAGGATCAACTGCGGACTACTTAAGGACCAACTCTATTCGGGCCAATTTTTATAAAATACTAAAAGAATTTATTTTGAGTTGATTATTTTTGTAGTACCCCAAAACGAAATTCAATCGAAAATGATTTACTTGCTCAACTCAACATGAAACCTATTTTTCTATACCTATTAAGCTAGATATCATGTGTTAAATCACATGATATCATGTATTTTTTTACAATATTCCACTAAGTTAATTGAGTCCTACCTCTACCCCTTGCATTACCATCAATATTAACTAAATCACTCTTCCTCACGGGAACATCCATTGGTCTACGTATGACGTGTCCAAACCGCCTAAGTGATTTGCTTTTTATTTATTTTCTATAGGAACTACTTTTATCGTTTCACGAATTTCTTCATTTTTAATTTTATTCTTTCGAGTTTTACCACTCATCCATCTTAGCATTCGCATCTCGGCAACACTCATTTTTTGTGGTGTTGGATGAAATGTTTAAATATCTCCCCCAAAAAATCAACTTAAAATAATTTTTTTTAGTATTTAATAAAAAAGTGATCCATACCATGTCTACATGGACTTGGTCCGCATTAGTTTTTTTTTCTTACATTGGTAAATATTCACTTAAAAAATACATGCAACCTAGTAACATACAACCTAGGAAATAAAAAATACATGCAAACGTAAAAGTAAACATTTGATATTTTGTAATCACTTAAAAATGAACATACAATGAATGCAAGTCCAAAATCATATCCAATAATTCTCATATAACAACTAATGTATCAGAGGTAACTTTCTGGTCTCTTCAGTGAAAACCTTTTTAGAGGAGAAACCAAGTGTAAGGACACAAATTTCCAATTGAGTACATATATAGTTTTGGCTCAATTTCGGACAAAAGCATTTATTTATAGGATTGTATTTAATAGTAATATTCTCAAGCCTATGAAGTGTTTGTTTGAAGACGTAGCGGCAAAGAGTATAAAGCTTCATCATCATGTCGGTTTGCATGCCTCGTTTCTACGTCATCAACCATAGTTCCATGCTCCCAATGTATGAACGCAATTATATATATATATATATATATAGGAGCTTGGAACTTGTTTATTGGGTGTTAGGTTTATATAAAACTGTTGTTTTAATTTCTGAAAGATTTTATCAAACTTTAAATTAAAGTATATAAAGTTTCTGGGCTAAAACTGAAATTTATGAACTTTCTGGAAGTTCGTTCGATATGTCGTTCGAACGAGTTTTTCGTTCGAACCAAATGTCGTTCGAACGAGTTTGCCAACGAGTTCCCAGTATAGGCCTTTGAAATGTCGTTCGATATGTCGTTCGAACGAACCTTATGTTCGAATGAGATATCCAATGATATTTCTAACGAGTTCAAACTGGAACTTCGTTAGACGTCTCGTTCGAATGAGATTTCATTCGAACGAAATATCGTTCGAACGAGATGTCAGGCGGGAACAGTTTTTGGCAGTTTGAAGCAGTTTTTTACCCACTTTCCCACTTGTTTCTTAACTGATGTTTTCCAGACTTTATGATGTGCGGGAAACCTTTTTCCACAGACATATTTTTCATATCCTACTAAGTCTTAGAGTGTGTTTAGAGAGCAAAAACTTAAAGAGAAAAAGATCAAGTTTTGAGTGTTAATTTTCAAGAGAAAATCACTTACCACTCTAGTTTTTACACCCTTTGTTTCATCCAAGTTCATCTATATACATATCAATTGCTTGGAGTTTGGCACCGGTTTTTCTCTACCGATTTGAAGAAGAGAAGTTTCGGGTTTTCTTCTACATCCCATAAAGAAAGGAGAAGAGTTTTGTTACTATATTCCCCACTTGGAGAAAGGCTCCTTGCTCGGGTGACGGTGACCATATAAAGTCCAATCAGTGGATTCCGAGACCGTGGTGGAGCTCTAAGGTTATCCGTTAGGAAGAGGTATCTACAAGAAGAAGCGTCGAGGCTTGAGAGGGATCGAGTCGCGTGTTGTAAGTCTTTCTGTCTTATATTTGTAAATCCGTATCTAGTGGATTTGAGGCTATGGCCGTCCGAGGTTGTTTCCCGTCTTGGGTTTTTCCTCGTACATCGCGGCATAGTGATTTATTATTTTTATTTTATCTTTCGCACTCACCTAGAATGCATGTTTAGGTAAAAAGATAAAATTGGTTTAAATTAATCTCTATGTGTTTAATTTGGGGAATGTGTAGTTAATTAATTCAAGTCAATTAATTTAATTATTAAAATTGGTTTGGCCTAATTTGATAAAATTACAAAATATGATTTAGGAAAATTCTAGGACTTGGATTTGTGTGGATTTCATTAATTCTCACTTGTGTTTAATTTTAATTTGAAATAAATTAGAATTTAGTGTTCGTTTGTTTTATTGGACCATCCTATCGCTTCCGCATATCGATTTACACATAAAAGGAAATAATATTTAATTTTATTAAAGAAACATAAAATCGGGGGCCTCGCACACCAACAAATTGGTATCAGAGCATTGAATTAGTAAAGCTCACGTTTTCAAATTGGTATCAGAGCCAAAGCGATAAATTATTTCGTTAACGATCCTTTAAATAATTTTTGGCTAAAGTGGAATTTTCCCCATTTTCAAAATTTCCTATTTTCGATGGTTCAAACTACGCGTATTGGAAAATGCGTATGAAATCGTCACTAAAATCTATCGACGAGAGAGTTTGGATGTCCGTTGTTAACGGGTGGTCCCCACCAATTTATTTAGTTGAAAATGAACGTGTTCCCAAACCCGCCAATAGATGGACTGAAAATGAGTTTAAACTTTCTAATTTCAATTCCCGTGGTTTGAATGCCTTGTTTAGCGTTGTCACACCGGATGAATTCCAACGTATTATGACGTGTTAAACCGCTAAAGAAGCTTGGGATATTTTACAATGAATTCATGAAGGAACTAGTTTCGTTAAAGCTTCGAAACTCCAAAACCTCACCACTCAATTTGAAACTATCAAAATGAACGATAATGAAACTTTTGATGAATTTTATGCTAGACTTTCCGATATTGTCAATTCATCGTTTAATTTGGGAGAGAAAATTCCTGACAACCGTGTTGTAAAGAAAATTTTAAGGTCCCTACCAGATAGATTTATTCCAAAAGTGACCGTTTTAAATTCTTTACCAACTTTAGCCTCTACAAAATTAGAAGAGCTTGTAGGTGATTTACAAACCTATGAACTAGATATGTTTCCCTCTAAAACTGAAAAGAAAATCGAAAAGGGCTTTGCTTTAAAAGCCCTAAAATAGGTCAAACAAGTAGTAGAGAGCGAGAGTGATAGTGACTCGGAAGACATGGCTTTGTTTGCTCGTAAATTTAGAAAATTTCTTAAAATTAACAAAGATAAATTTAAAAATGATTTTAAGAAATTTGACACTTCTAAGCATGACAAAGGCGAGAAGATTCCTAAAGCCGAGAAGATCCCTAAACCTAGTAATGAAAATTTAGATAGGGACGAGTCTAATAAGTGTTTTGGTTGTGAAGGTTATGGCCATAGGGCTTATGAGTGCCCCACTAAACTAAGGAAACAGGGTAAACGACCCATTGCATATAATGCGACCCTTAGTGATAGTGATAAGGAAGAGGGACCTGATTCCCCCACTAAGTCAAATTTTGTGGCTTTTATGGCTAGTCATGTGAGTGATAGTGAGAACTCAACGATTGATGAAATGTTAACACATGATGCTTCCAAGGTCATTATTTATGATTCTCTTGTTTTTATGATAATGAGAGTGGAGAAGAAAGAGAGAGTGAAAATGAAGAAAAGGTCAATGTGAGTGAACTTCAAAATGCTTTTCAAGAACTTTATAAAGAATCTATTAAATTAAAAAAAGCTAATTTGAAGTTAAAAGCTAGTTTAAGAGAGAGTGTCAAGGTCGTTGATGAAAATGCTTTAATAGAAGACCTTAGGACACGTGAGATGACTCTTCAAGAGAAGCTTGAATATGTAGAAGCCGAGAGAGATAGCCTTAGGGGTTTAATGGAATCCTTGAAAAAGGAGCTTCCAGCTTTTGAAGAGCGAAATGCTTTATTAGAGTCTAACATTTTAGAATTGCAAAATAAATTAAAAGACTCTAGTAATGTCAAATTTGATTTGGAGTGTCGTTCGGAAAAATTAGATAAAATTTTAGGAATGGTCCAAATTAAAAATGACACTTGTGGTTTAGGCTTCAATACTTGTAATGAATTTACTCCTAAAGCCAAAACCAACATTTTAGGAGAATCTACTAGGAAAGCAGTTAGAGATCACTCCTTAGGTAAATCTTTTCGACATGTTTTTACTTGTACACATTGTGGTCGAAAAGGTCATCTTAGGAAATTTTGTTTTAATCTTAAACGAATTCCTAGAAAATCCCATAGTAAAGTAACCACGGTAGTTAAAGTTCCAAAACTCCAAGATAGTCATTCTTCATTAATTTGGGTTAGGAAATCCGACTTGGTTGCCTTGAAAAATAGGGTTTTTGATTCTCATTTACTTTCACATGCTTCCTCCCTTGCTAAATCCAAAGGATGAATGTGTTAATGTTTGCATACTTTAGCTTTTGTACTTCATGCTATATTCCCATGCTAAATGTATGCTTGTTGAATCATTTTCTAGTCTATGCTCTATGCTTATCACATGCTAGAATTATGATTTTTGTTTATCTTTTGTATTATATTTCCTTCATTTTGTTTGCAGTAAATGAAAAATACAAAAATATTTTTGTTTATAATTTGGGTTTTATCTCTCGATAATTTAAGCTTAATGAAAGATTCAAATGATTTGTGTTTGTCTTTTGAGTATATATTTTTTATTTTTGGTTAAAAAATGTCAAAAACTCAAAAAGATCTTTTTTGTGTGTATTTTGGTTTGACACACTTTAAGTGGTATATATTTGTGTTTGAATCCCTCCTTTAACGCTTCCATGTGGCTAGAACTTTTGGTTTAGATTGTCAATCCTTAAAATGTTCTTTATCATATTTTATGGAGTAGTTGGATTTTGTGTTGTTTAAATGGATTCTATTTTTATATGCCTCTATTCACACATGCACGAGCTCCTTTGTATTTTTAACTTCATATGTATATTTGAGCTCTGTGAGGTGTTCTCCTTCCAATCTTGTCATCTACATATTTGTGACTTAGGAGGACTAGTGCATGTCAAAATCCGTTGTACGTGAGATTTGTGTGAAAAATGAAAAGATGATAAATATAAATGTGCACGGGGAAGGGCTCTGAAAGGACTAAGTGATCCTTTGAGATAGTAAGCCACCGTTTTGAATGGACCTAAAAGAAATACGTGGTCCAAAGGCCTAAAAATAGAAAATATGGCATTAAAAAGAAAATAAATTGCTAAGGCCTATGATTGATTGATATATTCATTCAAATTTAATATAAATGCATATTGAGGGAGATTGGATGGTATATCAATGGTTTGCACAATGTCCATTTATCGTAGTTGCGTATTTCATGTCATGACTCTATTGGTTTATAGAATCATCAATATTCTAGGCTTGTATGCATTGTGTATGTTTGTTCATTGAGTTCAATCTACATTGTCACATGAGGTTATAATTAAATGTGATGATATTTGCAATCAAAAGAGAACTCCGTGAATGTTTATTAAGTGTTTGGGTCTAAATTTAATCATTACTAGCTCACACCCCTACACTTCCGTTTCCATATGACACATTTTTGCCATACAAGTGTGAAAGACTCCTATTAAATTTTGTGTGTGTCATGTGTGTGTTTATATCTATATATCTGTGCGTGTGCATTCTTGATAAATTTCTAGTACATATATATATGATATTTTGTTTTGTCTTTGCCTTGCTTTCTAGTCCTTATATGCTTTTGTTGCCCATATGCTTTCATGTCTTATCTCTTTAATCTTCAACATGCTTTTATGTTTTGATTCTTTAACCTTTGTCTATTCCTGAACAAAAAGGGGGAGAATGATAGGGGGAGAAATGGTATCTAATCCTATTATTATCGTATCTTATTTTGGGGGAGATTTATCTTAGGGGGAGACGTCTTTCTAAGTATGTCATTTGTTTGATAAAGGGGAGAATTAATTCAGGGGGAGTAATTAATTAATTGCATTTCATATTTTGAATATTTTGATATTCCCTATGCGTTTGATAGTTTGCTTAAGTGTCCAGGAATTCTCCTAAAGCGGCATCTTTCAATGGCAAAGCGTTTAATCCTTGGGTTGAGTCAAGTTTGGGTGGGTTATGTTTTTGAGTC
Organism: Sambucus nigra; assembly: GCA_949130495.1. Lineage (NCBI taxonomy): Eukaryota > Viridiplantae > Streptophyta > Magnoliopsida > Dipsacales > Adoxaceae > Sambucus > Sambucus nigra. The sequence goes on from OX422224.1 coordinate 19,191,362, forward strand.
TAGTGAACTTGACGACCCTTTAGGATTTTTGTTTGGTTTTTGTCCCGAAATAGCCAAAGGGGGAGATTTGTAAGGACACAAATTTCCAATTGAGTCCATATATAGTTTTGGCTCAATTCCAGACAAAAACATTTATTCATAGGATTGTATTTAACTGTAATATTCTCAAGCCTATGAAGTGTTTGTTTGAAGACGTAGCGGAAAAGAGTATAAAGCTTCATCATCATGCCAGTTTGCGCGCCTCGTTTCTACGTCATCAACCATAGTTCCATGCTCCCAAGGTATGAATGCAATTATATATATATAGGAGCTTGGAACTTGTTTATTGGGTGTTAGGTTTATATGAAACTGTTGTTTTAGTTTCCGAAAGATTTTATCAAACTTTAAATTAAAGTATATAAAGTTTCTAGGCTAAAATCGAAATTTATGAACTTTCTGGATGTTCGTTCGATATGTCGTTCGACCGAGTTTTTCGTTCGAACCATATGTCATTCGAACGAGTTTGCCAACAAGTTCCCAGTATAGGCCTTTGAAATGTCGTTTGATATGTCGTTCGAATGAACCTTATGCTCGAACGAGTTATCCAACGAGATTTCTAACGAGTTCAACCTGGAACTTCGTTAGAAGTCTCGTTCGAACGAGATTTCGTTCGAACGAAATGTCATTTCGAATGAGATGTCAGGCAGGAACAGTGTTTGGCAGTTTTTTTTACCCACTTTTCCACTTGTTTCTTAACTGATGTTTCCCAGACTTTATGATGTGCGAGAAACCTTTTTCCAAAGACATATTTTTCATATCCTACTAACTCTTAGAGAGTGTTTAGAGAGCAAAAACTTAAAGAGAAAAATATCAAGTTTTTAGTGTTAATTTTCAAGAGAAAATCACTTACCACTCTAGTTTTTACACCCTTTGTTTCATCCAAGTTCACCTATATACATATCAATCGCTTGGAGTTTGGCACCGATTTTTCTCTACCGATTTGAAGAAGAGAAGTTTCGGGTTTTCTTCTACATCCCATAAAGAAAGGAGAAGAGTTTTGTTACTATATTCCCCACTAGGAGAAAGGCTCCTTGCCCGGGTGACGGTGACCATATAAAGTCAAATCGGTGGATTCCGAGACCGTGGTGGAGCTCCAAGGTTATCCGCTAGGAAGAGGTATCTATAAGAAGAAGCGTCGAGGCTTGAGATGGATCGAGTCGTGTGTTGTAAGTCTTTCTGTCTTGTATTTGTAAATTCGTATCTAGTGGATTTGAGGCTAGGGCCATCCGAGGTTGTTTCCCGTCTTGGGTTTTTCCTCGTACATCGCGGCGTAGTGATTTATTGTTTTTATTTTATCTTTCGCACTCACCTAGAATGCATGTTTAGGTAAAAAGATAAAATTGGTTTAAATTAATCTCTACGTGTTTAATTTGGGGAATGTGTAGTTAATTAATTCAAGTCAATTAATTTAATTATTAAAATTTGTTTGGCCTAATTTGATAAAATTACAAAATATGATTTAGGCAAATTCTAGGACTTGGATTTGTGTGAATTTCATTAATGCTCACTTGTGTTTAATTTTAGTTTGAAATAAATTAAAATTTAGTGTTCGTTTGTTTTGTTGGACCATCCTATCGCTTTCATATATCGATTTACACATAAAAGGAAATAATATTTAATTTTATTAAAGAAAATTAAAATCAGGGGCCTCGTACACCAACAAATTGGTATCAGAGCATTGAATTAGAAAAGCTCACGTTTTCACCAAGCTAAGTGGAAATCGTATGTATATAATGATATCAAACAAAAATATTATATCACAAACTCTACAAAATTGTTGGCCTAGCTTTACACCCAAGATATATTTCTATAATTCACTAGAGAATTCTTATGTAAATCAACGGATGTAGAGGCGTAAAATAACTAATCTACACAACAACAGCAACAATAAGAACAACTAATGTACACAAGAAGAAGAAGAAGAAGAAGAAAAAAACTAATGCTATCTCAAATTCTCTCTCAAATCCTCATACCTCAAAACTCTCTCAATTCCTCATACCTCAAAATCTTGGTTGGATACGAATGATGTCATACAAGGGACTTTATAGAGGTTTAGGGGAGGTTCTAGAACATTCCAAGACTCTCTCCAAGTGGGCGCACTTGTATAAGTGGGTGTAACAATTAACTGACGCTCCCACTTGTTAGAATATTCTAGAAGCCATTAGATAACTAAAAAAAGAACATAAAAGAAAATTCCAAAATTATAAATTACCCCAAACTAAAAAATACAAAATATTACAAAATAAAAGATAAACTTCTCATGTGAGCACAACCACGTGCCATAATCCAAAATACATTACTGACCCCGTCTTCCAAAAACTCGTTCTCGAGCGTGAGGGAGTGAATCACCAAAATGTACACGAGTCACACAAGTGTTAGCTTCTAAAGTAGAACCCAAATCAAATCAAACACGCAAATGGACCGGCTGAACTTCTGTTAGACCTATATGGACCTTTAACAATTGGGCCGAATATACCCGAATTTCAACGATGTCTCCTTACGGAATCCGAGCAACAAAAATTGACGGCCATATCCTACTTCTTAACACCACAAGCACATGATTGCAACTTGGATTGGTGGACCCTTGAATTTGATCGGATGGTAAATCCGACGACTGTACCTTTGTGAGTACGATGGAGAAACAAGTAGACTGAGAATGCCCGTATCCCAGAAAGTCGGGGTAAAAAATTACAAATAGTCGGAAAATGGATCCCAAGTGGGACGCATTTCTCATGCAAGTCGTGTATTGTGTCAAAGATTGACCGGATTAGAGGTCAATAGGAAGGATGAGTTCGTCTAAAAGTAGGGCATGTCCATTTTGGATCAGATTTGCTTGCTGTTGGGCGTATCCGCGTAGGTGAGTGGGAAAAGGGTAAAAATGGGGGTAAAAAGATCTAGGACAGATTTGGCTAAAGTAAGGGTAAAAATTCGTTGGATTTTGGGTATTTGGTTGGTGTATGGCAGCCCTAAGTGGTAGTGGGGTTTGTTAGGGTTTGTTTTGGGATATTAGGGTTTGGACAGAAGGGTTGATTTTGGACAGGATACCAGTATGTGGGTCAAAATAGCAGTGAGGGTGGTCGGAAAGGTGGGAAAACAACTCCTGCCCATGCTAGGACAGGTGTATTTTTTTACCTTTGAATTTTTCTTTTTTATTTTAATTTTTCTGTCAATAGAAAAGGTACCATACTAACTTAAACTACATGTCAAAATCCCCAAAACAAAATAAACAACAATTTTAGAGAGAATCAAAGAGGTATTCTTGTATTTCAAAATGTAGGTGTGTCCCGAGCGTGAAGGGTAAATGACAATGCGACTAGGCCTCTTTCCATAAATTCATCTACTTGAAACTAGAGGTGACCACGTACGCGACTTGCGTATCTACGTGCAAGAAACCTAAAAAAAATTGGCAACATATCCAAGGGGTTAGGTTGAATTAGTGTGGGTTGATTTGGGGCCTAAGGTTTGATTTGGGCTGGTCCTTTTCTTTTTATTTCTCATCTTTCTTCGATTTTTGTGGAGTCTCGTCGATTTGGGCAACGGAGGCAGGGGCGGGACTGGAGGAAGAGGGTTGGAGGAGGCAACGACGACGGTAAAAAGTGCGGTGGTGGGGGTGGTATTTGGGGAGTGAAGGAGGGTTGATTGGGGGTTAGGGCAGATGGTATGGTTGTGGCAGTGGTTTGAGAGGTGAGGGTATATGAGAGGGGGTAGGGTTAGGAGAAGTTGGTCTTTGGGCAACGTTGTTGTTGAGATCGTGGTTAGTTTGCGTCATTTTTTGTTTCAAATCTTGGTTACTTTGCTTCAATTCTTGAACCTCTTTGTGTTGGTGTTTGGATTTCTTTGGGGCCATTTTATGATGTAGCAATGTTGAAGACACCCGTTCTGATACCAATTTGACGTAAACTACATATCAAATAGGCTTAAAGAAAAAAAACAAATTTAGAGAGAATTGATGAAGTATTCTCGTATTTCAAAATTTATGTGTGTCCGTAAATGAGGAATACAAGTGAGTATTTATAAGGGAGAAATTACTTACTAACCAATAATCACCCAAATGACCAAAAAGAACAATTACTAACTAATAATATGATGCAGGAGCATAGCGTGCGCCATCTTTTTTTTTTTGTTTCTTTATTTCTTTTATTCTTGAGATCTTCTAGAACATTCTTTAGTGGGGCTCAAAAGCTCATATGTAGCTATTCTAGGAATGTTTTAGAGGCCTCCTATGCTCATTAAATACTCTAGCATAACCTCATTTGTACTCATTCCATAATTTTGAGATATGACATATTGAGAGAGAACTTAGAGATTAAACCATTTCTATTTTATTTTATTAATATTTTTATTGTTGTTGTGTAGTTATTAATTTTTATTCTTCCGCCCCTTTATTTCCATCAAATTGGTATCAGAGCCTAATTTGTTCTTGGTATCTCATGGATAATGATTGGGACCAGGGTGGTGCCACCCCGATCGATGGTGGAACCCTACACATCCTAGCTTACTTTAAGTCCTAACCCCACCTCTTTTGCCTAAATCTAAACCCACGGACACTAACCTAACTTCTCCAAAACTTACCCAACCTCCTGCCGCTGCCGCACAAGACCGGGAGGCCTTCGACAAGTTGTCGAGCACCAAAATCGGAGGTTTTGATCTCGCATGCTTTCCCAAGACTCGTCCGCCCTAGACCAACCACTTTTGATAGTTTCTGGCTTCACTCAGCAGCCTCCGGCTCGAGAAAGCTGCCTCCACTTTGTTAGCCTGTGACAACTATGATTCCTTCCCAGATTCAAACCTCTGGGGCTTTTTCTGACCTAAATAAAATCCACCCTTTCATATCCGATCTATTACCACCCCATCGGATCTCATCGACCCCACTCGGGACTGCACCAACATCCACCAAACCTCAAATCAACCCAGTTCCTTTCAAAGCCAACCATACCACGAAAATTTTTGCCAACCAAGAACTAAATAAAATCCCAACCATAAAACCCCAATTCCCAACTACAATCCCAACTCTAAACAACCCATATTACAAACATAAAAGAATTCCCTAACCTTTTATCACAAACCCCTTGTCCCCACTCCCACATTCCAGGATTCCAACCCTATCTACCCTCAATAGGCATCCGTCCCATATTCCTTATTCCATCACTTTATTCCTCTACCGGAGATGGAACTCCTTTTGCCATGGTCAAGTACGCTTAGCTAATGTATCTACGACTTACGTCCGTAACTTGGTGCTATCCGCCACTGTTAACCTCCAGTCAACCCGACTTGCTGATAATGACTAAGTGTGCACGAGTATTTTCTTTACCTGTTGCACAACCAAAGGGCGTCTATGTACAATAACCATTGATGGTGGGCCAGTGATAAACTGGTAGCTCAGAAGATGGTGGATCGATTACGATTACCGACTAAGCTTATAGCCGCACCATGCCGTATAGGGTGGTTGGGTAGTGGAGTTGCACTCAACCTTAGCAAATACTGTCGTGTGGCCTTTTCCATTGGCGACTACCATGACGAGATCACCTGCACAGTAGTATATGTCACTTGCTGTTAGGGAGACCCGGTAGTTTAACCACCACAACATGCATGACGGGCGTGCCAACTCGTACTCTTTTATACATAATAGACGGGACTTCATCCTTCAGCCTATGAGACCTTTTCCGATATCACGACCATCGGCATTTAATCGTATCCCAGGAGGAGTTAGCGGACGAGGCGATCTAGTCTGGCCTCTGTTTATGCCCTTATCGGCCTATTACTACTCCAGGGATAGATATTCCCTCGATGGTTCGGGGTTTATTAGACAGTTATGAGGAAGTGTTTCCCCCACCTTATGAGCTTCCCCCAGTCTGGGATATACTATATGTTATGAACTTCATGCCTGGGGTGCAGTTTCCTAACCTACAATATTATCGCATGTTTCCCACTGAGCATGCGGAATTGCAGTGGTAGGGTACCGAGTTATGCGATAAATGCTACATCCGAGAGCTAATGTCACCGTGTGCGATACCAACCCTTCTAGCTTCGAAGAAGGATGGGAGAAGGCGATGTGCGTGGATAGTCGGGCCATCAACAAAATCACGATGAAATACCGATTCCTTATTCCTCAGTTGGAAGACATGCTAGATCAACTTTATGGAGCTCGAGTTTTCTCCAAGCTAGACCACCAAATTTGTATGAGGCCAGGAAATGATTGGTACACAACCTTCAAGACAAATGATGGTTTGTATGAGTGGACGGTGATTCCCTTCGGGTTGTCTAATGCACCTTTCATGTTTATGAGAGTGATGATCCAGATCCTCAGTCCATTGATGGGCAAATTTGTAGTAATTTATTTTTATATCTTGATATATAGTAGATTTGAGGAGGAACATTTGGAGCATGTGGCCCAGGTTTTAGCTGTTCTCACAGGGAGGAGCGTTTCCATCTCACCTTGAAGAAGTGTGCTTTCATGGTTTCGTTTGTCATCTTCTTGGGCTATGTTGTTTCGGGGGAGTGTGCACGAGTAGATGACGCCAAAATCCAGACAATATTTGGTTGGCCCACCCCACTTCTGTAACTTAGGTCCGCAACTTTCATGAATTGGCGGGGTTTTATCGTTGATTCATAGTCGATTTCGGTACTATCATATCACCCATGACAAATTTGATGAATACTCACTCCACCATTGAATTTCGTTGGATCGAGGCGACGGAATGACCCTTTGACCGTATCAAGCAGTTGATGGATATAGCACCTCTCTTAGCTCTCCTAGATTTTGATCAATTATTTGAGCTCTCCTGCGATGCTTGTAAAACAGGAATATGAGTTGTCTTGAGTCGGAATGGAAAGCCAATAGCCTTTTATAGTCAAAAGTTGACGAGAGACGCCTTTAACTATTTAACTTATGACTTGGAGTTTTATGCGGTGGTTAAGACCGTTAAATTATTGTAACCCTACTTGCTACATAAGGAGTTTGTCATCAAATCGGATAATGAGGCCCTTCACCTTCTCCACAGCCAGCAGCGTGTTAGTGACAAACACACCAAGTGGACCACCCATATCCAGTGCTACACTTTTCACTTACAGTAGAAGTCAGGTAGGGAGAATCAGGTTGCCTATGCCCTTAGTCGACGATCGCATGCTTTAGTGACATTGCGGAGTTTGGTGTTCAGCTTCGTTGAAGTCCGAAGTCTCTACCCGATCGGTGTATAGTTTGGGCACATATTTGTAGCATGCTAGCGGGGCAATGGCACTTCATGGGATTATTTGTTACAAGATGGCTTTCTACACCGTGGCACAACTCTCTGTATTCTGGCATCTTCTCATCGGGATAAGAATATCTCTGAGATCCACAGAGGTGGGATATCCGACCATTTGGGATTGGCGAATACACACACGATGCCGAGGGATCGATTTTATTGGCCCACGATGAGGAGGGATACCAATGCATTTATATGATGTTGCTATACTTGTCAGACTGTTAAGGGCAACATTAAAATGCCAGATTATACACCCCGCTACCGATCCCTGAGAGGCCGTGACATGATGTTTCCATTGATTTCATTGTAGGACTCCCGCGTACAACTGGCGGGCATGACTCCATCTTAGTTGTGGTAGATCGATTCTCCAAGATGACCCATTTCATCCCCTATACGTATGTCAGACTCTTTACACGCCGCCACCATTTACTTTTATGAGGATATCCGTCTCCGTGGGGTCCCACGCTGTATTACATCGGATAGAGACGTACGATTTATCAGATATTTTTGGCGCACCTTGTGGAAACTTCTACGCACAAAGTTAAATTTCTCAATTTCCTTTCACTCATAGACAAATGGACAGTAAGTGTTGGAGATTTGTTGTGCTGCCTCTCTTAGTTCACAGCCCAATTTGGCTCTTAGGTGTAACACCCAAACAGGTATAACAACTCAATTAAGTGTAACTGACTTAACCACTAACTAATCCAGCTGTCAATTGGCTGTTAAAACGACGTCAATTGGATTTTAACTATTCATTAAATGTACCCTCATTTAATTTCCAAATCTACATCAATTCAAATAGAATTATGTAAAAATAGATTGTTGACGCAATAGCATCGTTCTCTACCGCTAAAGCATTGTAATATTTAGGCTACTGTGTTTCCTTCCTTGATGAGTGTTTTCTACTTTTGTAGGCCCTTTTTTGTGCAAACAAGGCCTACTTGTCACGTGTTGCTCTATTGACTCACTATTTTTTGGTCTCTGAGGAAGATGGAAAATGTCATATCCAAATGCTGATTTTGTCGGTTATGAAGACTTTGTTTTGTATTAATATCTCAAAATACTTGAAACACACTATTTTAACTACGTGGAGTGTATTAAAGTGTTACCTTGAAAGTCTTTTACAGGTTTGTTTCTATTTTTTATAGCACGTTGATTTGGAGAATGAAAATAAACTTAATGGGTCACTAACTTTGGTTTGGCACTCATGATTAGGTTGCAAATATCAGTGAGATGGTTGGAGATGATATGCAGTCTAGAAGACTTCTAGTGCAAGGCAAAAGTCTCTCTGAATCACAAAAAATACCCCTTTTCAGCATTGCATTTTCATGCGCCTTAGGTATGAAATCCTTTCTTGTTTATGTTTATTCCTATAATTTCTATGCAGTAAAAGTCATCTATCTAATTTGATAATCATTTTTTGTCTATATAAAGAAATGTAATAATAAACCTGTTTACTTTTTAATTTCAACTTATTTAGGGAAACTGTACCGTAAGATGAAGATGCTGGAATTGGCATCTGATGAACTTCAATATGCACAAAATCTACTTGATGATGAACGTGTGAGGCTGTTTTCCTGCCCGGAGTGCATATGGAGGCTAGAAATTACTGTGGATCAGCAACGCGGAACACTTTGTAGATCCTTGCATAGTAGCAATAGTGGAGGTCCTAGAAATTTATCTGTGCCAGAAGATATCTACAGATGCACCCTTCAAAGTCTGCATCTTAAGACAAAATCATCTATCGAATTGGTTCAGCCAAAAAGAGATTTGTTAGTGCATAAAAGAGAGAAAACGATTTTGGCGTTTTTCTATAGGAGGCATGTTGTGAAGCTACTCAGTGGCACAGGTATGGTATGACAGATTATGTTATCTCTACTTGGTGGCATGCTAGCTTTTTATTTTTTACAAATAAAGAAATATGGGGAGATTAAACCTGTTCTAAAATAAGAGGGGAATTAAGGGGCAGATACATTTGTGCTTAAAATTTTGATTCAGAGTCCATGTTTGGACACGTGGCTGATGGGTTGGCTAATAATGGTTAGACACACTAGGTGTTTTTTTGGATGGTACCTATGGTGAAATAATATTTTCCAAAATTTAGAATATTTTTTCCACAATTTGTTATGACGGTAAGTTCCCTTGTGTTGATTAAAGTCTTGTGTTTGTATACATTCATGATAATTTGTAAAACATACAGTGGATGCTTTGGCTTACTTATTTATTGATCTTTGTTTCAAATATGTTGTTCAACTAAAATGCTTTACATAAATTAATTCATACTCTTATCTCTTTTATCTACCCTTGTGATAAGACTGCATGACTCAAATGAGTTGGACAATTTTTTTCCCTTAGAAATAATGTATGTGTTAGTCGTATATTGATGCACATGCATGCATGCATCTTCAGGAAAATGCATGGGTACTAATCATGCTATACATGAAGCATTTTTCCAAATTATGGGTGTCCTCTTATTTGAAGATGCACTCGACGATGATTGGCTTACAAAGGAAAATTTCTTAATTGAAAATATTGGGGAGACTAAGCAAGGATTCACTGGAGATGTAGCTGTGGAACATGCAGCAATACTTTAGAATATCTGTTGATTTTCTTTGGAGAATTGTCATTCCAAGAATGCTAAGTATGTACTCTCTCCCCTCCCTCTATGGTTCATTTCCTTTTTGAGTATGTATGCGGTAATTTTGATACCATCTATCCATTGTATGTGTGTTTCCATGGTTCCTCATGGATTTTACACTAAGAAACCATAGATGAATCCTATATAGTGGCGTTTTTGAGTCAAATTATCTCAACTATCTTGTTTGATATATAAATTAATGTTGTTACCGATTAAATTTACACCTCTATTTATATATTTATTGCATCCTTAGAAAGCTATATCAATTTCCTATTTTTTTCTATTTTCTTTTGGTCAAGATTAACTTGCATTTTCTTTCCCTTTTATATAGAAGATGCAGAATTTGGTTTGAGGAAAGTTTATAATCCTATCAATGATCCCATAAAATCCTGTCTTTTACCTTTTTGGTGCAGGATGTAATTTTTATTACGGAAGTAGGATGTGTACGTTTTGTTGGAAGATAAAACTTAAACACATGCTAGATATATGTTTATCTATTTTGGCAAACATACCCCTATCTCTAGAAAGGAAAATTACATTTCTAGTCAAGCTAGTCAGTTAGAAATATATAGCTGTTTTGCAAGTTCCTTTCTTTAAATTATAAATAATCACACTTTGACAGTTACTCTTTTGGGTTTTCATATATTTTTAATAAGACTTGGTTTAATTTCCAAAATCCCCCTTAACTATGATAACGCATCACACTCCCTACTATGAAAGTAGTAAATGGCCTCTAATATATTACAACAATCTCGATTAAACCAACAAGGACAATTGTATGATCAATATTATGAAAATATTGCTAAAAATGTGTTAGGTCGATTCATATAATTGACCAATTCTTATAAATCAGTGAATTTAAAATCATCATATTATACAAATGGGTCAATTATGAATTGGTTCCACAAGTTTTTCATGGCCATTTTTGTAATCTTGATAAAGAATTATAGTTGCCGGATTAATTGAATTGCCATTACTTTTCACGAAGCTATTTCAGATTTTTAATGTATTTGGAGTAGAGTGAAATATATTTGGTGTTGTAACTTTAGCCTTTCAGTGTTCAAAATTTATATTTAAAAATGCAAATATACAAAAAATAATTAAAAACAATTTCAAAAAAAAATATGTTAAAAAGTGAATATGACATGGAAAATAATTGTAGGAATTGTGGAGCCTCGGAATATAACATGGAAAATAATGGTAGGATTGTGGAGCCTGCTAGTAGTGGAAAACCAACCCCCGCTCTACCTTTATATATGATTTAATTCATAATTTAATATCTAAAATTAGTACATCTTAATGCTTCCAGAGGGAGGCGCACACGGGATACGCCTTTTTGGTTTATCATAATGGCAGGCAGTCTATTCCCCCCAGGTTTAGGGACCAATCTAAAATGTCGGAGCTTTCTGTAATTGGTTTCTCAGGTTGCTGGCAGATCAAAAAACAGTTAGATAAGACATAATTTTATAATAAAAATTCCTAATCAGCCTTATAAAAAATGATTTTGATAGGAATCCTCTTTCCAGAAAAGGTAACTAGGAATGCCATTGTAGGGCCTGTTAAACCACATGCACCTCCAATATCGGATACATACAAGTAACATACTCAGTCCAAGTTAGCTCCTACATGTTGAAAATTAATATTGAGTGTTGAAATTAATTATTTAAATTTAATTATATTAAATTTTGAATTTATGAATTTTCTAATTATGTGGTCTTGATAAATATCAGATAATTAATTAGGAACGTGATAAATACGAATATTAGAAGATTGGGTCAATCTTTTCCGTTAGTCACATGATGGTTAGTGGCATTAATGGAAAACTTGAAAAAGAGTCCCACCTTGACCAGGATTCCGGCCCTCTTCCCCTTATAAATAGAGGAGCCCTACACTATCTGAGATTATCTTATAACACACTATTTCTGAGGTGGAGTCAATTCATGCATGATCCTCAACCTAACCATTACATTTCCCTCATACAGTTGATCTGATATTTGCAAGACACTATCAATTACGATTTACGCTTGGTTTCTCAGTCATCTCTTAATCTTTATGCCTTCTCCGATGCTGACTGGGCAGGTTGTCCTCATACCCGCTGCTCCACTTCTGGTTATTGCTTATATCTTGGAGCAAATTGCATCGCTTGGTCTTCAAAATGCCAACCCACTATTGCTCGGTCAAGCTGTGAAGATGAATATCATGCTCTCGCGTCCGCTGCTGCTGAACTTCATTGGATTACTCACTTGCTCACTGATATTGGCATCTCTCTTCAACAGGCTCCTGTTTTATTTTGTGATAATCTAAGTGCCCTATACCTCACTGTTAATCCATTCTTATATGCCAAAACGAAGCATGTGGAATTGGACTACCATTTTGTTTCGTGAGAAAGTTGCTACCGGCTCCCTAATTACTCATATTGTTCCCTCAAAAGCAAAAATTGCTGACATTCTTACAAAGCCACTGCTCAGTACCCCATTTACCTGTTTGCGATCCAATCTTGGTGTCGTTCCTCACTCCACCCTTTGCTTGCGGGGGAATTTTAAACCACATGCTCCTCTAATATCGAATACATACAAGTAACATACTCAATCCAAGTTAGCTCCTACAATTCAGTAACAAATAAGTAACAGACTTAGTCCAAGTTAGCTTCTCAAGTTCAGAAACAAACTAGATAACAGCTACTTTTTGTTATTTTTTGAATTAGTCTTCCTCTTGTCATGTATATATAGCAGCATATTCTCATAAATGTGATAATCGAAGAGATATACAAAACAGTTCACTTCATATACCTATGATTTTATAGGGCCAATTATGTTTAGGAGACGATATGGACTTGGTGTTTATGATTTTTTCCCTTTGGTACTGCGACTTTTGAGTGCTTATTTTAGGTTGGATCTCTTGCCTTCCTTTGTACTTTTCTTTCTTTCACAATTGGTGTTTTTTCCATATGAAAGATGAAAAAGGAATAGGAGAAGCATTGTCAATGAGAAAACCTTAATTGAAAGCCATTTCTCTCCCCTAAACTTTGGCATTGTGCAATTATGTGAATTAGCTATTTGTTGTCATGAAAGCCATGCCCACTCTTAGACGATTAGCCGTGTCTTAGGTTGCTTAATTTCAACTTTACTCAAAGCCTTTGTCTGTTGATTCAATCATATTTTACCAATAAAACCCCAAAACTAATAAAAAAAGCTAATGAAACTTGAAGTGTTAAATAAAAAATTACAAGAATTACAATATTTTCTCTTCAATTGAAAATGTTGATCTTGCACATCAAGAAATAGCTTGTTAAGAACATGAATGTAGCCGAAAGAGGATTTTTAGAAGGATGAAAAAGGGAGAGAATAAAGAACCTCTGAGGGAATACCATTTTCGTATAGTCATGTTTGTGAAAAGGGGATCCATAACAGAAATAGTGACAGTGACAGGGGATGAGTGTTGATGTTGAGGTGATGTTTGTGCGTCTGATTGGATATTACTTAACTAAAACCTGACAATCATAGCAGGGATGTAATTCATTTTTAGACAAATACTAAATGTAACCTGTTAGAATGTAAATTTTCCTTGATATGAGTTCGAAATCGACCTATTTGAAGAGAACTGCATCCAATATGATTGAAGTTGGTTTTTCAAATCCAATATAAATCGACCAGATGTTAAAATGAAATCCAATTCAATAAAATTAATATTGGATTAGATATGTTTTTGTGATGGGTTTCAGTTCCTCTAATTTGGGCCTTTTTGGATCAAGATTGGATTGAATTTGGATCCGATTAAATTACGATACATTCAATCTAGACTGGAAAATTGAGTCCGGTATTGGTCATTTATACCTAGTATAGATGATGAGGTGTGTAAGACCACACAGTAATTGTATAGTCTAAATAATAAAAAAAAATATGACGTATTAAAATATATAAATATGTTATTCAGTTTGGATTGGTTGCATCGGGCTTTGCATATGTGGAACTGGAATCAATCCAATAGTCGGTTTCTCAAACACCAAACCTAATGCAGTCAAATTTATTTTTAATTGGATTGGATTGGATTGAATCGGTCAGACTCATCGATTTAGTTTGGATCTTCCGCAATCTTAAAATGAACTAACCAATAGAAGCAGGTATAAGATCTATGTTTAAAGATTCCCCGAATGAATCCATCAAAGCAGAATATAAATCAATAAGTTTCAATGTGCACCTGTCAACAATAATCCATGTTTATGATAGAAATCTAGCCATTGGGAAGTGAGAAATTATCCACCATCTGTATCATATTGATTCTCTCTCATCTCAATCCTTACTTTCAATTTAAATGCATGAAATAGTTCCCTTTTTTCATCTATGCTGAAGTACCTATTTGAGACATCATGAGGCGGGTTTGGTACCAGCTGAATAACTCATGATAATGTAATTTTTGTATAGATCAGACGAATCTCTACATATAGGGGCACACTTGAAGTTGATACTTTCATCTAAGACATTTTATGTATCTTGAGTAGTTTCTATGGACCACCATCTAAGTACATCCATCCCTTCCAAGGTGGCAATCTTGAATGGACAACTTTTCCTTTCAAGAAAAAGTGTCTTACTATGTTCCACCCCAAATTGCACTAATATGGACACGGTATACACAATACACTACAATGATACGACTTATTTTTGAAAACTAGAGTTTGGATACGGCAATAAAATGATACATATTATTTTATATATGTGTAATTTTCTATCTGCAATACTAAAAAATATAATTATAAGTTTCTTAATCGTTTAAAATGGTGTTTAATGGCCCTTTTTAATTTACTTTCATATTCACCTTTTTTAGAAACAATTGCATAACATCCCCAAATTTTGAAGTATCAGTGATTCTTAGGTCCCACCTTGTAAGTGGACGTTGGATAAGCTCAAATTGGTGTTGTGTAAAAGGAGTGCCAACATGGTGGCCAATATTTTTTTCGGCATTGTATGGTCGTGGGGGAACTTTTGTAACCTAGTTCTCTCTTTGTGTTCTATAATTTGGGTAATACTGAAAAACGGTGTTACTTATGGCTTGGAAGGTTAACCACTCTTCAAAGTTTTTCTATTCCTTTTTGCATTTTATGGTGTTGTGAAAGGAAAAAGGGTAGATGATTTGGTTGGAACATCATTCTTTTAAGAAAATTTGTGATGGTTGTGGGTTGAGGCTTCAATAGAAGAACTTCTTTAATTTTTTTTGTTGGTGGATGGGTGGGGGTGAGGGTCGGTGGGGAGGTGAGGATGGTGAAGTTATTACGAAGCTTAACTTTTTTTAAAAAAGGGTGCAAGTGCCGAATTGGTGTTCTCATGAATCAAAAGTACAATTTTGAGTCAAATTAGTGAGTGAATAGAATACAAGCTAAGAATGCTGTAAGGACACAAATTTCCAATTGAGTCCATATATAGTTTTGGCTCAATTCCGGACGAAAACATTTATTCATAGGATAGTATTTCTTGTAATATTCTCAAGCCTATGAAGTGTATGTTGAAGACATAGCGGCAAAGAACTTAAAGCTTCATCAAAATGCCGGTTTGTGTGCCTCGTTTCTACGTCATCAATTAAGGTTCCATGCTCCCAAGGTATGAATGTAATTATATGTATATAGGAGTTTGGAACAATTTGTATTGGGTGTTAGGTTAATAAAAACTGCGTTTTATTTTTCCGAAAGAATCAATTAGAAACTTAAAAATAAGTATATAAAATTTTTTAAAGTTTCTGGGCCAAAATAGAATTTTACAAACTTTCTGGACGTTCGTTAGAAATGTTGTTCGAACGAGTTTTTTCGTTCGAACCAAATTTCGTTCGAACGAGTTTTGTCGTTCGAACCAGGTTCGTTCGAACGAGTTTGCCAACGACCCTAATCTGGTCAGTCGTTCGATATGTCGTTCGAACGAGTTTTCGTTCTAACGAGATATCTAACGAGATTCTAACGAGCCCAGGCTGGTCGCTCGTTAGAAGTCTCGTTCGAATGAGAGTCAAGTTCGTTCGAACGAGACGTCAGGCAGGAACGGTTTTGAGCAGTTTTTGGCAGTTTTTTCCCCACTTCTCCACTTGGTTTTCAACCAACTTTTTCATACTTTATTATGTGCGGGAAACACATTTTCCAAGAGAACTTTTCCATCCTAATACATCTCCTAGAGAGAGTTTGAGAGATCATTCCAAAAGGGAAAATGTTCATGTTTTAAGTGTTCTTCAACTTAAAGAAAAATATTTAAACACTTCGTTTACACCCATTGTTGTTTATTCCAAGTTCCATATATAGATATCAATTGCTTGGAGATTGTTTTGGCACCGATTTTTCTCTACACCGAATTGAAGAGAAGTTCGTTTCATTTCTACCCATTTGGAGAAAGGCTCCATGTTGGGGTGACGGTGTGCCTAATTGCCCGATCGGTGGGAGTCCGAGACCGCGGTGGAGCTCCGTTGGTTATCCGCTAATTTGAGGTCGATACAAGAAGAAGCATCACGGCTTGAGAGGGTTCGAGTTTAGGAAGTAAGTCTTTTGTCTTATATTTTGTAATACCGTTTTTAGTGGATTTGAGGCTAGGGCCGTCCCGAGGTTTTTTCCCGTTAGTGGGTTTTTCCTCGTACATTGCGGTGTAGTGTGACTTTGTTTATTTTATATTGCACAAAATTTAGAACGCATGCTTAGGATAATTTCAAGATAAAATTCGGTTTAATTATCACACTCATTTAATTTGGGACTTAAATTAAATATTGGATAAAAATGGTTTATTGAAGTCACTTGCATTAATTTGGTTTCGCCTAACTTTGGATAATTTTTAATCATGACTTAGGCAAATTCTAGGACTTGAATTATGTTGCTTTGAATTATATATGTTTTAATTCATTTTGAAGACATTAAAACCCGGCCTTGTTGTTTTGTTGAACCATCACTTTTACAACGCTTCCGCATTTATTGAAAAAGGAAATTATTATTTTAATTTGCCATTATTAAACCCCCCCGGGGATTCCACCCCTTCAAATTGGTATCAGAGCCAAAAAATGATAAATTATTTCGTTAAAGATCCTTTAATTTTTGGCTAAAATGGATATTTCCCCATTTTCAAAATTTCCTATTTTTGATGGTTCAAACTACGCGTATTGGAAAGCGCGAATGAGATCGGCACTAAAATCTATCGACGAGAGAGTTTGGATGTCTGTTGTTAACGGGTACTCCCCACCAACTCATCTTATTGATAATGAACGTGTTCCCAAACCCGTCGATAGATGGACTGAAAATGAGTTTAAGCTAGCAAATTTTAATTCCCGTGGTTTAAATGCGTTATTTAGCGCTATCACACCGGATGAATTCCGACGTATTATGACGTGTGAAACCGCTAAAGAAGCTTGGGATATTTTACAATTAACTCATGAAGGAACGAGTGTCGTTAAAGCTTCTAAACTCCAAAACCTCACCACTCAATTTGAAACTATCAAAATGGATGAAAAAGAAACTTTTGATAAATTTTATGCTAGACTTTCTGATATTGTTAATTCATCCTTTAACTTGGGAGAGAAAATACCTGACGACCGTGTAGTAAAGAAAATTTTAAGGTCCCTACCCGATAGATTTATTCCAAAGGTGACCGTTTTAAATTCTTTACCCACTTTAGCCTCTACAAAATTAGAAGAGCTTGTAGGTGATTTACAAACCTATGAACTCGATATGTTTCCCTCTAAAACTGAAAAGAAAATTGAAAAGGGCGTTGCTTTAAAAGCCCGCAAAGAGGTTAAACAAGTAGTAGAGAGCGATAGTGATAGTGACTCGGAAGATATGGCTTTGTTTGCTCGTAAATTTAGAAAATTTCTTAAATTTAACAAAGATAAAGTTAAAAATGATTTTAAGAAATTTGAATCTTCTAAACATGATAAAAACGAGAAGATTTCTAAAGCTGATTAGATCCCTTAACCTAGTAATGAAAATATTGATAGGGACGAGTCTAATAAGTGTCTTGGTTGTGAAGGTTATGGCCATAGGGCTTTTGAGTGCCCCACTAAACTAAGGAAAGAGGGTAAACGACCCGTTTCATATAATGCGACCCTTAGTGATAGTGATAAGGAAGAGAAGCCCGATTCCCCCACTAAGAAAAATTTTGTGGCTTTTATGGCTAGGCATGTGAGTGATAATGAGAACTCATCGAATAATGAAATTATAGCACATGCCACTTCCAAGGTCATTGTACATGATTCTCTTATTTTTGATGATAGTGAGAGTGAAGAAGAAAGAGAGAGTGAAAATGAAGATGAGGTTGATATGAGTGAGCTTCAAAATGCTTTTCATGAATTATATAAAGAATCTATTAAATTGAAAAGAGCTAATTTGAAGTTAGAAGCGAGTTTAAGAGAGAGTGTCAAGGTCATTGATGAAAGCGCCTTAATAGAAGACCTTAGGACACATGAGAGGACTCTTCAAGAGAAGCTTAACTATGTAGAAGGCGAGAGAGATAGCCTTAGGGGTTTAATGGAATCCTTGAAAAAGGAGCTTCTTGCTTTTGAAGAGCGAAATGTTTTACTAGAATCTAAAATTTTAGAATTGGAAAATAAATTAAAAGATTCTAGTAATGTCAAATTTGATTTGGAGTGTCGTTCGGAAAAACAAGATAAAATGTTAGGAACGGTCCAAATTAAAAATGACACTTTTGGTTTAGGCTTCAATTCTTGTAATGATTTTAACCCTAAAGTCAAAACTAATGTTTTAGGAGAATCTTCTAGGAATGCATTTAATGATCACTCCTTAGATAAATCTTTTCGACATGTTCTCACTTGTACACATTGTGGTCGACAAGGTCATCTTAGGAAATTTTGTTTAGATCTTAAACGAATTCCTAGAAAATCCCATAGTAAAGTAACCACGATAGCTAACGTTCCTACACCCCAAGATAGTAATTCTTCATTAATTTGGGTTAGGAAATCCGACTTGGTTGCCTCACGAAATAGGGATTTTGATTCTCATTTACTTTCACATGCTTCCTCCCTTGCTAAATCTAATGGATGAATGTGTTAGTGTTTGCATACTTTAGCGTTTGTACTTCATGCTATATTCATATGCTAAATGTATGCTTGTTTAGTCATTTTCTAGTCATAGCCTTATTTCATATCCCATGCTAGAAATCATGACTTGTTTATCTTTTTGTATTATATTTTGTGTTTGAATTAATTGAAAAATATAAAAAGATTTTTGTTTATCATTTGTGTTTTATTTATATCATTTAAGCTTAGCGAAAAATACAAATGATTTTTGTTTGTCCTTTTGAGTAAATATTTATTTTTGATTAAAAATGTTAAAAACTCAAAAAGATTTTGTTTTGTGTGTATTTTTGTTTGACACACTTTATGTGGCATATATTTGTGTTTGAATCCTATCGTTTACGCTTCCATGTGGCTAGAACTTTTGGTTTAGATTTTCAATCCTTAAAATGTTCTTTACCATGTTTTATATGGAGTAGTTGGATTTTGTATTGTTTAAATGGATTCTATTTCTATATGCCTCTATTCACACATGCACGAGCTCTTTTGAAATCTTAATGTCACATGTTATATTTGAGCTTTTTTTGAGGTGTTCTCCTATCAATCTAGTCATCTACATATCTATGACCTAGGAGGACTAGTGCATGTAAAAATCCGTTGCATGTGAGATTTGTGCGAAAAATGAAAACATGATAAATTAATATATGCACGGGGAAGGGCTCCGAAAGGATGAATTAAATCCTTTGCGATAGTAAGCCACCGTTGATTGGATCTAAAAGAAATACGTGATCTAAAGGCCTAAAAACAGAATATTTGGCATTAAACAAAAAGCTATTGCCAAGGCCTATGTTTGTATGATATATTCATTCAAAAACAAAAGAATATATATATGCTCATTGAGGGAGAATTGGATGGTATATCAACGGTTTGCACAATGTTCGTTTATCCTAGTTGTCTTTAATGTCATGACTCTATTTGGTTTGTAGAATCATCATCATGCTAGGCTTGTATGCATTGTGTAAGTTTGTTCATTGAGTTCAATCTTTATATTGTCACATGAGGTTATATTTAACTGTGATGAAGTTTGCAATCAAATGAGAACTCCGTGAACGTTTCTTAAGTGTTTGGGTCTAAATTTAATTGTTTCTAGTTCACACCCCTACACTTCCGTTTCCATATGACACATTTTTGCCATACGAGTGTGCAAACATATTGTATTTTGTGTCATGTGTGTGTTTATATCTATATATATATGCAAGTGCTTCATTGATATATTTCTAGTATATATATATATGATATTTGTTTATCTTTGCCTTGCTTTTAATTGCCCATATGCTTTCATGTCTTATCACTTTAAGCTTTCACATGCTTTTTATTAGTTCTTTATCCTTTGCCTATTCCCGAACAAAAAGGGGGAGAATGATGATAGGGGGAGAAATGGTATCTAATCCTATTATTATCGTATCTTCGTTTGGAGGAGATTTATCTTAGGGGGAGACGTCTTTCTAAGTAGGTCATGTGTTTAAAGGGAGAATTAATTTAGGGGGAGTAATTAATTAATTGCATTTAATATTTTGATATTCCCTATGCATTTGATGAGTTTGCTTAAGTGTGCAGGAATTATTATAAAGCGGCATCTTTCTATGGCAAAGACTTTAATCCTTGGGTTGAGTCAAGATTGGGCGGGTTATGTTTTGAGTCTAGTAGAGCTTGATGGCCCTTTAGGATTTTTGTTTGGTCTTTGTCCCGGAATAGCCAAAGGGGGAGATTTGTAAGGACACAAATTTCCAATTGAGTCCATATATAGTTTTGGCTCAATTCCGGACAAAAACATTTATTCATAGGATAGTATTTATTGTAATATTCTCAAGCCTATGAAGTGTATGTTGAAGACGTAGCGGCAAAGAACTTAAAGCTTCATCAAAATGCCGGTTTGTGTGCCTCGTTTCTACGTCATCAATTAAAGTTCCATGCGCCCAAGGTATGAATGTAATTATATGTATATAGGAGTTTGGAACAATTTGTATTGGGTGTTAGGTTAATAAAAACTGCATTTTATTTTTCAGAAAGAATCAATTAGAAACTTAAAAATAAGTATATAAAAGTTTATAAAAGTTTCTGGGCCAAAATAGAATTTTACAAACTTTCTGGACGTTCGTTAGAAATGTCGTTCGAACGAGTTTTTTTGTTCGAACCAGATTTCGTTCGAACGAGTTTTGTCGTTCGAACCAGGTTCGTTCGAACGAGTTTGCCAATGACCCTAATCTGGTCAGTCGTTCGATATGTCGTTCGAACGAGTTTTCGTTCTAACGAGATATCTAACGAGATTCTAACGAGCCCAGGCTGGTCGCTCGTTAGAAGTCTCGTTCGAACGAGAGTCAAGTTCGTTCGAACGAGACGTCAGGCGGGAACGGTTTTGAGCAGTTTTTGGTAGTTTTTTCCCCACTTCTCCACTTGGTTTTCAACTAACTTTTTCATACTTTATTATGTGCGGAAAACACATTTTCCAAGAGAACTTTTCCATCCTAATACATCTCCTAGAGAGAGTTTGAGAGATCATTCCAAAAGGGAAAATGTTCATGTTTTAAGTGTTCTTCAACTTAAAGAAAAACCTTTAAACACTTAGTTTACACCCATTGTTGTTTATTCCAAGTTCCATATATAGATATCAATTGCTTGGAGATTTTTTTGGCACCGGTTTTTCTCTACACCGAATTTAAGAGAAGTTCGTTTCATTTCTACCCATTTGGAGAAAGGCTCCATGTTGGCGTGACGGTGTGCCTAATTGCCCGATCGGTGGGAGTCCGAGACCACGGTGGAGCTCCGTTGATTATCCGCTAATTTGAGGTCGATACAAGAAGAAGCATCACGGCTTGAGAGGGTTCGAGTTTAGGAAGTAAGTCTTTTGTCTTGTATTTTGTAATACCGTTTTTAGTGGATTTGAGGCTAGGGCCGTCCCGAGGTTTTTTCCCGTTAGTGGGTTTTTCCTCGTACATTGCGGTGTAGTGTGACTTTGTTTATTTTATCTCGCACAAAATTTAGAACGCATGCTTAGGATAATTTCAAGATAAAATTCGGTTTAATTATCACACTCATTTAATTTGGGACTTAAATTAAATATTGGATAAAAATGGTTTATTCAAGTCACTTGCATTAATTTGGTTTCGCCTAACTTTGGATAATTGTTAATCATGCCTTAGGCAAATTCTAGGACTTGAATTATGTTGCTTTGAATTATATATGTTTTAATTCATTTTGAAGACATTAAAACCCGGCCTTGTTGTTTTGTTGAACCATCACTTTTACAACGCTTCCACATTTATTGAAAAAGGAAATTATTATTTTAATTTGCCATTATTAAAACCCCCCCGGGGATTCCACCCCTTCAAATGCTTCATTGATAATCTTGGTTTGTTAGGAGAGAAAGATCGAGAAGTAAGCTTGGAATTAGGTTTGAGGAGGTGGTGTTAACAGAAGAGATTAGTTGGAGATAAAAGGCCAAGGTAAGTGCTGGATGAAATTGGATAGCAACACTAAATAGTTCATTCGAATAGCAAATACAATAGGAAATAAGAAGATAGTCAAGGGGCTTGAAATTTAGCCGGTGCAAGTTGTAAAGGATAAGGAGATGAGGGGTGCACTGATGATGATGTCTTCTTATAATATATTTGTTCATCAAATGGTAGTAGTAGACTTAGAATGGCGGGTTAATCTTGTGAGTGGTGACCCATCGCTGATTCCAAAGCTAGAAAGGACATTTGAAAAGGAGGTTAAATTAGTAACCTTATAAGCAAATCAGTGGGACAGGTGGTTTATTAGGACGTGATTTTATGGAATTTGGGAGGTGGTGAAGAATGATTTGATTAGTATATCCGCTAAAGTTTTAAGAGCGTAGTTGTTAATTCTTTGTAAGAACCTATTTTTGGCCTTACTCTACAAAAGGAATTTCAGCCAAAAAGCTTGATGACGATTATGACATTTTTGCTTAGTTGTTATGGGAGGTTAAGAGAAATTTTGCATGATAACTATTCAAGATTTGGTATGGGCGTCATGAGATTCTATTGGACGGTAGTGGCTAATGAGGCAGAGTAGACTGTTGGTAATATGGATGGTCTAGTGTTTAAGTTGTCTTTAAGAAATATGATGATGTCGGTTAAAGATTTTTTGATTTTGGAATAAAATAAAGGGTTTTGGCCTAAGGCGTAAGAAGAGAATTATGGCTTTTCTAAGTTCGATGAAAACCTCAATGATAATTATTGGGAGTTGACAGTTGAGCGAATGCTTCAATTCTTCCAGAGGTATTAGACAGGATGAAAAACTGATGTAGGACGATAGGAATGGAGGGGGGGGGGGATTAGAGAAGTAGGGAGAAGATAACAGAAGATGAGAGAGCTTTGAGCGAAGACGGAGAGAGGGAAAGTCTGCAATAAAGTATCAATTCATTCAAAAGTGCCAGCTCTTTCACTAGTATGTGGATCTTAATGTAATATAAATCACTTGCAATGATTAAGAAATCACATCTTATCAATGAAGACGAACTCAGTCAAATCCTCATAATCAAGCTCCCAATTTGTGTTCCATCGTATGGGACTTTGTATGTGTCCTTGCCTAAAATAGATGTATCTCCATTTATCGTCTAATTCTCTCCCCGACAAAAAGAACTCGCCTTTGGAGAGTTAAAACCACGGCATTGCTCCAAAAGAACATGATATAATGGTGATATTCGTCATCTATAATCAAAGTAGCATCTGACTCAGCTGCTGCTTCCTTTTGACAATTAATTGGTGGTGCCGCCCATTGTGGGAAGCAACAATTTCATCGGCCATCGGCCAGAATAGTCTGAATCTGATCAGTGGTGAACGAAGAAAGACTGGCCCAGGAACAGTGACAGTTCTGCTAGCAGCATGACATGTATAAATAGTTGTAGACGGGGTTAGAGGTTCAAAGGTGACTCGATAAGGAAATCCTCCATAATGAAAACTGGACTAATATTCATATCTTCTTGTAAGGCAACAAAAATAGATTAAGGCCTAACTTACGAGGGCACGAAATAGAGCGAGCATGATTTTTTTTTAAAACACTTTTGGGATAATGTTCATGGAGCCTACAGACTATAAAAGTCCCCTTCATTAAATTTAAGATTCCTAACATGATCATAAGCAATAAGTCTATAATTTTCACTACTTATATCAATCTTACGACATCGACATATAAATCTCGAATACTTGGCAAAAGATTATGCTGCCTCAGAAGGGAGAAAATCGAGGGATAACGAGATCAAGTCAAATGGATGGCGAGGGAAAAACCCATTAACACACTTAAACAGACTCTTACAACCTTACCAATCAACCCATTATAAGAAAACTCAGCGGTAGGTAACGACAAGTCCCAATTGCCCTTCCACTCTCCTATGAGAATTAAGTAAATAACCAAAACTACCTATGTTTGTCCATCAGTCTAGAGATGAAAAAGAGATGAAAAGAAAAGGAGAACTTTAGTTGGGCGATAAAAAGTTTCTGAAGTGTCTTCCAAATGTAACCAACAAACTTGACTACATCCTTACATGACATGATGGAGGTAGGTAACCCATGGAGTCAAAAACCTCACTTAAAATAAATTAGCCACGTGCTGCACCAGTTGTTTTATAGTAGATGATAAAGTGAACGATCCAAAATAATATATCCATACAAATAGAATATTTATGACCCCCCAGCTCTCTTGGGAAGGCCAAGGAAAAATTCAATACATCCAATGGGTGTGTGGGATAGCTAGAGTTATGTACAACCCTGTGTTTCATTTCTTAACGTTCGCTAATTGACAGTCGAGACACCGAGACACAATTCTTGCAACATCCTTTCAAGGATTTCATATAAATAATGGTCTTATCCCTAACAAAGTGCCGATTAGCCACATGTAAGTTGCTCGACGTACTGTTTGAGTGTTTGGCCGGCATCCGACCTCCCATACTTGTAAAACAATTTGCTGGCATTATTTGAGGATGGCGTTTTTGTAAATAATTCAAATTTTTTTGAACTGCCGAAGGACACAATCATCTTTTGTCACTTCAAAAAATGTGCAATAGACGGTAGCTTATACGGTTCGTTCAGTTAATCATTTCTTTCCTAGTTTTCTAGGTAACCTATAAATAGGTACGAAGTTTCCCTCTTTCTCTTTACTTCAAATCCTCTGAACCTTAGCCATCTCTTTGCCTTAAAGCTTTTTATGTGCGATCGTTTGCTGCCATTTTTCTTCAGTTCTTGCTGAATCCTTAGATCCCAGTAATCTTTCCTTCCTTCTTTCTTTGTTTTGTCATCTTTTCTTCTTTTTCATCATGGTTCACATCGTTGACGAGAATTCTCTAGATGAGTTTAGAGAAAAAAGAAAAATTCCTTCTTGGGTCGACTTAAAAATATCGAGGGGTCCTGTTGATGTTTATTCCTTTTTTGAGGGTCATTGGGTCCCAGCTTTGTTTATAGCAGAGTGTGGTATCACCTTTCCACCAAATTCCTTTTTTCTTTAATTTTTCCAATACTTTGGCGTAGTTCCTGCTAGAGTATCCCCCAATACTTGGAGGGCAGTAAATGGGGTACATAGGTTGAACGAACTTTATGGGACCTATATTGGAGTGTTGGAGTTGATGTTCTGTTACAAATGGGTTACTGTTGGAGAGAGCACTTACTAATTGAAAACTAGGCAAGCCAATAGGGCTTTGGTAGTAAACCTACCCGATTCCAATAAGGATTATTGGGATTATGGTCTTATTGTTAAGAACTAGAAATATATCCCTCTTCTAACTAGGGTGACTTATACTGGTCCCAGATGTCCCCAATCAGGACATAGCAGAGGTTATAACTCTGTTAATTGTTTTTTCCTCTTTTTATTTGCCTTTTTCATGTATGCCGACTAACATTATTGTTTATTTTTTATGCAGAGGAGAGTAAAAAGAGGTGTTCTAAGGAAAGGGAAATCAATCTCAACGATCTCAAGTTTTTTAGGGGCTTGAACCAGAGTTTTGGAGAGGAACATCCCAGAGCTGCATCATTGTTACTGGAATATAAAAGTTCCATAACATCTTTGGTTGTTCGACCTACAGTTGCTCTGTCTCCACTTGCTATCAACCTTGAGGAAGATCCTATGCTCACTTCTTCGGCCACTGAGTCTGCAGGTGCTGAAGTTATTTTAGGAGGGACTTCTTCTTAATTTGAGTCCTTATACGTGTATGAGATTCCTCTTTCCTACTGTAGATATGACTAAGTGGAATATGCCCAACCTGATGGGCGGTACCCTATCTCCTCCTCCTAAAGATATTAATGTTGGCAAAAAAAGCCTAAGGCTAGTGATAAGAGGCATGTTGGTGCTGATAATACCCAAGTTGAGGGGAAATAATTGAAGAGGATAAATAGAGAATTGCCCAATCTTTCAAAATAGGTCCAGAAAATGTCTACCGAGCAACAAGCATTGGCTGCAAAGAAGTCCACCGACCAACAGGATTTGGTGAGAAAAATTCAGGTTGACCTTAACATTGGGTCACCCTCTATTGCTATTAACCCTGGACTGGACAGGGTTTTGATTAGTCCTGGAACACTCTTGGATGATAGAGATGCATCAGCCCCCATGCCTAGGTCTAGGCTGACTGAAAGAGCTTGCCTTAACTTGGCACTAGTAAAAAAATTCTGCTTATTTGTCCCTCTTTTGATGATAATGACTGTCCTATGACTTTTTATCCTTTTTTTTCAATTCTTGATTGATATTAACCAGATGATGGATAAGGACGACCAACTACGTTCTTTTCCTGGAAAAGTTGAAATGGCCTTTGAAGGTCTGAAGAAATCCTTGGAAGTGTCCCGACAAGCTTTGGAGACGAAGCAAGAATCTTGGGCAGAAGATTTGAGGAAGGCCAATGATATCGAAGGCAAAATAAAGGATGCTGAAGAAAAAGTTGAAGCTGATGAAGGTCGGGCCACAACTGCTGAGGCAAAACTTATAGAAGTCACCACTCGAGCCCAAACTGCCGAGGGCAAAGTTTTTTATCTAACTTATGATGTTATTTCTTTGAAGGCCAAGGGAAAAGTTACCTTTGATAAAGGCTGGGAAAAGGCCATTTTTGTTACTCTGATTAAATTGAGTATGCTAAGAAGTTGTCCTTCAAAGAAGGGTGGACTGAGGCCTTGAAATTGGTCGGCACCGAAAAAAGCTCTGAATTTTTCACTAGGCATTATCCCGATACTCCTCCCAACCTAAATGAGGAGTTTGACAATGAGGAGGGGTATGGAGAATCTTCTGCAGTGCCTCCTGAGTCTTCAATGGCCTGTAACACCAATGCTGACCTACTAGCTGCTGGCCAGAACCAGGCCAAGGACAAGGACAAGGACAAGGAGAAAGTCTAGCCACTTTATTTTTATGTTTTCCCTTGTTTGTTTTCTTTCTTGATGATGTAGTAACTTTTATACTTGAACTATCAATTAATTAAAGAATAACTTTTTCCCTTTAACTGCTGTTCATTCCTTAGAATGTTTTTTTATTATTGTTGGATTGTGTTATTTACCTCTTGTGTTGTCTGATGTTCTGGATTTGTCCCATAAACTTATATATATATATATTTGTGATTTTCCAGTTTGATGCTAGGAAGAAAGCCATAATTTTTGTTGAATTTGATCTACTTAGATGAAGTAAGAATCTTCTAGAAGCTGGTTATGTTCCCATTTTTGAGGATGACTTAACTGGGTTTCTCGGCCCTGATGTCTCCGACCAAGTCAAAGAATCATATATCCATCTCCATTATCTTTGGATATGGTTGTTGCTAATAATGCTGCATATTATGAAATCATTAATCAATTGCAACAAGATCATAAATAGTCCAAAGACCTACTCCATGCTGATTATAAAGCCAAGTATAAGGCTTTAAGTGAGGGATGGGGGTTTAACTAGAAATTAAAAGACATCACTTCTTCCTTAAATAAGAAAGAACTATCTTTAAAGCAGGATTTGGAAAGTTCCCGAGCAATTTCCGCTATATTAGAGAAGGAAAATAATGCTTTGAGGGATGAGCTTAAGAGTTTGAAGAAATCATCTATGAGTGGTCCGGATGAAGGTGCTTTCTTTTTAGAGACAAAAAATGCAAGATTGTTAGAGGAACTGGAAGTACTGTACCAGAAAACAATAAAACCTAGGCAAACTTCTAGTCAAAGGATGGTTATCCGACCAACTATTGATGAAGAAAGAACTAAGAAAACTCTGGCCAACCAAGCTGCCCAGTTGAAAGCAAAGAATACTGCTATTGCCGACCTATCTGCTCAGCTGAAAACCAAGAATGATGTTCTCAAAAAACTTCAAAATCAGGTGGAAATATTGACCTTCCAATTCCACAAACATCCCAGGGAGATTTGGTTGGAAGGTTATAATGAGACTTTAGGCCATATGGATGATCATCTTGCGCAAACTAATCGTGAGGATATAAATGGGGATGTACCAACTTGCTAACTTTGTTGAAATATGATCAAAATAGTGAGTTATGGTATTGGAATGATCCAAGTCTCTTGGATTGTGACAAGCATCCATTAAAATTGGACACAACATGAATTCCTCCTGATGCCATTCCCCAGTGTCTAATAACAAAGTTTCTAGGGGATTATGGTCTTCATGATAAGCATGAAATAAGTTGTCCTCCTCATTTAATTGATAGGCCGAGCAATAGTAATGGGCAAATGATGAGAGATTTAAACTTTATAAATTCTCCATATACCCTTGATGATCCTCCTGTTGGAATGGACAAGGCCCAAGGAAAGCGTCCATCAGAATAACTTATTATAACTTGTATTGCATTTAGCTCATTTATTGTAATGAAGTTTTTTTCAATGAAATTATTCGCGATTGAATTGTATTCATTCAAGCTTGTGGTTGTGATTAATCTTTTTTGCCAACTAAGTAACCTTTATTGATCAATAGACCGGCTAATATTTTAGCCGATTAAGTAACCTTTATAGATTAATAGATTGGCCTTATAGACTAAATAAACTGCCTAAATGTTTAATATCTGATTTACGTATGAATCTTGTGTACGGCCTTAGATTCGACTAATGCACTTAGATAAAACTATGAATAGTTTTATTAAACAAAGTTGTAGCATTAGTTATCAGTGGAGACCAAGTGTATTAGGAATGTATAATTATTCCAGTATGTTAACCTGGTCGGGTAAAACTTTTAATTAAGAAATTTTACTGACTTATTTTTCATGACTTGCTGAGGAAAAATCATACATGAAGTTTAAACTTTTTTGAAATTGGAAAAGGTTGAACAATGCACCTTTTAGTGAGGAACTTTTGAAAACTTTTCTGGAGTTGGGAAAGTTTGAACCATGCATCTTTTTGGCGAGGAACTTTTTGAAAACTTTGAATTGAAATTGCTCATATCTTGGTAGCATATTTCGAAAAACAAAACACAAAAAGGATGTATAATGGAGAAAAATTGAAATTTCATTAACTTGAATAAGAAATTACATTAAGGATAGAGTTTTCAAACTGAATTAATGATAATACTTGCGCAGATGGTCTTTATTCCAAGGGTTCTTGAATTCTTCACCTTCCAAAGTTTCCAATAGGTAAGTTCCTGGTCGGATAACCGTCGAGATACGGTATGGACCCTGCCAAT
Source organism: Sambucus nigra (assembly GCA_949130495.1). NCBI lineage: Eukaryota > Viridiplantae > Streptophyta > Magnoliopsida > Dipsacales > Adoxaceae > Sambucus > Sambucus nigra. Next base: position 19,220,912 of record OX422224.1, read on the forward strand.
TAGGCTCCATCTTGTTGTTCTTCTAGATTACTTTCTTAAGTACTAGATCCCCTTACTTTAAGTTGGTCGTCTTGACCCTTCGGTTGTAAAACCTTGCAGTTCTTTGCTGATAGGAAGCCATCTGAATTGCAGCATTTTCCCGGACTTATTGTATCATATCCATATCTAATAGTCTCATGAGATCACTCTTTAGTGAATCAAAGTTCAATACCCTGTGAGTTAGCAGACCTATCTCTACTGGTACTACTGCATCAGTGCCAAAGGCTAGCATATATGGAGATTCTCCTGTTACTTGTAATACCCTGTACTTTTAAAGATATTTAAATTACAAAGGTGGACGTAATTTGGTAATTTGAGGAATTATAGTGAATAGTAATTTTGAAATTTATTAGGGTAATTAAATAAATTCAGATTATAAAGTGAATAGTAAATATTAGTTTTGGAGTGAAATATTAATATTTACGTGGCTTATGTTTCGAGACTAAGTATATGAGTACATTATTTTTATTACATGTCGCAGTTGGATAAAGCGGCAAAGGAAAATATTTTAAATTGGAAAATACGCGTATTGAACGTGTTGGGTCAAAATAGTGAATTTTAGTTAAGTGATTCGGGTCGAGATTTTGACTCCGCCATTGGGTTCTAAATGACCGAGATAGTCAAAGTAGAGTACTCAGGAGTAGTATTTGGGTTCCGAGCATTTTTGGACTAGTAGGGATTCGTAAATGAGTACACGTGCCATTTAATAATTGGGTATACACCTAAATTCGAGTTTAATAAGGTAAAGCCCTTATTTCCCCCAAATATCATCCCTCAGAGAGAGAGAGAGAGAAGAGATAAAGAAGAGAAGAAAGAAGAAGAAAGAAAAGAGAAGAAAAGAAGAGATTTTCGGCCAAAATTCACGGAATTCGACTCGGGGTCGTTGGATTTTATTCACGAGGCAAGTGTTTACTTGCTTTATTCAATTTAGTGTGTATATCTCATATTATAGTTGGTAACTATATGATTTTTGGATTGGGATTCTTGAATAAAAATGGGGTTTTTGTGAAATGAACTCATAGAAATTGATGTTGTAATTGCCCCATATGAAATCTAAGCTTGAATGGATGAAAATTGTGTAGTTTTTGTGAGAAATAAATTTAATGGAGTTAGGGTTAGATTCTTGATTGAATGATTGATTCCCTTGATTTTAATTTATGTGTTGGTTATATCATTATGTGGAGATGTTTATATTTTTGTTGGGTGATGTTAAGATCCATGGAAATGGGGTTGAATGAGTGTTGGGAAAAATGTGGATTGGAGAAGACGATGAACAGTAAATTAGTGCCTTGCAGACCAGGATTCTAATTGATTAAGCTCTTGGTAAAATGATGAAAGTGCTATATGTTTTTGATATGGTATCGTGGGTGCCAACCACGTATTTTTCCGATTTATTTTGGATTTATAATGATTTTTCTAGGGAAGCAGTTCTGAGATTTAAATCGTTAGCTCGGGAATCAAATCGAAAATTTTATAGACAATTCAAATGAATGCCATTTTCTATATGATTTGAATTAGATGTTAATTTATCAATTAAAAGAAATTTATTGAAGTTATCTTTCTAATGAGCTTTGAATGAGGTCAATTGGACTTATGTAGAGTGAATTATAGCTGTTTTAGTGCAAGGTGTTTAAGCTTCCAAAACAGCTAAGTTACGAAAGTTTTTGAGAGAATTCAAATACATGCCATTTTCTGTATGATTTGAATTAGATTCTCATTTATGGATGAAAATAAAGGTATTGTAGTTTTATTTCAATGAGTTTTGATTGAGGTCAATTGGATATCTGTAGAGTGAGGTATATCTATTTTTGTACAAGGTGTTTAAGTTGCCAGAACAGCAGAATTACAGAAATTTTGATAGACAATTCAAATTCATGACATTTTCTGTGTGATTTGAATTAAATTCTCATTTATAGATTAAAAGAAAGGTATTGAAGTTATATTTCTAATGAGCTTTGATTGAGGTCAATTGGATTTCCGTAGAGTGACTTATAGCTGTTTAGTGCAAGGTGTTTAAGGTGCCAGAACAACAGAATTACAGAAATTTTATAGACAATTAAAATGCATGTCAGTATCTGTGTGATTTGAATTAAATGATCATTTATAGATTAAAAGAAAGGTATTTAAGTTATATTTATAATGAGCATTTATTTAGGTCAATTGGATTTCTGTAGAGGGAGTTATAGTTATTTTAGTTCAAGGTGATTTAGCCGCCAGAAAATTATGATTCGTTTCGGCTGTGAGAAAATGTGAGATTTTTCTTTTTAAGCCTCAAATGACTAAAATTTTTATCGGGGAAGTGTTTGGGACCTTGATGAAATATATTGCTATAATAATGATGGCAGTAGGTCTATAATTGAGTGTCTGACTTTAATTTTGTGAGAGAATTAAAGTGGAAATTCATAGTCTTGATTTGGGACGTATTCTAATTCAAGGTGATAAGAATAAAATTACGAAAAAAGCGTGAGCGAGTTTAAATTTGTTGGGTCAGTAGGTTAACAAGGGTAACTACAGAGTTGATATAACAAGGGGTAACTAGGACCCTTAGAGTTGTGTGAACACTCCTATATATACGATCATGAGATAAATCGTAAGATAAATAGTACGATAAATATGTGAGAGATACATACTACGTACTAATGCATATTATCGGGTTGTGTGAATAACTATAAATTTTGTACTTAGGTTGGGTGAATACCTACAGTGCCTATATGATATTGGAGTCGAGGATTAGACCGAGCCAATATTCTATTTTTCTTCATTTACATTTGGTGTTGGGGATTGGACCGTACCAATTTAAATGATAGGATAATTGGAGTCGATGATTAGACCGGGCCAATACTCCTTATAGTTTATATATTGTGTGTAAAATATATACTATATAAATAATTTACTTGGGTAGAATAGTAGATGATTATAATTGAATAAATGCGAAAGTGAAATAAATTCGTAAAGCAAACAAGTACGGTGAATATTAGAGAGAAATATATTACGTATAAGTATGAATAATTTGGTTGTGTGAATACCTATAAATTTTCTACTTAGGTTGGGTGAATACCTACAGTGTCTATATGATATTGGGGTCGAGGATTAGATCGAGCCAATATTCTATTTTTTCATTTACATTTGGCGTCGAGGATTAGACCAGGCCAATGTAAATGATAGGAGAATTGGAGTCGATGATTAGATCGGGCCAATACTCCTTATGGTATATATTGTGTGTGAAATATATACTATATAAATAATCTACTTGGGTTGAATGGTAAATGATTATAATATGTTCATACATCTAAAAGATAAATAAATTGGCATAATTAGAGTCGATGATTAGACCGGGCCAATTATCCTTATAGTTTATATTGTGTGTGAAATATGTACTATATGAATAATCTACTATGATGAAGTAGTAAAAAATTATTGTGTGTGAAATACATACTATATAAATAATCTACTTGGTTAGAATGGTAGATGATTGTATGATGTTCATACATCAAAAAGGCAAATAATTTGGGATTATTGGAGTCGACGATTAAACGGGCCAATTATCCTTATAGTCTATATTGTGTGTAAAAAATATACTATATGAATAATCTACTAGGACGAAGTAGTAGATAATTAGATGACGTGAATATATCTAACTATTAAGTTAAGCGGAGGAAGCTTAATGGGAAAAACATAATATTAGATCGTGAGCATCTAATGGATAAGATTAAGTGGTCAGACTTAACTTTTAAATAAGAAACTAACATATGTGAAATGTTACTTAGCAATTTATTAACACTATGTGAGGTGTTAATGAAACTTAGTACCGTATATGTGGTACGTGAACTTAGACGTGTAGATAAGTTCAGAAGAGTACTTTACTCTAAATAGCTTGGAATATTTTATAAAGAATGAATAAAGTGATATTCTCCTTCCGGTAGATTTATATTTGGATTTATATGTACATGGATCATAAGTTCTAGTGAGAACTATTAATATGAACAGGATGGTATAAAATGTGGCATGTACTAAGGGCCTAATGGATTCCGACGATTAACATTGCCGTGTAGTAGTGCATCGGGGCGGTTCCTTTTTTGGATTTCACTTCCCGAGACACCCCACGCCCGAACGTAGTGTAATGTTGGCAATGGGGAGAGGTTTAGTCCTTAGTACTCGGATTTATGAGGATCTTTAGAAGATGGGTGAAATGAACTAGTTAGGTAGGGTAGCTTTACTAAGTTGTTTATAAGGTATGCGATAGTACGTGCACTATAGATGGGAGGTGAATGGTATCTCATGTGAGTGCGACACCAATTTAAATATGAGATATTGCATATTTTAAAATATTGCATTTATGTACTTGCAAAATATTTTCAAACTCGGGCTCTGACTCGTTTCTCTATTTTTCCCTTTCTTGCTATATCTATCTATCTATCTATCTATCTATCTATCTATCTATATATATATATATATATATATATATATATATATATATATATATATATATATATATATATATATATATATATATATATATATATATATAAATATATATATATACAGGTGTCCAGACATAGGGATGCCTGGATGATGATTCCTTCGAGTTAGACGTTTGCTACAGTAGCTGTGGATGCAAGCAGGTTTATTGTAGACGCTTCTATCATTGAGATCTAGATATGAGGTATTGTAGACATATTCAGGTTGATGGCCCAACTGTACTAATTTATTCTTCTACCGCCTTTTTGTGCGGCATTCGATTTGGTTTTATTATTTTTTATCAAGTGTGTAGTTACTTCATTTCATTTTAGTTATTGCATACAACTGTTGTAATTGTTTTATTTGAATGGTTTGGTTAAAAAGATTAGTTAAAAAAAAATTGACGCCAGCGTAATATGATATTAGTAATTAAATTGGTTTTCGACAGTGATGCTGAGAATGAACCATATGAGACTCCTGTTTTAATTTGGTACAGGAGTGATCGCCTGGTATTTTATTAGGCGGGGTGTCACATTACTATTCTGGGAGTAGTCTTGTATGCCCAAAGGACACGTGGAGTTCATTAATCCAATTGCCTTTAGCTTCATCCAACCTTTTCTTAAACCCATCTAGTAAGGTTTTGTTAGTGATTTTTGTCTGTCCATTGCATTGTGGATGCTTAGGTGCTGAATGGAGTTTTTGGATGCCTGATCGAGCACAATACTCCTCAAATTCTTCATTATCAAACTGAGTGCCATGGTCCGTGATGAAGGCATAAGGCATGCCGTATATGCAAATGATCTGCTTCCATTTGAACTGGAACACTCTTTGATAGGGAATATCAATTAAGTACTCAACTTCCACCCATTTGGTAAAATAATCAACAATTATGAAGCATGGACACGGACACGGGTGTTGTGTCTGACACGACACGGACACGAAAATTTTTAAAAAAATTGAACACGACACACCGGGGACACGAATGCATATAAATATTTTTCTAATAATATACCATGTATACTTCGATTTATTTGCACTAAAAAAAGTAGTAGAGAAACTAATTATCTAATTGATAGCAACTAACTCCATTGCTAGCAAAGTAACATGGTCAAACATGTTATAAAAAATATTTGAACCATAAGTCAATAGTTATATATCCACATAAAGTCTTGTATCACAACTAACTTCATTGCTAGTAAAGTAGCAACTAACAATCAACATACAAAAAGAACCCATTCCAAACAAAAATATTAATAATTCAAATGGGCGAAGTAAATGCTTTAATGCTCCTCATTTATCACCATTTCCAGGTAGGCCAAAAACTTCATCATCACTCCCTTAAGTGTCCGAGAAGTGCCTGCAGAGTGTCATAAAAGTGTTTGTCCTTTTATAAATGCCAAAAAATTTTGATAAGCCACGTGGCATGTCGAAGGAGTGTCGTGTCCGCGAGAGTGTACAACATGGGTACGTCACCTCCGACGAAGTGTCCGTGCTTCATAGATCGATAACTATGACTAAGTACTTGAATCTTCCTTTGGTGGTCGGGCAACGGTCCGACTAAGTCAATTCCCCATATAGCGAAAGGCCATGGAGAAGTGATGGGTGTAGGCTTGCTCCTAGTCTTCTGTGAATGACAATAAACTTTTGACATTTATCACACTTCTTGGTGAAGGCAACACAATCTACTTTCATGGTCTGTCAGTAGTAACCTTGTACTGCTATCCGTTGTCTCATTGACCTCCCAGCTGTGTGTTCTCCACATGAACCTCCATGAACTTCTCTATTCAAATCAATCACCTCAATTGGGTGGACACAATGAAGTAGGGAAATAGTGTATCCTCGCCTGTATAGGACACCTTTTTCAAGCACATTATTAACAGCTTTATACCTCATCTTCCTGGCTTCGTTTTGGTCGGACGCCAGTGTTCCTCTTTCAATGTATTCTCTAATTGAATCCATCCATGAGGGACATAATTCCACAGACATAACACTGACTTCTATCCCGATAATACTTCTGTGGGCAAGAATCTCTACTGGGATTGTTCGTCTGGAGCTCTGTTGGAGTTACTAAAGCAAGTCGGGCAAGAGCATCTACTTGAGAGTTTTCAAGTCTAGGAATTCTCAATATTTTTACTAAGGTGATCACTGAAATGAATTCCATTGCTTTTTTAGGAAATCTTATCATAGTCTCCCCTTTAATGAAATACACTTGCTGCATTTGATTAACAATTAGTTGAGAATCGCTATGTACTAATACCTACTCGGTGCCCAGTGAGGAAGCTAATTCCAGTCCGATGATTAGAGATTCATATTCGACCTCATTGTCGGAAGTCTTAAACTGGAATCTCAGAGCATATTCCACATTTTAAGTTATCTAGAGTGTTAATGATGTGGCCTGCTCCACTTCCAGTAGCACATGAGGATCCATCTACGAATAACTATCAAGTTGGGATGTCTTCATTGAATTCTTTTTCTATCAGTACTCCATACTTGAATATCTTCTTACTTTGTTGCAATTTTTCTTAAATCGCTGACGACTCAAGCTGGTCAGCCACAATCTCTTCTTGCTTTGGAACTAAGCTCTCTTCCGGAGAAGTCTGCTCGATAAGCAAATGTAGTTTATGCTATTTTTGGGTATATGTGAATTCAGTGATAAAATCTGCCAATGCTTGACCCTTGATTGCAACTCTGGGCTCATAAACAAGTTCATACTCTCCCAATTCGACTGCCTAAGACATTAGCCTTCCAGATTTCTCTGGTTTGTGCAGTTCTTATCACAAAGGTAAATCCGTATAAACAATAATGGTATGGGCTTGGAAATATAGCATCATCCTTCTAGAGGCTTCAATAAGTGCTAGGACTAACTTTTCCAAATGTGCATACCTGACTTCTTCTCCTTGGAATGCTTTTCTAGAATAATAAACTGGCCTTTTAACTCCACCATTCAACCGGATCAAAGATGAACTCACGACTGACTCTGAAACAGCCAAGTATAAATATAATTTTTCTCCCAAAACTAGTCGGGAAAGGAGTGGAGAAGAACCTAAGTACTTCTTTAGTTCCAATAATGCCTTCTCTTATTCTTCATTCCACTCAAAGGTATTTCTTAGAACCTTGAAGAGAAAAAGGCACTTATTAGTTGCTCGGGAGATAAAGCGGTTCAATGCACCTACTCTTCCCGTCAGCTTTTGAATTTCTTTTTTATTAGTCGGGGACTGCATTTTAAGAAAGGCTTTAATCTTATCTGGGTTTGCTTCTATTCCCATTTGATTAATTATATATCCTAGAAACATCCCCTCCTGTACTCCAAAGGTGCATTTAGTTGGGTTGAGCTTCATCTGATGCTTTTCCAATTGATCGAAGGTTTGAACCAAGTCCGCAATGTGGTCAGCATCATGTTTTCTCTTGATGAGCATATAATCTTCATATACCTCTATTTTTTGCTGATATGATCCTCACAAACCTTATTTACAAACCTTTGATAGGTAGCTCCAGCATTCTTCAATCCAAATGGCATAACATTGTAACAGTAAGTTCCTTAGCTCGTAATGAAAGAAGTGCTTTCCTCGTCTTCGGGATTCATTTTAATCTGATTATAACCAGATTAAGCATCCATGTGAAAAGGATGGATATGGATCCCCGGAGATTTAATTTACTCAATGAAAATTGAATTTAAAATTTCCTTTTATATATTTCGAGATGCGGAAGCGTTAGGATGATTCAAAAAAACAAACGAGTTACCAAGTTTTAATTTCTTTTTCAAATTAAAGTTAAACACAAGTGAGAATTAATGAAACACACAAAAGTATTAATTTTCACTTAAACCAAGTTAACTCATCCAAGCCCTAGAATTTGCCTGAGTCATAATTATCAATATTCCAACGTTGGGTCAAACCTATTTTAGTAAAAGACTTGAATTAATTAAACTTTGCCCAATATTCAATTTAACACCAAATTAAATTAAGTGTTATAATTAAACCAAATTTTATCTTGAATTATCCTAAGCATGCATTCTAAATTATTATGCAAGATAAAATAAATCAATCACACTACGCCGCGATGTACGAGGAAAAATACAAGACGGGAAACAACCTCGAACGTCCCTATCCACAAATCCACTAGATACGAATTTACAAGTACAAGACAAAAAGGCTTACAACACACGACTCGATCCCTCTCAAGTCCCGACGCTTCTTCTTGTAGACACCTCTTCCTAGCGGATAACCTTGGAACTCCACCGCGGTCTCGGAATCCACCGATTGGACTTTATATGGTCACCGTCACCCGAACTAGGAGCCTTTCTCCAAGTGGGTAAATTAATGCAAACTTCTCTTCAATTCGGTGTAGAGAAAACCGGTGCCAAACTCCAAGCAAGATATATGTATATGAGAACTTGGAATAAACTCATTTGGGTGTAAACAAGAGTGATGTATATTTTTTCTCTAAAAATCTCACTCAAAACATGATCTTTTTCCCTCTTTGATTTTTCTCTCAAAACACTCTCTAAGAGTTAGAAGGTTGTGAAAAAGATGTCTTTGGAAAAAGGTTTCCCGCGCATCATAAAGTCTGGAAAAAATCAGTTAAGAAACAAGTGGGAAAGTGGGTGAAAAACTGCTCAAAACTTCCAAAAACTGTTCCCGCCTGACATCTCGTTCGAACGACATTTCGTTCGAACGAAGTCTCGTTCAAACGAGTCTTCTAACGAAGTTCCAGTATGGACTCGTTAGAAACTCGTTGGAAATCTCGTTAGAATGACAATCTCATTCGAAGGACATTTCGAACAAAGTTCCAGTATACCTTAGTGGGAAGTCGTTGGCAAACTCGTTCGAACGAAATCTGGTTCGAACGATAATCTCGTTCGAACGATATATCGAACGAACTTCCAGAAAGTTTGGAAAATTCGATTTTTGGCCCAGAAAAACTTTATAAACTTATTTAAAGTTTTAATTAATTCTTTCTAAGAATAAAACACAGTTTTATAAAACCTAACACCCAATAAACTTGTTCCAATCTCCTATATATATAATATTGCATTCATACCTTGGGAGCATGGAACCTTAGTTTGATGACGTAGAAACGAGGCACGCAAACCGGCATATTGATGAAGCTTTATACTTTTTGTCGCTACGTCTTCAACAAACACTTCATAGGCTTGAGAATATTACAATTAAATACAATCCTATGAATAAATGTTTTTGTCCGGAATTGAGCCAAAACTATATATGGACTCAATTGGAAATTTGTGTCCTTACAAATCTCCCCCTTTGGCTATTCCGGGACAAAAACTAAATAAAAATCCTAAAGGGCTGTCAAGCTCACTAGACTCAAAAACAATGTCCCACCCAAAATAAAAATACAATGCTTGACTCAAACAACCCAACGATCAATATCTTTGCCAATGTTGAATGTTGCCATTTTGAAGTATTCCTGCACACTTAAGCAAACTATCAAACGCATAGGTAATATCAAAATATTAAATGCAATTAACTAATTACTCCCCCAAAATTAATTCTCCCCTTTATCAAACAAATGACCTACTTAGAAAGACGTCTCCCCCGAAGATAAATCTCCCCCAAACTAAGATACGATAATAATAGGATTAGATACCATTTCTCCCCCTATCATTCTCCCCCTTTTTGTTCAGGAATAGACAAAGGCTAAAGAATCAAAACAATAACTTATCTCCCCCAAATAAAGCATATTAACCCTCTAAACTAAGCAAGGGATAAAAGAATGGGATAACAAGCTAAAACATGTAATTGTGCATATAGTGATGAGAACGTTAAAGCATATGGGCAACAAAAGTTTAACTAATCCAAACAATAACATCGGATACCAACTAGGATGCAATAAAATGATACCAATATGATATTTAAATTATTATGCACGTGATATCAACAAAGAATGCAATAAGATGGATACCAAGTATGAATTAAAGCATATATGGATTAGAAATCAAAGAAACGACTAAACAAAAATATCAAATATATGTATACATAATATATATCAAAGAGACTCAAGTACACATATATAGATATAAACACACAAATGACACACACTAAATATAATAGGTGTCTTTCACACTCGTATGGCAAAAATGTGTCATAAGGAAATGGAAGTGTTGGGGTGTGAACTAGTAACGATTAAATTTAGACCCAATCACTTAAAACATGTTCACGGAGTTCTCAATTGATTGCAAACTTCATCACATTTGAATATAACCTCATGTGACAATATAAATTGAACTCCATGAACAAACATACACAATGCATACAAGCCTAGCATATTGATGATTCTACAAACCAATAGAGTCATGACATGAGATACGCAACTAGGATAAATGGACATTGTGCAAACCGTTGATATACCATCCAATCTCCCTCAATAAGCATTTATATTGATTTTGAATGACTATATCAATCAAACATAGGCCTTGGCAATTATTTTTCTTTTTAATGTCATATTTTCTGTTTTTAGGCCTTTGGACCACGTATTTCTTTTAGGTCCATTCTAAACGGTGGCTTACAATCGCAAAGGATCACTTAGTCCTTTCGGAGCCCTACCCCGTGCACATTTTTATTTATCATGTTTTCATTTTTCACACAAAACTCACATGCAACGGATTTTGACATGCACTAGTCCTCCTAAGTCACAAATATGTAGATGACAAGATTGGAAGGAGAACACCTCACATAGCTCAAATATACATATGAAGTTAAAATTTCAAAAGAGCTCGTGCATATGTGAATAGAGGCATATAAAAATTGAATCCATTTAATCAATAGAAAATCCAACTACTCCATGTAAGCATGGTACAGAACATAATAAGGATTGACAATCTCACCAAAAGTTCTAGCCACATGAGAGCGTAAAAGATGGGATTCAGACACAAGCATATGCCACTTAAAGTGTGTCAAACCAAAAATACACACAAAAATAAAATCTTTTTGAGTTTGACATTTTTAACCAAAAAAAATTTATATACTCAAAAGACAAATAAAAATCATTTGAATTTTTCATTAAGCATAAATTATCAAGAAATAAAATCCAAATGATAAACAAAAATCTTTTTGTATTTTTCATTTAATGCAAATAAAATGAAGAAATAAAATACAAAAGATAAACAAAAATCATAATTCTAGCATGTGATAAGCATGAAGTAAAAACTAGCAAATGATTAAACAAGCATACATTTAGCATGTGAATATAGCATGAAGTACAAACGCTAAAGTATGCAAACAACTAACACATTTATCCTTTAGATTTAGCAAGGGAGGAAGCATGTGAAAGTAAATGAGAATCAAAAACCCTATTTTGCAAGGCAACCAAGTCGGATTTCGTAACCCAAATTAATGAAGAATGACAATCTTAGGGTGTTGGAACTTTAACTACCGTGGTTACTTTACTATGGGATTTTCTAGGAATTAGTTTAAGATCAAAACAAAATTTCCTAAGATGACCTTTTCGACCACAATGTGTACAAGTAAAAACATGTCGAAAATATTTTCCTAAGGAGTGATCTCTAAAATCTTTCCTAGACGATTCTCCAAAAACATTGGTTTTGGCATTATGATTAAATTCATTACAAGTATTGAAGCCTAAACCACACGTGTCATTTTTAATTTGGACCGTTCCTAAGATTTTATCTAGTTTTTTCGAACGACACTCCAAATCAAATTTGACATTACTAGAGCCTTTTAATTTAATTTGCAATTCTAAAATGTTAGACTCTAATAAAACATTTCGCTCTTCAAAAGTAAGAAGCTCGTTTTTCAAGGATTCCATTAAACCCCTAAGACTATCTCTCTCGCCTTCTACATATTCAATCTTATCTTGAATAGTCCTCTCACGTGTCCTAAGGTCTTCTATTAAAGCATTTTCATCAACGACCTTGACACTCTCTTTTAAACTAGCTTCTAACATCAAATTATCTCTTTTCAATTTAATAGATTCTTTATAAAGTTCTTGAAAAGCATTTTGAAGTTCACTCACATTAACCTCTTCTTCATTTTCACTCTCTCTTTCTTCTCCACTCTCACTATCATAAAAAATAAGTGAATCATAAGCAATGACCTTGGAAGTGTCATGTGTTAAAGTTTCATCAATCGATGAGTTCTCACTATCACTCACATGACTAGGCATAAAAGCCACAAAATTTTTCTTAGTGGGGGAATCGGGTCCCTCTTCCTTATCACTATCACTAAGGGTCGCATTATAAGCAATGGGTCGTTTTTCCTCTATCCTTAGTTTAGTGGGGCACTCATACGCCCTATGGCCATAACCTTCACAACCAAAACACTTATTAGACTCGTCCCTATCTAAATTTTCATTACTAGGTTTAGGGATCTTCTCGGCTTTAGGGATCTTCTCTCCTTTGTCATGTTTAGAAGTTTCAAATTTCTTAAAATCATTTTTAAATTTATCTTTGTTAAATTTAAGAAATTTTCTAAATTTACGAGCAAACAAAGCCATGTCTTCCGAGTCACTATCACTGTCGCTCTCTACTACTTGTTTGACCTCTTTTCGGGCTTTTAAAGCAACGCCCTTTTCGACTTTCTTTTCAGTTTTAGAGGGAAACATATCTAGTTCATAGGTTTGTAAATCACCTACAAGCTCTTCTAATTTCGTAGAAGCTAAAGTTGGTAAAGAATTTAAAACGGTCACTTTTGGAATAAATCTATCGGGTAGGGACCTTAAAATTTTCTTTACAACACGGTTGTCAGGTATTTTGTCTCCCAAATTAAACGATGAATTAACAATATCGGAAAGTCTAGCATAAAATTTATCAAAGCTTTCTTTTTCATTCATTTTGATAGTTTCAAATTGAGTGGTGTGGTTTTGGAGTTTTGAAGCTATAACGACACTAGTTCCTTCATGAGTTAATTGTAAAATATCCCAAGCTTTTTTAGCGGTTTCAGACGTCATAATACGTTGGAATTCATCCGGTGTGACAGCGCTAAACAAGGCATTCAATCCACGGGAATTGAAATTAGAAAGTTTAAACTCATTTTCAGTCCATCTATCGGCGGGTTTGGGAACACGTTCATTTTCAACTAAATAAGTTGGTGGGGACCACCCGTTAACAACAGACAACCAAACTCTCTCATCGATAGATTTTAGTGCCGATTTCAAACGCACTTTCCAATACGCGTAGTTAGAACCATCGAAAATAGGAAATTTTGAAAATGGGGAAAATTCCATTTTAGCAAAAAATTATTTAAAGGATCGTTAACGAAATAATTTATCGCTTTGGCTCTGATACCAATCTGAAAAGGATGGATATGGATCCCCGGAGATTTAATTTACTCAATTAAAATTGAATTTAAAATTTCCTTTTATATATTTCGAGATGCGGAAGCGTTAGGATGATTCAACGAAACAAACGAGTTACCAAGTTTTAATTTCTTTTTCAAATTAAAGTTAAACACAAGTGAGAATTAATGAAACACACAAAAGTATTAATTTTCACTTAAACCAAGTTAACTCATCCAAGCCCTAGAATATGCCTAAGTCATAATTATCAATATTCCAACGTTAGGTCAAACCTATTTTAGTAAAAGACTTGAATTAATTAAACTTTGCCCAATATTCAATTTAGCACCAAATTAAATTAAGTGTGATAATTAAACCAAATTTTATCTTGAATTATCCTAAGCATGCATTCTAAATTATTATGCAAGATAAAATAAATCAATCACACTACGCCGCGATGTACGAGGAAAAACCCAAGACGTGAAACAACCTCGGACGGCCCTAGCCACAAATCCACTAGATACGGATTTACAAGTACAAGACAAAAAGGCTTACAACACACGACTCGATCCCTCTCAAGCCCCGACGCTTCTTCTTGTAGACACCTCTTCCTAGCGGATAACCTTGGAACTCCACCGCGGTCTCGGAATCCACCGATTGGACTTTATATGGTCACCGTCACCCGAACTAGGAGCCTTTCTCCAAGTGGGTAAATTAATGAAAACTTCTCTTCAATTCGGTGTAGAGAAAATCGGTGCCAAACTCCAAGCAAGATATATGTATATGAGAACTTGGAATAAACTCATTTGGGTGTAAACAAGAGTGATGTATATTTTTTCTCTAAAAATCTCACTCAAAACATTATCTTTTTCCCTCTTTGATTTTTCTCTCAAAACACTCTCTAAGAGTTAGAAGGTTGTGAAAAAGATGTCTTTGGAAAAAGGTTTCCAACACATCATAAAGTATGGAAAAAATCAGTTAAGAAACAAGTGGGAAAGTGGGTGAAAAAATGCTCAAAACTGCCAAAAACTGACATCTCGTTCGAACGACATTTCGTTCGAATGAAGTCTCGTTCGAACGAGTCTTCTAACAAAGTTCCAGTATGGACTCGTTAGAAACTCATTGGAAATCTCGTTAGAATGACAATCTCATTCGAACGACATTTCGAACGAAGTTCCAGTATGCCTTAGTGGGAAGTCGTTGGCAAACTCGTTCGAACGACATCTGGTTCGAACGATAATCTCGTTCGAACGACATATCGAACGAACTTCCAGAAAGTTTGGAAAATTCGATTTTTGGCCCAGAAAAACTTTATAAACTTATTTAAAGTTTTAATTAATTCTTTCTGAAAATAAAACACAGTTTTATAAAACCAACCACCCAATAAACTTGTTCCAAGCTCCTATATATATAATATTGCATTCATACCTTGGGAGCATGGAACCTTAGTTTGATGACGTAGAAACGAGGCACGCAAACCGGCATATTGATAAAGCTTTATACTCTTTACCGCTACGTCTTCAACAAACACTTCATAGGCTTGAGACTATTACAATTAAATACAATCCTATGAATAAATGTTTTTGGCCGGAATTGAGCCAAAACTATATATGGATTCAATTGGAAATTTGTGTCCTTACACCATGAAACTGAGTAACTCATTGCCTGCTGTAGCATCGACCAATTGATCAATCCTTGGTAAATAGAAATGATCTGTTGGGCATGCTTTATTGAGATCTGTAAAATTTACACACATACACCATTTATTCTTCTTCTTCTTGACCATCACCACATTAGCCAACCAACTTGGGTTCTTAATATCTTCAATGAGCTGTGCTCGCTGCAATTTCTCCACTTTTTACTGGATTGCCATATTCTTCTCGGGGCTGAAGATTCTTCTCCTTTGCTTGATCAGCTTGGAGTCGAGATAAATATTAAGCTCATGGCACATGAAGTTTGTATCAATTCCTAGCATATCTTCGTGGCTTCAAGCAAAAAACATTTTTCCTTTCCTTTGGGCATGCAACTAATTCCTGTTTGAGAGAAGGAGATAACCCAAAACCGATCTGGGTGGTTCTTTCTAATTTTTTGTCATCCAACACAACTTTTGTTTCTTCCATACCTTTCCCTTTACCAGCTTTTCTTCTTCGCGAGGATCCAGGGTATTAATGTGAAAATCAGTTACACCTTTCTCTTGTAAACCTTGCTGGTCGGCTGATGTATAATAACATTCCCTGGCATCCTTCTGATTGCCATTCACTATGCCAACTCCATAATTTGTTAGAAACTTCATACACTGATGCACTGTAGATGGCACAGTCTTTAACTGCTTGATTCCAACTCCTCCAATAATGATATTGTAAGCTGACGGGACATTTTTATCCAACACAAAGAAGCAAATTCTTTCTCTCCTGCTCGTCGGCCAGGTGCTGACCATAACTTCTAGCTTAATGGTTCCCAACGGATATACTTTTTCTCCTGTAAATCCAATAAGAGGTTGATGTTATAGTTCTATCTTGCTGATCTTCAGTCCTAGGCTTTCGAAATAGTTGTATAACATTACATCAGTTGAACTCATATTATCAACTAGGATTATTTTGACTTTGCCAATATGTACTCTGCATGTGATAACTAACGTATCATCATGAAGGTAAAGGACTCCATTCAGGTCATTATTGGAAAATCCAATTACTAGCCTATATCTGTTGACTTTCCTTATCCGACTATCACTCGATTCAGTCATATCAATCTATTTGACAGTTGGGCAGGCTTGGACTTCATTCAAATAAGCTTTTCTTTCGGCTATGGCATCTCCTCCTCTGGCATCACCACCTGTAATGAAATAACACCCAAAAAATATCATGCCGACCTCTACTTCTGGCTCATCAGGTTTCCTCGACAAGTCTGGATCTTCTTCAACATCATCATTTCTCATTCTTTTACTGTCATCCCTTACACGGGATGGAGATTCAAACCTCTTCCTCTCATTTCGATTGCCATTTTAATCAACAAACTTGTTTAATTTTCACCGCCGAATAATATTTTTAATCTCATTCTTTAAGGCAATGCAGTTGTTGGTATTGTGCCCATGGTCTCTGTGGAAATCACAATATTTGGATTTGTCCCTCTTATTGGGGGTTGATTTCAACTTTGCAAGCCAATTCGATTCCTTGTTTCCTTTAATTTTCTCTAGGATATGGTGAATGCCCTTATTAAGCAGGGTATATTTATCATACTTCTTGATCCAATCTAGCTTCTTATCTTTTTGGTCTTTTTTAAAAGTAGTAGAATTATTAATCTCTCCTTCACCCGTGGTCTCCGGAGATTCCTTAGCTGTCATAGCTTCCTCGACGTTCATTATTTTTCCAACCTTGGCCATCAATTAGGTAATAATATTGGGTGGATTTTTCACCAGTGAATAGTAGAGATCTTTTTCCAATAGCTCACTCATTAATACAACAATTATTGTTTTTTCTTCATAATTCACAACTTCTAACTTCTCATTATTGAAACGGGTGATATATTCCCTGGTACTCTCCCCGAGTTTTTGGTGTACAGTCAAGAGATGAGTAACACTCTTGATTGGTTTAGTCCCAGAGAAAAAGTTATCCATAAATAATTTAGCTAATTGATGGAAACTGGAAATTTTACCTCTAGGCAGATTATTGTACCACATTTGGGTTGGACTCGTGATGGTACTAGAAAAAGATCTGCACCTCATCTCATCAGGGACTATATAAATGTCGGCAACAGTTTGATATTGCTCAATGTATAGGACTAGGTCAGTTTTCCCATCATACTTGGGAGTAACCACTAGTGGCTTGAACTTGGAAGGTGTGGGATATTCCACTATTACCTGGATGAAAGGTGATCCTTTAATGAAACTCCTTTGCATTGGATTCATTATTTTGGCCATTTCACCTGACCGATCTTCCAACCTTTACATGGATCCCTTCAAGAATGTTCTTCTCTATTATACTTGTCCGAGTTGGATCTAGCGGCTTTACTATGTTTTTGTACTGAACTATCCTCCTGAGAGGTTTGCTCGGCACGCATAGAGCCCCTCATACTAGAACTAGATCTTGTGGACCCTTATCTATATTAATAAATGAATCTCTAGTTGTCCTCTTGTTCGTCGAGGGCTTAGGTGATCAAAGTTAGACTCCCTTATGAGCCGTTCCAACACACTTGGTCTTTCATTGGTAGAGGATCTATCATCATAATAATCCGTTGATCGGAATTAGATAAGTTTCACTACGACGATATGATCGATTACGAGAAGAACGAGATTGATAACTCCTCTAAATGGCGGTGGCGGTATTTGCCTTCTAGAATTGGATAACTTATCTTGCATAGAGCGGGCTAATTGCCTGACGGACACTTGCATGGCTTCTTGACCTCTAGCCAGATTAAGAAGAATTTCAATTACGTTTGCTTCATGCAGATGGAATAATGGAATTTTTCTAATTTCGATTACTATTTTCATGATCATTCATTTCTTTAGAGACAGAGAAAACAAATAGTAGAGAACTATGACAGGCAAATATTTCCACAGACAGCGCCAATCTGTTGATGTCTAAAAATGGACTAGATCCAATGTTATAATCACAGATAAGAATAAGAGAAAATAACTCAAATCACACACATAGAAGACAAGGATTTAGAGTGGTTCAGTTGTAAAATAGCCTACATGCACTGTGTTTGTTATTTAGTAGGGTTTGCAATAGCTCAGTATGGTGTGCATATAAGTCCTTCAAGTTGTCCCTTAAGTTAAGGGATTAGTTTCTATTTATACGGGCCCGAAAATCCTAAAGATGGAATGCCTTTATATTGCCCGACATTGACATCTATACAGTAAGTAAAACTCTTGGAATTCGGTTCTAGTTGGCATTCCCATCAGAGTAACCTTTAGTATTCCTGTTGGTTGGCCTTCTGGAGTTAGTCAGCATTCCTGCCGACTAAGTGTCTTTGAAGGTGATCATAGGGGTAGGTCAACCATATAGGAGAACAGGTGTGTCTTTATCATTGGTTCATGTTGGTGGATAATTTTACATACAACGGCCTTGATATTATGGAGATGACCATTTTCTTTTTATACTATATTTCTAGAGATATGGTTAGAAAGGAAGGCAAAAATATCTTAATAAAGATGTCAGCCAATGGGTGATTTGTGGGAGTGATCCTCTTTTGTTGGAATCTTCATGTATCTTTGACAACTAAAGAGTGTAATGGGATTCCTAGAAAAATAATTGAGGCTAATACAAGCAGTGTAGGACATATAATTTCTCAGAAGGTAAAATTTTGTTGTGTGGTTGTGGAGTGAGGGTTAGGGGTTCTTTATTTATTAAAATTTATTTTTTTGGTTTTAGCTTGGAACTTTTGTCCATATTTATACTTGAGCATTTTTTCTCCATGAATGTATATTTTTTTTTCTTCATAAAAAAGGGGAAGAGGAATAGGAGAAAAGCCGGGAAAATCTCATTTTAAAGCATACAGATATTTTCTTGGGTTCCTATGTTTTTGTTGGACCTCCCTATTTGTTAAAATGGAAGGTAATAATTTTTTGGGCTTCTCAGGTGGATGTTTTGGATGATCTTGTAGCCAATTCTGGCTTCGCCTATTTTGAAATACAATTACATCAATTTATAAAATACTAGTCTTTTGAACATATAGGCATGAATTTGGGGGAAAGTTTTCACTATGAATTTTATTTGGTGAGTGGGGCGAAATGTTAACAGCTCCATTAAGTCACTAACCATAAATTGGGACATGACATGCTAATCATCATAACAATGACTGATTGACTTTATTGTATCACATAGCTATATAATATTATTTGAGGTCTTTTCAACTTAACATCACGTATAATAGTTTGCTTCCGCATTTTTAGTAGTTTGGACAGTCTTTGGATAAAAGATTGTTTAGTTTTTTGTTTTGGAAGAAAGTATATTTTATGAGTTAAATGTTTCAGGTTACACAAGCATATGTTCCTGCAATTCGATTTTTTTCAGTTTTGTCACAGCTCTAATATCATTTAACGATGCTTTTTATATGACTAATCCTAATTTTCTCCTCCTCTGTTTTATCTGGTACCAGGAAGTGCTGTGAGCTATATGAAATTCCGATGCAAAATATAGTGTCTTGGTTGAAGCTGGCATTTGTACTTTGCCGCGAAGTCCTAGTACTTTTTTAGAAGGTCAAGCTTTTGTCTTGTTACAACAATTATGATAGATGGTTAAATTTGTTTTAAGAGTTCAGATATATTAGCGCGCATGCGTATGCGCGTGCATGTCTGTTTATGTGTTGTGATCTGGCCCTGTTGTGACAATTGGATGCATGTGTTAACTGTACTTATCTCAGCCACTAAGTGGTTAAAGTATGTTATACAATTCTTTTAGAAAGACTGAATCTTTTGACAGTTTGACTTAAACTTATTAACTAAACATCTCCTCCTCCAAATCATCGTTTGAAGAACTATAAACTAATGATAATTGTCTGTGGGCTTTAATATCCTGAATTTCATTGGACATTGTAGTTAACTTAGGTAATAGACCGCCAACTTTTCTCAAATGATGTAAAGGGCACTAATTTACTTATGCAAAGGACACGATTTTTTTTGGATTTCAAGCCCACAGGAATGTAGTTCACGGGAGTTCGAGTTATCTTATTAAATAGAGAAAAGAGCTTCACGAGGAAACTATATCACCTTGTGAGGAACTTTTAACTTTTGGTTTGGTTACCATCATCTTGTTTTTGAAGTCATCAAAACTTTGTTCATTGACAATGTTTATTATGTAGCTAAGATGATTGTTTTATGTTATATAACTTTGATCTTGACAATTTGTTGAACACACGAAACTTTTCTCTAGACACTATGTCACGGAATCTTGATATGATGTTTTCATTCCTAGTAATATCTAATTTCTAGAACTACCTTCATAGATTTTAAATTGCAAAACAGAGAATTTATTAAGATTTTATTTACATTCCAATATCGAATGACTTCCATATAGGTCTTGGATGTAATATATACCTTTATAATTCTGTAATTGTAATTGGTTATTTTTTTTTGTTAAGCAATGTAATTGGTTATTATTGGTATCTCTTAAGCCTTTGATAGGGTATTGAGTTATGCGGATCTATATTCATATTCTAATGAATCCCCTCAATAACCCATTTACGTCATGCATTGTGATTTTTGTATCGCATTTATTTTTAATTAGAATAAATTTTGTTCCATATTAATTTCTTCAGCTCTTATGTTATAATCCTGATTTTCTCCTCTCCCCTTTCTTTTAAATGTTGATGATTGACTTTTAGCGTGCAACAGGTGTCTTCATTACTGGCTGCTATTTGTGCATTGTCTTCGGAGGATCTCCCTTTTGGTGCGCCCTCCAAAAGTCAATGGGCTTTTTATTTTAAGCAGGCTTCAATTAACTGTACTTTTAATCATCAACTTTCGTCGAAGATGTTTGGAAAACGTTTTAAGTTTGTTAATGATGTTGAGGTACCTCTCCACTATAGGATTATGATTAATTGTTTTTTCATAGGACTATTTAATCCAACATTATACACATGCAATACATCATATATTTTGTTTATTTATTTTTAGGCTGCAAGTGTTTTGTCACCTTCGCTCCTAGATAAATCAGTTGACAATTTTAGGTTTTGGCTGCCAGTTTTTTAAAAGATTTATATGCCATGGTTTCTGAACATCTTATCTAAAATCTATCATCTCGTCCCTTGTTCTCTTCCCTTTTGTAGTGTTGCGCCCAAATCAGTTGATGATCTTGAGTTATTTGTGAAGAAATTTCTTGGAGATGTTCCTTGCACAACGATAATTTATTTGAGCTTATTGGGAAATCCATTTTTTTGTCTTAAATTAATTATACCTCCTTCTCCAGTTAATGCGTGGATGCTCTTGTCATGCTTCAGTTCAACAAGACAACCTGTTATTGTGGTTTTGCCAATGCTGCGTATCTCCATATGTACTTTCTCTTTATATTAAATCTAATCATCTTTACACATGTTGTTATCATATGCAGTTTAATGAATTCAACTAATTGATAAGAGGAAGGTGATGGTGACTATAGAATTAACATTGAGAACAAGGGGAAGAAAGACGTTGTAGAATTTTGTTGTCCTTATAGTTCGAGTCTCATAGATGATGTTATCCCACAATTTAAACAAATTCTTGAGATGAATTACTATACTAGCTACTTTATTGGAGAAAACACAGCAACGCAGAGAGAATCGCAGAGAAAAAGGCAAACGAATTTAGATAATCGTCTAAAAACGTTGATAGGGTATATGTCCATACTAATTTATGGCATAATATTTTCCTTTGTTTCTAATTGTTTGCACATTTATCACGAAATCAATAACTTATGTAACTTCTTTTTCATGTTCCAATTGCATTCAAGATTCATGAGTTGGATCCGCTAAACATTTCTTAATGGAGGGAGATAGTCATGAACCCATATTCTTAGTGTTGGATTTTGAGCTAGCGGTGTGTCTTTTGATCTTCAGTTCATTACTCTTATTTAAATTAATCTTCAGAACTGATTAGTTCCTCTTTGTACAGATGCTTCCATAGGAAATTATCCTAATACTAAGAGAGAAAGAGGTCTACTGCATACCTTCTTTTGACAGCATACATATGATGATTAGTATAAGCTCACAAGAAATTGAGGGGATTGCTTAACCTTCAATTGATGTTGAGTTTGGACATTACCTGCTGAATCCTGATAAAAACGTATATGTTTTACAAGCTTTATTGGAGATATTCCTTCAAGGCCATAACTTGAAGGTATGTTTGCTAGTTGATGATATTCCTACTTAGTCATATATTATCTGTAGTACCTATTCATGCTTAAATTAGATACTTCCATTCATGCATCCAAGCATACTCATATCCCTAATTGTGCTTATTTTTTAAAAGCTCATCATTTTCCACTTGATTTTCCATGTAGGGAATTGCTGGAAAAAAGCCGACGCATGAAGATATGGCTTCAGCCCTCCAAGGCCATGATCTTTTTATTTATAGAGGCCATGGATATTGTATTCTTAGCTAAATATTCACCACATATTTTTCTTTTTCTATTGGAAATAAGAAATTCTATTAAAAACAAATAAAGACTACAAAGAAAAATGGACCCGCAGTCCAATACATAAGCAAAACCAGAAAAGCTATACAATATATAAAAAATAGTAAAAAATCCAGTGAAAAAGAACTGCAACTGCACTTGCTAGCTGCCTTTTTACTTGATCTAGTCAAAAGCTAATGAAATTCCCCTACGAACGCTCAATTTTAAGCCTGCACAATGATTTATTCCCCGCTTGAAATCACATCATTTCATCTGAAAAAAATCAATTTCAAAGGTGTATAAGGGTGTTATAAATCTCCCTCCCCCCCCCCCCCCCCCCCCCCCGGGATTTTTTCTTTCTCCTCTTTCTCATTGAAGATTCGGTTATTCCTTTCGATCCAAACATACCAAAAAACAGCTAGAACAATACATCTCCATGGACGAGGTTAACCTGTTTTTTTTATTTCTACCCAAGTAAGTATAGCTCATATTTGACTCACAACTTTTAAAAAATAGGCCCCAAATATACTCGGAGGTTTTTAAAATGGGCCCCATATTTTACTCATAACATTTAAAAATGGGCCCCATATTAAATGACAGGTAATATGTTTTTTTTTTTTAATTTGAGGCCCATTTTCCACTACCCACTAACCAAGGAAAACCTCAACTTTAGAAGGGAAATCATCCGCCCAAATCAAACAAAAGTATCAAAAATAGAAAAGGTGAATTAACGCAAAGATGTTGGAAGTAAGAATTACAACATTTTACCCATTTTAATAGCATTCTAACATTAAATGACATATTATCAAGTCTATCCCTTAGGCTCATCATTTTAGGGTTTCACTTTCATAGTTCAAGGCTTTTAATACCATTTTTCTTCCTCAACATTTAGGGGCTGAAATTATCAAGTCTTTCATTTCACGTTAAACCCCACATTATCTCATCTTAATCATGTTCATTAGCAAGCCTTAACAATGCTACAGAGTTCTACCCATAAAAAAAGGATTTCAATCTTAGAAATCCATTAAAATGCAACCTAACATGACAACCAGAAGTATTTATTGCATTTTATATTCAAACCCATCATTTTCATGCTTTAAAACAATATTAAATGATGCTAAATATGGTGAAATTTATCAACTCTTTTAAATCATCTTTTTAGCATGAGTAAAAGGTTATTATACTAGAAATTTATTAAAAATATATTATCCTAGCATATGAAAACCCTATTCCTAAGCATGGAGTTTTAACCTTGAAAAAAGAGTGGAGGAAAACCCTACCTCAAAGCAAGAAGGAAAAAGACTCTAAGGTTGAAGAAGAAAGCCTTGAAAATCTCCAAGCAAGCCAAGGAAAACCCTCATAAAACACCACCTTCAAACTTTAAATAAAGGTTTTGAGGGTAACTATAGGTGAAGGGGAAGTGGAATAAGGTTCAAAATGGTGAAAATGGTGGGAAAAGCATTGGGAAATCTGGGGAAGAAGCTTAGGGAGGTTAGGGACTTGGAAGGAGTATGAGGGATAACAAAAATATGGGGGACGTGGGGTGTGAGAAGCTCTCACACTTCCCCACCTCTTATAATCCAATATACTATAAAAATAAGCCGTAAATATACAAAATAAGATTAGCCCCGAGTTGATCTTGGGTTGGATGTCCTAGGGTGTTGATAACACACCTGATTTGAGGGTGGAAAAAGCAATTTCTGGGTAACGCGTTCGAACGAAATCATAGGGTTAATTTGAACGAAACTATAGAACTCGTTTGAACGGCCTTTGAATGAACAGGCTCAGGCCAAAGTAGTGTGATCTTGTCAAATCCGTTTAAAGCTCGTTAGATCGAACACAATGCACTCGTTCGAATGACTTGGACATCTCGTTCGAATGACATTTGCTGAGAACTGATATTCACCCATGCAACCCAAATTCAAAAAAATTTGAACAAATGGGCCAAAAAATTTAAATCATGGAATAATACACCATGAATGAATAATGATTTTAATTGATCTCCTTAATTCATTACAATAATAGGGATAAATTACAAATTACGGGTATGGGTATTACATTCTCCCCTCCTTGGGAGATTTTAAACCCGAAATCAAAACAACAAGTCACTCAAAAAGTTCAAGGTACTTCTCACCCATCTCGGATTCACACTCCCAAGTAGCTCTATCGATGCCGTTAGACTCCCATATCACCTTTACCAGAGGAATGACCTTGTTGCACAAGACCCTATCTTCGCGGTCCAAGATAGACAGAGCTCACGTGAAGAATGTAACATCTTCCTATAAATTAATGAAGTCCCACTTCACTATGTACCGCGGGTTCAGGATGTACTTCCTAAGCATCGAAACGTGGAAGACATCATGGATG
This sequence comes from Sambucus nigra, assembly GCA_949130495.1. Lineage (NCBI taxonomy): Eukaryota > Viridiplantae > Streptophyta > Magnoliopsida > Dipsacales > Adoxaceae > Sambucus > Sambucus nigra. The sequence continues at coordinate 19,246,114 of OX422224.1, forward strand.
TGTGACAACTGCGAAGGTATGTAGTTACCCCTTTGGTGGCTACCCTAAGAGTTTTCATTCATCCTTTGGGGACTATCCCTCCTGAAGTGGTCTGGAGAGCCGCAAACATAACACCCTTGGCCAATCAGAGCTATTGACCTCTGATCACTGATGCACTAGGAGGATGAGCCAACTCTTATAGACACCTTGAGCTTTGTGAAAAATCCCTTAGCACTGCCTCTTAACTTCTTACCCCCGCTGTTGTGGCATCGGCCTCTCTCTTCTGGGACCCATTGGCTTCCTTCTTCTTCTCCCTTATAGTCTTAAAGTCCTCTGTTCTAAATCCAAATGGATGGCTTTATTCATAGCCATCCTGAAGTTTGGAAGGTCCAATTCCATAGTAAGTCTACGGATGTGGGGGTTCAGACCCTTCCCAAATAGTTTGATCTTCTTTGCTTCATCTCTCTGTATAGCGTCCGCATACTTGGACTACCTACACCCAAAAATCAATTATTTGGGACTCTTGATGCTTAACAAGTCATGTTCCAGTACAATTAAAAGGAAGCAACATCCGACTAAATTCTTTATTCAAAGATTTAAATGAAATTATTGTTAAATCCCATATCTCTATTCAGAGTCTCGAACACCTTGCAGACAGCTATTGTTCTCTGTGCTAGCTTAGCAGGTGGTTACCGCACCTTTTCTGAGGAACCAACAACATATTTCCCCCCCAAAATTCCCCTCCCTACCACAAGATCATCTTCGTCAATTCGCTAGGAAAGAGAATCGATTTCATTCGCTTCTTCTTTATCACCGACATCAAAAAATTAGTGTACTGGTGGTAGTATGTCACCTTGAAGCTTTAAAGGTTTGAATTTGACTTTGAAAGATCCCTGAACAACTGTAAGTTTCATCACCTCTAGAATGGACCCAGATTTATTCCCTGTAACTTTGACACTAATCTTTGCTTCTATTAAATTCAAGAATAACTTTGTACTATTGTGAACTTCAATCAAGGGGCGAAACAGATCCCTAATATTTTCAAAAATGGCTAGATTCAACAGGTTAGAAGGCAGACCAATATTAAAATCAAGCCCCCGTGGCGCACTCTCCTTCTATTTACCCACATTAGTACCCTTAGTCATTGTCCAAAGCTATTCTATACAGGTCTTCAATGAAGAATTATTTTTTCTCGAATGATTTGGCTACAAACTCGTCTCGCGCTATAATAACTGCCTTATTTGTTTAAACGAACTTAATCGTGCTTCAAACTTAACAAGTATATGCATCATTTTCAATCTTTTGATTCAAGACCCTTTCCTTACTGGGAGATGTGACATATTTCTAGTCGTTCACTCTTCCCAACCCCACTTCGTTATGATTTTGACCATTTCTACCGAGAACCTCTTTTCTAAAGATTTGAAATTTCCTATGAACTTACTGATCCCATTCCCTAAATAGATATAGTCATTATCTTGCCAAATGTTCACTTTTCAAGCCCAACTCATTTTTTTAAATGGCCCCATGTCTAATCCTTTGCTGATAAATACCTGAAGGTAGCTCCTTGTTTTCAAGCACAACTCTATTGCCGTTGACAATTGTATCCACCATTGTTTATTTGAACCCTCTACTATGTACTATAAGCAATGATACTCTTCCCAACATTATTATAAAATTTGACATAAAGCCTACATTTATTCTCCTGCGATTCCATCCAAACCATTCAATCACCCCTTGATTTTTATTCTGAAGAATTTTATCTCTAGATTCCACCCAGCTGCTTCTCTCATGTTAGACATCAACCATTTCAAATCTTCCATCGAAAAGAGACATGAGAAATGAACCTTATTTTTAATTTTAGAAATGGGAACATTATCTATACCTGCAGCCAAAGCTTTGATTTTGAAACTTATAAAACTGTAAAAGAGCCACAATCCATACTCATATTCACAGTTTAGAACACACAGTATTAACGTGTGAGAACACGGAATCCTCAAACAGTGGATAAATTCGAGAAAGGTTAGAGGAAAGGAAAAAAAAGGAAAAAGATTAAGGTTGAAGTGAAGGTGAAGACGAAATGTTTGAGTGTTAAACCGGGGAACGATACTAAACAACTTAAATTGATAATTATTCCATCTACCAATTAAATGGTTAATGTCTTTAATTTTTACATTTTCCGTTTTCCATTTACCAATTAAAATTCAATTTTCCATTTACCAATTACATGATTGATGATTTTTCATTTTTCTAAAGTTCTACGTGTATCTATTGCATGTCAAAATTGTTTTTTTACATATATGGAATAAAACAAACCTTAAGCCTTTTTCTTTTGCCTTTCTTTTTTTGGAGTATATTATGTGTATAGTATACACCTATACCAAACACCCAAGTGAGCAAGATCACCACCAGGTAAAATCCTTTCTGAATAAGGAAGCTTTATTGAAAGAAGAGTGATCCTGATGCACTAAGATATTAATTAAAAGTTGGAAAATGGGAAAGCGAGCAGAAAAAGTTGTAGGGAATTTAATCAGTTATTTTTTTTGTGTTGGGATGTGTGTGTGTGGGGGGGGGGGGGGGGTAGAGATAGATGAAAATACAGAGGATGAAGAGAACCAAATATTTATGACATATGACATATTACTTTGCACTTTTTCCTTGGACAATTTTTAATGATTGAGTTACAAATAATTTGGTTCAGGGAAAGCGTGTTTTTCTCAGTTTGAGATCCAGAAATTAGAAAAGTGTGCTTCTGTCTTGTTGGGGGATGTTCTAGTGGATCTATTTGTTTGATGTGGTCCTACACTCCTCAAGGACCTCCTATATCCTACATGACCATTGGGTCCCCTTGTGCACTTGGATTCCTGTGGCATGTGGAAAACATGGAGCTTGTCAACTTTTTTAAAATGTTGATAAACATGTGGTTTCAAGAAACACAGTCTCCTTCCTCGAGGACTATCAGTGGTACATCTCCCCATGGGCAGACTATTGGATCTTTCTTATCCAAGGTTCGATGTGAGTGCAATTGCCCTTACCTTTTGGGTGTCGTATCCATTTGTTATGGCATGCCTATGTGTATTAAAAAAAGAACAAAATAGAATTCATGGCTAGGAAATATTCCTTTCTCCTTATTCTTGAGACCCACTCATGGATCTTGTTACAAATTTACTCTCGTCAAAGTTGGTAGATGATGTTCTTGCATATCCTGTTCTTCAATCTTGAATTGTTTTGGTGACTGTATTAACCTATTACCATGTGTTTTGTTATCCCTGTTGTTTAAATCCTATGTTTAAAGATTTGTTGAGAATTGTTTGCTTAATATCCAAAAGTTTGTAACTTTGAGCTATGGAACCTTTTCTATGCTAGAATTTATATCTACTATGAATTTTGTAAGGGTCCATCGATGTTTGGATGTTATATCAGGTGTTTGTTGAATCGTCCAATGTGTGGGATATATATCCTCTACTCTAAATTGACTTATATGTTTTGGTTTAGATCTATTTGTGTTGCATTAATAATTGATTTGATTTTTCACTCTACGAATTGGACAGTGAATATTATTATGCTCAAAGGAAACTCAACTGACTCTCAAAATCCGATAACATTTCAACCTAAACCTCCCGATATACCTTCAGATACTAGTTTTTATCCATGCGTGCTGTAGAACATACCAAACCGTCTGTTTTCTACTCTCAACATCAATCTCTGATGGAAGTTGAAGGCAATAATGTTTCGTCCTCTTCAACTCCTCTTTTCTCATATAACATCAATCTCTGCAGAACATAAGCTTTTAGACTGATGTTGTGGAAGAAATAAATTGAAGAGACATCTTGAAATTCTATTGTGGCAGTTCCGGTTTGTGCAGAGAAACTTCATTGAATTAGACAGCTCGGATAAACGTCTTACTATTAAGCTTATAAGAAGGCACGTTCAAGTTTCAACAATTTGGCAATCGGGTTACAAAAGCAATGAAAGACTTCCAGCCTTCAGGTCATAGATTTAGGCTCTGGTTTTTCCCTTACCCATTATCAGAATTATGATGATTATCTTACAACCTTAGGACCCTGGTTCATCGGTGATCATAATGTAGCAGTTTTTGGCTGGAAAAAGAGTTTCAGGGAGCAGTTATCTCACTCCTGAGCTTATGGATTCAATTACTGGAGTTACTTTTTGAATAGTATTTGATGAGTGCATTATTTTGTATGAATTATGCCCAAATCTAGGCCTTGTTAGACCCATTGTATCTTAAATAATGAGTTTTTAGAGTCGTTTTCGAAAAATAAAAGAAAAATGCAGGTTTGAATAAAATCTGAGTTAAAAACTACAATTTTAATAAATCCGGGGGTAAAATTGTAATTTCAAAAACTTTATGGGGCTGAAAATAATTTTTAAATGTTTATCTAGGCAAAATAAAGTTCCCTCTGAAATTTGGTTGAATTTGGAGTTAAAATGGAAAAGTTATGAATTCCGAGGTCAAAAATATAAATAAGGGTAAATTCATAATTTTCTAAACTTTATGGGGCTGAAATTGAATTAATATAAGTTATTTTATAATTTTGCAGGTATCCCTGAAGTTTGGTGAAGATCCGAGGTGATTTAGTGAAGATATGAAGATTGTGGCAATAATTTAAAGAAGTACAAAGTTAAGGGGCCAAAGTGGAAGAATGCAATTTCTGGAAATTGGAATGGGTTATATATTATTGAAGCAATCATTATTATAAGAACGTTGCTTGGTTCAGTGGTCTCGCGCGCGCGTGGAAAGGAGCGGGAAAGGGGTTCGATTCTTCCCCCTGACCTTAATTTTTTGGTAAAAATTCTCAAGCCCAAATTGCACCCAAACGCAGCCTTAAAGAGATAAGGTTTGATAGCTTCTTAGTCCGAAAATCAAGGGATTTTGGAGCTGACCATTACGTGATTTTCAAGATATTTCGTGGGACTCTTTTTTTTTTTTTTTGATTTTTAGGAATTTATAATTCATATAAATCAATTAAAAGGGTGTTTTATATCCATTCAAATACCCTCACCCTAAGCCTATAAATAAGACCCTTGGGTTCATTATTTAGGGAGAGTGGTAAAGAGAGCTTTAGAGAAGGCCAATAATTATTTTGTGGGTGGAATTTTTGTCAAGATTATTTGTGACACATCAATTGTAAGTTTTTTTATTTAATGAAATTGAGTATTCATTCTTGCAATTTTATTATGCCTACAATTATGCTAGCTTAATTTCCTCACTAGGACTAGGTGAAATTTATCATGTGTGATTAATATTGTGTGTGATTTAATTTCGTCTTTATTTCCCGATATGTGCTAAAAGTTTTAAAAATTCGGTATTCATTTAAAACGACACGAGAGTGCGTTTTAAACCTTCGGCATTATTTGAAAAAAAAAATCATTTTTATATTTTAAGTATGAGTACTTTTTGATGGGTTATACTTTTATTAAATTGATTGATAGCCCATGCTTAAAGACTATATTTTAAAAGTGAATTTTTTAAGGGAATAGGGATTTTAGGCGTCTAAATTTAGAGACGTTAAATTTTATTTTGGACTTCTCACGTATTATTTTTCCGAATTAAATACGACGAGAGTCGGTTTAATTTGAGTTACAAAATCGGGAATGACAAATTTAAATTATTGCACAGTGTTAGTTTAACGTGATAAATGGATCCAATGTCCTAGTTTTCACGCTACCTTGATTATATCTCTCGTACTCCTATTTCTTGTTTGTGTTCCTTAGTTTAATATTACATCTCATATCCAACCCAATTTAGTCTAGTTGGACAGTCACAATTATTTTTAAAGAAAAAAATTGATAAATCTCTGTGGGTTCAACCCGTACTTACACTCGCTATTCTATAATATCCCGTGCACTTGCGGTATTTTATAAAATTGACAACAAGTTTTTGGCGCCGTTGCCGGGGATTTGTTTGATTTTTTTTTAAAAAAAAATTAGTGATTTTCGGACTAGTTTTTTTTTTTACTTTTCGCATCTTTGTTAGTAAAAATTTCTGGAAAAAAAAAATTGTTTCATAAGTGTTTTTTTTTCTTGTTAAATACACCACTAGTGCGTGTGTCGTTTTTTTTCCCCTCTCTTTTCTTAATTTTTTTTTGTGCATGTGTCGCACTTTACGTTTGGTGTAGTTCTTTTATTTTTTTTCTTCAGGAGCATATTAAAAAAAAAAAAAAAAGTGACAAAAAATTCGAAAAAGTGTCCAACGGTGCGCAAACGCGAAGAAAAAAATTGCGCAATCTTGACACGGGCACAAGGAACTCTCGGGGACGACTGAAATGTAGGCGGCGTTTCCCTCTGATCGACGTCAAGTTAAACTTCGGCCCGGCGTAAACAAGTGACTGTAAAAATTCCACGCCGGAGGTACGTTTTTTTTTTGGTGCTCCTCCGTGGTTTAATTTCGCATTTAATTTAGCACGTTGCATAAATTGAATTAAGGGCAAAACCCGTGTGAAAGATAAGTAGGGGATCTCATCCCCTCTCCTTGGCCCGAAAATCACTAATTATCCAAGCATTTGCATATCCCGAGCCATCACAATTAATTTAAAATCAATTAGACATTGGCCTTAGGATATCACATAGCTCATAGGAAACCTCTTAACAAGGCTATAGTTAAAAGCTACTCCAACGCGAACTTGTCAAATCAATTCCTTTCACCTTGTCTAGGATTGGTGGTTTTTAATGTGTCTTCGTACCGACCACCTACCTGGAGGAAAAACAGGGTTTGAGGCGATAACCGTAGTTGGTCGTCTTTTAAATTCTCCCTTGTCAAAGAGTAGGAGCTGTCTAATTAGGGAGATTAATTTGGAGACCCTTGTTATCGTCGATTAATCTCGGGAAAACTAGATTTTAAAATTGAAATTCCCCTCACCTAAATTAGATAATTCAATTTGCTGTGTGTTAGCTAGGAATTATGTGGTTTGAGTCAAATATTATTTTTCATCACATAAAAAAAAAATCGAGTGAGCTGAGTACATGCGAAGTTGGTTTTGAAATCATACCGGTCGTTTGTCAAGTGTGGAGTCTACATTCCCGATACCTACGTAGGTAGATTTTCGATATTCGCCGAGATGGGAGACAAGTTAGCACCACGTGCCCTTAAAGACTACCTTTATCCAACTAGGTCTATTCAGCGTTCGTGCATACTTCTCCCCGATCACAATGCAAATAATTTCCAATTCCATTCAGGAACAATCCAACTGTTGCCCGTGTTTCGGGGTACTGAAAAAGAGGATCTGTACCTTCATGTGCGTGAATTCGAGGAGATATGTGGGACCATTAAGTACCAACAACTCTCCGATGATATTGTTAAGCTTAAATTATTCCCGTTCTCGTTGAAAGACAAAGCTAAGAGTTGGTTTAACTCATTAAAACCTGAATCCATCACCACTTGGAACCAAATGAGTGTCACCTTCCTACAACAATTCTTTCCTAACCAAAAGACGGCGTCGATACGTCACGCCATCAACACATTTAGCCAAAAGGAGGGAGAAGCACTGTGGATGTATTTGGAGCGATTCAAGGACTTGCTGCTGCAATGTCCGCACCATGGGATTGAGATGGGACGCCAAGTCCAAATTTTATATGAGGGGTTCGATTGTAACACCCGAACTATGCTCGAGTCACTATGTAATGGTGATTTTACCGATAAGAGTGAGGTCGATGCGTGGGTATTTCTAGAAGCCATAGCCAAAAAGTCCCAGCGATGGGCACCCAATAGAGAATCTAGATCCACCACCTCGAATGAGGGGTTCGCTCACCAAGTTGAACATAGTTATGATTTAAATGCCAAAGTGGACACATTGGCCCGACGTTTAGAATCTTTAGAGACAAGCTATGAGGAAAATCGAACTGCATCTGCGGCCGTTCAACATATAGGTTCCCCTATGTGTATACTTTGTGAGGCATTCAACCACTTAGTCGAGAATTTCCCTGCCCTTCCGGCCCACAAGGCACTCACCGAGCAAGCCAATGCCCTCTACCAAAATAGGCCAAAGTATGACCCATATTCCAATACATACAATTAGGGATGGCGAGACCACCCTAATCTTTCATGGTCCAAGGGTCAATACCAAGGAAGTGGAGGTCAAACTTCCGATAACCCACCCCCAGGTTTCCAAAAGAATGCCACTGCACTCTCGAATCCCTCATCCCAAAAGATTCAATCTTTAGAGGATTCGATGAAGCTTCTTGCCCAAAGTGCCCTTCAATTCCAGCAAACCACGCAAAATGTCCTCCAATCCACCCAGCAAAGCATGCACGCGAATACGCAATCCATTACCAAACTCGAGGTCCAAATGAGCCAACTAGCTAATGCATTGAGTGAGAGGAATAAGGGAACATTCCTGAGTCAGCCCGAACCCAATCCAAAGGGTAACATGCCAAGGGGCCAATTTGTTATTCAAGGCGACACGAGCGCATCAAATCCCCAAGAGCATGCAAAATCCATCATCACACTTAGGTCTGGCAAGGAAGTAGAGACAAACATTTCACCACCTACTGAGAGTGAATCCGAGAAAGGTAAGGCGACGGAAGATCCACCCGTGTCTCTAACTTCATCCTCACCTTTACCTTCCGAGCCATCTGTAGAGACCTATGTCCCAAAAGCTCCATTTCCACAGCATTTGGTGCCACAAAAGAAAAAGGCGCAAGTTGATAAGATGTTGGAAGTATTCAAGCAAGTACAAATCAATATCCCACTGCTTGATGCTATTCAACAAGTCCCATCCTATGCGAAATTTCTCAAGGACCTTTGTACCTTCAAGAGAAGCACCAACGTACCCAAGAAAGCTTTTCTCGCCGAGCAAGAAAGCTCGATCATTTCATATCGAACTCCCATCAAGTATAAGGATCTCGGTACTCCGACGATCTCTATTAAGATAGTGGAATACCTCATCGAGAAGGCACTTCTAGATTTAGGAGCAAGCGTGAATCTTCTGCCGTACACCGTATACGAGAAACTAGGTTTGGGGGAGTTGAAACTGGCTAGGATTACCTTGTCCTTAGCCGACCATTCTGTGAAAATCCCGAGAGGTATTGTTGAGGACGTCCTAATTAAAGTGGGTGACTTTATATTTCCTGTCGACTTTGTTGTCTTGGACACCCAACAAGTGCAAAATCCTATTGCACAAATCCCTGTTATTTTGGGTCGTCCTTTCCTCACCACATTTGATGCCGTCATTAGGTGTGGGAGCGGCCAATTGAACCTATCCTTTGGGAACATGACTATGGACCTTAATGTGTTCAATTTGGCCAAACAGCCACCCGATGACGATGAACCCATGGATGTCGACATGATTGACAGTATTGTCCAAGAGACTTTCGAGCAAACTTATAATGACGACCCTTTAGCATCTTGTCTTGCCTTTTTTGGGTTCGAATTTGATGTCGAACAGTCCATCGAAGAAGTCAATGCCCTCCTCGACTCTGCCCCCATCATGGAAGTAGGAAATTGGAAGTCTAAACCTGAGCCCCTCTCACTTTCCTCATCACATATTCCACCCTCAATTGAGAAAGCTCCCGAGATTAAATTGAAGCCACTGCCTGAAACGCTCAAGTATAGGTTCTTAGGACCTTCTGAATCCTTACCTGTTATCATCGCGTCTGACTTAGACAAAGAACAGGAAGATAAACTGTTGCGTGTTCTCAACGAACACAAGGAAGCCATAGGATGGACCATAGCCGACATTAAGGGGATAAGTCCCTCGGTGTTCATGCATAGGATTCACTTAGAAGACAATGCTAAAAATTCCCATGAAGCACAATGTAGATTTATCCCAATATGAAAGAGGTCGTCCGAGCCGAGGTGCTAAAATTGCTCGATGTAGGTATCATTTACCCCATCTCTGATAGCCAATGGGTCAGTCCCGTTCAAGTGGTCCCTAAGAAATCCGGTGTTACGGTGGTGAAGAATAACGATAATGAGTTAGTACCCACTAGGATTCAAACCGGTTGGCGAGTGTGTATTGATTATAGGAAGCTGAACGCTGTTACAAGGAAGGATCACTTTCCCCTTCCTTTCATAGACCAAATGCTAGAGAGATTATCCGGCTATTCATATTAATGTTTTCTCGACGGTTACTCCGGATACAATCAAATTCCCATCGCTCCTGAGGATAAAGAGAAAACCACCTTCACTTGTCCATTTGGTACTTTTTCCTACCGACGCATGCCCTTTGGGTTATGCAATGCACCCGCCACCTTTCAGCGGTGCATGATGAGTATCTTTTCGGATATGGTGGAGCGGTTTTTTGAAGTCTTTATGGATGATTTTTCTGTATTTGGGTCTAGTTTTGATGAGTGCCTCCATCACCTCACCCTCATTCTGAAGAGGTGTAAGGAAAAGAACATTGTGCTTAATTGGGAGAAGTGCCACTTTATGGTCAAACAAGGCATAGTGCTAGGTCACGTCATTTCTGACAAGGGTATTGAGGTCGATAAAGCTAAAATAGATCTCATTGCTAATCTTCCACCCCCTAAAACTGTGCGTGAAGTTCGATCATTCTTAGGACACGCTGGGTTTTATCGGCAATTTATTAAGGATTTTAGCAAAATCTCTCTACCCTTGTGCAATCTTCTTGCCAAGGACACACCCTTTGAATTCACCGATGAATGCCTTCAAGCCTTTGAAAGGCTAAAGAAGGAATTGACCTCTGCACCTATTATGAGACCTCCCGATTGGAATCAGCCGTTTGAGATCATGTGTGACGCTTTCGACTATGCCATAGGTGCGGTTCTAGGTCAGCGTAATGAAAAACTTCCTCACGTTATCTATTACGCCAGTAGGACTCTTAATGATGCCCAATTGAACTATTCCACGGCTAAAAAAGAGTTCCTCGCTGTTGTTTTTACCGTTGAGAAGTTTAGGTCTTACTTGATAGGATCCAAAGTTGTCATATTCACAGATCACTCAGCCCTGCGATACTTTTTGTCTAAAAAGGATGCTAAGGCCCGTCTCATTAGGTGGATCCTATTACTTCAAGAGTTTGACCTTGAAATTTGGGATAAGAAAGGGTGTGAGAATGTAGTGGCGGATCATTTGTCTAGGTTAACCATTGAATCTTTCGATAACCTGCTGCCACTAAATGAGTCCTTTCCCGATGAGCAACTGATGCTTATTTCTCAGCTTCCATGGTTCGCCGATATTGTGAACTATCTTGTGACAGGTGAAATGCCACTGCATTGGTCTAAGCAAGATTGTTCCAAATTTTTAAAGGAAGTCAAACATTTCTTTTGGGATGACCCGTATCTTTTCAAGTATTGTCCTGATCAAATCATTCGAAAGTGTGTCCCCGATCACGAGATTCAAAACGTAATCTCTTTCTGCCATGACCAAGCCTGTGGAGGTCATTTCAGTGCTAAAAAGACCGTTGCAAAAATCTTGCAGTGTGGATTCTATTGGCCCACCATTTTTCGTGACTCGAATGATTACAGTAGGAGTTGTGACCGTTGGCAATGGTTAGGAAAGATCACACGCAGGAATATGATGCCCTTAAATCCCATTCTGATTATCGAGGTTTTTGACTGTTGGGGCATTGATTTTATGGGTCCATTTACAAATTCCTACGAAAATCTCTACATTCTTTTGGCAGTTGATTATGTGTCTAAGTGGGTAGAAGCCATACCATGTAGGACGAATGATCGCCACGTGGTGGTCACATTCATTCGAGAAAATATTTTCTCCCATTTCGGCATGCCTCGAGCCATCATTAACGATCAGGGAAACCATTTCTATAATCGATCCTTCGAAAGTCTTATGAAAAAGTACTCGGTCACGCACAAAGTAGGGTGTTCTTATCACCCTTAAACCAGTGGTCAAGTTGAAGTTTCCAATATTCAAATCAAGCAAATCATCGAGAAGACAGTGAATCCAAACCGAAAGGATTGGTCCTTAAGGTTATTGGATGCATTGTGGGCTTATCGCACTGCCTACAAAACACCACTTGGTATGTCCCCGTATAGGCTTGTCTATGGAAAAGCCTGTCACCTTCCGGTAGAGTTAGAACACAAGGCCTATTGGGCCATTAAGACCTTCAATTTCGATTTACCTACTGCGGGAGAGGTCCGAAAACTACAACTTAATGAGTTGGAAGAGATTAGGAATGATGTGTATGAAAATGCAAAATTGTATAAAGAGAAAATGAAAATGTTCCATGACAAGTCCATCATACGGAAGTCATTCGAGCCTGGACAGAAAGTTCTCTTGTACAATTCTAGACTGCATCTCTTTCCTGGTAAGTTAAGGTCTAGATGGTCCGGTCCCTTTATTGTTAGGACAGTCTACCCACATGGGGCGGTTGAGATAGAGAATCCTAAAAATGGTGAAATTTTCAAAGTTAATGGTCAAAGGTTGAAGCCATATCTGGAATTGCGGGATCGAAAAGTGGAGGATATTCTCCTCCAAGACCCTGTATACTACGAGTGAACATGAAATTGGGTCATTGTTGTTGTATCATACTTTTTATTTTACAGGAATTGTGCGTTGGAAAAAGTCCCTCATTACGGTAATATCCTTCATATCTTTCCCACCTTTTAAATTTTTGTCGTGAACATTGAGGACAATGTAGAAATTAGGTTTGGGGGTATTCAAGTCATTTTTTTCCACTTTGTAAAAAAAAAAAAAAAAATTCAAAAATCCAAAAAGATTTTCAATATAATTGAGTTTTGAAACAATTTCTTAATATAGAATTAATTCATGGATCTCTCATCTTATGAAATTTTTACACATTAGCCATATAATATGATCGACAATGGATATTGAGGCGAAAGTTAATATGCTTAACGAATAAATGTGGAGATTTTAACCCGATGAGATTTTGTGCCATTCATCATTTTCGAGAGATTTAAATCAATCCGAGTTAAAATTACTCAATCTTTCCTTCAGTGATAAATTCGTTGATGATCTTAAATTCTTTGTTTTGTTCGATTACTGAAAACAAAAAGTCAAAATGTGAATCTTAAGCACTAGAAGTCTTAGTAAGTCGTCTTGAGACACAAATCATATTAACAAAACTTGAGAAATGAGATTAGGCCATCGTTTGAAAGCCCAAAAATAAGCTTAAATTCCAACCTTTTTATAATATTCCATTGCAAGCCCAATTGAGCCTGAAAAGACAAGACTATGTGATAATTGATTAACTTCGTAACTTTCTGATATAGCACATTTATTTAATTTCATCCCCTAATCATGCATCTAAGGTGCGTGTGTCAACCAATAAATAAATAAAGCATGTGACACAAAAATTATGCTGAGACACAGATTACAGGAAAAAACCCCTTTCGGGTAAAACCTTTATTTCACTATGAATATACAAGCCGCAACTTACAATTACATAGAGAAATATGCAATGGATCAACGCGCAGCCAACCCACAAAGACACGCAGTCTTGAACTCAGCAAGAGAATACACGCAGCACACTCCAAGGACTCGCAGCCCAAACAACGTAGGAAGAACGGCAGCTCTCCTCAATGACACGCAGCCATAAAACTTTGTAGAGACTCCCTCAGTAATGACACGCAGCCCTCGGTTGCAAAGATCTCTCCATAAAGATGAACAACAACAAAGTTTGTGTTCTAGGGTTCCAAAAGATTCACAAAAGTAATTGGGATTTTTGGTGTGAATCAAAAAAGATTCTTGGGACTCAAAAAGGTGAAGACTTGGAGTATTTAGGACTCTGAAAATCGTCTTGAAAAGTCTTAAAAAATAACTCCCCGAAGTTGGCTTTAAATAGGAAAACTTTGAGCCTAAAAAATCTGCAGCGAATCTGGCCGAATTTATCCCAGTCGGACCGGTCCGGTTCTGAGGCGGATCAGTCCGGTCAAGCGGATCGTTTCTTTTATTTTGGCCTCCATCGGTTCGCTTGCGGTCCGGGGTATACTGGATCTGCAGCAAGCGGATCGGTCCGGTTGAGGGACAAATCGGTCCGGTTGCGGATCAGTCCGGTATGGGGCCGGATCGGTCCGGTTTTCTTAGAAAAATAAAATCCTTTTAAAAGCCTCATTTTTCTTGAACTTTTGAAAACATTTTACCGGATCGGACCGGTATGGGGTATACTTCTTATTTTTATAAAAAACATTTTATAAAAATTTCCCAATACTAAATATGAACTTTAAGGAACGTAAAAACAAAATTTTACCAAGTTCATTCTCGCAGAGGCTATGATGTTGAAGACACTTTGATATTCGGATCCGTTGATGTAGATGCGATCTTGAGTTTCTTCAACGGTGTAACGGCGTACGACATATAAATTGATAATGGACAAAAATGTCCTTACAGAGCCAAAAAGAAAATAAGCCTTTTGTTGAAAACCCATTATCCTACCCAACTCCAACTGGGAGTTTAAAGCCTATAAAAACAAGCCATACCTATTTCTTGAGAATACTACGGTAAAATTACGGTAGAAAAAAGGCCAAAAGAAAAATAGGTTGCACGAATGTGAGTATGAAAAAAGAAAAAAGAAAAAAAAAGTGTGAGCTTGAAAAGAAAAAGACAAATGGAGGTTAGAAGAAAAAGTGCTTAAAGTCAAAATATAGAAAAATCTCTATATTCTCAGAAAATTTTGAACTCCAAAGCCATTCTTTCTAGCTAAAATCCGAGCCTACAATACAACCAAAGAAAGTCCTAATCGATCTCAAGTGAAGTTAGTTAAAGTGTGGAGAGAAGTCGAATAGGATCTATGGTGTAATTCAATGTTTTCAACAAGTAATCGATTTTCTATTCATGAGATCATATTCATCCATTGTATAAAAATCCATTTTTGATTATGTATATGTGAAATTCGTTCATATAAATTTACTCTTTTATTCACATATACCGAGAGAAAATAACCCATTTCCGAGTGTTCGATTGTGAATGTATTCTGTGAGATTTTCAAATCAAAACGAACTTTCGGATAAGAAATACAACGATCAAATCTTTTGAAATTGACAGTTATATTGGCTATGCGCACACACACACAATAAGTTGAGATTGAGAAATGAAATTCTACTATATTTATGAAGTTTGCATTCAAACTTGGTTATATTACTTTTTAGTCATTTGTATTGAGTCAAGCTTTTGAATTTTGTGGGTATATTCACTGCAAACCCTCACGAGACAAAACTCGTCCATTAGGGTAACCTAGAGGTTTAACGGCTTGTTGCACATGCTAAGTGCAATCGTGATTCCTACGAAAGTGAGTTAGATTTTAAAATTTTAGTTTTTCTCGAGGACTAGCAAAGTTTAGGTTTGGGGGTATTTGATGAGTGCATTATTTTGTATGAATTATGCCCAAATCTAGTCCTTGTTAGACCCATTGTATCTTAAATAATGAGTTTTTAGAGTCGTTTTCGAAAAATAAAAGAAAAATGCAGGTTTGAATAAAATTCGAGTTAAAAAATACAATTTTAATAACTCCGGGGGTAAAATTGTAATTTCAAAAACTT
Organism: Sambucus nigra; assembly: GCA_949130495.1. Taxonomy (NCBI): domain Eukaryota; kingdom Viridiplantae; phylum Streptophyta; class Magnoliopsida; order Dipsacales; family Adoxaceae; genus Sambucus; species Sambucus nigra. Next base: position 19,261,522 of record OX422224.1, read on the forward strand.
TATGGGCCTGAAAATAATTTTTAAATGTTTATCTAGGCAAAATAAAGTTCCCTCTGAAATTTGGTTGAATTTGGAGTTAAAATGGAAAAGTTATGAATTCCGGGGTCAAAAATATAAATAAGGGTAAATTCGTAATTTTCTATACTTTTTGGGGCTGAAATTGAATTAATATAAGTTATTTTATATTTTTGCAGGTACCCCTGAAGTTTGGTGAAGATCCGAGGTGATTTAGTGAAGATATGAAGATTGTGGGAATAATTTAAAGAAGTACAAAGTTAAGGGGCCAAAGTGGAAGAATGCAATTTCTGGAAATTGGAATGGGTTATATATTATTTTTTTTTTTTTTTTTTTTTTTGTAAGAAACTAGAACTTTATTAATAAAGAGAGAAATAGCCTCTCTCATGGCCTTTACATAGCAGAAGAGAACCAAAAATCCTATACATCTTTAGATATTTTCCTCAGATAAGGATAATAGATCCTATCAAGTCTAATTGCACCTTTAATATTTCTAGGAAGGTCTAGAACTGTAGAGAAATTTGATTTAACTTGAGATTGCAGGCCATATTTGGATAGAAGATCAGCTGTGGAGTTGGACTCTCTGAAACAATGAATAACTTTGATATCAAAGCTCTTTATTAAATCTTGAATTTGAAGAACTAGATCTTTGATCCGCCATGGAATTTGGAGCTGATCATTTATGCAACTTACTAGAAGTTTAGAATCAGATTCCACTACTAGATTTGTCCATCTCTGAGAAATACAATGCTCCAAGCTCTCTTTGATTGCCCTAGCCTCTGACAAATTATTAGAACCATTATCTCCATAATCTGCATATGCCCAGATAAACGCGCCATTAGAGTCTCTCAGAATTGCTCCCATGCCCATTCGACCTAGAGGATCACATGCACCATCTGTATTTAGTTTATAGTTCATCGGCTCAGGTCTATCCCAATAAACTGCTATAAAAGTAGGATGCACCCTCTTTTTGAATTCTATTTGAAGACTTTTATAAGCCTCAATACTTCTATGAGAGGAGGGGGGACTGATCTGAAAGGAAGAAACAATATCATGAGCTCTTTGGATAATCTTCTGGATTATATCAGCAGTAAGCATTGTAGCATTATCAAATCTGGCTTTATTTCTAGATAGCCAAATCTCCCATAAGATACAGCAATATAGCATTTTGCACAACCATTTTAGGAGTAGCTCAGAGCTTGAATTCAGCCACCAAGTCATGATCTTTGAATTATAGTTCCCAAGAGGGTGAATCCCTAACATTGATTCAAAAAAAAGCCAAATTTGAGAGGCAATAGGACCATAGAAGAAAAGGTGAGGAATGGATTCTTCAGATTCAGAATAGCAGTGGCATCTAGAGGCAATCTTAATACGAGCTGATTTGATATTTAGATCTAATGCCACTGCATTATGCACTACTCTCCAGGCAAAAGCAGACAGATTAGAAGGAACTTTACTATCCCAAATGAAGCTATCTGATACTGATCTCAGCTTTGATCCCCGAACTACCTCAACAGCTGAAGAAAAACAAAATTCACCGGATATGGAAGGAGTCCAAATCCATTCATCCCTCACTTTAATTGAGTTCTCTTCCAAAGTTCCCCACACTCTACTTATTCTTAAAGCAGTTCGAGAGCCTTGAGAAATTGGCATATTTGGGTATTTGTTCCTCATAAAGACAGACCATATAGAAGAACCCTTTTTATATTCCCAAGCTATTTTGAGATTGCTCGCAAGAACTATAGAATCTAGAGATCTTATGCCTAAGCCTCCTTCATCTTTTGGAAAACATAAGTCCTCCCATTTCACCCAGTGATGTCATTATTATACGAACGTTGTTTGGTTCAGTGGTCTCGCGCGCGCGTGGAAAGGAGAAGGTCAGGGGTTCGATTCTTCCCCCTGACCTTAATTTTTTGGTGAAAATTCTGAAGCCCAAATTGCACCCAAACGCAGCCTTAAAGAGATAAGGTTTGACAGCTTCTTAGTCCGAAAATCAAGGGATTTTGAAGCTGACCATTACGTGATTTTCAAGATATTTCGTGGGACTCTTTTTTTTTTGGTTGATTTTTATGAATTTATAATTCATATAAATCAATTAAAATGGTGTTTTACACCCATTCAAATACCTTCACCCTAAGCCTATAAATAAGACCTTTGGGTTCATTATTTAGGGAGAGTGGTAGAGAGAGCTTTAGAGAGGGCCAATAATTATTTTGTGGGTGGAATATTTGTCAAGATTATTTGTGACACATCAATTGTAAGTTTGTTTATTTAATGAAACTGAGTATTCATTCTTGCAATTTTATTATGTCTACAATTATGCTAGCTTAATTTCCTCACTAGGACTAGGTGAAATTTATCATGTGTGATTAATATTGTGTGTGATTTAATTTCATCTTTATTTCCCGATATGTGCTAAAAGTTTTAAAAATTCGGTATTCAGTTAAAACGACACGAGAGTGCGTTTTAAACTTTCGGCATTATTTAAAAAAAAAATCATTTTTATATTTTAAGTATGAGTACTTTTTGATGGGTTATACTTTTATTAAATTGATTGATAGGCCATTCTTAAAGACTATATTTTAAAAATTAAAAGTGAATTTTTTAAGGGAATAGGGATTTTAGGCGTCTAAATTTAGAGACGTTAAATTTTATTTTGGACTTCTCACGTATTATTTTTTCGAATTAAATACGACGAGAGTCGGTTTGATTTGAGTTATAAAATCGGGAATGACGAATTTAAATTATTGCGCAGTGTTAGTTTAACGTGATAAATTGATCCAATGTCCTAGTTTTCACGCTACCTTGATTATATCTCTCGTACTCCTATTTCTTGTTTGTGTTCCTTAGTTTAATATTACATCTGATATCCAACCCAATTTACTCTAGTTGGACAGTCACAATTATTTTTAAAGAAAAAAATTGATAAATCTCGGTGGGTTCGACCCGTACTTACACTCGCTATTCTATAATAGCCCGTGCACTTGCGGTATTTTATAAAATTGACAACAGTATGATCCCAAATTTCAAGTAACCACACAAGTTTAATCATAATCAGACTCGAAGTTGAATCATAGTCCAAGTACTATCAGAATGTTCCAGCTAAAGATAACAACATAACCCAATTTAAAAACATATGGATTAATTCTCGATTAGAGACTTAAATAAATTTTGATTTCAAAATTTGACTTTGAGAAAAATTATTAAAAAAACTTGTAACTTTAACTGCCACATGGCATTTTTTACTTCAAATAATTTAAAAACTCCAAAATTTATTAAGAAAATGTAATTTCATATCTAAAAATAAATAAAATCCAGAAAAATATAAAAATTAGAACAACACAAACTTTAAGAAAGAAATGTGACCACCAACCCCCACCGACAACCACTCAAAACCAAACCCCCTCTCACCCCCACCCTTTGACAATCTAGTCACCTCAATCGCCACAAGTCCTCCCCACCCGCTCCACTAGTACCATGTCAACCACCCAAATCGACCGTAACTAGTGTAAAACGAACCAAGCTACTCGAGCTCAACTCGTGTTCGTGCATATAGCGGATCATTTGAGACAGGCTCATAAAATAAATGAGTCAAATTTGCAAATATTTTTAATCTTTTTATGATGTTGAGCTCGCCTCGAATTTGGCTTGATTACAAATCTTATTACATATAGACATGCAGTGGTTTGTTGAGCAACCTTCAAAACCTCTATCCTAATTTTTCATATCTTTGAATTTTTTTATCGGTAAAAAGAACCCACTCGCATTATCCCCATTTCTCGATAGTTTCTAGATTTAATTATAACCCACGTCGCCATAACAGTTCCCACTTCTCCTCCATAAATATTCTTCTATTTCCTCTATTTTGACCCGCGGGTTCCCCATGCAAGATTTGGGGTTTTTATTGCTCCACTAACTGATTACAGTTACTTCTTTAAGAAGCTATTAGTGCAAGTGGTGCCTACTTTGGCAATCCATCATGGATCCGAATGGTTCCATTATCGCATGTTTTTAGTTTTAATTTCTAATAAAGAAATAAGTGTATGGTTATTGTTACTCTTACTTATGCAAATTTTTTGCAGATGTTTGTGTTTTGGTCAACTTTGAGTTTTTTACTTAAATTTCACACCCTTGAAATAGATGATTCCTGTGACACCCCGACTAATTAAATACCGGGTAGCTACTCCTTTATTAAATTAATTCAAAATGCCAAGTTGGTCCAGTTAATAGCATCACTGTCGAAAACATTTTAATGATTACTAACCACCTAGTATTTAAAAAGTAAGTTGCCAAATTTTAATTTAAGTCTGGTTAACATGCAACAAGTATAAAGAATAAATAACACCATTCACCATAACTAAGTAAATAGAATAACCATCACATAATGTAAATAAAGTCTGGAGGAAAACTCCTCACTAAAATTCCACAACTGAAATAAATCAAGGAATACTGAATCAATACAAACCAAAGTCTGAAAACTGAAATGAAAAGATGTCTCTAATAGAAATGGGCAACATGCCCTACAACTGATAGAATACTAAATACGGAATCCAAATGATAGAAGCGTCTAAAAGCAATTCCCTGTAGCTTCCACAAACAACTACAGCTCGTCACCGGAATAAGTATCCTATGCATGGTGTCCTTGTGGCTGGGCACCAAAAAATGATTTTACAAGAAAAATAGATTTGAAAGCAAACGGGTCAGAACCCGAATGTGGAGATATTTTAAAAACCTGCAAGTGCTTTAAAAACATTTAAAACATTAAATGCAAAGTACATGTTAGGACGTGCACTCACATGATATTCTCACCTCTCGTCTAACTGTGCACTCCTAACGTAAGTACCCCTCTATAACGACACAAACCACTAGCTAAGTGACAACATATCTAGCTAGACTGTCATAGGTCCTACCCTTATTACTCGGTTCAATTACCATTATAACGCTCGTAATTAAATAGGGGTTAAACGTAAACTAGATGCTCAATATGCAATATATTTCCCTATCAGCTAACTCGTTATGTTTCTCGAAACAATACCATAATTATTTTCACAACATTAACATGAAGGTTCCCATTAATTAAGTGTATATTATTCCCATCATAACTATACAATACAAGCACCCCGAGAACTAAGCTGCGGTGCACACGTACTCTGCTATCCATCCCGGTACATCACGTACATAAGGAATACATATTCCAAATCTCTCAGGAATAGTTCACAAATAACAACATCACAAATAATGGAGGCGAACACAGTCACATCATATGGGTCACGCACATACCTACGCTCCCACGATCAGCGGACTTATTAATATCCCAATAAGTCTTTCTATGACCTATGTTCATCAAGGTAACCAGTCTAAATCCGGGAAACACAAGGATTAGAGGGCCCTAAGCGAACGCAAACCTCCCGTGATAGCAAGTTTGGTAGGTATGTCATACACACAATTCATATACCAATACTAAGTAAACACACGTCTTAGTAATCCCGTAGTTTAATTGTAGTACTATTCTCATTCTAGTACCAATATATAATTTGCACACTTTACACGATTCCGGTTTATAATCATACGCACCCTAAATTTATTCTCACGTCGTAGTAGACACTCACGTCTCAACCCAAACGGTTCATTGATTTAAATCACTCGTATGTAATTTACTCCTCATAATAACCCAAAAGTCCTAAATCTATCCATATATCATCAAAGGAATGCTATCTCTATCCTCGAACAAGTTTACGGGACTCCCAAAATCAAAACAGGCCAAAAAGGCCTAAACTGCCAGCTCGTTAGAAGTCTCGTTCGAACGAGGCTGTTCGAACGAGATTCCAGTTCGTTCGAACGAACTGTACCTTCTAACGACATCTCGTTCGAACGAATGTATCGAACAAAATACTGTTCGTTCGAATGAAGGTATCGAACGAAGTCTCCCCTCGTTAGAAGCGACTGGTCAACTCGTTAGAAGCTCGTTCGAACGAGAAACCAGTTTCGGCCCAGAATTTCTTGGTTACGATTTTCATCAATTCTTACTCCTCAAATCTCCTCTAAAATTCGTTCCAACAATGTTTTAAGTTCTCTAATCATCCTAAAACATGCTAAGGTCATACAATAACATCTTTTAAGGGATTAATACATCCTAAACATCATTAAATCACAAGTTTCTACCTTTTTCCCCAATTTTCTTCAAGAACATAAACCCTAGATTATTATCATCATAAATTCCCAGAATTTAATCCGTTGTTACATCACATAAATATAAAATCTCTGAATTCAATCTTCAAACCACGTTTCTACATGCAAACCTATACCCAAAATTAAACTAATAACTTCAAATTTCATGGGTTTTCCTTTAACTCTTAAATAAGATTGATTATCAAGATTTCTAACATGGAAGAAGCATTCACTGCATAAATAATGTAATTTAAATCACTTGCCTTTATTGTCTCTGAATTTGGTGTTGATTTCTGTAAAGATTTCTGCAGAATTCCTTCTCTTTCTCTCCCTCTCCAAGCTATCTTCTCCAAAGGTGGCTATGGTGGCTAGGGTTTTCTTTGGGAAAGTTGGAAACCTAAATGATAACCTCCGTAGCCTATTGGGTCATTAAAGGTTGGTAAGTGGGTTTAGTGGGTCTATTCCCAATCAGATTTACTCCTCTAATTTTCGTCATTTTTAATTCCTAAAAATACGAAATTACTAAAATACCCTTTATATTGTCGGTATGGCCTAAAAATACCCTGGAACCCAAACTACACCCCCGGCTAGTGTTTTCTGACTATCTCGACCTTTCCGGACGCGTTGGCGCACTCAAAACGACCATACGGTTTAAATAATTTAAATTCACTTTTATAATTAAAATAATACACCATGACGCAGCGGTCACACGCGTCTCAACAAAATTCCCAAAATGCCGTATATCAATCTCACGACAAATTTTTCATAATTCAACATTCATATAAAAACATGTATGCACATAATCAAATACCAACTCACATCTCGTTAGTATTTTTAACCCGGATTAATTTCCAATTAATACGCATTTAATTAAATAATCCCAAAAATAAATATAGCCAAAAATACGGGGTATTACAATTCCATGATTTTTCTATGTAGTTGAAAGATATTAGTTGATTAATGTCTTAGATTTGAGGTTTCAAAGTTTCCATGCTACATGTTTGACAAAATACCCATATGGGTTATTTTGACATTTATGAAGCAATCTTTGAACTTTCTATTTTGTTACATTGAAAAAGAGCTATCACTTTTCTTATAAGCATAACCACATTTACTTTTTCTACAACATAAAAGCGCCCACATAATCACTATCACTGAAGCCAATACAACTTGATCCTCCTTTTTAACAAAAATAATGTCAAAATAAATTGTTCCTTATAAGTAGTGCAAGACCCTTTTTGTAGCTAGAAGATGATACTCCGTTGGACATTCCATATATCTACTAATGAGACTCACTGCATACCTAATGTGCAGCCTGGTAGCTGCTATGCACATTAGGCTTCCAATATTTGCCTAAAGAAGGTATTGTCAACCTTTTTTCCTGCACGATCCTTTGTTATCCTTAATCCTAGTTCAGTTGGGGTTTGAACTGGGTTGCAATTCATCATCTGAAATCTGTCTGAAATCTCCCAAGCATAATTCTTTTGTGTAATGAATTTTTTTGCTGGTGATTGCACTACTTTGATGCCAAGAAAATGGTGCATCATTCCTAGACCAGTCATCTCAAATTAAATCATCATGGAATTTTTTATCATTCCCCGTGTAGATCAAATCATCTACATATAAACAAACAATCAGAAATTTTCCTAAAACTCCAGACATAATGAATAGAGTATGCTTATATGGACATTTTTGAAAACTTTGTTTACTAAAATAGGCATCTATAATATTGTACCAAGCTCTTGGTGCTTCTTCCAGTCTGTATAGAGCCTTTTTTAGCATGTATACGTTCTCCTTGCTTACTTGTTATACATAACCTGGAGGTTGATAAACATATACTTGTTCCTGTAATTCGCCATGTAAGAAGGAAGATTTCATTTCCAATTGAAAAATGGACAAGAGTTTTGCGTTGCTAATGCAAGTACCAAACGAATGGTATCATGCCTTGCAATAGGAGCACACTTTATTATCATAAACACTGAAATCTTGCTTGTAACCCTTTCCTACCAGTCGTACTTTATGCTTGTCAACTTCTCCCTTCTTATTCAACTTGGTTTTATAAACCCACTTCACACCAATGATTTTTTGCCCTTTTCAAAGATCAGTCAACTCCCAGATGTTGCTCCCCTCAATATCCGCAATCTCCTTGTCCATAGCTCTTTTCCATTTTCTTTCTTTGACTGCTTATTCAAATGCTATAGGATCAGAGTCTGAAAATAGAGCAAAATGTGTGAGCAGGTCGTCTGATTGATCACATACACTCACATCATAGTCTTGCATCCATGATAGAATTCATTTGGTGCGTTGAGCTCGCGTTCCGGTAGGAATATTAGAGTGTTCTCCTGTTGAAAGTGATAGTTGCATTTCACGGGATAATGTTTGTGGACCGCTAGGCATGCAATTTGATTGTTACTGCCCATTACCTAGCGACTAATTACTTTCTTCATCATTTCCATAAAATCCACTGGAATGTGTTGCTAATTTGAGTTATCAACTGCCCATATCCATGTCCATTCTTCATTAAATATGACATCCTTACTAACAATGATCTTTTTGGTGTCGGGATTATATAACTTATAGGCTTTCGAATGTTCACTAACACCGAGAATGATACATTTTTCTCCTTTGTCATATAGATTTTTTCTCTTTTCATCTGGGACGTGACAATAGGCTATGCATCAAAAAATTCTGAAGTTCTCGATAGCTAGTCTGCGTCCTGACCATGCTTCTTCAGGTGTCAACTTTTTGGACAGTTAGTGTGGAACTTCTATTCAATATGTGAACACTCCAATTCACTGCCTCGGGCCAGACTCTTTGGAACACTTCTCCTTGCCAACATAATTCGCACCATGTTCAAGATGATACGATTTTCCTTCTTAGATATGCGTTTTTTATGGTGTATAGACTACTATTAGTTACCTTTTAATTTCATGTTCCTCACAGAACTTTGCAAATTCCAGTGAGTTGTATTCTCCTCCACTATCAGTTCAAAGAATTTTAATAGCTCTCCCAATTTCCTTCCTTTTGTTACGGTAGGTAGCATTCAGTTTCGTATTTTGAGAGCGTTATACAGATAAGTATTCTTTACTTCTTACACTTAGTAGCTCTTAATACACGGACCCTATGGGCATCCGAAAGGGTCCCACACTTGTAGCTTATTATGAAATCAAAATTGCATGCTAAGAAGTGAAATGTTAATTAAATTAAAGGGGAAAGTACTCTTAGGTCCCTCACAAACAAATTTTAAACACTAAACGAATTTTGACAAATTTTAAACACAAGAGAATTCCACGCTAGTAGCATAACAAGTTGACCTAATAGTAAATTATCCTTAAATGTTTAAAAATTGTTACCAAGGGACCTAATTATAAATTTCCCTTAATTAAATTGGACTAGAAACAATAGTTAGGTGGTTTCATTGCACTTTACACTCAACAGTTCCAAGTCTAGATGGGTTCACCCACAGGTGACTCATAAATTCGGGTTCAGGCATTAAAGTTTATTTTCCTAAATTAACCGTGTGAGTTAATTGGGCAAAGGGTTCAAATGTAACTGTAGAGGTTTTACAGTGGGTTAATGAGGTTTACTCGGATAATAAGGAAAACTATGCATATATATAGGTGTACATTTATGTTGCATGTGCACATTAGAGTAGTTATGTTATAGCATCGTTTCATGTTGCGCTAAAGCAAGACTATCTCTAGCGACCAAGACGATAAAACTCACTCGGGAATTTTATCAAACACTTGGTGTGCGAAAAACACCCAAGACCTTGTTTCGTAAATGAACTAGTGTGCAAACTCCCAATCAATTTAACCAAGCATCAATGAAGAGACAATAAGAACATATAAGAAATCATCAAAGGAAAATAACAACGATATACCGTGGTTCACCCAAATTTGGGCTAATTCCACCAAGGAGGATTTCTTCTTTCTATAGACAAATAGAGGAATCCAAAGGTTATACACACACACCCACACAATTTTGCCTCTCTTAGAAAGTCACCCACAACCTCATAAGAACTCACCCTCAAATGGGAACTCTATCTCTCTTTAGCTTTGATAACTCTCAAAATAGCTCTCAAACTTATCCTCTCTTAAAACCTAGAAATAACACTTGTATTTATAGATTTGAGCCAAAATGACAAATTTGTAAATAAACCAAAATTGAAAAAATAGGAGAGCCAAAACCAAAAAACTCCACTTTACCGATCCTGACTATCCAACCAATCTCTAGAATGCTGAAATGAACCCGCTTAAAGATCATCCCACCATCTACCAAGCTAATGCAATTCCTAAAGGCGATCCTCAAGATCCAAATGAACGCGGAATACAAACATCAAATCCGCTCAAAGATCATCCCGACGTCTAACAAGCAAATACGCTCCACCCGACGCTAAGCCACCCCAAACTTCAACCATGAAGTGAGATACTGGAAGTCTTCACTCCAAGACTCCAAATGACTCTAGCCGCCGAGGAACCAAGTTATAAACTAATAACTCTCCATCTTATACATTTAAATGCTTCCCATGTAACCATACGGTTAATTTTTCTGCTCATGTAACCCGGTGAGTACACCTCCACACAATACATATAGCATACACCCTCTTTACACGAAATATTCAAACACATCAACACCATATTCCTCCTTGAGAAATAATCACAGATGAGAGGGAAAGTTCCTCACCTCTCACACCCTCCAAATCTCACCCTCGAAATATGTACCAAACCTTTGTCACAAAAGACTCCGATTTGCCAATGCTCGCAAACCCGTTTGCCCATGCTCGTAAATAATAACTCATCGGACTTCCTTGAACTAGATACACACACCCCGAATTCGTCAAAGTCCTACACCTCCTCAATTCTAATCGGCCAATCCATGTGTGCAACTAAACCAAGTCAACATCACCCGCTGGCCCTGGAGGGGGACTTCGATCCATCCCCTCCACTAGTAGGTATTATCCCATCACTACCGTCTACTCTCGGAAAGCTAGCACCTAATGTCTCCACTTTGTTCATAAATGAGACATGCCTCGAACGTTCGATCACTTGTGAACACAACTTCTCCATCTTTCTCGAAGTTTTATTTAAACGATACAACCCCACCCTCTCCTCTCCCCTCTCTAGGACCATACAACCACGTGTGACTTTTAAGACTGCACTCGCCATCGCCACCCAATAACCCTTGGAATCCAAAAGGCTAATGGATATCGAATTCTTTCGCAACTTTTGGACATAGGCCACACCACCCAAAGTGAGCTCCACCTCATCGAACATCTTGAGTTTCATAGTCCCGACACCCTCAACGACAACCTTCTCTCTATTAGCCAAAGAAATGGAACCTTTTCCATTTTCCGTGATAGTCTCAAAATATTCCCTCTTGGAGCAAACGTGATCCGACGATCCCGAATCTAATATCCACAATCATCAGGGGAAAGAGAGTTAACCATGGAGATTGTGAGAAGTTCTCCAAGTTCATCTTCATAATCCTCAGTCGCTACCATTACCCTCTTAGAATCAACCTTGCCCTTAACCTTGTCATTCCACAAAGCACATTCTCAGATCATATGACACCATTCCCGACACTTGAAGAATTTCAGCCCTTTACCACCAACACCCCTCGATCTAAACCTACTACCATCATTAAATCCCTGGTTGGAAGTCTGCCTGCCATTTTTCCCACCTCCGTCTCTCATCGTAAGGCCTTCATTATGGGAATACCCATCAAATCCACCTTCCTTCTTTCTCATCTTGATATGGGATTGAATATCTCACACAACCTCGTTGTATCGGAGCGTAGACTTACCAAACATGAGAGTGTTCACAAAATTCTCGTATGAATCGGGTAATGATGCAAGAAACAACAATTCTCGATCCTCATCAATGAATTGGACGTCTATCCGATTCAAGTCATTTATCAAGGCATTAAAAACGTTGATATGCTTCATCATATCCTCACCCTCCTTCATCTCAAGATTGAAGAGTTTCTTCTTAAGGAACAATTTATTTGACAACGACTTCCCCAAATAAATCTATTCTAGCTTATCCCACATGCCTTTAGACGTGGTCTCCGTTATCACGTTATTCAACACATCATCCGTGATAATCATATCAATACATGAAGCCTCTCTTTGATCAATGTCAATCCACTCGAAATCACTCATGCCTACCGATCGTCCCTCTACCCCAATAATGCTAATCGCAACCTCTATTGGAGAAGAACGCCTCACATTCGTCTTTTCCATAACCCGAAATTGATCTTCTCATCAAAAGCCTTCATGTATGTCTTCATTGAGCCACTCGATCCATAACTCGGATCCCATCTCTTAGAGCCTCCGCTCATAGAGGTTGATTCTTGAGTACTCTCCACATTTTCCGTCATTTGGAACAAAAAAAAAGCTATGCTAAAATTGCCAAAATTGATTCAAACTCGAACCAAAAAAAGGGGCAAAAAATGCAACCTAAGCTCTGATACCACTTGTTGAGCTAAATCAAGACTATCTCTAGCGACCAAGACGATAAAACTCACTCGAGAATTTATCAAACACTTGGTGTGCAGAAATCACCCAAGACCTTGTTCCGTAAATGAACTAGTGTGCAAACTCCTAATCAATTCAACCAAGCATCAATGAAGAGACAATAAGAATATACAAGCAATCATCAAAGTAAAATAACAACGATATACCATGGTTCACCCAAATTTGGGCTACATCCACCAAAGAGGATTTCTTCTTTATATAGGTAAATGCAGGAACCTAAAGGTTATACATACACACAATTTATCTCTCTTAGAAACCCACTCACAAACTCACGAGAATTCACCCCTCAAATGGGAGCTCTCCCTCTCTTTAACTTTGATAACTCTCAAAATAGCTCTCAAACTTGTCCTCTCTTAAAACTAGAAATAACACTTGCATTTATGGATTTGAGCCAAAATGGCAAATTTGTAAATAAACCAAAATTGAAAAAATAGGAGAACCAAAACAAACATTTCATTCATCATCGTTTTTATATTGCATTGTTTGGGAATCCCACTGGGCATTCGGCTCATTCCATTCATTTTTTTACGACATGTAGTATGTGGTTCTCTAACTTGAGAGCGTTGTACGTGTAAGTAATTCTTGTTATTTTATGTTTAGATGCTCTGAATGCAGGAACCCTAGGAATATTCCAAAGGGTTCCACATGTGTTTTTTTCTAAAATGGAATTGCATGCTGATATGTGAAACGTTAAATAATTAAAATGAACTAGAAACTTTATTTAGGTTGTTCCATTGAACTTCACACTTAACGTTTTCAATTTGGATCGGGTTGACCCACGATTGACCCATAAATTTGGGTCGGGACGTTAAAATAGTTTAATCTGGTGGTAGTTTCTATAGTAAATTGCTATATGATCTGTATTTATGATGATTTGACATTAGAATCCATGTTTAGGATTAATCATTTATTGCTATTGAAATCTGGTGCGAAAGAGATTAATGAATGGTGCAATTAATTAAGCATTTAATCTCGTATAATTTTGGCCTATTAAAAGTGAGAAGTTTATGACGTTGAGTTTTATTGGATTTTGATATATTCATGTGCAGAATTGAGTTTGGGTTCCATAAAAGCGATCGAAATTGAATTTGGGATCCAAAATAAAGTTTTAGGGTGGAAAAATTTAATTTGAAGATGAAAACATAGGATAGGGAAGAAGAAAGGGCCACCCACCATAGCGAGGTAGGTAGCTACTAAAGCGCTCTTGGGATGCTATTGTTGTTCCCTCTAGCCGCCATAGTGGTTGGAGTACAGTGGGGGTGTTGCTATTTTGTTTATTTGTTTTAGTTTTCTTTATGTTTTTTCTGCCCTTCTTTTAGGCACTTTTATTTTTTTTTCGTGAGATTGAGGGAAAGGTTGTAACCAAAATTTGGACACAATTTGATAGGAAATTATATATTTGATAATTATAGAATTTAAGAAAAAAATAGGTCGGTTTAATTCGGGTTAGAGAGTAATAAAAAGCTTTAATTAATGAGTAATGCTACATACCCCAAATAACTCCCCAAAATGTCCCCCAAAATGACTTAGTTTTTGTGCCCTGGCGGGACCCTCACCACATGAAAATAGATGACAAGCATGTGAGAGCATGTCATGGCATTCACATCAGATTTTGGAGACATTTGGGGGAGTTATTTTGTACTCATAACATTATTCTTAATTAATTAGACAATTCAAACTTGGGAATTGGTATTATTCGGGTACACTTGAGGGTAAGAAATAACCTAGAAGTAAATATATTGTGAGCACACACACACACACACACACACACACACACATATATATATATATATATATATATATATATATATATGATTTAAATGATATGGCGATCGGGTATCACACTATTTTCTGCTGATGTAGGACACTATGGAGGTCGATGTATTTGATCATACGTTTAGTTGGTCACCGTTGTGGCACCCCACCCAATAAAATATCGGGTGATCAGTCCTTTATAAAATTTATAACAGAATGTTCGTTTGGTTCATTCTTAGCATCACTGTCGAAAACTTAAATCCAATTGATTACCTAACATTTAATTAAGCTAGTGTCAAAACATTTCCCAATTTAATTTGAAACCAATTAATTCAATTAATTTCTGAACTTTGAATTATAAACCACACATAATAAATGAATGCTGATTGAATTAAATACTAAATAATTAAGACTGAATAAAATCTTCCAGTTCAAAGTCACAAACAAAACAAAAATAAATACTCAATCCAACAGAAAAGAACTACAAAGAAACTGAGTACAATCCCGCTAATGGGGATGGGAGACACATGCCCGAACTGAAGCATCTGAACTAGGAACTGAATAAAATGAGAGAAGCATCTAATCTTAATGACCCGCAACTTCCACAACAGCTGCAGCTCGGCAAACCATCCAAGTATCTAGAACCGGTGTCCCTGTGGCTAGGCACATGTACTAACACACACATATATATAGAAAAACAGAGGATAAATACAAGAAACGGGTCAGAGCCCGAGGTGTAAAAATGATTTAGCAAGTATTTAAAACTGGTTCTTAAAACAAGTTTATACGCATGTTGGTTATCGAACTCTCACATTAATTTGGGGGAGATTAGATGTATGTTAGACGTGCACAATAGATGAGAGGTGAGAAACCCAGTCTAACTAGTCAGAAACCATACTACTACTAACTATGCTCACTAGTAGTATTCCCGTATCGTCCATACAATATGCTATTCAAATAGTCTATCTCACATACTAAGTTTCATTATTCACCGTTTGAATGGTTAATCTTTTATCTTCTAAGATTACTTCATTTCTCATTTCCATTTTTGTCTACTAGTCTCACAAAGTAGAAAGTTACTCAAGTACACTCATACATATATATAGTCTCATCATCCCTATATATATACACTAATCCTGCACCCTTAGGTTAAGACCACTTGGTGAATCTAATGATTTATTACCAAGTCTACTAATTTCACACAGTAGAAATATTCATAAGTATATATATATATATATATATATATATATATATATATATATATATTTATATATATATAGACCCATTAGTGCACCTATTAAGAATATCCTGTATCCCCGAGTTAGCACCCATTAATGCACCTATCAATAATAATCCAGCACCCTCGAGTTATCACCCATTAGTGCGCCTATCAAGAGAATCCTACGTCCCCGGGTTAACACCCATTAATGCACATATCAATAATAATCCAGCACCCCCGGGTTATCACCCATTAGTGTGCCTAATAATAATCATCCTTTTATCCCCGGGTCATCACCCATTAGTACACTTAACAATAGAATTTTTGCACCTCCGAGTTATCACTCATTAGTGTGCTTAACTATAAGATTCTTGCACCCCCGGGTTATCACCCATTAGTGCTCTTAACAATAATTTCCCATAATTGGCATACACACATCCTATTATAATTTATAGGTATTTCTCCAACCTACATATATACTCCTCATATGTATTTTAATCTCATCTCTACGTATAGTATAATTATTTAGATTACTACCTCTCTCGTAATCTCCAAGGTATATTCTCTCTATACCGAAATAATTAAAATGTTTATTCTGACTTACTTTCCCGAAATTTCGTCGTATTTAAATTTACTATTTGGCAGTTTATCTTACTCCAATAAACCGGTAAACTCAAAAATGGACTCTAAGAAAATCCCCAAAATTCCTTCTGTCGCTCGAACCAGATGACATGTCGTTCGAACCAGAATGACATGTCGTTCGAACCACTTCCACATGTCGTTCGAATCACTTCGCGCGAGATCCCATCTCGTTTGAACCACTTCGCGCGACTTCGAGCGAGACCCACTGTTTCTTCTTCTTCTTCACCAAATTTCAGCAGTTTCTAACATTTTTGGACCTAAAAACCTCTAAGATTCAACACCTAACGCCTCATCATCAATACCCATCAACACCTAATATATTATAAATCATTCCCAACATCTTAGGATCATTAATTCGTCATCAAACATCATAATTATTTAAAATCCCAAATTAATTCATATGAACCCTAGTTTCCAAATTTTCATTTAAACAACCTAATCAACCCAGATTCATTCATCAATATATAATCCAATTCCGTGATTAATACTCTACATACATGAAAAATAAGATAACAATGATAATTGATTAAATTCGCAACTTTCTACATTGGCACACTTATTTAATTAGAGTCTATTAATTCAGCCCCTAAACATGCATCTATGGTGCGTGGGACAAACCATAAACAAATACCGCATGCGACATAACAAATATGCTGAGACACATATTTGAGGAAAAAAAGCCTTTCGGGTAAAACGTTTATTTCATTATGAATCTATAAATTGCAACTTACAATTACATAGAGAAATCTTCAATGGATCAACGCGCAGCCAACCCACAAAGACTCGCAGTCTTGAACTCAGCAAGAGAATACCTGCAGCACCCTACAAGGACTCGCAGTCCTATCTTCAGCAAAGAATCTTCACGTAGCAAGATCCTTAATGACACGCAGCCATACAGTGTAGAGATGCACTCCACAAAAGATGAACAAAGGCAAAGATGTGTTCTTGAACACCAAAACAATTCACTAAAGAAAGATGGGAGTTTTGTGAATTATAAAACAAAAATGGATTAAACCCCTAAAAGAAGAAGCCGAAAGATTACTGCTTTGGCAGTGTTTCTGTTCTGGAAAACGTATGGACTTCTTAATGAAAACGTTACCATTTATTGAGTATTTATACAAAAATGCACACCCTCAAAATTCGAGCTCGTTCGAACGAGAAGCGTATGTCGCTTGAACGAAGTACGCATGACGTTCAAATGACATCGCACGACTTCCAATCTCGTTCGAACGAGATGCTAGTAAACAAGTCAAACCTCAATCATTAGGTGCAGAGGGGTTTTCCAAAGGTGGTAACAACTTATGAAAAACCTCCATCAATTCTTGTGAAGTTTTGACTAAAAACTTAACTTGCTCACCTAAATGTGCAAACTCTCTCATATAGTCTCCGGGAGCATGTAAAGAATCATGTGTGGGTGCATGTGCATCAGAAACACGTGTAGAAGCAAAACGTGACACAAAGCCCAACTTAAAGAAAAATTTCCTAAGGTGTACTCTCCTTTTGCAACGTGAGCAAACGTAAATAGGCCTCGGAACACCTCTCTCAAAAACTCTAGGACGCACTTTCCTAATAGGAATGGGACGCCTAGGTGGGTGAGGGTGAGACTCACGTGAATCAAATACTAAAGTGGGAACCGGCTCTGGTGCTAATTGGGAAATAGAAGCACCGTCATGACTTATTCCTAACTTCTCACCTTTACCCTTAAGAACCACCTTTTCCACCTTCTTGGGTGCGTTCTCAAAATTGACTTTGACCTCCCTGGCACGTTCGAGATCACTCTTGAGTTGGGATACGCGTGTCGTCAGACTAGACAACGTGTTGGTCAAATCACACTTCTCCTTTCTTAAAACCTCCTTCTCTCTCTCCAAATCTAAAACCCGACGACCTAAATCTCGATTATACTTCTTAGTTTTCAAGGTATCGGTGTACAAATCCCTAAAAGATTTTTGGATCTCACTTTCATCTCCACTTTCTTCCTCGCTCTCATCCTCACTCGAAGAACACAAATCAGTATCATCTCTCTCGTGTGCACTCTACTGAGACAAAGTGGGTGTCACACGACTAGAAAAAGCGACAACCATCCCATGAGCTAGACCTTTATCGAACTCATCTCCCTCATCACCATCACTATCACTAAGTGTGGCAGGCATGGCTACTTTCTTCCCTTTCTTTCTAAGCCATGTTGGACACTCAAACGACTTATGTCCCTTACCCCCACATTCAAAGCAAGTCACGTTCTCAAGATCCTCCTCACACTCCTCATCTGAGTCATTCTCTTTTTCTCTCTCACCGCTTTCTTTGGCCTTTCCTTTCTTTTTATTTTTCTCAAAAAATTTCTTTTTATTGGAAGAATTATTTTTGTTCATGTTGAGAAATTTTTTAAAACTTTTCGCAAACAAGGCCATATCATTAAAATCAAAGTCTCCCTCAGAATCGGACTCACAAACTTTTCCTTTCTTTTTCTTGCGATGAGTCTTTAAAGCAATGCCATTATCCTTAGCCTTAATGGTTTTGGGAAACATGTCAATCTCATAGGTTTGAAGATCTCCTACAAGTTCTTCCAACTTAAGTGATTTCAAATTTCCCAAAGAGTTCAAAACAGTGACTTTAGGAATAAAGCGTTTTGGGAGATTTCTCAAAATCTTTTTAACGATACGCGTGTTATCAATCACCTCACCCAAATTAAAACTGGTGTTAATAATGTGTGACAAACGTGCATAAAAATCATCAAAGCGTTCAGACTCAGACATGGTGATAGTCTCAAATTGGGTGGCTAAATTTTGTAACTTAGATTCTTTAACTGCGTTCGTACCCTCGTGTGTCAATTTCAAAACATCCCATGCCTCTTTAGACATGGTGCACGTCATAATTCGGCGAAACTCATCTGGAGTGATAGCTCTAGAAATAGCACTCAAACCACATGATTATATTTAGACATTTTATGATCATCTTCAGTCCAGGCTGACACGTGTTTTAAAGAGGAGATATTATCAACGGTGACTGTGGGAGGAGTCCACCCATTTTCGCAAAGGTACCAAACACGCTCGTCAATGGCTTTTATACCAGATTTCATGCGAGCTTTCCGATGGGCATAATTAGACCCGTAAAAAATATGCATCTTATTATAGAAGTGCTCCATAGAAAAAATGTGATTTTTCACAAAACTGATATTTCAAAAAAATTAATAACACACGATTTTGCGGAAAATAGGAATACGCGATAAATTAGAGACGCACTCCAAAAAAGATGAACAAAGGCAAAGATAAGTTCTTGAACACCAAAACAATTTACTAAAGAAAGATGGGAGTTTTGTGAATTGTAAATCAAAAAGGGATTAAACCCCTAAAAGAAGAAGCCTAAAGATTACTACTTTGGCAGTGTTTCTGTTCTGGAAAACGTATGGACTTATTAATGAAAACGTTACCATTTAGTGAGTATTTATACAAAAATGCACCGCCTCGAAATTCGAGTTCATTCGAACGAGAAGCATATATCGCTCGAATGAAGTACGCATGTCTTTCAAACGACATCGCGCGACTTCCAATCTCGTTCGAACGAGATGCTGATCTCGCACGAACGACCTGGGCATCAAAATCGAGGTCCGCTTCAAAACTTAGAAAAAATACTCATTCTCAATATTTGACGAAAAAGTCCGCTCCAACACTTAGAAAATATTTTTTAAAAATCTCCCAAAAGCTCTAAGTGAAAAGTAAAGGTATTTAAATCATAACCTTACCAAAGTAAACTTCGCGGAGCCTTGAATGATGAAGAACTTGAGTAATTCGGATCCGTCTTTGATGTAGATGTCTCTTGAATGCTCTTCGACGGTGTAGAGGTATATGACATAATAAATTGATAACGGACCTATGAAAATATGTCCTTACAATACATGAAGTAATTTCAACCACTAATTAACCTAGTCCTTAATCATAATTTAAATCTCCAATTTTCACCCAATTAACATGTAAATCATGATTAATTTCACCTATTCTAACATGAGCATGATTATTGCTAAAAGAAAGCAAGTAATAAACACTTGCCTTAAATTGAAGGTTTGAATCCTTTGGTGATGTTGGTATAGACGTGTTCCTCTCTTCTCGATCTACGCGTTGGTGATCATGGTTGTGCAAGGTGAGGATGATTTAGCCTTCCCTCTTAGAATTTGGTTCTCCCTCACACCCTCCATGGTCGTTCTTGATTTGTGTAACTTAACCCTAATGGAAACTCCCGTAGATGATATAATGATTCTCTAATTTTCGTCCATTTAATTTTCTCAAAAGTTCAAATTA
The DNA here is from genome assembly GCA_949130495.1 of Sambucus nigra. Taxonomy (NCBI): domain Eukaryota; kingdom Viridiplantae; phylum Streptophyta; class Magnoliopsida; order Dipsacales; family Adoxaceae; genus Sambucus; species Sambucus nigra. The sequence goes on from OX422224.1 coordinate 19,282,148, forward strand.
CAAAACTACCCTTACGGGGTGCCGGTTTGGCCTAAAATCTCCCGGAGTCCAAATAAAATACCCGGGTAGAGTTTTCTGACTATCTCGACCCTCCCGAACTCAACGACGTGATCGAAATGACTATACGAGTTGCTAAAAATAAATTCTCTTTTTAATCCATTCAATTAGTCCCAACATGACTCACACGCGCGTCAGACTTGAATTACCAAACTGTCGTATTTCTCGCTTCCGATAATTTATCAAGTATCATAATTCCATATTACATATCACACAGTAATATTTAATAGTTCACAAAAATAAATATTAACCCTTGGCATGCTTGTTAATAATTATTTTAATCTGGATTAATAACAAATTAATTCCTCGCATTTTAATATAATTAATCCAACAACAATAATTAATCGCATACTTTTTCCCATAATACTAATTAATCACATAATTATTTAAGTTGTCAAAAATATGGGGTGTTACAACCGTCTTGCAAAGTGAGGCACATATGAATTGATATGTCCCATCTTGGCATGGGACTAGTATTGATGTGACTGTGGTGATCCCCCCTCCCCCCAAATTTTGATATGTGTGAATGTTTCAAATCCATTGGCAAGGGACACCTACGGGTTTACCAATAGAGGAATGAGAAATTCTCCGAAGGTAGATGACTTCATGTTATTAGTATGATATTGTATAAATGTATGATATATTGTAGTGACGAGTACTTAAATTAAAAGACCCTATGTCACATTAATGTGTTAGTATGAGGTCGTGTGTATCTTAATTTAACGGGGATATGAGTGGGGATTTATATGTGGTTGAAATCTTAACATCTATAGATCAGTTACATCCCGATATAGTATTTTAACAGTAAAAGTTCACTTACTTTTCTAGAGATAAAGACACAATAGTATTTCTTGTGGCTTGGGTTGAAACACTCGTGTAGTAATTCACATTTGATGAGGGATAAGGTATTTATTACATTTGAGTGACAATAGGTCAACATGTATATCATAAAAAACACCGCATGATTGTTACTTCTTAGAGCGCCTATTAACTCAGTGACTTTCGGGGAAGAGGTCTCTTGCCCTAGATTTTCTTTGATGTAATTCTAGTTTTGATTCCAATACTACTTAAGGTATCATCCCTCGACCAAACTTTACTTGATGAGAATAGGCGCTCCAAACCCTTAAAATACATTGTTATCCCAAAGTTGCCTCAAGAGGACCACCAATACCAAAACCAACTTTCATTGTCTGGTACCTTAATTTGATGGTCAATAATAAATGGTAGTGAAATTTTCTCCTTAAACTTCTTGGCCATAGACTAAGAGGTCCCCACAAGCTCCTTATATTCCTGAAGAGTTTAAGACTCTTACGCATGTCAAAGTCCTTTGATATCTTGGATGGACGGGGCCTCTTAAGTGTCTTAGACCCTTTACCCTTACCTGGTCAAAGAAGTATCATCCATGGCTTAACCGAATGCCTTTTCCTCATCTTCTCTTCCCTCCGAATGATTTTAATATTCATAAGAAGTGACAAGATTATCAAAGACGTAAAACAAGTCAGGAAAAATGAAAAGATTCAAAGGATGATGATAATGAGTTACTAGTAGAATAGATAGGAGTATATTTAATAAGAACGAGGTCGCAAAGTTCACCCGAGCTTTTAAAGACGTTACGGGGACAACATGGTCGACACAAACCTCATTAAAGTTATCATACTCGGTGGTGGCCTCAATAACCTCAAAGTTAGAAGTTCACCCACTCATTCACCACGTATCCATCTAGTCTATACCTGGTCTTAATTAATATATGTATAGACATAGTAAACTTGACATGCAACGTTCCCGCCTATGGATCGCATGCCAAGGCCTAAGTATCCTTAGAGCCTAAAACCTATCCAAGAAAGTTTTAAAAAGCCACTAAAAAACACCCAATTGTGCACCTAAAAATCCCCATAAACTAGGTGGGGAGAGAAATTTGTGTTTAAGTGGACAATTGATTATTTAACTACAAGATTTAATAATCCACAACACGGTTGACTGCCTTGGACTAAAGGGTTAATCAGATTGAACATGTGACTACACAGGATCAATAAAAATCAAGCAAGCAAGTTGAAGGCAATGTTTGATTGCATAGTTGATTGTTTAATAATCTGATTGACCACTTATCGGAATTTTTCCTATAAAAGTCGCCACCCTATTAAGTTCAAGGTCCCAAAATCCAACTTTGATTATGTTTTCTAAAAATAGTCTTCCCAAATCCCATTTTCAAATGTTGTTGACACTGATCTGACTCCTTGAAAGTTACTTTTGGAGCTCCTCTACTCCTATGGGAAGTCCACAACCTAGATCTATAGCCGAGTATTTACCCACATGCATGGCCATTCGTTGAGGGTTAAGGAAAGTCTAAGATTTATTTTACACATAAAAGTACTCCCCTCACATAAGACCGAGTGCATTTCATGTTAATAAAATCTCACATTACTAATATTATATTCCTTATCCAACAATCCTCATTTGAAGTTACTCCCCTCGCATGAGATCGAGTGCATTTCATGTAAATAAAAGCTCACATTACTAATATTATATTCCTTATCCAACAATACTCATTTGAAGTGAATCATTAGGCCCAAAAACTAAAACAACTAAGAATTATCTTAAAGAAAGATAAATTTTGAAAACTGACATTTTATCCTGTTCAAACATGTCTTTCGAAAAGAGCCCATGACTCTGAAATCACCAATTCTATTTCAATGATTGAGATTCACTTTCTTAATCTTCCTCTTACGGTGGTCGATCGAGTTTGAACTTCCTTCAGCCCCTATACTCATTACGTTTAACGTCTTCACTCGTTGGTCTTAATGTATCTTCAAACCCATCAGAATCTGTGAGAAATTCAAAGTTTCAAGCTGGAATACTCGACACCTCTTCACCTAACAAATGAACAATGCCTTAAAATGAGCATAATAAACTTAATCACGTTTTCGAGAAATTATATATCAAAACAATATCGGTTATTTTTCATGATATAAACATAAGAAACTCAGTTTATTTTAGAATTTTGTGCCATGATCTGTCTCTGAAAGATGTAGGCCATTTGCATACCGTGCACCTAGTCTTCACGATCCCTGATCAAACTACATGGATTTGATCTCATGTCTCTATGATTACGCATATGCAATATCAAGTCCCTATTCGTGAGACAATTCTATCGACACATGACCCTGATGATATGACACATCACCTAGATGATATGATACATCACCCTCATATATCCCCCTTGTGATGTGACACATCAGACCCTTGGGATATTCACTACCCATCCACAGACACCTTCTCACATATTCCTAAACTACCACTACCCCTTCCGATCCCCATAATCAACCCTGAACTATATACGCCTTTATCTCATTTCTCGATCACTGCGTAGACACAATTCAACTTCTTACTCATGAGAACAAGGCTCGTGATATATCACCCAATATATTTCCTTGTGATACGTCTTTTTGACATATATTGCCAATGCGATATTTTCAGTCAACATATTACCTTCGAGATATCCAATTACCTCACAAAGCTACACCCCGTTGCCCACTCAAGATATATAATTATCTCCACCCACGTTATATGAGCCTATACTCATCCACACATGAAAATTTGAGGTATAAGAATATATCCATCGTGACTATATTCTTCCCAAACTACGTTGGCTTTGATTTTGTGGATACACAACTACAAAGGTGAAAGATTAAGGCTTACCTCGATAGCACAAGTCCTTTTATGCACATAATACAATCCACAAGTGTACACACAAGCATCACCCTCTAAACACTCAGAACCCAAAAGAACACACATACAAGAGGCACTTCACAATACATTCAAACACAAGCGACACTCAATTGTCCACTCAAGTCAACACACTGCCTCTACCTATCACCCCTATATTTTTTTATTATAAACGCGTGTTTGTATTAAAGGGATCCTAACACTAAGGTTTCTATGAGAGCTATCACAAACTTTTATCTCGAGTGGCATGCCTAAAATCTACTCCACTTATAACATGGTCCCCGAACCCAATCTGTGGAAGACATATACCTAAAGGCCTTAGGATGAGCTTTGACAGGCCCACATGACCAATTTTGTTGTTTTTATATAAAAAGCATTGGCAGCTTTCATCGCCCCCACCACAAGCCAGATCCGGACTGTGCATACAATTAGTCTGGTAATTATACATCTAGTGGGCTCCACCAAATTGCAACTCACTGACGTGGATCTTTAGCCCACTATACTACAATGGTGACTTTTATGAGGACCTGAGCGATTTTTTTATGATCCTCTCCCCAAGACAACTAGATGATTATTATTTATTTTACTCTATGAGTTTATAATAATAGTATTTCATGACTGCTCCTACATGATATTTAGGTATCATCTAGAGACCTTAGTTTTTATCCTAGCTCAAAACACAGCATCTCTCGGGTATATCCCAAAGTCTCAGTGACAATGTTTGAAACTCATTATATATTAAGGTATATTGAGTAGCGTTTCATAGTTATTAAGCACTAGGGTAAAGTGGTTTTAAACATACCTCTATGGTATCTCAATTTAAGTGGTCCGAATGTATTGTGATCCATGATAATGAAAATAAACCCATATTTAATTCAGTCATGTCACATTTTTCCATATATCGAGTACTTATAAATACACTCTTACTTCACAAGAATCGGTTGATGAGAGTCTTACATCTTAACAAACATTCAAAAATTATTAGACTTATGGAGGATGACTCAAGCCCCTCTAGATTCCATTAAAGTGCAGAAATAATGGGCACACAATCTAAAAGGGGTGAATAGGTTATTTAAAAAAATCCGATTAAAAACTTTTAGATCCATAAATCTATGATTTAATTTTAGCAGTCCTAGTTAAAACACAAACTCGGTCAGGTGAGTGACAATACAACAATCCTTCAATTAAACAAGTGTCAACACAAAAATCAGCAAGGCAAATTAATTAATGACCCAATTACAAGTTTACACTTAAGTAAGGTGATCTCAGTTAATTATGTTAAAGGGTGACTATATGCAACTCCTAAGTTCAATTAATGTAGATCTACTTAGATCTAGCTCCAAAAGTTATATGTGGAGATGAATAAAAAAGCAACGAGACAAAAAAAACACATAACATAAGGATTTATGAATCAAATCACCTCATGAGGAAAAAAAGCAAGGAAAAACTTTGATTTATTTTTATTTCTAATTCAACTTGGAAAGAAATTTTACAAGATACAAGAAAATACCTCTCTCCCCATTCTCTCCTAATAATAAATCACATATGATTATCGTAACTCTCCCCCACTTCGAATCAGTTTCATGACCGAAACCCATCAACCACATGGGGAAGTCACTCCCTTCCTTAGGATTGCACCACAAGCCAGTATACCCAATAGATTGCCTGCCTCTTTTTAGATCTGGAGTATGTGATCAAATTCATATCTCAAGTAATTTGAGTCTAGGATTAGTGTGTAAAATAAACCTCTCAACACTCTCAAATTTCAGAAAATCATATATCTAAAGTAGAGATCTAGGTTTTACTCTCAAAAAGTGATTAGAGAAGGGTGTGTAGAGAAGACTCCTTGAAAATAGACTTAAAGTATTTAGGAATTTGTTTCTAAATGATCTCTCTAATATATCTTTTAAAATAGGAGTGGGAATATTATTTATGGTAAAAACATTTTTGCCAGCTGCGAAGATCTTATGCACGCTAATCCAGAACACACATGCACACAGTTCACTTAAAGTCACAAGAAAAATGTGACAAGTGTGCGCACGAGCAACCAATGAAGTTATGCAAACACATTGATTAAGATACAATAGTAGCAAGTGAACCAACTAGGCATGCGCACTCTAACCTAAAGTGGCATTGTGCACAGTTCTTAGCATAACCAAAACTAGCTTCTTCTAAAAATATTTTTCCACAACTTTATCACGCAACAAAAAATGGTTTTAACACATCATAGTCTCACCATGAAACACTTCTCAAAATATTTTGAAAACCATGAAAGTGTGTGCATTAACCTAGAGATGCAATTAACATAATCCAAAAGGTTCTTTCAGAACTTCTGAGATTAACATGGGATAAAGCACCATTTCATCTCAGTAGCATACCCCCAAAGAAATGGTCAAGCAGAAGCTTCCAATAAGACCATGCTCGATGGTCTGAAGAAAAGGATAGAAAAGGAAAAAGGTGCATGGGTAGACGAACTCCCCCATGTCCTCTAGGCCTATCATACTACATTAAGAAGATCGATTGGAGAAACACCTTTATCATTGGCATATGGAATGGAAGTCGTCATTCCACTTGAAGCATGCCTCCCCATGATGAGAACCATCCTGGTCGACCAGGGGATAAACGATGATGCTTTACTCGCTGAACTTGACTTGACAAATGAACGTAGGGAGTAGGCCATAATCAATCTTGATTCTTATTAGTATCAAATTTCCAGGAAATACAACAAGAAAGTCAACCTAAGGAGATTCCAGGTAGGATACTATGTCCTAAGAAAAGTCCTCGACAATGCTGTAAAACCATCTAAAGGCAAATTGGGGCCAAACTGGGAAGGACCTTTTAAGGTAATGAGGGATGACCTTTAAGGAGCTTATCACTTAGAAATGCTGGAGGGTAGGGAGATACCGAGGGCATAGAATGCAACTAATCTCAAGAATTTTTACGTTTAAATCTTCTTGATCTTTACTATCATGTTTAGTTTATGCAAAATTTTCATTTTCAAAGCTTATGTTGCTGAAATAGTGTTCAATGAATAAAGGCTGGATTGGCCCCTTCATTTTCACATTTTTACATTGGCTGCTTAAACTCTTATTAGTAATATCTCATTAATACGCACCTTTTCCAAATAATACCTCCTTCGTACATAGCTAAAATCTTGAGAATACAACAATTTATTCAATTTGTTTTCAAAACAGAGAACTTAGCATGCCGAACAGGGTTCGTGGCAATAATAGCAAGTCATTAAACTCATTTAGATTACTACATCCCTAAAGTTCTTGTTATAAACACAAGGGACCTCAGGGGTTGCCTCGACGACCATAAAAATCCCTACAGAGGATCCTTAGGCAATAAAGACAACTAGTTTAGTCGCCAACTTTGTTGGTCGCAATACCCCTACTCGATCGGATGACCCAGCTTCCAGGTTCATTCTCGCCATCATCTTACTTAGGCCTAAGGAAATATGACGACACAACCTAAAAGGTGAAGTAGATGGAATGACATTGTCAAGACATGTTGACGCGACTTATTATTTGTCTTAAAAGTGCATATTTATCTAGGCTCAAGTGCAAGCCTTGTCGCTCAAGTAATAACCCGGTAAGTCGGGATCGTCTCCACAGGGATCGAGATTGCCAAACAGTAACAAGAAAAATTACTAAATCTTGAAATGATTTCTTAAAAGAAATAAAAAGATGATTGATTTTTGGGAAAATGTCTAAAAATTTACTTATGAAAAACAATTAGAAATTAACAGCGAAACTTGGGTTTAACTATTTAGAGAAAATTAGGGTAGGGTACAATCCCTGAATCCTTAATAAATTATCCTTTAGAATACTAGAATTATAAATCAAAATTCTTGATTAAATCCAGTCCTTATAATCTCTAAGCATTACATATATGAGGTTCAAGACCGCATCATATGAAATCAAAGATAAATATAAAGCGGTGAATGACAAATTATACATACAAAGCATTCTTAAACATCTCAAGTACCTAGGGCAAGAGAGATTAAAACATTTGACAATGTATAAATGATTTTCATTCATGATTCAATCAATATTTTCATTTATTTTCTATTTTCCATACAAATAATTTATATTAGGATTGAGTTCATGTACCCCAACCCTTGGGAAATTAGCTACTCATGATTTGGTTCAAAAACAAATTCACATGTGAAATTATGAAACTGCAGAACATTGTAAGAAATTTGCAAAACTTAAAGCACAAGAGAATAGAATGATATTACTTGATTTCAGCACAAAAACGGAATTGGAATTCAGAATACAAACTAGGGTTCATGCAAATCTCGAAGAAAATGGAAATTCGACCTAAAAATCTAACCTAAAACTCTCTCTAGAACTCTCAACCCTAGCCTCTAAACCTAGCCTCTTAACATAGCCTCTTAACTTATGATGTAGAGCTTGGATTTTTATAGCACAAATCATCGAAAGTCGGTCTCCAATCCTGCTTGTGGAACAAGTTTTACAGCTACGCATTCATCAAATCTGCAGAATAAATGGCAAATTAATGCCAGGATTTCGCATGACCGGATCGGTACGGGTCTTAATCGGATCGGTCCGATATCCATCGGATCGGTTCGATGATTGCTTCCATCGGTTTGTCATCCATCCGGAGTGCACTGGACTTGGCCAGATCGGATCGGTTCGACTCCTATCCGGATCGGTCCGGATCTCTTCATCTTTGACTTTTTCCTTGCAGCTTTGACTGGCCATATCTTCTTATCTAGACTTCCAATTTTGATGCCGTTTCTTCCTATGCTCTTGTGAACTCATTCTCTTCAACTTCCCTTTTGGTGTCACTTTTGAATTCTGAATGTAATTACACTTTTGCCCTTAGACATTTCTTGCTTGCATCTTTTCTTTTCTTTTGGATTCTTTCTTGCATTCCATTCCTGAAAACTTCATCCAAATTATACAAAACCTAGGGAAAGTTGTTAGAAATAGACAATGGAATGATATGGCATAAAAATGGCTCAATTACATTTTTCGAGATATTAAAATCACTAAATTAAGGAGCTAAATTCTGAAGAATTTATGCTTGGTCACATGTAGGACTAGGAGATTGTCTAAACATAAAACAACATTATCTTTTAATACCATTTAGTCAACTGAAATGCAAAAAAAATGACAAAACTAAAAATAAAGTAGTGTTTGAATAAGTGTTACACAGTAAACCAATATGAATGTTTAGTCATCACAGGCTTAAAGAACAAAAATAGTAAATAACACTTTTTCATTCATAATGAGAAGTTACATTTACGTGAAAACTGAAGAATACTTAAGGGCCTAAGAGGGTCAGGGATGACGAGAAAGTACTCTACCACAATCACTCTCTGACCATTATTTGGTTTTGGGACAAGTTCTTCTACCTCCTTATAGAGGTCAGGTTTTAAAAGTTTGGTAGGAATGGCGTCAATAGGAATCTACTCATCATCCTTTGAGAAGGGGTTATGTCGATAGGCCGCACACTCAATCTGGTATTGATACCGCAACTTAGATTCCTTTTGAGCCATCACCTCCTTGAGGGAACTCAAACATCCTTGAGTAAAGGCAACCTCTTCAGCCTCCTTAAGCCTTGCTGGGGCATCTGCCCAACCAACATTATAACCCTTTCCCCAGGCTTCTCGAGGTCCCATATTGAATGTACACCTCAGCTTTTTGACATTCCCTTTAAGCACAACCACTAAGGTTTTTAGACTAGCAACCTCCTTCCTCAAGGCACTATTCTCGATTTGAAAGACTTTGCCCATTTGGTCGGACTCAGTTTTCTTTAGGAGCTTGGCCCTCAGGGAATTTGCTTCTTCTTGTACTGAGGCACCCATCTCCCCCATCTCTTAAAGATCATCTTTTAGTTTTTGCAATCATCTCAATCTAGTTCTTGTATTATTCATTCCTTGCCCTTAAGGACTTGCAAATCTTTACGAAGGATTTGCGATCTTTCAAGCTAATATTTTGTCCAAGAATCTTCCCCAATTAAGAGTTAGGAGAAATATATCGACCTAAATCAGCGAACTACAAATGACATACACTAGGTCAGAAGCAAAAGCATTAAAACATAGGGAATCGAGTAAAACACATGAAGAAAAGAAGAAATTCCATTCTCATTTATCATGAAATGGTGGCCAAAGGCCACTACACTACGTTCCCAAAATCAGTTACAAACTGACAAAAGTAATATCGTATAAGGAAAAGAAAAAATCCTAGTCTACGAGCCTTGATTAGTCACCTGATCATCATCATTAATGTCCTTTCCCTTATTGGCGACTAGCTATTCCTTACCATCACCATCGACCAGACCAACCTCAATATGAACGATCTCGGTATGACTAGCTCGTTGGTATCCACCTTAATCATCCTCCTCAAAAGGATCAGGACCAGGAGAATGAAGGTTACACATCTCAGATTCATCATGAGTCCCAACAACCTTCAAGGCTTAATCACATCTCGTATCTCAGATTTCGTAGGAGTCCTAATAGCCTTCAAGGCTTGATCCCATCCCTTCTTGAATAATACCTTACACCCGTTGGCCAATTGTTAGTCGATGTTATCATAATCTTTGTTAAATACCTTACGGTTGCTCGCATCTTTTTCTTGAGCAAGTTCCTTCTCCGGCTTGACAACCTTGTTAAACAAAGCTTCGTTTGACTCGGTCAGCTTGGTTTTTTCATTAACCATCACCTTATTGTTCTCCTCGAGTGTGTCATGGGCCTTGGAAATTTTCTTTTTCTTTAACTCCCATGCCTGGAGAGCCTCCTTAAAGGCCTTCTTCTCAGTCTTGAGATCGTCTTTTAACTCTTGCTCACTCCTGGACTTATCAGCATGATCGTCCAGGAGAGTCATGAAATAAGATAACAACTGCACAAGAGAAATAAGACCACAAGGTTAGTACGAAAGAAAAATGAAAATGAATTGCTAAAATTAAGTTATATAGGAGACTTACCAGGGTCATGCCCTAATGAAAGCTTGCGATCGGTAGAGATCACTGCCCCCTTCAAAAGGTTGGGGGCAAGGGATGGGACATCACCTACGCTAGCCCCCTCAGCACCTACAGTAAGAGAGGCTCCTAGGATCAGCCTCCTCTTATTCTCTCTCCTCTCTTCATCTCTCTTTTTCTCCCCCTCCTTATTTCTTTCTCTCTTCCTTCTCTCCTCCTCTTCTTTCTTCTTAACTTTTTCCTTCTTATTTTCTATCCCCTTACCTGCTGGGCTAGAACCACTGCCCTTAGGGGAATCATTTGCAGATGTCTTCAGGGATGGGATCCGATCAGTCAAGACAATCTGATCATCAGCATCAATAAGAAGTTTTATATTTCTCCTTTTCAAAAGAGGACCATATCTTCTTCTTCTTTTTCTTCTTCTTATCATCCCTCTTCCTCTTCACTTTCGTCCTCTTCTTCCTCTTCTTCTTCTTCTTCTTTTTCTTCTTCCTCTTCTTCTTCTTCTTCTTCTTCTTCTTCTTCTTCTTCTTCTTCTTCTTCTTCTTCTTCTTCTTCTAGGCTTTCCTCTTCAACATCGATTAACTCAGAAGGACCAACCTCAGTAGCTCTGAAATTAGGAACCTCATCAATATAATGAATAGTAAAGATGGTTGTACTATTTTTATACTCCAATAGAAAAGATGCTGACCTGGGATGCATCAGAGAACCCCTCTTTGATATTCCAAGCCTTCAGAAGCTCATCAACATTGATCTCACTAATGTTAGGCTCAAGATTCTTTATACGAACTGCAAAATAAAGAAAGAACAACTATCAAAATACAAAAGAAAAAAAGAAGACCAAATGACACAATAATAAAATAAAAAGCAACGACTTAACGCTCATCTCCATAGTCATAGCTTACTGGGCCCCTTTGCCTCTCGCCCGCACGAATAAGAAGACGTTGCCAATCCTTGGCAATAAAACCTTGGCCCCAGTAATCCATGTGAATCTAGAAGATTTACCACTAGAACTCGATCAACCTTCCTGGTCTTCAAGTACATAAGGCCATCACTTGTTCTCGACCATATGCAACAGTAACCAATTTCATCAAGACCTAATTTTGTGTCATATAGGGCATTAATTATATGTACCCCATTCACTATTTTCCATACATTGGGAGAGCACATTGGGCAGGAACTACCTCAAAGTATCGAAAAAAATCAGGGAAAATAGGGTTTGGCGGAGAGGTCAAACCCCCTTAGGTGATCATGAGGGTATGAATCTAGTGCCCTCCTTTAACGTCACACATGTTTATAGGAAATGAGACAAAGTCGATTTCTACCCAATTAGGAATATTATACTTCTTCTTAAATTTTTCTATCGATTTATTATCAAGTTTTACCATGAATATGCAAGAACCCTAGCTACAATTGCAAAGAGATTCCAAGAAGACAGAAATTAAGAAAATGTGAGCTGAACTTACAAGGATTGACGAAGCTCTGAGAGAAAAAGAAGACACCAAGGAAGATGAAATTTGTAAATCTTAGCAAACAAGAAAGAAGGTGGACTAAATTGAACTGATGCAAGGGGTTGTATCTCCGGTTTGAATCCTGATGACAATGATTAAACACAATCTCCCAAATGATTTTTGGCGGTTCAAATGCCTGGTCAGACAACATCACCCTCGCTCATTCAAGAGAATTACAAGTATGCCATGGTGTTTAGTTCGTGGTAAGCATGCCCTCATTAACTTTCCTTAATCTACAAAAATGCCATTTCCAATTACAAGATCTATTGTCTAGTTAAAAATTATTGTCCCACAACTCAAAAAGACCAAAATTTTTAGGGGCAATTGTGGGGACCCATTTATTAGAGTCCATTAAAGAAGACGAACAATGCCAAAAGGTCTAAAGTTGCCCGGCCCAACTCAAAGTCAGTTATTGATTGACCACGTATTTGACATATGCTCAAATATACAAAGATAAATAAGAATCAATCCCCAACAATCTCGGAGAGATATTCAAGGGCACTTACGTAGCTATCCAACAAGTTTGTTGAGTTCATTGAATAACTCAATCTCTACTTTGAGACACCTATAAATTGTAAATCCTGACCCGGGGCAAAAGGATGTAACAAAAAACCTTGGAGAGATATTAATAAAAATAATAGCCTCTCTGTGGATGTAGGCACATTGTCGAACCACATATATTCTGTGTTGTGTGATCGATTAATTTCTTTCCATCTGATATTGCTTCATAATTATTCTATTGTGATATTTTCTGCACTCACAAAAATCATCAGGGAATTTAAAGAAACAATATCATTCTTAGCCTAAGAGGTCAAAAGAGACAAAGTCAATAATATAGAAGAGATATGAAAATCCTCAAAATATGTTTGATAAAAAACCTACCCTCTAAATCATCAAAAGTGCAAATTCTCACATAAAATCTCAATGCGTATACAGACTCTGAATAAACATGGGTATCCTAAGTAGATGAGCTAATGCTGGTAAGACGAAAAGACTATGTTACGGCTCCATGCATAGCACCAGATATTGACGTAAAAATAAATGGGTAAAAACCCTAGTAAGTAATAAGGCTACGTAACTCAAAAAATTATATGAATAAGTATTAAAGTCACATCGGTCCATGTTTAATAAGTGGAACATAACAAAGATATATCTTCACAAATTAATTTATCCTTAATAGGTCATTAGATTACTTAGTTACAAAGTAATTATTAGATAATTTGTATTCATACAATTATGGGACAGTACAATCTAATATCAACTCCTTTTAAGACGATTTCACAATGCCGAAAAACCCATCGCCACCCTGCTACACCACATCGTAAATACATACATCAATCTAGAATATATAATCATAAGTTTAGCATTGCCGAAAATTCTATCACCACCCTGCTACATCGCTTAGTAACTCATGCAAATATAAATCCCATTCGTAATATCCAAGATAACCATGGGAAAGCTCCCTAGAACTCATCCCCTTTACATCCCATAGCTCATTTAGATTCGTAATTAGTAATTATTTCTCCTTTTTAATATCTTACTAGATTACATTCAATCTCAGTTTTTCAAATCTCTTACTTACATATCTAATATAATGTCACAGGGGTCTCTAATTAGTAAATGGGACAATGGAATAATTTTACCAGGATATGCATAAAATAAATAAGTATAAAGGAATTATCTAAATTTTATTTTGATGTTTTGGCCGTCTCGATCGTACGCGTCGAAACTACGTGTGTGAGGCGTATCACCGTAGTGAAATCCAAATAAGGAACCCTCTCAATACACTTTCGTTTAAGAGTGGAAGAAGATAGGACACAATTTACTAAGGTATGTTAGGAGAGTGAGATAAAGGGTAAATGCGGGTAAGTCATTCACTTCCGAGTCCAACGTTAACTTATCATTTCACAAATAATTAGTCGATAATAATCCGTGCATAAGTCTCAGAGTACATGCAACGCTAATTTAATAAAGTTGTCCTAAGCATAAGTACATAAATTCCTTAATCCACATAAAAAGGGGGTTCGGATCATCAAATATATATTCTATTGATAGCGTATGTAACATAAAGAGTCTAGTGTTGGGAGTACAACTATCAAAGCGTATGGTACATATCTACAAATCATATGAAATTCTAATATGCATTAATTACAAATTTAAGTTTAATACCCGAATGTTTATGTTTATAATTTGTCGTATGCGTAATAATGAATTTCCTCTTTTCCATGTTTTCATTTCATATTCCAAATTTTAAGTTAATATAATTCCTTTTTAATTCCTACTAATTTTAAACGAAATGATTTTAGAACATACGCACATAAATTGTGGAGAGGGGTAGATGAATTACTTACCTTAGGTACGCATCCCAAAACTCCTCAACGGGCATCAAAAGCTATTCCTCGAACCCTTTAGAATATAAATAAGTATAATTAGGGTGTTTCCTAATTTTAGATCTCAATTTAGGAATACTAATAATATTACTCTCTTTTTATTTTAAAATAATATTCTCGATTGCAAGTATTATATCTCCCTTTTTAAAATAATAAATTTATAGGGTCATAATTTATATATTAAAAATAAAGGGTATGAGTACTATCATTAAAAATAATTATATTAATAATAACAATATTAATGAGTGATAATAATGATAATGGAGCATTTATTAGGGTGTGGTTATTCCCACACCCTTTTCAAACACTTAAAATACAAAGACAAAAATACCCTTTTCCCATTTCATTAAAATACAATATAATTTAAGTAAGATAAAATTTACATTTTAAGATAAAATATAACTTTAACATTATTTTAATTTTTTATTTAAACATATTACTAATTTTTTTAATTAGATCATATAGCATTTTATGAATTTATTAGACTTGCTAGATATTTCATATCTAAATATGAAACTTTTTTTACAAAAAAATATTATTTGGTGAGATTTAAACAATTTTTAACAGAAAAAAAAGATTATAATGAAAAAAACAGTTTTTTTTAACAAAAACAATATTAAACGAAAAACATTTTTTGAACATAAAACTGTTTTTAACAAAATAAAAACTGTTTTAACGAAAAAACCTTTTTTAACAAAATAAAAACAGTTTGTAACAAAAAAACTAGTTTTTAAAAAAATATTTTTTTAGCATAACAATATAATTTTTGACATTTTTGTTAAAAACACAATTTTGTTAAAAATTGTTCTTTTTTAAACATATTTTCAAATAATTTTATTCTATGAAAAGTGATTTTTTAAGATATTGTTTCTTTGTTATAAAGTGTTTTAATTTTGTTAAAAGTTGTTTTTTTTTGTTAGAAATTGCTAGAACCTGTTTTGTTTTTGATTAAATTTTTTATAACTAGTTTTATCTTATAAATAGTTTTTTTTTTGTTATTTTTTCTGTTAAAACTGTTTTCTTTTCTTAAAAAACTGTTTCATGTTCAAAAACTGTTTTTTTTTTTTATTTCAACCTTTTTTAGGTTAAAAGTTGCTTCAAATGTCAGTAAATATCATTTTTCGTAAAGAAAGTTTCATAGTGAGCAACAAAATATGTAGTAAAGTTCTAATAAATTCATGAAATGTATTATTGTTTAATTTAAAAATTAATAATATGTTAATGTAAAAATTGTAATAATAATAATAATAATAATAATAATAATAATAATAATAATAATAATAATAATAATAATAATAATAATAATAATAATAATAGTAGTAGTAGTAATAATAATAATAATATATTTTATCTCAAAGTGTAAATTTTATCTTATCTATATTTTAGAATTATATTATATTCTAATAAAAAGAAAAAAAACAGTCTTTTTATATCAAATATTTGAAAACAGTATGGAAGAGAATGTTGACGGTGTGGGAATAGCGCCACCCATATATAAATATCTATATTATACCTCTAATCAATATTATTATATAAAAACCAGAGCTCTTTCCCATTTTGCACCACATGGAAATTGCTTTCTTAAACTTTGTTTTTCAATTGGATGTGAGGTTTTATTTCTGTTCCCAATTTTATTTCCCCTTCAGACCATTCATATCCCTTCAATACACCGCCCAAGTAAATGCCTCATTTAAAGGGAATACTAACAACCTGCTACTGGTAGTTTTAAGTGTTCTTTGTTTTTACCTCTTGAGTCTGAATCTGAACCATTTAGATTTAAGAGGTACCAAAATGTTTTTTTTTAAGTGATTAAGAGGATAACGACTATATTTGTCTTTGAATGATTAAGATGTAGAGTTATGTCTGAAGTCTGAATCTGAAGTCTAAATCAGTCTAAATACATTCATTCAGACATAAAAACAAACATATTTTTCAGATTCAGATTTCAGACTTCAGATTCAGTCTTCAGATTTCAGATTCAGACTTTAGATTTAGATAAAAAAAACAAATGCAACCTTAGTCTCCATCTTTTAATTTTCATTTAACATCTCTCCATTCGTTTTTTTATCTTCATACAACCTGTTATCTAACCTTTAATCTATATTTATCACCTAAATCAACTCTTTGTCTAATCCACTAAATGTTTTATTCTCTCTTTTTTGCAGGCAAAACAAACTCCCACTCCTCATCTAAAGAACCATTGTTTTATATAAAACACCATTTAACGTAAAAAACTATCCCATAGAAAACAAGTAATCTTTTGTTCTTTTACTAATATATATAATTTCTGAAAATTTTCTTTTGTTAGTTCAAATTATTAACATCATTTCTCCAAATATAGAGAACTTTTCGCCTTCAAATTTTAGATTTGGGTTTTGTTTTCATAGTGTTAATAAGAAGATTGTGTAAGAAGGGTGTAAGAAGCCGAGTAAAATATGAAATCACGAATCTCAATTGAATAATTAGAAAAACTTGGTAATTTCTTTTTAGCCTACTCTTAATGAGGGCCTAATAGTTTCTTTTATAGTGATTTTGTTATTGTTATGCTTAGTTCTTTGTTACAACCTATAAGTTGTTTGTGTTTACTAATGATATCGTTTGTTTCTTTCAGTATTGCATACAATATGTTTCTTTTTGTTGTAGGGAATTTTTTTTCCTTCTATTTTTTGTGTTGGATGAACAAGAACTCTTGTAATTTTTATTTATATGGTAGTGGTTGTGAGGAATTGTGAAGAAAAATAATTAGAAATTTAGATCTCACTAAAAAGGCCTGATTTAATGGAAAAAATGTGAATTATTTTCGACTTTATTTACTTTTGAAGTAAACCATCATACCACTTCTAATGAAATTATCATATTTTCTTTTAGTATTTTCATGTTGATAAAATTATGGTGGCGATTAATACCATTTGTACATTTAAAAGTATGTGTATGTCTACATGACTATGTATTAGTACGAATATAAAGATACTAAGAAAATTATAGAAGAAACCCAAGTCATGATCATCCATCATGATGGAAAACCTAACCCTGAATTGTTCGATAAATGGTGTGACGTGTTATGCGAGTCGACTTTGTTGGGGTTGGATCAGTGATTTGACCTAACCGGAATTAATCGCCTTTAGTTGTGAGTGAGGTGATTGGTTTGTCCTCATTTCAAGATATTGTTTTGTAGAATCCCTTGGCATGTTAGGTATCAATATGAATAGAGTAGAGAGATGACAAATGCTTATGACGTTGCCTTCGGGGTTTTGGTGGAGAGGAGGAAATGTCCCAAGTGTCACAATTTTATTGATGTTGCGGAAAAAATTAGGGGTTCCTGTTTTGAATGTTAACAAGTTTATTAAAGAGGCATTTTCTGTTCAGAAGGATCTCCATATAAAGGTTAAGCAAACTCAGTCCAAAATGGATTGAGGCACTTTGTTCAGATTTGGATGTTGAGCATACCGAAGGGAGAATATTGACGATTGCCCGGTCCGTTATTTATTGTTGACATGTGATATTGCGTGAGCTCTTCTCTTATTGAACTGATAGGTTGTTTGTTATAGGAAAACGAACGCCTAAATTAGGGAAATTTAACTTTGGTAAGCCAATATATTGTGTGTGTGCTTGATAAGAATTCAGACATAATTTTCTCTATATTTCCAATTAACATGAAATGATATTTAACCTCAAAAAACCATTTTCAAAGTTGTTGTCCTCCATAACAAACATAGTATATTTCATTTTTATTATTGTCTTATCTAGGGTGATCACAAGGCCCCTGTTGTTGAAGACGAAGATGCCCATTATGTTGAAGAGTTCAAAGACAACTATCGGGACAATATGTAGATACACATATCTATATGGTATTTATAGTCAATTGTAATCTCTTCAGGTTTTTGATTTTAGGTGATTTTATCCCTGTTCAATGTGGTCACCCCAGTTGGAATTATTGTATTTGGCATTTACATAAATAGTGTAAAAATTTGTTTTATATTTCTTATATAATGTTGCCTGTTGTATGAAAGGAATTAAATTAATTGTTCAGTTGAAAAGCCAGACCTAAAGTTGAGGTAGAGATATCAAAGAAAATTAAGGCTATTATAGTAACTTAATTTTACATCTCAGGTTGACAATGTGAAGCAGTGCTCGACAAATGCTTTAAACTATCCCATGTTGGAGGAATATGACATCAATAATGACACTGTGAGTTCATTCTGTTATATATATTTTTTATTTATGTTTTAGGATGGTTAAGAAGTAAATAATTTTTTGCACCTAATGCAGGCCAATCCTGACCTTGACATGGAGTTGAAGCCTCAATCTCAACCACAACCACGACCTTATCAAGAAAAGAGTTTTAGTAAGATGTTTTGAAATGGTAAGGTTAATTATGCATAGATGGTTGAGAGAGAGTGAATGGAGGTTTTGGTCAGAGCTGGGTGACCACAGTGTTTTATTTGGTGAAAGTTTTTTTTTTGCTTTGAAAATTAGGATTATGCAAAGCAAGTTATTACTTATCCTTGCCTACTGATTAGTTAAATTATTACAAATCATTTGTTCTTATGTTTTAATTTCTAATGTTTGTTTAATATGTCATTGTATGTTTAATTGATTTAGTTGTGTAATGTAAACATAATACATTCAAGATATTTTGGTTCTCTAAAAACTGCCTGTGCATCACTCGAGCTACATGCTAGTTTATTATTAGTAATGAGCGATAATAATGCCAATGGAGCATTTATTATTAAGAAAGGTAGTGGAGTTTTTACATTCCCCAAAAGTCTACCAATATGGGCACCCAAAATGGGAGTGAAAGGACTAACTTTGACATCTTAGTTTCCCTCCAAAAGAATATGTTGGTGGAAGTATTTTTACTTAGGTAAGGGAATATGGAGTAATGATGTGAAGATAGAAGGAGGTTTAGGTTGTCTCCTCGTAAACCAGGTGTCAACTCTCCTTTCCAACAAGCTAGTGGGCAGAAGAAATCAATGGGAATGAAGAAGGAAGGCTTTTTTACTTTGTGGACCCACCTCCGTTTTGAAATGATGTGAGAGAATGATTCATTTTGTTCCTTCTTATTCTTCTTACAACTTGTCACACATCACAATAGATAGAGAGAGAGAAGGGACAACAAAAGTCTTGTCCCCAACACTAGTGGTTGCCGAATTGATTAAGAATATAGGGATTCCTTATCTCCTTTCAAGACATGTTTCAAGAAGGGTCCTAATAATTCCATCCAAAAAATATCTTCAAAGCATTACCCAAAAATTAAATACAAATTTTACTAACTACACCCAAAAGTGTTGTACCTTTCATTTCCTTTAAAATGTCTAATGTACCCCAAACTAAACAAAAAATTTAACACAAACTAACACCACAATAAAACAAATGTTTATCTTCCCACCAAAACCTTCAAACCCACGGTTAAACCTAGCCCAAATCATTTATTCATTTCTCCCCAAATCTCCATTTTCGTGTGTTTATTTTGTTGTTGTGGTCTTTGTTGTTTTGGTTTAATGCAGAAATCAAGGTTAAAGGAGCTACATTACAATGGTTGAGGAAAAGAAAGTTAATATTCAAGCTTCCTAAACTCATAACATACAATGATCTACTGATGATTTTGAGGTATTAAAACACATCTACACACTATATAATCAGTAAAACATCATTTAAAATGATGAAAAGATTAGAAAAATGGGGTGACTGTACTTACGGTTCCCCATCTCCGTAAGTGACGGTTAATTTCAGCCATAAGTGGCAGTATTATCTTATACCGTGATCTCATTAGTCAATAATTGAATCATGGTTATATTTGGTCATGGGATCATAACATGTGGGTTCATGTAACCGTGTTTAGGACTTCCCAATTTGACGTGGTCGTGGTTTTTCCATACCCGATTACCTTACACCGTATGTATCCCTATAGCGGTTGTAATTAGACATGGAATCCCTATTGAAATTAAAGTTCATTTATTAAACTATGTACGTGTTTTTATTGATTTTTGTCATTATATTATTAATTGTTATTGTACTAATTATTGTATCATCATTTCAGTTAGACGAATCAATGCATGATGGATGATACATTTTGGCAAGATATAAATAATATTATCATATCGAGTGTATCCACTCAACGTGCTTCCACCGAGGAACCAAATATGCATGAACCGAATATGCGTGAGGCGAATATGAATGAACAAGTAAAGGCATTAACCTCGCCCAAATATTTGCACGATTTGTTTCCAAATTTCAAATTGTCTATGGTAAAAAACCATATCACGTAGTTATATTTTAACAATTTGAGATTTTTAATGTATGACATGATTGTATGACATAATTTAATTGTATGCATGGTTAAGATGCGAAATCAGAAGAAGGATTGGATGTTAATGTGATTAATCAATACCATTCAGTCGAATTCACCACTGAGGAGGCATGTTTAGTTTATTTATATTGTTCAAAACATGATTTTTCATTTATACTTGAAATTTTCATTTAAAATGTATGTTCATCTAATAATGTTCGTCTTGTGCAAATTTTTTATGACCACAATTAGATGATTGATTGGTGTCAACATGTTAGTTTCAAGCTTCATGCGGTCGTGATCATTACAAATCCGATAAGGCTAGTTTAGTCTGAAAGGGGAGGGTCATACTTGGTTATGAACAAAGAGATCTTCATAGACCTAAAAAAAGATGGGACGGACAAGGAGATCAAGTCATATTTCAGAATGCAAAAGTATGATTTTACCTCTCGATTGAAAGGCGTTCCCCACGATAATGGTTGTTGAGGGGTGGAAGTTGTCTGTGTGCTACGCAACCACGAAGTGTTTAAATAACTTTTTGGAAAACCTTATGCCGGTTGAATATCCTAAGAAGAGTGGAACATTACTGCTGAGATCATCAACAATGGGGTGTGCCCGTAGTAAGTATTCCAAACATTGAAAAAGATATCGGGATATAATTGTTCATCCATATGAACAATTTATAATGCTAAAAGCAAAATGAAGAACGTTGAGATGCAAGGGTGCACTGGCATATAGAAGTTGATTCATTTTCTCACGGAGAAGAGTTATGTCCACTGACATAGAAGGAATGAGCAAACTGATGTGGTGGAGGATTTATTTTTTGCACATCCCACCTCTTGCTTATTGGTGAAATGCTTACCGAATGTATTGATGATCGATTGGACCTATAAGACCAATCGGTGCAATATGCCATTATTTAAGATGATTGGGGTCACTTCCACCGGGAAATCATTTTTCATTGCATTTTCTTTTTTGAAGAGTGAGAAAAAGGATAATTTTAGCTGGGCTCTACAACATTTGCGGCCACTATACGAGCCAGAAGCTTTGTCGCAAGTTATTGTCTCTAACAAAAAATAATCTTGTCTAAACACTTTGCCAAACGTGTTTTCACTTTCCACCATTTTATTATGCTTATTCCATGTTCAAAAAACATTGAAGGTGCATGTGTGAAACACAACATCAAATACCAAGACAAGAAGGTATTTTTACAGGGTTGGAGTCGAGTTGTGGAGTTGGAGAATCCAATCAACTTTGAGAATGCATGGCCCGTTTTCCGTCAAAACTAGCAAAATTACCTGAACATGATTGGGTACATACAGAAAAGATGGATGACTTTTCATTTTTAGTTTGCGCCTGCATGGACTATTCACCTACCCCATAATGGAAATCGCACAGCTAATAGAGAGAAGGGTGTCCATGCCCAACTGAGAAAAAACTTAACTAATAGCACGAGTTTGTTTGCGACGGTGTGGAAGGGTATGGATGCATTGCTTGGCCACCAAGTCACTCAAATATAAACGGAGTTTCAGAAATCATTCCAATCCACTAAGCATGGACACAATGATGAATTGTTGCGCGAGATCCGTGGTGGGGCATCACACTATGCCTTGGACCTAATTATTGTTTAGATGGATTGCATGAGATCCATGTTGAGCGTATCAGCCGTGAACAACCAATATACGGAGATACAATGCTCCCACATACTTCGCACCATCTACGGATTAACATGTGTCCACGAGTTGGCCCAAAGGGAGAAGCTGGGTCAAGTAATTCCACTGTGGGCACTAGACAATCATTAGAAAAAACTTGTCATTGTCCTGGACATCCCTCGGTACCGTGACCTTGAATAACCCCCGAAGATTATATTGTTTATGTAAGGAACAAATTTCTAATTGAGGCTTATGTAGTTTTAACTTATTCTCAGAACAACATACGTTTGAATCATAGGTAGATTTTTATTGTCACGATCCCACATAGATTATGATGTCTCGAATTTTAATTGAAGACGTTGCGGTAAACCTTCAAGGAATTTAATTGTGCCGAAGTTTTTTTGGTGTGAGTTTATTTGTCTTCAAAGTTTAATTGCATTTCGAGATCACTCAGGTATGAATGCCTATTATTAATGGGACTCGAAATTAATTTTCATTAAGATAAGGATGTTATTTTTATTAAATAAATGTTTTCTAAAATGTTTTAAGTGTTTGAAAATCATTTACGTGAGATGCACTATCATTCAAATGATGTGCAGTCTTGTTCAAATGATAGGTAATGTCGCTTGAATGAGCAGCCGCCTTAAGTCACCTATTTATAGCGTGTTTCAGTCCTTATTTTGAAGTGTGTGCAGAATGAATTTCAGAATTAAAACATGACGTTTTGCTACAACAATTTTCTAAGGTTAACTAAATCAAAACGCATCCTTAGAGTTTCCAAAGATCCGAATATGATTAGTATATGTTTTGTGATCTTTTTTCCACCAAGAAGAAAGTTTCAATTGAAGATCAATTTTTGGGTTTTGCGGTGAAGAAGCAAAGAAGGTTACTTTCGTGTTCAACATCGTAGAAGAAACAAATCCATATCCTTGGACACCAAGGCATTCATGGAGGCGACTGTTGTGGATGATCATCGTAGAAGAAGGTTTCTTTCTGCCTGGCACTGTAAGAGGGGTGGTTGAAGATCAGAGGAGCATTTAATCTCATGGGCGGATCGATTCTTTGAGTAAGACTATCGTTTGCCTTTGTAAAACCATATTCATAGTGATTGTCTGGCTTGGGCCGTCCGAGGTTTTCCCCGTACATTAGCTTTGTGAATATTACTTTACTTTACTTTACTTTACTTGTTTTAATCACTAGATGCATGCTTAGGGTTAAACAAGATAAAATTTAGATAGATTAATTTGTGTCACAACTTGGTGTGGTTTATAAAATTGAAAAATGATTTTTCATAAAAAGAAAAAGTTGGTTTTTCTTCATCCTTAAAGTTAGGGGCCTACAAACTGGTATTAGAGCTAGAGATACATTTTTATTATGTTTGATCCCTTTTTGCTTGTAAGGATGAGTTTAAAAAATTATGACAGTCTTCGTACTCCTATTTTTTATGGCACTAATTATGATTATTGAAAAATGCGAATGAAAAGTGCTTTAAAATCAATTGATGAGCGTGTTTGGTTATATGTTTAAAAAGGTTGGACACCACTAGTTATACGAGAGGGTGATACCACTAATTTTAAACCCGTTGAGTCATAGATTGAGGCTGAAAATAGTCTTGCACTATATAACTTTAAAGGCCTGCACGTAATTTCCTCACATGTCAGTCTTGAGAGTATAATAGAATCATGACTTTTGAAACATCAAAAAAGGCTTGGGATACACTTGCACTCACTCATGAGGGAACGAGCACGGTTAGGCCGTCTATGTTGCAAAATCTCACTGCATAGTTTGAGATGATTAACATGTTAGAGAGTGAGAGTTTTGACGAGTTTTACGTTACGTTGCCCACTATAACTAATGCGTCGTTTAACCTAGGTGAGAAGATACCCAATAACCGAGTCATAAATAAAATCTTAAGGTCGTTTACTAAAAGGTTTAATGTTAAAGTGCATGTTTTAAATTCCCTTGGTATATTAAAGTCGACGAAACTAGAAGAGATTGTAGGTGATCTTCAAACCTATGAACTCGACATGTTTACCTCTAAGCAAGTCTGAAATAAATAAAAGGGTATTTCTTTGAAAGCCCTGAAGGGGGGTACCAAAGTTTCGTATGACGACTCCGATTCCGATTTTCAGGATATTGATTTGTTGGCCAAAAAGTTTATAAAATTTCTTAAATTTCAAAAACAATCGAAATATGCTAAAATTTTTGAAAAATTCAAAAATGACAAAGTAGAGTCCACCCCTAAGGAGAAAGGTGAAAAATTTAGGAGGGACGAGTCGGATCGTTGTTTTGGGTGTGAGAGATATGGTCACAAAGTAGCCGAGTATCCCACTAGACTTATGAAAGAGGGCAAGAAACCAATTTCATATAATGCCACCTTAAGTGATAGTGAAATGGAAGAGGGAGAGAGTTGCCCAAAGAAGGCAAGTTTGTTTCTTTCTTGGCATGTCATGTGAGTGACGACGATATATCTTCCCACGAGGATACTTATGTGCATGACACTTCCAAGGCCGTTGAGAGTGCATCGCGAGAGCGTGAGGGTGATGGGATCGAGGATGAGGATATCGACGTAGGTGAGTTACAAGTTGCATTTAGAGAGTTGTATGAAGAAACTGTGAAGGTGAAAAAGTAAAACTCTAAATTGAAAGCTAAGTTGAATGAGCGTGCCGTAGAAAATAATGATGCGTGGATTAAGGATCTTAGTGCACGGGAGAAGAAGCTTAGGGAGAAGATAGATTACGTCGATAAAGAGAGAGATAGCCTTAAAGATTTAATGGAAACTTTCAAAAAGGAGTTGCTAGAGTTTGGGGAGGCTAGGCGTGTGCTTGAGTCTAGGATTAGTGAGTTGGAAGAAAAGTTGAAGGACTCGAGTAAGGTTAATTTTAACTTGGAATCTAGGTGGGAGAAATTGGATAGGATGTTAGGCATCGTCCAAGTTAAAAGAGATAGGTTTTGTATAGGCTACAACGAGAGAGTTATTCCCACCCCCAAAGCCAATACTAATCGTGTGAGAGAGCCCACTAGGAAAGAGAGGAGAGGTCAAGATTTTGGTAATCTTTCCCACCGTGTTTACACTTGTTCCCATTGCGGTAGGAAAGGTCACCTTAGACATTTTTTCTATGACCTTAGGAATGCTCCTAGAAAGTTTAGGAATAAAGTCGTATCGGTTCCCTAAACCCCCATGCGATATGTTTCACCTACTTGAGTTAGGAAATCGGACTTAGAGGCTTTAGGAATAAAACTTAATGGTTCTCACTTAGTTACACTTGATTCTTCTCATGCAAAATCTAAAGGTTGATTGTGTTACCATGTGTATCATTTTGTATTATATTTTTCATTTATTGCATCTTATTTGAAAAATATAAAAAGACAAAAAGATTTTTGGTTTTGAATAATTTTGAAAAAAAAATCAAAAAGATTTTGCTTTTATTTAAGTCAAAATATTTTGAAAAAGCCAAAAAGATTTTTGATTTTCTTTATGTGTTATGAGTTTACATGTTTGATGTGGCATATTGGTGTGCTTGGACCCCATTCCTTCTATTATCCATGTGGCTAGGACATTTGGTCATAATTATCGATGCTTAGAATGATCTTAACCATTGTATTATGGAATTGTGTTGAAGTTGATATGTGTATTGTTTCAAATTTGTTTATATACCATAATTACACACATGCACAAGTTTATATGGATGTTTGACTACTCTTGCATATTTGACTTTGGTGAGACATTCTTATCTTAATCTTATCATCAATGCGTAAGTAGACTTAAGGAGGAGGTCTGCATGTAACATCCGTTCACCGTGAGGATTAAATTAAAAAATGATGAGTGTTCACGAGAAAGGGTTGTGAGAGTGTAAAATTGACTCGTCGGGAAAACTACCTTTCAAAAGAGCCCGAAAAAATTAATAAGGAATTAAAAGGAATCATATGCCAAAAATGGGCCAAATTAGTTTAGGTAATTCAAGAGAAAAATATGATATATTTGAGGGAGTTTGGATGGATTAAAAAATTTAAACGGGATTGCAAAAAGAATCCTAAAGTTGAAAATTCGTATCATAACGCTATTATTCATAGAATCATCAAAATTACGGATTCGTGTGCATGATGTTTGTTTAGTTCATTAAGCTTTCACTTTAATTGTCAAATTTGGTTTAGATTAAATTTGATGATTGATTGCTATCAATTAGAGCTTCTTGATCATTTCGATGCGTTTGAATTGTGATTCATTTATTATAGTTGACGCCCATACATTCCATGTTTATGTTTGAGCACACCGGTATTATTTTAGCATGTAACTCATATTTTTTTGTTTTGTGATTGCTTAATTTAGTTACTGTTTCACAGTTTTGAGCCCCTTCCAGGAAGAATTTTCATTAAATTTTTCACTGGGCAACACTGTTTAGTTATTGGGGTTGACTGTGAAAATTTGACTTTCTCGTTCGAGCGAGATTGTAAGTCACGTGATGTTATTGATCTAATGACATCACTTTATCATTCGAACGACGTATCTTATCGTTCAAGCGACGTCCCTGAATCATTCGAGCAACGACTAGATTTCTGATATCCTACTGTTTGCATTTCCTTGGTCAAACTGGTATAATTTTTGGTACTGCTAGTCGCTTCTAAACTGATTGTTTATATGCAGATTCACGTGATCACATCTTTTTTTGCATAGGTTCATTTAGTCACACCTGTTTAGATTGTTGATTTATGATTGTGTGATTTGTCAATTTACTAGCTACGGATTTGATAATTATTGATCATGTTTAGCTGGTTATTTTTTTGTTTACCTAGATACGCTACATATTGGTATATCTCATGCTAGGTAGTTTTATCTTCTCATTGTATTGTCTATTCGAGATAAAAAGGGGGAGAGATGTCTGTGATGTAGGGGGAGTTTTGGAGTTTTGTGAGTTTGATAATAGCATAACAAATTGACATCATGTTTTACTTACATAACAAATGATTCGGATTTTTTTCATAGTGATTTCTATCATTTGTTCCTCCATACTTCACTGGGTATTTGTCTATTTCATGTGTGTAGGTATGCTTAAAGTGATTCGAGATTTTAAGACTACATAACATTCAGACATTTAGAAACAATTCATGCTTGTCGGACCATCATTTATGAGTCTTATCATGTACTGATGATGACATTTTTACTTTTGGGTTTATGGGATGGGATTTAGGCATCATACGGCTTGACGGCCTGGTTTAGTCATTTCACGGTTGGTTTTGTCCCAGAATAGTCAAAGGGGGCACAACAACTGCGCCACGGACTCACACCCTTCTTTGAAAGGTGCTTCAGTCGTCGTCAGTGTGCGATTGATGTAATGAGATAGAGTCGCCAGCCTATTTTGCACAAAACAAGCAAAAGAACATGTTGCCACTTTGAGAGAGCGACATCAAGGACAAACTGATGCATACGAAACCAATAGATCGGAGGTCTAGGGACTAAGTTATGAGATGGGAAGGTGTTATGTACTCATCCCGCCCTTTCGGTCTCTCATGGACTAGTGTTAATATTTTCCTTTACATCCCCGTGAAGTCTCTGTGTGTGTGTGTATGTGTGTGTGTGTGTGTGTGTGTGTGTGTGTTTATAATGGATATCGGAATTATCCAACCCATACCATACACAAGGTAGAGTGACGTCATCCGTAGGAACGTTCCCCTAAATAAATGGAAGATATAATATAAGAGTTCATCACGATAGTGATCGTTACTGAGAAACGATAATATGTGTTGGATGAAACGTGAACAGACATATTATTTATAAAAGTATGATAATTATGGAAATGAGGGATTTTGAGAAATTTGGAGAAATTGAAAAAATGAAAAATGGGACTCGAGTCTCGAATTTTAATCCGAGATGCCTACGTAGCCTATAAAGGCATCAAAATCAACGTAGTTCGAATATGGCATAAGGGTGGGGGTTATCCCATAGATTTGAACGAAATTTTATTGTATGTGTATGTGTAGAAAATGTGTTTTTGGTTTTGGAAAAAATGTCGTGGACAATTCCGTTCAGAATTTACGGGTATAACCCTCTTTTTATTTATTTTTATTTTTTTAAAGAAAACAAAGTATGTGAAATATAATAATAAAAGTGTGGATGTTAAAATGTATGAAATAAAGTAAGACTAGATTTTGAATCTAAGGTAACTTATGCGAAAAATAAGAGATTAAAAGAGAAAGAGTAGGAATTGGACCTTCCTTGGAGCTCGAGCTTTGGTCTGGGATGAATTCCCTCGAGTGTTGATGAATGTTGATGAGAGAGAAGGATATATGCCAAATTGGGTGTGAAAAGGATGAGAATTTATGCTTGTATTGAACTTTTCATATGGAACTTTGCGAATTGTTGAGATCACTGATGATGATGAATAGCTTGTGTTTGCTGCTGATTATTGATTGTTTGATCGTTGATGATGTGGGAGTGAGGTCATGGCCTATATTTATAATTCCAAGGGGGCTGACGATCGACCTACCCCAGGGTGTGCCTATCGATAGGCAACCCTTGACACTATGCTGATTGGAAGGGTTCAGGATATGCCGATTGGCAGTCTCATGCAGATTTTCAGGAAAAATAATCATCGTGCACAAACTGTTGATCCGAATCACGCACGGGGCATACCATTAGAAAGGTACTTCGGAGACCTTTGATAATCCTTCAGATCGCTCTTGGGTCCGGGAGTTGACTTTGGGTCAAATATGGCTCGGAAGCGTACATTGGTCCTTTGGAGGGGAGATTATCGAACGAAAATGGAACGTTGGTCCATATGGTAAGTCAGAATCGTGCACGGGGTGGATCTTTGGAAATCTTAGGAGATGTACTTAGACATTCCAAAGAGTTTCGCTTGGTTCAAAAAGTTAACCTTGATCAACCGGGGCCCGAAAGTTCCTGGTGACCTCTCGGAGTAAAAAGAATTATTCGTTCGTACCGTAGGTCATAATGAGGCATGGGAAAGATCTCTAGAAAGGGTATTTAGTTCCCTTCAAATATTCTTTCAGTATCATTCGAGGTGAAGGGTTAACTTCGATCAAACGGAGTCCGAGAGTGCCTGGTGGCCTTCGGATCGATATTCGGGGTAGAACTGATCGTTCGTCCGAACGGTTATGCTATTTCGTGCACTGAGTGGACCGTTGGAAAGGGTTTTCAGTTCCCTCTAAAGATTCAAAGAGCTTTTGCTCTAACGATGAAGTTGATTGGGGTCAATTCGGGGCCCTAGTGTGCTCGATGGCCTCCGAATCGATTTTTGGTAGTGAAATGGTCCGTTCATCCGAACTGTTATGCCAATTCATGCACAGGGAAAACCATTACAAAGGTTATTTGAATCCCTTAAAATATTTAAAGATCTTTTATTATGACGATAGAGTTGACCGAAGTCAAATGGGGCTCGGGGGCGCCCGATGGCTTCTAAATAAGTACTCAGAGTGTGACCTAGGATTTGTAGTGAAATGGGGAAGTGATAGGGACCTAAGGAGAGACTTATATGGTCCTAAAATGTGGTGTCTACAGAGACCCTCTATGGGTGAGCTTGGAACAAGTGATAGTCATCGAATAGACACCACATGATATAGGGAGGTCAGTTCTGTGGACATAAGGCATGTGGATGACCAATTCAGAGGGCCGGGGTCAATTCTGACCTAAAAGTGGTGACGATGAAGGATTGAGGTCAATTCTAACCTAACTAAGGGGATGATACAAGACCGAGGTCACTTCTGACCTAGAGGAGGTAACGACCGAGGATCGAGGTCAATTCAGACCTATCTAAGGTGATGATCTAAGACCGAGGTCCATTTTGACCTAAAAGAGGTGACGATCCAAGACCGAGGTCAATTCTGACCTAAGAGAGGTGACGACAGAGTACCGAGGTCAATTCTAACCTAAAAGAGGTGACGATCTAAGATCGAGGTCAATTCTGACCTAGAAGAGGTGATGACCAAGGATCGATGTCAATTGTGACCTAACTAAGGTGACGATCGAAGACCGAGGTCAATTTTGAATTAAAATATCTGAAGATTGAGGAATGATGTCAATTCTGACCCAACTAAGGTGACGATCCAAGACCAACTAAGGTGACGATCCAAGACCGAGGTCAATTTTGATCTAAGATAGGTGACAACTGAGGACCGAGCTCAATTTTGACCTAACTAAGGTGACGATCCAAGAATGTGTCAATTATGACCTAAAAGAGGTGACGACCGAGTATTGAGGTCAACTCTGACCTAACTAAGGTGACGATTCAAGACCGAGGTCAATTCTGACCTAGAAGAGGGGACGGCCGAGGACCGAGGTCAATTCTGACCTAACTAAGGTGACGATCTAAGATCGAGGTCAATTCTGACCTAAAAGAGGTGACGACCGAGGTCAATTCTGACCTAACTAAGCTAACGATCCATGATCGAGGTCAATTCTGATCTAAGAGAGGTGACGACCGAGGACCGAGGTCAATTCTGACCTAACTAAGGTGACGATCCAAGACCGAGGTCAATTCTGACCTAGAAGAGGTATTCGACGATTTGGGGCTTCTACTGGGAGTGTGTAGTCCTTCCTCTAGGATTGAATTTCAGGTTTTGCTGGGGAATAGTGAATGATCTGAGGATAAGTAGCTGGGAATTTTTAGAGCATGTTTTGGAGACGTTATTGGAGAGAATTTTTTTCTAGAATTCCACAGGGGATGTAGAAAAAGTTTTCCTTGGTAAATGAGGTTCTAGAATGGATTTGGAAATTTTAGGAAATTTCCAAGATTTCCTGGTATTTTTTTGGACTTTTTATATGAAACTTTAAGGGGTGTACCAACCGGCATAGATGGAGAGATGACAATCGGCATTGGCCCAGTCTTTTAGGGTACCTCGAGCAGGTGAAGGGTCAGTGTTGACATTCTCCTCATATTTGTGAGGCTACGTCAGCGGTGGCAACGATGACGTCATGGTCTTCCCTTGTGCGGTTGAATTCCCCTAGTTACAACCTTCGGTGAGCTGATGGGGGATCGGTGGGTTTATAACATTATCCTCATGTGATGGACTTGTAAGAGTTAGGGTTGATGGAGGACCTCCTTCCACTTGCTGTACATCTTGTATCTCTTCTGGTTTCTTGATTTCTTTTTCCTATACTTGACTGATTCGATCCTTTCCATTCTTCCTCACAGCATATCAGTGTTTCGACTACTTGGCTGAAGGATATCAAGTACTGGATATCTTCAGCGACTGCTCATATATGTGAGGTGGTTGTGGTACCTGCTTTCTTGGTACCATCTACCTCGTCAAAGGAAGGGTCGGGCCCTAGAAGTGGGGGTACGTCATCTCGACGCAAGGGGAAAAGGGTGCGTCACACGGATAGAGGCTCTTAGAGAGAGAAAGAGAAAATCGGGTTCGAGATAAGTCCCGTTTTTCTTCTGTTTTTGTTGCCTTCCTTTAAAATGCTAATGTAACATAGAACAATATATGCAAATGAATGAAATTCTTGTTAATTTTCTTTGACGTAGTGATTAAATGCACATGCTTTTTTTACTTTGCTCTTGAGATCGTAAAAAGAATTTGAAATTTGATTTGAGAACGATGAGATGAGTAAAAACATAAGTATAAGTATAAAAGGAATCCGAAACTTTCTTCAGATAAGAAATTATTTTTGTTGGTTTTGTGATTTTGACAAAAAAGGAAAAAGGGATATTTCCCAAAATAGGGGGTTATCGATCGGCATGATCCCTGTCCTGCCTATCGACATATAAGTTCAGTCCAATCAACCTAAGGCTTTGATTGCACTTGTTTGGTACTTTGTAGGGTAAGTATCCCTCCCATTTCTGTAGGTTTATTTGTCTTGGTTTGATGAACTTTGGGGATAAATAGGGGTGTAAATGGGGTTTTTCTCCTCACACCTTCATTTCCTTTCTTTCTTACATTCTCATTTGCTTATTATCTCTTAGTCTTTCAAGATGGCTCTCCGTTGTAGCATTGAGTTCTCCAATTACCTCGAGGCCATGGAGGCGATGTGTTCTTAAAATGTCGATTATGATGCTTTCCACATGCGCCGAGTCTCTTTGTGGCGTAATCGACCCATATAATGGAACATCCAGATGGAGGCCATATAGTTCTGGAATCTCGAGGCTCATGTCTTCCGCTTCGGGTTGGATAAGATTTGTGCTACATACGAGGAATTTTCCTGAATTTTCCTAGTGTTATCGCAGATTTTCCTGAATTTTCCCGTTCTCCTAGGGAATTGTTAGTTGGGCTTCTTCAGATCTCACCTTCAGCAGCCAGGACGTTTGTTACGGGAGGGATGATTTCCTTTTTGACGGTTTTTAGGCCTGTTCACTCCCAGGATGTGGGTGATGCTGGCTATGCTAGGGCTGTCATTTTGGGCTTTATTTCCAAAGTTCTATTGGTGACTGAGGAGACACTAGTGGACCCCCAACTGGTGGCTATTATTTCTTGGATGTCATATTGTCGTAATCCTGCGGCGGTAATACTGGCAGAGACCTTGAATGGCCTGGATGCCTGGAGGGAGGGTCGTTATGAGTTTTTGAGAGGGAGGCCAGTAATGCTGTTTATGTGGCTTTTCGAAAGATTTCGTATGGTGGTGCCGCCTGAATACCCCTTGCCAATGGTCCCAAACTTTTTCTCTCACTACTTTATTAGCATAGTCCTAGACATTGAGAGTTGGGGGAACTGGTTTGTGGAGCACGGGGATCTAAGCTTGTGTTGGTCTGTTCCATAGTGGGTGGGGGGAGATGTTGCCGATTCTAGAGCTCGAAAAGTACCAATATGTCCGACTTGTTGTCCTTAGACATACTTCTTTTTATTTTCCATAGTAGCTTCTGCGTCAGTATGGTTGGGAGAAGATAGTGCCACCGCGGGCACTGGATTTCTTTTCTGTGGAGGACCTGACGGAGCATATGCGCATGAAGCTGAGTTCTCTATGGGAGAATCGATGTTGTTGACAGAGTGTGGAATCCCCGGGTTTTACAAATCGCAAATTAAAATATAATTTCCTTTTAAATAAATGCGGAGCGTTGAGATGGTTTTAACTTTGAAAAAATAACAACAAGTTTTAATTTCTCAAAACAAATTAAAACAAAATACAAGTCCTAGAATTTGCCTAAGTCATAATTACCAAATTATATCCAAAGTTAGGCGAAACCAAATTAATGCAAGTGACTTGAATAAACCAAATTTACCCAATATTAAATTACAGTCCCAATTTAAATTAGTGTGATTGTAAAACCAAATTTTATCTTGAAATTAATCTAGCATGCGTTCTAAGTGATATAGAGCAAGATAAAATCAACAGTCACACTACACCGCGATGTACGAGGAAAAACCCACTAACGGGAAAAAACCTCGGGACGGCCCTAGCCTCAAATCCACTAAAAACGGTATTACAAAATACAAGACAAAAGACCTACTTCCTAAACTCGAACCCTCTCAAGCCGTGATGCTTCTTCTTGTATCGACCTCCAATTAGCGGATAACCAACGGAGCTCCACCGCGGTCTCGGACTCCCACCGATCGGGCAATTAGGCACACCGTCACCCTAACGTGGAGCCTTTCTCCAAATGGGTAGAAATGAAACGAACTTCTCTTCAATTCGGTGTAGAGAAAAAATGGTACCAAAACAATCTCCAAGCAATTAATATTTATATAGAAACTTGGATAAACAATTGGGTGTAAACTAGAGTGTGTATGAAATTTTTCTTGAAAGAATAACACTCAAAACTTGATCTTTTTCCTTAAACAATTTTTTTCTCATAACACTCTCTAGGAGTTTGTATGGTATGAAAAAGATGATCCTTCAAAAGTGATTCCCGTCCTTGATAAAGCCTTAAAAAATCAGTTAAGAAACAAGTGGGAAAATGGGGTGAAAACTGCCAAAAACTGCTCAAAACCGTTCCCGCTCTGGCGTCTCGTTCGAACGAACTTGACTCTCGTTCGAACGAGATTTCTAACGAGCGACCATCCTGGGCTCGTTAGAATATCGTTAGATACCTCATTAGAACGAAAAACTCGTTCGAACGACATATCGAACGACTGACCAGATTAGGGTTGTTGGCAAACTCGTTCGAATGAAACTGGTTCGAACGACAAAACTCGTTCGAACGAAACCTGGTTCGAACGAAAAAACTCGTTCGAACGACACTTCTAACGAATGACCAGAATGTTTGTAAAATTCGATTTTTAGCCCAAAAACTTTTATAAACTTTATTTTATTAATCCTAACACCCAATAAACATTGTTCCAAGCTCATATATAAATATAATTGCATTCATACCTTGGGATCATGGAACTAAGTTGATGACGTACAAACGAGGCACATAAACTACGGCATGTTGATGATGCTTTATACTCTTTGCCGCTACGTCTTCAACAAACACTTCATAGGTCTTGAATATTACAATTAAATAAAATCCTATGAATAAATGTTTTTGTCCGGAATTGAGCCAAAACTATAAGAGGACTCAATTGGAAATTTGTGTCCTTACAAATCTCCCCCTTTGGCTATTCCGGGACAAAAACCAAAAACAAAAATCCTAAAGGGCCGTCAAGCTCAACTAGACTCAAAACATAACCCGCCCAATCTTGACTCAACCCAAGGATTAAATACTTTGCCTTTTAAAGATGCCGCTTTAGAATAATACCTGCACACTTAAGAAAACTCATCAAATGCATAGGGAATATCAAAATATTAAATGCAATTAATTAAATACTCCCCCCAAAAATAATTCTCCCCTTTATCAAAACAATGACATTTACTTAGAAAGACGTCTCCCCCTAAGATAAATCTCCCCCAAACTAAGATACAATAATAATAGGTTTAGATACCATTTCTCCCCCTATCATCATTCTCCCCCTTTTTGTTCAGGAATAGACAAAGGTTAAAGAATCAAAACATGAAAGCATGTTGAAGCTTAAAGTGATAATCATGAAAGCATACTGGAAACAAAAGCATAAGTAATCCAAGATAGATACCAATAATGAAGTATAAGCATTGATGGACTAGAAATCAAGGCAAAGATAAACAAATATCATATATATATATATATATGTACCAAAAATATATCAAAAGAGCTCTTGCATATATATATATATATATAGATATAAACACACACATGACACAAAATACAATAAGTTTGCACACTCGTATGGCAAAAATGTGTCATATGGAAATGGAAGTGTAGGGGTGTGAACTAGAAACAATTAAATTTAGAACCAAACACTTAATAAGCATTCACGGAGTTCTCATTTGATTGCAAACTTCATCACATTTAAATATAACCTCATGTGACAATATATATTGAACTCGATGAACAAACATACACAATGCATACAAGCCTAGCATATTAATGATTCTACAAACCAATAGAGTCATGACAAGAAATATGCAACTAGGATAAACGGACATTGTGCAAACCGTTGATATACCATCCAATCTCCCTCAATTTGCATTTATATTAATGTTGAATGAATATATCAATCAAACATAGACCTTGGCAATTTATTTTTCTGTATGCCATATATTCTGTTTTTAGGCCTCGGACCACGTATTTCTTTTAGGTCCATTTAAAAACGGTGGCTTACTATTCGCAAAGGATCACTTAGTCCTTTCGGAGCCCTTCCCCGTTCATATTTATATTTATCATGTTTTTAATTTTAGCACAAATCTCACATGCAACGGATTTTGACATGCACTAGTCCTCCTAAGCCACAAATATGTAGATGACAAGATTGGTAGGAGAACACTTCACAAAGCTCAAATATACATATGAAGTTAAGATTTCAAAAGGGCTCGTGCATGTGTGAAATAGAGACATATGAAGATAGAATCCATTTAATCAATACAAAATCCAACTACTCCAAAAAAAATGGTAAAGAACATTTTAAGGATTGATAATCTAAACCAAAAGTTCTAGCCACGTGGGAGCGTTAAAGGAGGGATTCAAACACAAGTATATGCCACACAAAGTGTGTCAAACAAAAATACACACTAAATAAAATCTTTTTGAGATTTTTAATTTTTAATCAAAAATAAATATATATATTCTCAAAAGGATAAACAAAAATCATTTGAAACTTTCATTAAGCTCTAATTATCAAAAGATAAAGTCCAAATGATAAACAAAAATCTTTTTATATTTTTCAATTAATTCAAACAAAAATATAATACAAAAAGATAAACAACAATCATAATTCTAGCATGGGATAAACATGGATTAAAGACTAGAAAATGATTAAACAAGCATACATTTAGCATATGAATATAGCATGAAGTACAAAAGCTAAAGTATGCAAATACTAACACATTCATCCTTTAGATTTAGCATGGGAGGAAGCATGTGAAAGTAAATGAGAATCAAAATCCCTATTTTGTAAGGCAACCAAATCGGATTTCCTAACCCAAATTAATGAAGAATAACAATCTTCGGGTGTAGGAACATTAGCTATCGTGGTTACTTTACAATGGGATTTTCTAGGAATTCGTTTAAGATCAAAACAAAATTTCCTAAGATGACCTTTTTGACCACAATGAGTGCAAGTAAAAACATGTCGAAAAGATTTTCCTAAGGAGTGATCAATAAATGCATTCCTAGAAGATTCTCCTAAAACATTGGTTTTGACTTTAGGGTTAAAATCATTACAAGAATTGAAGCCTAAACCAAAAGTGTCATTTTTAATTTGGACCGTTCCAAACATTTTATCTAGTTTTTCCGAACGACACTCCAAATCAAATTTGACATTACTAGAAATTTTTAATTTATTTTCCAAATCTAAAATGGTAGATTCTAGTGAAAATTTTCGCTCTTCAAAAGCAAGAAGCTCCTTTTTCAAGGATTCCATTAAATTCCTAAGGCTATTTCTTTCGCCTTCTACATATTCTAACTTCTCTCGAAGAGTCCTCTCACGTGTCCTAAGGTCTTCTATTAAGGCACTTTCATCAATGACCTTGACACTCTCTCTTAAACTCGCTTCTAACTTCAAATTTGCCTTTTTCAATTTGATAGATTCTTTATATAATTCATGAAAAGCATTTTGAAGTTCACTCTCATCAACCACTTCTTCATTTTCACTCTCTCTTTCTTCTCCACTCTCATTATCATCAAAAATAAGAGAATCATGTACAATGACCTTGGAAGTGGCATGTGCAATAATTTCATCATTCGATGAGTTCTCACTATCACTCACATGACTTGCCATAAAAGCCACAAAATTTTTCTTTGTGGGGGAATCGGGCTTTTCTTCCTTATCACTATCACTAAGGGTCGCATTATATGAAATGGGTCGTTTACCCTCTTTCCTTAGTTTAGTGGGGCACTCAAAAGCCCTATGGCCATAACCTTCACAACCAAAACATTTATTAGACTCGTCCCTATCAACATTTTCATTACTAGACTTAGGGATCTTTTCGGCTTTAGAAATCTTCTCGCTTTTATCATGTTTAGAAGATTCAAATTTCTTAAACTCATTTTTAAATTTATCTTTGTTGAATTTAAGAAATTTTCTAAATTTACGAGCAAATAAAGCCATATCTTCCGAGTCACTATCACTCTCGCTCTCTACTACTTGTTTAACCTCTTTTCGGGCTTTTAAAGCAACGCCCTTTTCAATTTTCTTTTCATTTTTAGAGGGAAACATATCCAGTTCATAGGTTTGTAAATCACCTATAAGCTCTTCTAATTTCGTAGAGGCTAAAGTGGGTAAAGAATTTAAAACGGTCACCTTTGGAATAAATCTATCGGGTAGGGACCTTAAAATTTTCTTTACTACACGGTTGTCAGGTATTTTCTCTCCCAAGTTAAAAGATGAATTAACAATATCTGAAAGTCTAGCATAGAATTCATCAAAAGTTTCTTTTTCATCCATTTTGATAGTTTCAAATTGAGTGGTGAGGTTTTGGAGTTTAGAAGCTTTAACGACACTCGTTCCTTCATGAGTTAATTGTAAAATATCCCAAGCTTCTTTAGCGGTCTCACACGTCATAATGCGTCGGAATTCATCCAGTGTGACAGCGCTAAATAAAGCATTTAAACCACGGGAATTAAAATTTGCTAGCTTAAACTCATTTTCAGTCCATCTATCGACGGGTTTGGGAACACGTTCATTTTCAATTAAATGAGTTGGTGGGGAGTACCCATTAACAACAGACATCCAAACTCTCTCGTCGATAGATTTTAGTGCCGATCTCATTCGCGCTTTCCAATACGCGTAGTTTGAACCATCAAAAATAGGAAATTTTGAAAATGGGGAAAATTCCATTTTAGCCAAAAATTAAAGGATCTTAACGAAATAATTTATCGTTTTTGGCTCTGATACCACTTGTTGACAGAGTGTGGAATCCCCGGGTTTTACAAATCGCAAATTAAAATATAATTTCCTTTTAAATAAATGCGGAAGCGTTGAGATGGTTTTAACTTTGAAAAAATAACAACAAGTTTTAATTTCTCAAAACAAATTAAAACAAAATACAAGTCCTAGAATTTGCCTAAGTCATAATTACCAAATTATATCCAAAGTTAGGCGAAACCAAATTAATGCAAGTGACTTGAATAAACCAAATTTACCCAATATTAAATTACAGTCCCAATTTAAATTAGTGTGATTGTAAAACCAAATTTTATCTTGAAATTAATCTAGCATGCGTTCTAAGTGATATAGAGCAAGATAAAATCAACAGTCACACTACACCGCGATGTACGAGGAAAAACCCACTAACGGGAAAAAACCTCGGGACGGCCCTAGCCTCAAATCCACTAAAAACGGTATTACAAAATACAAGACAAAAGACTTACATCCTAAACTCGAACCCTCTCAAGCCGTGATGCTTCTTCTTGTATCGACCTCCTATTAGCGGATAACCAACGGAGCTCCACCGCGGTCTTGGACTCCCACCGATCGGGCAATTATGCACACCATCACCCTAACATGGAGCCTTTCTCCAAATGGGTAGAAATGAAACGAACTTCTCTTCAATTCGGTGTAGAGAAAAACCGGTGCCAAAACAATCTCCAAGCAATTAATATTTATATAGAAACTTGGATAAACAATTGGGTGTAAACTAGAGTGTGTATGAAATTTTTCTTGAAACAATAACACTCAAAACTTGATCTTTTTCCTTATACAATTTTTTTCTCAAAACACTCTCTAGGAGTTTGTATGGTATGAAAAAGACGATCCTTCAAAAGTGATTCCCGTCCTTGATAAAGCCTTAAAAAATCAGTTAAGAAACAAGTGGGAAAATGGGGTGAAAACTGCCAAAAACTGCTCAAAACTGTTCCCGCTCTGGCGTCTCGTTCGAACGAACTTGACTCTCGTTCGAACGAGATTTCTAACGAGCGACCAGCCTGGGCTCGTTAGAATCTCGTTAGATACCTCGTTAGAACGAAAAACTCGTTCGAATGACATATCGAACGACTGACCAGATTAGGGTCGTTGGCAAACTCGTTCGAACAAAACTGGTTCGAACGACAAAACTCGTTCGAACGAAACCTGGTTCGAACGAAAAAACTCGTTCGAACGACACTTCTAACGAATGACCAGAATGTTTGTAAAATTCGATTTTTAGCCCAAAAACTTTTATAAACTTTATTTTATTAATCCTAGCACCCAATAAACATTGTTCCAAGCTCATATATAAATATAATTGCATTCATACCTTGGGAGCATGGAACTGAGTTGATGACGTACAAATGAGGCACATAAACTACGGCATGTTGATGATGCTTTATACTCTTTGCCGCTACGTCTTCAACAAACACTTCATAGGTCTTGAATATTACAATTAAATAAAATCCTATGAATAAATGTTTTTGTCCGGAATTGAGCCAAAACTATAAGAGGACTCAATTGGAAATTTGTGTCCTTACAGATGTCCATCGACCTGTACTTCATAATCCATTGGGCGAGTCTGGCATGTCTCAGGGAACTACATGAAATGGCTATGGAGGAGAGTGGTCGCTAAGATGTTGGCTGTAGAGACTAGGCAAATGTGATTTGCATTTTTTGATACTTTAGAGGGGGTATTGTGTTTTTTACGATGCTGGTCCGGTCTTATCGCTCAATGGAGCGTCAGCGGCATTCTCTCCAGCCAACGAAGGTTTGGGGCCCCCAGGATGTGGGTGATGGAGGCAACTCGTCTGGCAGCTGTGGGTAGACTTTGTGAAGCTTCTGTATGGTGATTGGTTTTGTTTGTGGTTATGCTGGTTGTAGGATGTGGCTACTTAGGAATAGTGGTGACTGGTTTTTTATTTGGTTTAGAGGAGTAGGTGTAGGATGGCGAGGGAAGTCTTTTGACTCCTTACGCCGATGTAATTGTACCGAAATTTCTAATAATGAAATAAATAAGTTTTTGATTATATAGTTGTGCCTCTTGATGACTTTGCACTTGAATTATCTATACCAATTGCTAAGGCATACATAATCATTTTATTCATGTATATGTTTAAATGAACTGTCATTCTCATGTAAATGGATGAGCTGCCTATGTACCTCTGAGGGTTTTGAATGGTTTTTGAAAAATATTTTTAGAGGATCAGGCCCACATAGTTCTAGGTAAGGGGGAAATAAATATTTTTTTTAAGAATAGAAGGGGGATCAGAAGAGTCATAGTGCGCCAAGATTTTGGGTTATGGATAGAACTTTTTAAGACGGTACAGGTTGACCGGACGTGCCATTTCTTCTTAGTCAAGGTTGGTGAGCCTAGCGGCGCTGCCTGACAAGATCTTCTTTACGATATAAGTGATAATGCTTGGATTTAGCACCACCGGGTAAGTGATAGTGAGCTCAAACTGCAGCAGCCATGGCAACCATAGAGATGTATCAGTGTATAAGTATGTAGAAGGGGATGAGTATAAGAGGAAATAAGACAATGATGTATAGTGGTTCAGCCAATTTGGCCTACGTCCACTGTGAGTGTGTGATCCACTAAGTATGGGCGCTAATGGCCTTAGATACAATGCACATAACCCTCTCTCTCTCTCTACTGTGTGTACAAGCAGAGTTTTAGCTAGGGCTACTGTTCATGGATCCATCCCTTGTAGGGTTGTCGTGACAAGTATATATAGGTCTTGGGGGGTGTAGTGTACCCCCCAAGTATGCATGGTGCATGTGAATGATGATCTAGCCAATTCCCTGTTGACACCTGTAGATGCCAAATGATGACATAATATTCCCTCATGTGAGGGTGTGATTTTGTTATAACGGTCTGCCACGTGTCATATGAGCCTGACGCGCACTGTTCCACGCGTCTCCCAAACCACGCGCCGTCATGATATCACCCTCGGCCTATGAGCCGAGGCCGAGGGAAAAGTTTCTTCCTGTAGTGAGCCTGGCCCAATTCTGGCCTCGTACTGTCGGCCCCTCGTACTGTCGTCTGAATCCTGGTAGAGGGTCGGCCCCTCGTACTGTCGTCTGAAGTCTGGTAGAGGGTCGGCTCCTCGTACTGTCGTCTAAAGTCTGGTGGAGGGTCGTCCCCTCATACTGTCGTCGGAAGCCTGGGCGAAAGGTTGTCAAGAGATTGGTGAAGGGTCGTCCCTTCGTACTGTCGTCCGTTTTGGAGGCAATCCTCATCTAAGTCGAGGATATGAACGGGTATATCAATCACCCCCCAGCCCTTAGCCATAGATGCTGTTGAGATGGCTGAGGGATAGTGTTTTAAATGAGATGCATGTATGATCAGTTAGATGAGTGACACCTGGGCAGATACTCATTGCTGTTTCAGTTCCCAAGGTCATGGCGGCTGCACAGTGCACTTGGGGCCTTGTGCCCTAATTATACCTTTCTTGGTAAATGGGTCCACTCATTACCAAAGTATTTAAGAGATTTTCAAACTCTCTCTCCTTCTTCTTCTTCTTCTTCGCGCCCAAGCCTTTTATCTTTCTAGAAACTCATCAGCTTCCATCGCCATTTGCAGCTTTCAATCCTTCCAAGTCTAGCAGCGTTCTTGCTCTCTCCTCATCAGGTAACCTCTTTCACCCAGCGTTTTCTTTTGTCTTCATTTCTGTTTATTTTTTAGGGTCGTAGGGC
Source organism: Sambucus nigra (assembly GCA_949130495.1). Taxonomy (NCBI): domain Eukaryota; kingdom Viridiplantae; phylum Streptophyta; class Magnoliopsida; order Dipsacales; family Adoxaceae; genus Sambucus; species Sambucus nigra. The sequence goes on from OX422224.1 coordinate 19,324,731, forward strand.
GGCACTTTCTTTGAGTTACCCCATAGCTTTTTCCGGTGTCTTCTCCGGTCACTGGTTCTTAGAACGTTCTTGACAAAAACCTTTGAGTTCTTTTGTTTAATCCAAAAGTCAAACCTGGTCAATTCCCCACTTATTTGTAGCTAAATTAGCCAAGTCTAGTGTAATTTATCCAAGTGTAGAGTCTTCCCTTTAATGCTTAGGAGGCTTTACAGCTTAGTGTCTGAATTCCCATCCTTGAGAGAGAAGCTCTTTACCGAGATCAGGCGAATAGAGGAAGAGGAAGAGAGGAGACGAGGGGACGACCCTAATTGGGTACGACCCATCTTTCCCATTCCTCTTGCCACCATAAGACCATCTGAACCCTTTGAGTCTTGTGGGTCTTCATCTCGTCTAGCCGAGACTCCCAAACCAAGTAAGATGGACGAGAGAGCATCCTCGCCAACTGGTGCTGGAACTTCTGGTAGGAGGGACACATCTGACCTTAGCCCAGGCCGAGAGGCCGAGGGTACGGCCCCCTCTGAGGCTGTCCCTGTGACAAACCTGTCGCCCAATGCCTTCCAAGTGGCTTTTCCTCAGGGTCCTCCTATAGGTGATGAGGGGGAAGGGGATGAGGACGAGGACGATGATACGGATGATGAGGTTGATACCTCCCATGCCTCATCCTTTATCTCCTCAGTTAGGGATAGAGACCTTCTGATATGGAGGCATATTTACGGAGTGCCCTCTGGGGTAACTATGAGGGTTCCCTCTTATTCTGAGAGAGTTTTTGATTGTGAAGAGGGAGAGGTTGCAGTCTATGAACAAATGTTCAAGGTTGGAGTCAGGCTCCCTCTGCACCCTGCCATTGCAGATATTCTATTTGCCCTCGGCGTATCCCCCTCTCAACTTCCCCCCAACTCTTGGAGGACGATCTTGGGCTATATCTCTTTGTGGAAGAATTCTTTCACCGACGAGCCCTCGGCTGCCCTATTTCTGGGCTGCTATAACATCACCTCCTCGTCCAAACAACCTGGATATTATCACCTGGGGGCAAGGAGGTCTGAGAAGAAACTCCTCCACGTGGCACAAACTTCCAACCACGATTGGAAGAAGAGGTTTTTCTTTATTTCTGGGGAATGGGAGCCCACCGCCGATGTTTCGAGGATCCCCAGAAAATGGTCGAACCCCTCAATGAAGGCCAGGTCAGACCCTGGACTTAGTCTAGAGGAGAAAGACATCGTAGATTATCTGAGAGGACGAGGGCGAGAGGGTGAGCTTGCAAAATTCGACGACTTGATGACCCCTCGGTTCCTTAAAGAAGCTGGTCTGAGGGTCGGCCCTCTGACAGAACTATGTGAGTTATACTAAACATTTTCCATTCTTTACTTATTTTTGAAGTGTTCTCTCTTTATCTCTGAATTTTTCTGACATGTCGTCCTCTTATCAGATCGTCCTGTAGGTACACCAGACTATCTTTGGGAAATGACAGCTCCCAGCTTAGTGTCTGGATTGGCCAAGAAGAAGGGGAAGGAGCCTCAGCAGGCTCCGAGGAAGACAAAGGCCGCTGGGCCGACAGTGGTGGAGCCGACCACTGACAGTAACAAAAGGAAGGAGCCTGAGGGCCCAGTTGAGCCTCGGCCTGATTCTCGGACGAGGGCCAGAGTCGACGCCTCTGAGGGGATGACCTCTTCGTCCAGCATGGGGGCCTTCTGGTCTCAAAATCTGGCCCATCAGAGGGCCGACCCCTCGTCACTGATCACGAACTTAAGGGCTGCCAAGGCCTCGATGTTCTCTGCACCGTCGGCCTCTGACTTCGAGTTCTTAGCAAAGATTCCTCCTGCTAAAGTGTACGACTATGGTCTGCACTCCCTTGCTCAGGTATTGGTCTTGACCTACCTCTTTAATTCCATTTCATTTTTTTTTCAATAAACTGTTCCCTCGGCCCCTCTTAATATTTGTTCATTTTTCTTGCAGTCTGTTTGTGCCTTCACCTCAGCCACCAAGTGGATGGCCGAGAATCGGGTGAAGTTTCATGAGGCTGAAAGGGCTATTCAGCATCAGGCTGATCTTCAGTCTGAGCTTGACACTGCAAGGGCCGAGTTGGAAAGTTCCAGGACTGAGCATGCAAGGATCCTGGACGAGCTGACGAGGCAGCACGACGAGGACATTAAGACCAGGGATGAGGACATTAAGGCCAAGGACCTGCTTCTCAAGGAAAAAGACGAGGCCTTGACCAACATGGAGGCCAAGTACAAAGCTGACCTTGAAGCAGCCATTACGAAAGTCGAGGCCGATGATGTTGAGGCTTACAAAGCTTCTGATGAGTTTCAGGGTTTCGACCTTGAGTACCTGGAGAGGAGAATCAGGACGGCCTGCTGATGGGTCGTCCTCAAATTCAGTGATGTCGTCTCCTCGGTTCGTCCTTCATTGGAGGCAGTCGGATTGGACGACCCTCTAATCGCTGAGGCCCTGTCCTAGGTGTAATCCCAAGTGCAGGCTGAGGGGGTCGGCACATCTGAAGATCAGCCGGTCGTCATTATTGAAGAGACCCCCTTGGTTGATGTTGAGGCTCTGCCTTCTGATATCGTCCCTTAGGGTGGCTGTCTGTAGCCCATACCTTTATTTTTGTATTTTCTTTTGTAAAACACTTGGGACATCTTGTATTACATTTTTATTAATATCATCGTCTCTTCTTCTACTGCCTTCCATATTTACTGGTTTTATGGTTTTCTCTTTGTTGGTTTGCTGTCTTTTCTTAATGTCACTAACCTCTCCTTCGTCTTTCTTGAGGGCAGTGGTGGGGTTATCCCCTCCCCTAGCCCTCATTATAGCCGAGGGTTCAAATTAACCAGTTTAATGGTTTTTAAAGCCTTCCCTCGTATTTTTTTAAGACAGTGGTGGGGTCGTCCCCTCCACTGGTCCCCATTATAGCCGAGGGATCAACTTACCAATTTAATGGATTTTAATAATGTCTACCCTCGTCTTTCTTGAGGACAGTGTAGGGGTCGTCCCCTCCACTGGCCCTCATTATAGCCGAGGGTTCAACTTACCAATTTAATGGATTTTAATGTCTTCCCTCGTCTTTCTTGAGGACAGTGGTGGGGTCGTCCCCTCCACTGGTCCCCATTATAGCCGAGGGATCAAGTTACCAATTTAATGGATTTTAAAGTCTTCCCTCGTCTTTCTTGAGGACAGTGGTGGGGTCGTCCCCTCCACTGGTCCCCATTATAGCCGAGGGATCAACTTACCAAATTAATGGATTTTAATGTCTTCCCTCGTCTTTCTTGAGGACAGTGGCGGGGTCGTCCCCTCCACTGGTCCCCATTATAGCCGAGGGATCAACTTACCAATTTAATGGATTTTAAAGTCTTCCCTCGTCTTTCTTGAGGGCAGTGGTGGGGTCTTCCCCTCCACTGGTCCCCATTATAGCCGAGGGATCAACTTACCAATTTAATGGATTTTAATGTCTTCCCTCGTCTTTCTTGAGGACAGTGGTGGGGTCGTCCCCTCCACTGGTCCCCATTATAGCCGAGGGATCAACTTACCAAATTAATGGATTTTAATGTCTTCCCTCGTCTTTCTTGAGGACAGTGGTGGGGTCGTCGTCTCCACTGGTCCCCATTATAGCCGAGGGATCAACTTACCAATTTAATGGATTTTAAAGTCTTCCCTCGTCTTTCTTGAGGGCAGTGGTGGGGTCGTCCCCTCCACTGGTCCCCATTATAGCCGAGGGATCAACTTACCAATTTAATGGATTTTCTGTAGATGTTTCCATGTGTACTAGGACTGACAACCACATGATGAGGGAAACATTGATATTTCTTATTAATTTTACAAAGTGTTCTGTTGGAGCAACTCTCATTACAATTATGGCCTTTCAAGACCTTACAACACTACTGATAGTATTTCTTCAAATGATCTGCATTCCAGGGTTTGGAAAAAGGTTCCCCTTCTAGGTTTTCTAGTCTATAGGTCCCTGGGACAACTTCATCGATGACCCTATATGGGCCATGCCAATTAGGATGGAGCTTGTTGGGCTTTTGCCAAGCCTTCTTGAGAACCAAGTCTCCTACTGCTATAGGTCTCTGTTTCACCCTCTGATTATAAAACCTTGCGGTCCTGTACTGGTAGGAAGCCTGCCTTATCTCAGCGTCCTCCCTCCTTTCCTCAATCAGGTCCAAGTCAAGTCTCCTTTCTTCCGTGTTTCCCTGGGGGTCGTACATTTGGACCCTATGAGTAGGAAACTCGACTTCGGTGGGGATGACGGCTTCTGATCCATAGGCTAGCATGAATGGGGTCTCCCCGGTAGAAGTCTTCACTGTCGTCCTGTATGCCCACAGTACGGCATGTAACTCCTCGACCCATCTTCCTTTTTCTTCCTCAAGCCTCTTCTTGATTCCATCTAGGATTTTCTTATTTGTTACTTCGGCTTGCCCATTGGCCTGAGGTCGGCCTGGGGTTGATGAGGGATGGTAGCAAATCTTTGGCATTTATTACACTTTTTTACATATGCTGCGGCGTCTTTCCCCAAGGTCGGCCACCAGTAGCCTTGGGTGATCACCCTCTTCGCTAAGGATCTGCCCCCGATATGGATTGAGCATGATCCTTCGTGCACATCTTGCAAAATGGAAGGGACTTCTGAGGGATGCACACACCTAAGTAAGGGGAGCAGAAACCCCTTTTTGTACAAGGTGTCTCCGATGACAGTGAATTTTGCAGCCCTGTACCTCAGCTTCTTCTTTTCCTGCCTTGCTTCTGGCATCTCACCCTCTTTAATGTATCTGATCAGGGGGTTCATCCACGAAGCTTCTTGAGAGATATTCAGGAAATTGCCAAGTGTTCCCTCGGGGTCCTCAATAGTTGGCTGAAGCAAAATTTCCACTGGGACCGCCCTCCTGATGTCTGTCCTAGTCGCCGAGGCCAATCTCGCAAGGGCATCAGCACGGCCGTTGTCTAGCCTAGGTATACTCTTTAATTTTACTTCTCTGAAGCCTTTCAGTAGTGACCTCACCTTCTCGAGGTATCTAGCCATTCTCTCGTCCTTAGCCTCGTAGGCCCCTAGTATCTGATTCACCACTAGCCTTGAATCACTATGGACCAGAATCTGGCCAACACTAAGAGACTTGGACAAGGAGAGGCCTGCTACTAAGGCCTCATATTCGGCCTCGTTTTTGGAGGCTTTGAAGTTGAACCTCAGGATGTATTCGACGTCTGTGCCATCGGGTGCTGACAGTATCAGTCCAGCCCCACTTCCGCTGTCACAGGAAGACCCATCAACGAAGAGGCTCCACAGAGTCTTTCCCTCTCAAAAATTTCCCTCAGAGAGGGACCCCTGTTTAAAGATGTACCTTCCCTCTTCGTTTTCAGTTGCTTTCCTTCTAGTGGTGCTTGTCTCGGCCCTATCTGCGGGTGTGTCGGCTGGTTTGTCTTCTGTATCCGTCTTCCCGAGAGTCTCACCCTCGGCCTTATCATCTTCCCAAGTGAACTCAGCCATGAAGTCTGCCAATGCCTGCCCCTTAATGGCCGTCCTAGGCTGATACACAATGTCAAACTCCCCCAGCTCTATAGCCCAGGCCATCAACCTACCTGATTTTTCTGGCTTGTGTAGGACCTGCCTAAGAGGAGAGTCGGTGAGGATGACCATTGTATGGTACTGGAAGTACGGCTTCATCTTCCTCAAGGCATGGATCAAGGCGTAGGCCAACTTCTACATCCTCGGGTATCTTTGCTCTGCCCCCTGGAGTGTCTTGCTGTTAAAATACATAGGCTTCTATATCCCATCCTCGTCTCTCACAATGGCTGCACTGATGGCCGACTCTGAGACGGCGAGGTACACATAAAGTCGTTCACCCCGCACGGGCCGTGACAGCAGCAAGGGAGACCCCAAGTATGATTTTAGCTCCTTGAAAGCCTCATCACACTCTTCACTCCATTCAAAGGCCTTCCTCAGGATCTTGAAGAATGGTAAACACCTGTCTGTGGCTCTTGACACAAATCTGTTCAGGGCCGCCACTCTCCCTATAAGCCTCTGAACGTCTTTAATGGACTTGGTGGTCTTCATCTCAACAAGGGCATTTATCTTTTCAGGGTTGGCCTCGATGCCTCTTTGGTTGACAATGAACCCCAGGAACTTCCCTGCTCCGACCCCGAAGACACATTTGGCCGGGTTAAGCTTCATCTGGTATTTGTCCATCGTATTAAAGGTCCTCTCCAGGTCTGCCACATGATCCTCTGCCTTTAAACTCTTGGTCAGCATGTCATCCACTTAGACCTCCATAGACTTCCCGATTTGGTCTTCAAACATTTTGTTTACGAGGCGCTGGTACGTTGCCCCCGCATTCTTTAGGCCAAAGGGCATGACCCTGTAACAGTATGTCCCCTTGTCAGTGATGAAGGCGGTCCTCTCCTAGTCTTCAGGGTTCATGAAGATCTGGTTATACCCTGAGTAGGCATCCATGAAGCTCATGAGCTCATGGCCTGCGGTAGCATCTACCATCTGGTCGATGCGGGGGAGAGGGAAGCTGTCTTTGGGGCAGTGCTTGTTGAGATTTGTGAAGTCCACACACATTCGCCACTTCTCGTTGGCCTTTGAGACAATGACTGCATTGGACAACCATTCAGGGTAGATGACCTCTCTGATAAATTCAGCGTCTTCTAATTTTTTGACCTCATCCCTGATGACCTCGTACTTCTCTCTAGAGTAAACACTCCTTTTCTGTTTTACCGGCTTCACTCCCCCTACTACATTGAGCTTGTGGCACATGATTTCAGGGTCGATCCCCGGCATATCTACATGACTCCACGCGAAGACGCTTCGTCTTCTCCTTAACAGTTTGATGAGGTCTTCCTTGATATTGGGCTTCAGAGACTTGCCAACTTGGACGGTTTTTCCCGGGTCATCCTCATCGAGGATGATGGGTTCTACCTCCTCGGCGGCCTCTCCTTTTTTGAGCTTCGTCTTGTCCCTGGGGTCTAGGGTATCAATGTTGTAAGTGGCTGTAGCCCTCTTGTGTGCCTCCCTTTCTTCAGCAGAGTTGTAGTAACATTCTCTCGCTGCCGTCTGGTCTCCCTGAACTTCCCCCACCCCGTAAGGGGTTGGAAATTTGATCATCTGATGGACTGTAGAGGGCACGGCTGCAAACCCCTTGCGGGCCACATGCCCCAGTATGATGTTGTAGGTCGAAAACACCTGCTCATCCATCACAAAGAAACTGACCTTCTTGGTGAGCCATCTCGGCCACTCGTCCCCCATCCTCATATCGTCCTCATATACCCCAAGGGGGTGAACCTTTTCCCCACTGAACCCAATCAATGGATAATGGTAGGGGACGAGTCTAGCACGACTGAGACCCAAGGCTTTGAAGAATGGCCAAAACATCACATCTACAGAACTACCCCCATCTACCAAGATCCTCGGCACTTCGCATCCGTGCACCCTGGTAGTGATGACGAGAGGGTCATCGTGTGGGGCCAAGAGGTCTTTGAAGTCCATTCTTGAAAATCCCACTATCAGTGTGTCCATATCAACCTTCTTCCTTTTTTCTGACTTGACCTCCAGGGAAGTCGCGTGTACCGTCTTCGTCACTGCCTTGGCCTCAGCCACATGGGCCTTCCTATCGGCGACCTCAGACCCTCCTCCTGCAAGTCCCCCGGAGATCACTCCCACTCCGATCGAGATCATATTAAGCCTCTTGACAGGGTCATGGTCGTCTCTCGGCGGGAGGTCAGGGTCATCCTCATCATCAGAGGGGTCGTCCCCTCTTTTTTGAGGACCTTCTCTGCATGCGTCACCTCGCTTATTTCTGGGGTCGTCCCCTCGGCCCCTCTTGAAGGCGCCTTTGTCGATGTACTTTCTGAGCTTCCCTTCCTTCAGCATCTTCTCAATCTCGTCTTTCAGAGCAAAGCATTTATCCGTTACGTGGCTGTGGTCTTGGTGAAATTCAAACCACAGGTTCTTATTCCTCTTGCTGGGGGCTGCCCTCAGCTTCTCAGGCCACTTCAGCGACCGGTCACTCTTTATCTCATTCAGAATCTGTTCACAGCTGACCGTCAGAGGAGTGTACCCAGCGAACTTGTCGTCCGCGGATCTCTTCTTCCCCTCTTTGTTCTTCTTGGGGTATTTACTCCCACTTGCACCTCCTCTTTCGTCCTCATATTTTGCATCCATCGCCTCTTCGGCGTTCATCACCTTTCCTGTTGTCGACAACAGCTCGGCCATCGCCCTCGGAGGGTCTTCAGCAAGCTTCCATAACAGCTTCCCCTTTTGGAGTCCTCCAATCAGGGTTGTCATAGCTATGCTCTCCTCATAGTCTTCCACCTCCAGCTTCTCCTTATTGAATCTGGCTATATAGTCCCTCAGACTCTCACTCTTCCCCTGCTTAACATAGAGCAGGTGGGTGGTCTTCTTCTGTGGCCTCACCCCAAAGAAGAAATTATGGATGAACAGGTCTGGCAACTGCTTAAAGTTTCCAATGGAATTTTTTGGAAGAGACGTGTACGTGACATGCGCAGCCCCTGTCAGGGTACCAGAGAAGGCACGACACCTCATCTCATCTGAGATAGAGTATATGTCTTTCGCCGACTGATACATCTCCACATGGTGGACGGGGTTGGTGCTCCCGTCATACCTTGGGGTGACCATAGGTGGCTTGAACTTTGACGGCGTGGGGAAGTTGACTATCTTTGCCACAAAGGGTGAGCTTATGGTGTATCCCCTCTGAAGAGGGTCTCGGCTCTTCAATATATCACCAATCTTATCCTCTAATTGCTGGATTGAGTCATTCCAGGGCCTCACAGGGTCGGCCTGGCCGATGTTATCCCCTGCTGCCTCTTCGAGGTGGATGGAGGGTTTTGCTGCAGCAGGCCTGTGTCGACTGTTCACTTCCCTTTGGCCGTCATCTCGTCCTCGGGGTCGGCCATCTGCTGCCTCCCTCCTGGATCTTGCAGCACTCTTTGGCCTGGACAACTGTTTTCGCAGGTCATTTACTGGGCCTACCCTCTCAAAGGCCGACCCCCTGCTCAAGCGATCAAAAGCAGAGCCTCTTGGGCGATCATCAGGGTTTGGTCTCCCGCACTTTCCCCTACTTTCCTGGAGGGGTCGCACAGTGTTGTTGGAGACCTCGTAAGGTTCCCAGCACTCTATAGGAGCCTCCTCTCCCTCCAGATCTCCATACCTATCCTCAGGGCAAGGGTTTTCTCTCCTCCCCAGGCATAGACGCCGGGGGTCAGCAACATCCCTACGCCGCTAAGGGGGTGGCAGGTCTTTGCGTGGTGCCTGGGGTGGTCCCCTGGCCTCATGCTGCCCTGGAGCTGCTGCCGGAGTAATCATCTCAGGCGAAAGCCCTGGTGCTCTTAGTATGTTCTGGCTTAGAGCTGTGAACTGCTCCTGCGTCATCCGCTGGCTTGCTGCCAGAGACTTTAGGGCTGCCGCCACATCAACCATCTCAGACTGAGGCAGCGGCTGACTGGAACTGGGTCTTCCCCCTCATCCGGCGGGGGAAGTGGTGGCGGTGGCATCTCAGGTGCCATGTGCTTGAGCTATGAAAAGTTGAACTAAAGAAAATACTGGTGAGCTTGGGAACCTTAGTGGGTCTCTTTCAATGGTGAAACACCTCCTCTTAGGGGGAGTGTTGGTTCACCACCAGAGTGCCTAGTGAGGTCAAGCTGTACAAAGGAAGAGATGTCTTCTCGTTCCCACAGATGGTTCCAAACTGATGATGCTTGGATTCAGCACCACCGGGTAAGTGATAGTGAGCTCAAACAGCAGCAGCCATGGCAGCCATAGAGATGTATCAGTGTATAAGTATGTAGAAGGGGATGAGTATAAGAGGAAATAAGACAATGATGTATAGTGGTTCAGCCAATTTGGCCTACGTCCACTGTGAGTGTGTGATCCACTAAGTATGGGCGCTAATGGCCTTAGATACAATGCACATAACCCTCTCTCTCTCTCTACTGTGTGTACAAGCAGAGTTTTAGCTAGGGCTACTGTTCATGGATCCATCCCTTGTAGGGTTGTAGTGACAAGTATATATAGGTCTTGGGGGGTGTAGTGTACCCCCCAAGTATGCATGGTGCATGTGAATGATGATCTATCCAATTCCCTATTGACACCTGTAGATGCCAAATGATGACATAATATTCCCTCACGTGAGGGTGTGATTTTGTTATAACGGTCTGCCACGTGTCATATGAGCCTGACGCGCACTGTTCCACGCGTCTCCCAAACCACGCGCCGTCATGATATCACCCTCGGCCTATGATCCGAGGCCGAGGGTAAAGTTTCTTTCGGTAGTGAGCCTGGCCCAATTCTGGCCTCGTACTGTCGGCCCCTCGTACTGTCGTCTGAAGTCTAGTGGAGGGTCAGCCCCTCGTACTGTCGTCTGAAGCCTGGGCGAAGGGTTGTCAAGAGATTGGTGAAGGGTCGTCCCCTCGTACTGTCGTCCGTTTTGGAGGCAATCCTCATCTAAGCCGAGGATATAAACGGGTATATCAGTAAGGGCTGCTCCAGTTGGGCTTAAATTTCCCTCCGAGCCTAGATGGGCTCTATTATTTCTTTAAGGGATAAGTCCCCTTCTCGAAGATTGTCGTCCTTGACTCTCTTATTGAATAATCGAGCTATACAGTGATGGTACCCTTATATGTAATATAGAGCCTTTGGTTTCCTTTCATCTAAGAGGGACAACTCGTCAAGACAGCTTTGGTACCAGTCTTACTCACTAACTTTACTTTCAAGCATGACGCGCAGCGAAGGGATTTATATCTCCACAGGTAGGACTACTTCCATGCCATAAACTAGAGAGTAAGGGGTAGTCCAAGTAGAGGTTCGAACTAAAGTGCGGTGGCCCTAGAGGGCATAAGGGATCCTGCCAGCCCAATTGGATGGCTTTGATGTTCTTATTGGATGCTTCGACTGCCCCATTGGTTTGAGGTCAGTATGGAGAGGATTTGTGTCTTTGAATTCCATACTCATCGACCACTTCTGTATCCTCTGGCTCGAAATGTAACCCATTGTCTGATACCAATTCGTGCGGGACCCCGTACTAGCAGATGATGTTTTACTTGATGAACTTAGCCACTTTCTAGGCATTTAGAACTGCGTAGGATTCGGTTTTGACCCATTTGGTGAAGTACTCAATGGCGACTAGGATGAACTCATGCCCGTTGGATGCTTTTGGTGTAACTTTCCCTATAATCTCGATACCCTATGTGGAAAACAGCCAGGGAAAGGTCATGTTGTACAATTATCATGGAGGCAAGTGTTATAGGTTGGAAAACTATTGGCACTTGAGACATCTTCGAATGTAGGTTGTGCAGTCCTAAACCATGGTAGTCTAGTATTACCCTTGTCAGGTGATCTTTTTGGCGAGCATATGGCCATTAATGTGCGGTCCTCATTCCCTATTATGGATTTTTTGCAATATTTATGTCAGCCCCTGCGATGCAGTATAAATGGGTTCCATAGAAGTTTCTCTTAAACAGTGCTTTATCACAAATAATATACTGGGTAGCCAATCTGGTGAGAGTTGATCGGTCTTTCTTGTCAAATCCTTGGGGATACCTACTATGTCTAAGGAGGCACCAAATATCGTAGTACCAGTAGTCGTTCATTTCGGGTTCTTCCTCCATGTTGAGTTCGATGTGGTAGCAGTGGGTTAGTTTTTCTTGCTTATAGATGCTAAGGTAGCAAGGGCATCAGCTAGGTTGTTCTTTCCTTGGGGTAGGTAATAGAAGGTGATTTCTTAGAATTTGGAAGCTAGCTCTTTAAGGTGGCCATGGAAAGGTAAGAGTTTCTCATCTTTGACATTACATTTCCTGAGTACTTGACCGATGATGAGGGTTAAATCCCCGTAGACGTCGAGGTATCGAATTCCATTCTTTAGGGAAACATTGAGGCCTACGGTGCATGCCTCGTATTCCATTATATTATTAGTGTAGGGGAAATATAATTTTATGGCAATGGGAGTGTGGGAGTCATCAGGGGAAATTAGGAGGATCCCAACGCCATATCCCTTTTTATTAGTATCGCCGTCAAAGAACATTTTCCATCGAAGATCTTTTTGGGAGGCACAAAGGATATTCTCATTCGATAACTCAAAAATACAGACATCATCTTCTTCTATAGGGTAGTCTGCAAGGTAGTCAGCGATGGCTCTTCCTTTCATGGCTTTCTGTGTGACATAGGTAATATCAAACTCTGCTAGGATCATCAACCAATGGGCCATTCGGCTAAACATATAGGTTTTCTCGAGTAGGTACTTGATAGGATCGATTCGGGATAAAAGTATGATGGGGAAGGCGAGCATGTAGTGCCGCAACTTTTGGATAACCCAGACAAGAGCGACACATGCTTTTTCCAAGGCAATGTAGTTAATTTCGTAACCATCCAACTTTCAAATGGCATAGTATATGGCTTTCTCTTTGCGAGTATCTTTAAGGTATTGGACTTGCAAAGATCCGTCTGCAGTATCGGTCATAGTTAGGTATAGGAGTAAGGGAAGATCAGGTTGCGGTGGAATAAGAATCGGGGGTTGGGTTAGGTATTTCTTGATTCGATCGAAGTCTTCTTGGCAAGATTCATTCCAGACTTTGGTTGAATCCTTTCGGAGGAGCTTAAAAATGGGTTCAGAGATGAAAGTCAACAGGCTGATGTATTATAATTTCCCAAGGAATCCTCGGGCTTCTTTCTATGTTCGAGGTGGTGGCATATCAAGTATGGATTTCAGCTTAGCAGGATCTGCTTCTATCCCTTTCTCACTGACCATGAATCCCAAGAGTTTTCCTTTGGTAACGCCAAAGACACATTTCTATGGGTTAATCCGCATTTGATATTATCGGAATCGTTCAAAGAACTTTCGGAGAGCGATAACGTGACCTTACCTAGTCTTTGACTTGATAATCATATCATCTATATAGACCTCGACTTCTTTGTGTATCGGATAATGTAGAATTGTTTTGGCAGCCCTTTAGTAGGTAGCTCCAGCATTTTAAAGACCGAATGGCATGACAGTATAGCAAAAGGTTCCCCAAGGGTGATGAATACGATTTTCTCTTGATGATGAGGGTGCATCTTGATCTGGTTATATCTGGAAAACCCATTAACGAATAACTTAGGAGCGTCACTGGTTGTATTGTCCACAATCATATCGATGTTGGGTAGTGGGTAATCATCCTTCGGAGAGTCCATATTCAAGTCTCGATACTAGACACACATACGAACCTTCTCTCCTGACTTTGCCACGGGTACAATATTGGCTAGCTATGTGGGATACTCAGTTACTCGAATGAAGCCCATGTTCAATTGAGTGACCATCCAGTACAGAGTTTTTGCATCTTCTATTTGACGGGTTTGCATTATGGGAGAGTCAGGATCTCATGTTATGTTATCTCAGGGTCGATGCCAAGCATATCATCGTAGGACCAGGCGAAGACATCCACGAATTCCTTCAGCAATTCTTCGAGATGTGCGCACTCATGCTCATCAAGGGTCGTCCCTATCCTAATATCTCGCATTTGGAAACTAGAACCAAGATTAATAACAACAATTTTATCTTTATTAAATTGAACACATTTATGTTATTTGTTATTAACCTTAATTAGAGCAGTTAAGAATTATTCATTCGCAAAGTCATTATCATCAAGAATTTGATTAGAATCAAGACAGTTAATGTAAGGCACACCAAGATACTCAAAATCTTTGTTTATTGAATTTATAGAAAAAACAACATTGAGAACCTCATCAATGGAGGTCTCAATTACATCAGAGTTAGGGTAAGTAACAGAAGGGGAAATAGGACAGACATTGGGGTTAATTTTAACATTAACAGGTGGTACAGGTGCAGCGTGCCAGTTGAGAAGAGGTATATCAACATCTTTGATTAGGAAGTATGGATTTGATGATGTATACCCTGAGTGGATCATGCAAGGTGCCATCCACAGTGTCTGCAAATTGAAGGAATCTTAGGAGTCATTGTCTTCAGGATCACTGACATCAGCTATGGTCTCTTTAGTGAGTGGTTGTACCGAGTGCTGGGAACTCTCGGCCCAAGGGTAGCTGTCTTGAAAGAAGATCTTCATTACTGGTTTCATCCTCTTATCTATATAATCGTACCAAGGTTCACGGAAGCTACATAAGGGGAAATCCTCACCTTCTCTAATGAATCTTCCATTTAGGGAATCTCCTGAGACAATCCTGGCACATTCCAACTTCCTCTTGAATCGAGGCTGGCAGATCAATCTGAGTTTTTCTTCTGATGGCTGATAGCCTAAACCACAGGGAGGGAAGGCTTTATTTAACACAATAGGTTCAGTTATCCCTTGTTTTCTTCGCCCTATCCCCAATCCTAGCATAAAGTCCATGTTCTTGAACATTTGGATTACATTGAAGTTTCCATGGGGTTTGTATTCTGGACAAACCCTGTCTTTAAAGTCATCCCTTACTGGGAGTAGGAGTGGTTTAACTCAGAAGACTAATAGCAGTATATCATTCACCCCATGTTGTATCTCGAGTACCGGGTTACTGATGCCTATATTCTCGGTGTTGTCACTGTCTCCCAATATGGTGATAACTTTTTCGTTTGCGAAGAACTTTAATTTCTGATGAAGGGAAGAAGACACCCCTTTGATGCTGTGGAGCCACTATCGTCCAAGAAGTTAATTGAAACAGGCTGGTATGTCAATGACTTGGAATTATAATGGGGTATATAGGGCCACCCCATTATATAATATACGTTCAGGTGGAATGCTTGTAAGATCTAATGTAAGGACATAAATTTTCAATTGAGTCCTTTGTAGTTTTGGCTCAATTTCGGACAAAAATGTTTGAATCATAGGATAGAGTATATTGATCATCCTTCAAGCCTATGACGGTCTAAAGATGAAGACGTAGCGGACAAGTTTAAAGCTTCATCAAAATTCCATGTTTAGAGTGGCTCGTTTCTATGTCATCAACAATGTTACGTTTGCTCCTAAGGTATGAATGAATTCGAATATATAAAGGAGCTTGGAACATTTTATATTGGGTGAAATTTTATTGAAATTTTATTTAAAACTGTTGTTTATTTTTCAGTTAGATTTCATTAAACATTTATATATAGTATATAAAGTTTTTGGGCTAAATTCGAAAATTAAAGCTTTCTCGTTTTTCGTTCGATATTGCCGTTCAAACGAAATTGTCGTTCGAACGAGAATGTCGTTCGAATGAAGCTGCCAACAAGGTTCCCAATAGGCCACTGTAACTTCATTTGAAATGACGTTCGAACGAAATGGAGGTTCGAACGAGATTTCGAACGAGATATCTAACGAGTTCATTTTTTAAATACACTGGAACTTCGTTAGAATATCGTTAGAAGGCCGTTTGAATGAGACTTCGTTCGAACGAAAATCTCGTTCGAACGAGATTTCAGGCGAGAAAATTTTATGGAAGTTTTTACCCATGTTTCCCACTTCCTTACCCCACTAACTTTTGACAGATCTTAATAGTGAGGGAACCAACCTTTTTGGTTTAACTTTCTCAGACCATAGTAACTCTTAGAGAGAGTTTGAGAGCAAAATTATAAAGAGAAAAAGTTCATGTGTTTGAGTGATTAATTTTTTTAAAGAAAAATTCATTTTACCACTCTAGTTTACACCCATTGTTTATTCCAAGATTCCATATCTATATCATTTGCTTGGAGTGTTTTGGCACCGGTTTATCTCTACACCTTGAAGAAGAGAAGTTTGGGTTTTCTTCTAAATCCCTCAAAGAAGAAGATGTTTTGTTGCGGCATTCTCACATGGTGAAAGTCACCATGTGTGGTTGACAGTGTACCTATTGTCCATTCGGGGGGTTCCGAGACTGCGGTGGAGCTCCGTGGTTATCCGCTAGGCAGAGGTGGTTACAAGAAGACGCGTCAAGGCTTGAAAGTGTTTGAGTTAAGGAAGTAAATCATCTTTCTTGTAAATATAAATTTCGTACTTAGTGGATTTGAGGCTAGGGCCGTCCGAGGTTATTTCCCGTTGTAGGTTTTTCCTCGTACATCGCGGCGTAGTGTGACTGATTTACAATTATCTTGCATACTAACTTAGAACACATGCTTAGGATAATTCAAGATAAAATTGGTTTTAATTATCACACTTAATTTAATTTGGTGCTAAATTAAATTTGGGTAACGTTAATTTAATTCAAGTCATTTGTTAAAATTGGTTTGGCCTAATTTTGGAATAATTGAAAAATATGACTCAGGCAAATTTCTAGGACTTGGATTAATTAATTGTGTTTAAGTGAAGTTAATAGTGTGTGTCTTAATCATATTTCACTTGTGTTTAATTTTAATTTGAAGAAAATTAAAATTTGTTTTTATTGAACCATCATCTACGCTTCCGCATCTCATAAAAGGAAATAATTGATTTTGAAGTATAAGAATTTTAAAATCGGGGGGGGCCTTCGAGACGTTTCAAATTGGTATCAGAGCCAAAGAGATAAATTATTTCATTAAGATCCTTTAAATAATTTTTCGCTAAAATGGAATTTTCCCCATTTTCTAAATTTCCTATTTCCGATGGTTCTAATTACGCGTACTAGAAAGCGCATATGAAATCGGTAGTTAAATCTATCGAAAAGTGGGTTTGGTTATCGGTAGTTAACGGGTGGTCTCCACCAGCTCATTTAGTTGAAAATGAACGTGTTCCCAAATCGGCCGATAGATGGACTGAGAATGAGTTTAAACTTTCAAATTTTAATTCTCGTGGTTTAAATGCCTTGTTTAGCACTGTCACACCAGATGAATTTTGACGCATTATGACGTGTGAAACCGCTAAAGAAGCTTGGGATATTTTATAACTCACTCATGAAGGTACTAGTGTCATTAAAGCTTCGAAACTCCAAAACCTCACCACTCAATTTGAAACCATCAAAATGAATGAAAAAGAAACATTTGATGAATTTTATGCTAGACTTTTCGATATTATTAATTCGTCGTTTAATTTGGGAGCAAAAATACCCGACAATCGAGTTGTAAAGAAAATTTTAAGGTCCCTACCCGATAGATTTATTCCAAAAGTGACCGTTTTAAATTCTTTATCAACTTTAGCCTCTACGAAGTTAGAAGAGCTTGTAGGTGATTTACAAACCTATGAACCTGGCATGTTTCCCTCTAAAACTAAAAAGAAAATTGAAAAGGGCGTTCCTTTAAAAGCCAGAAAAGAGTAAAAAACAAGCAGTAGAGTGTGAAAGTGATAGTGACTCGAAAGACATGGCTATGTTTGCTAAAAAATTTAGAAAATTTCTTAAAATTAACAAAGATAAATTTAAAAATGACTTTAATAAATTTGAAACTTCTAAGCATGACAAAGCCGAGAGGATCCCTAAAACTATTAATGAAAACTTAAATAGGGACGAGTCAAATAGGTGTTTTGGTTGTGAGGGTTATGACCATAGGGCTTCTGAGTGCCCCACTAAACTAAGGAGAGAGGGTAAGCGACCCATTTCATATAATGTGACCCTTAGTGATAGTGATAAGGAAGAGGACCCGATTCCCCCACTAAGCCCAATTTTGTGGCTTTTATGGCTAGACATGTGAGCACCGATAATGAATCTTTTCATGAAGATATTAAAACACATGACACTTCCGAGGTCAAAGTTTATGATTCCCTTGCTTTTGATGGTAGTGAGAGTGGAGAAGAAAGAGAGAGTGAAAATGAAGAAGAGGTTAATGTGAGTGAACTTCAAAATGCTTTTCAAGAACTATTTGAAGAATCTATTAAATTGAAAAGAGATCATTTGAAGTTAGAAGCTTGTTTGAAAGAGAGTGTCAAGGTCGTTGATGAAAGTGCGTTAGTGGAAGACGTTAGGACACGAGAGAGATCTCTTCGAGAGAAGATAGAATATGTAGAAGGCGAGGGAGATAGCCTTAGAGGTTTAATGCAATCCTTGAAAAAGGATCTTCTCGAGTTTGAAGAGATAAATGTGTTATTAGAGTCTAATATTCTAGAATTAGAAAACAAATTAAAACACTCTAGTATTGTCAAATTTGATTTGCAGTGTCGTTCGGAAAAATTAGATAAAATATTAGGAACGGTCCAAATTAAAAATGACACTTGTGGTTTAGGCTTCGATACTTGTAATGAATCAACTCATAAATCCAAAACCAATGTTTTAGGAGAATCACCTAGGAAAGTTTTTAAAGATCTCTCCTTAGGCAAATCTTTTTGCCGTGAGTTTAAGTGTTTACATTGTGGTCGAAAAGGTCATCTTAGGAAATTCTGTTTTGATCTTAAAAAGGGTCCTAGAAAGTCCTTCCGTAAGGCAACCGAGGTAGCCAAGATTCCTACACTCCGAGTTAGTCACTCGTCGTTAGTTTGGGTTAGGAGATCCGACTTAGTAGCTTTAAAAGATAGGGTTTTTTATTATCATTTACTATTAAATGCTTCCTCCCATGCTAAATCTAAAGGTTGAATGTGTTAATGTTTGCATACTTTAGCATTTATACTTCATGATATAATTTTATGCTAAATCTATGCTTGTTTTAATCATTTTCTAGTCTATGCTCCATGCTTGATCACATGCTAGAATAATGATTTTTGTTTATCTTTTGTATTTAATTTTTCATTTTGTTTGCCTTAAATGAAAAATACAAAAATATTTTTGTTTATCATTTGGATTTTTATCTCTTGGTAATTTAAGCTTAATGAAAATTTTCAAATGATTTATGTTTGTCTTTTGAGTATATATATTTTTAGTTTTGGTTAAAAATTTTAAAAACTCAAAAAGATTTTATTTTGTGTGTGTTTTAGTTTGATACACTTTATGTGGCATATACTTGTGTTTGAATCCCATCTTTTACGCTCCCATGTAGCTAGAACTTTTGGTTTAGATTGTCAATCCTTATTATGTTCTTTACCATGCTTACATGGAGTAGTTGGATTTTGTATTGTTCAAATGGATTACATTTTTATATGCCTCTATTCACACATGCACGAGCTGATTTGAAATTTAACTTCATATGTATATTTGAGCTTTATGAGGTGTCACTTACCAATCTTATCATCTACATATTTGTGACCTAGGAGGACTAGTGCATGTCAAAATCCATTGCACGTGAGATATAAAAAATGATAAATAAATGTGCACAAGAAAGGGCTCCGAAAGGATTTATTATCCTTTGCAATTGTAAGCCACCGTTTGAATGGACCTAAAAGAAATACGTGGTCCAAAGGCCTAAAAATAGAAAATATGGCATTAAAAAAAAATAATTGCCAAGCTCTATGTTTGATTGATATATTCATTCAAAATTGATATATGCTTATTGAGGGAGATTGGATGGTATATCAACGGTTTGCACAATCTTCGTTTATTATAGTTGCGCTATCAATGTCATGACTCTATTGGTTTGTAGAATCATCAACATGCTAGTCTTGTATGCATTGTGTATGTTTGCTCATTGAGTTCAATCTATATTGTCACATGAGGTTATATTCAAATGTGATGAAATTTTCAATCAATTGAGAACTCCGTGAACCTGTTTTAAGTGTTTGGGTCTAAATTTAATTGTTACTAGTTCACACCCCTACACTTCCGCTTCCACATGACACATTTTTCCCTTACGAGTGTGAAAAACTTAACTTATTTTGTGTCATGTGTGTGTTTATATCTATATGTATGTACTTATACTTAGCTTGTGTCTATTATGTATACATATATATGATATTTTGTTTGTGTCTTTGCCATGTTTAACCAGTCCATTTATGCTTCAATTCAAAATTGGTACCTAGTTTGTTACGTTGTTTGTTTGATATCACATGCTTAGAATCTTATGTCTAATTTGGTATCATTTGTTTTTCGCATCATAGTTGGTATTCATTTGTTGGATTAGTTATGACTTTTGTTGCCCATATGCTTTAATATTCACGTCACTTTTGCACATTTGCACGTTTAGCTTGTTATCCCATTCTATTTGTCCCTTATTTAGTTTAAGGGGTGTATTTACTTCAATTGGGGAGATAAGTTAATGTTTGATTCTTTAACCTTTGTCTATTCCTAAACAAAAGGGGGAGAATGATAGGGGGAGAAAAGGTATCTAAACCTATTGTATTCGTATCTTAGTTTGGGGGAACTTAGGGGGAGTCGCTATCTTCTTAGGTTGATCATAGTTGATAAAGGGGAGATTTAATTAAGGGGGAGTCTTTATTTATTTGCATTTAATATTTTGATATTCCCTATGCGTTTAATGTGTTTTCTTAAGTGTGCAGGAATTATTCTAAGCGGCAACTACTTTCACCGGCAAAGATTTTGATCTTTAGGTTGTTTGGGTCAAGCATTGTAATTTTATTTTGGGAGGGACTTTTTTTAGTCTAGTTAGAGCTTGATGGCCCTTTAGGATTTTTGTTGGTTTTTGTCCTGGAATAGCCACAGGGGGATATTTGTTAGGACAAAAATTTCCAACTGAGTCCTTTGTAGTTTTGGCTCAATTCCGGACAAAAACGTTTGAGTCATAGTATAGAGTATATTGATAATCCTTTAAGTCTATGATGTTCTAAAGTATAAGACGTAGCAGTCAGGTTTAAAGATTCATCAAAATGCCGAGTTTAAAGTGCCTCGTTTCTACATCATCAATAATATTCCGTTTGCTCCTAAGGTATGAATGCATTCGAATATATATAGGAGCTTGGAACATTTTATATTGGGTGAAATTTTATTTAAAACTGTTGTTTATTTTTCAGAATGATTTAATTAAACTTTTACATATAGTATATAAAGTTTCTGGGCTAAATTCAAAAATTACAGCTTTCTGGTTTTTCGTTCAATATTGCCGTTCGAACGAAATTGTTGTTCGAACGAGAATGTCGTTCGAACGAAGTTTCCAACGAGCTTCCCAATAGGCCACTATAACTTTGTTAAAAATGTCGTTCAAACGAAATGGATGTTCGAACGAGATTTTGAACGAGTTCATTTTTTAAATACACTGGAACTTCGTTAGAATATCGTTAGAAGGTCTTTCGAACGAGACTTCGTTCGAACGAAAAATCTCGTTCGAACGAGATTTCAGGCGGAAATTTTTTATGGCAGTTTTTACCCATGTTTCTCACTTCCTTACCCCACTAACTTTTGACAGATCTTAACAGTGCGGGAACCAACCTTTTTGGTTTTACTTTTTCATACCATACTAACTCCTAGAGAGAGTTTGAGAGCAAAATTATAAAGAGAAAAAGTTCATGTTTTGAGTGATTAATTTTTTCGAAGAAAAATTCATTTTACCACTCTAGTTTACACCTATTGTTTATTCCAAGATTTCATATCTATATCATTTACTTGGAGTGTTTTGGCACCGGTTTATCTCTACACCTTGAAGAAGAGAAGTTTGGTTTTTCTTCTCAATCCCTCAAAGAAGAAGAAGTTTTGCTGCGGCATTCTCACACGGTGAAAGGCACCATGTGTTGTTGACGGTGTGCCTATTGTCCGATCGGTGGGTTCCCAGACTACGGTGGAGCTCCGTGGTTATCCGCTAGGCAGAGGTTGTTACAAGAAGACGCGTCAAGGCTTGAAAGGGTTCGAGTTAAGGAAGTAAGTCATCTGTCTTGTGGGTTTTTCCTCGTACATCGCGACGTAGTGTGACTGATTTACTATTATCTTGCATAATAACTTAGAACACATGCTTAGGATAATTCAAGATAAAATTGGTTTTAATTATCACACTTAATTTAATTTGGTGCTAAATTAAATTTGGGTAACATTAATTTAATTCAAGTCATTTGTTAAAATTTTTTTTGCCTAATTTTGGAATAATTGAAAAATATAACTTAGGCAAATTTCTAGGACTTGGATTAATTAATTGTGTTTAAGTGAAATTAATAGCGTGTGTCTTAATCATATTTCACTTTGTGTTTAATTTTAATTTGAAGAAAATTAAAATTTGTTTTTATTGAACCATCATCTACGCTTCCGCATCTCATAAAAGGAAATAATTGATTTTGAAGTATAAGAATTTTAAAATCGGGGGGGGGGGGACTTCAGGATGTTTCATGTAAATCAACAAGAACCCTAGAATAATTTCCAAAAGACATGTCCAAAGTAGGGGTGTTCACGGTCCGGTCCAATTTTGGGGTACTTTTGGGATCGGACTGTAACAATCGGTCCTAGAAAATTATAGACCAAGATCGGACCAGAATAATTGATCTCGGCCCTATTCGGTCCGTACCCAAATAAAACTAACACATTTTTTTAATTTAAAAATAGCTTGCGAGACAGTTGAGTAAAATCCAATCACAGGCACATAAATTTCACAGATTGCCGAGTAAAAAATCATAAACAAAAAATCTAGCAGACATGTTTTATGTTTTGTGAGTGATAGCCTATAGATTTACATAAATTTCCTCATCCATGAGCACTATCAACATATATTTAGGTATAAAGAATGTAACAAAAAATAACCAGAAACAACACGTATAAAACAATCAACACTATGAAAAAATGTAGAAATAAAAAAAAAAATGCATAACATGTAAATAAAACCATAAAGATTCATATATTACAAAAATCAAGTTGATTTATGTAAACGATGCTAAAATTAATGCATAGCTGCTGTAGGGGCTGCTATAGGGACTGCTTAGGGGCTGTTGTAGGGGTTTCTATAGGGATAATTAATGTGTGCCTAAGTGGTCCTAAAGTCTAGTTGGTGTACCTACTTTGTTGGGAAATTAATATGTCTAGTTGGTAGAAAAATCTGAGCACATAAGTGTAACTCATCACTCATGTTTGAGAATGTAATCTGCTGAAAAAAACAGCACTTCTCTCTTTAAGAACAAGTTTGTCTTCTCCAACTTATCTCCAATTTTTTCTTCACTTCTTCACTTCTTCTAATACAACCATATAGTTCTCATTAAATTCCAACAAAGGGGTATCAGAGCCCTATTCAGATCAAGAGCTGGGTGTATTTTCTTTACTGGCCGGAAAATAAATCCGATGAAAAGCGATAAAAAATTTATGGCAAGTTCTATCAACCAAATGGATACCCAACAACCCTTCATTCCAATTTTTGATGGAGATAACTATGATTTCTGGTCTGTAAAAATGAAAACCATTTTCCTTTCATTTGATTTATGTGAGTATATTGAAGATGGGTTTGATGAACCGGAGGATACCACGGCTTTGTCGGAATCTCAAAAGTAAAAGTTGAAGGGGCACAAGAAGAAAGATGCAAAAGCTTTAAGCCTAATCCAACAGGGGTTAGTTGAAACAATATGTCCAAGAATCATCAATGCAAACAAAGCAAAGGAGGCTTGGGATATTTTACAAAAAGAATTCAGAGGTACTTTGAAGGTAAGGGCTATTAAAATTCAGTCCTTAAGAAGAGATTTTTAGAATATGAAGATGAAGGATGTGGAAATATTAAAAGATTATTTCTCTAGATTAATGGAGATTGTGAATCAAATGAAAACATATGTAGACAACCTTTTCAATCAAAGGATTGTTGAAATTTTTTTGATTAGTTTGTCGAAAAAGTATGAACCCATTGTTGCCATTGTTGAAGAAACTAAAGAAATAGCCTCTTTAAGTGTTGAAGAATTGATGGGTTCCATTAAAACATATGAACGAAGGTTGAGTAGACACTCTAAAAAATCTGTTGAGAGTGCCTTTCAATCTAAGCTCAATGTTGGGGCCAAACCATTTTTTGATCAACCCAAAGGTGAATCTTCAAGAGGTGGAAGACATAGAAGAGGAAGAGGAAGAAACACTCGAGGAAGAGGTAGAAATAATTTTGAAAGAAGAGAAAGTAATGAATGTTTTAATCAACAAAAGTGTAGTATTTGCAAGAGAAGTAGCCATATTGATAAAGATTGTTGGTTCCATGGAAAGCCACAATTTCACAATTGTAAGAAATTTATGCATGTTAAAAAAGATTGTCAGCTCAAGAACAACTAATAAGCTAACTTCACTGAAGAACATGAATGTGAGGAGAATATGTTTTTTGCTTGACAAAGTTCATCGGAGCAAAGAAATGATTTGTGGCTTCTTGATAGTGGGTGTAATAATCACATGATCGGAGATCAATATATTTTTACCTCTATGAATAATTCTTCTAATTCTCAAATGAAGATGGGTAATGGTGCCTTAGTTCAAACAAAGGGCAAGGGAACTATATCCATTGAAACGGAGAAAGGAACAAAGTATATCCGAGATGTGTTACTAGTTTCGGATTTAGAGCAAAATTTCTTGAGTGTCGGGCAACTTGCGAAACATGGGTACACTATTATCTTTGAAGAAGACTCGTGTAGAATTTTTGACAAAGGGGGGAGAAGCCAAGTTGTTGCAAAAATCAAGATGAAAAAGAATAGAAGTTTTCCTCTCACTTTTCGATACTCAAAGAATGTGTCCTTGTAGATGAATGAGGTTGACGGCATATGGCTATGGCATAGATGATATGGGGACTTGAATTTTCAAAGCATGAAGAATTTTCATCAAAAGAGCATGGTTTATGGGCTGCCAAGCATCCAAGAAGTAAATGGAGTTTGTGAAGGATGCTCTCTTGGAAAGCACCACCGAGAGCCTTTTTCAAAGGAGAAAGCATGGCGAGCTAAAGCACCATTGGAGCTTGTTCATACCGATGCGTGTGAACCAATGAGGAACACTTCTCATGCCGGTAACAAATACTTCATGACCTTTATTGATGATTTTACAAGAATGACTTGGGTGTATTTTATGCGGCAAAAAAAAGGTTAATGGCATTTTTAGAAAATTTCACAAAATTAGTTGAAAAACAATGTGATCACTACTTGAAAATATTGAGAAGTGATAGAGGTGGAGAATACAACTCTAAGGAGTTTGTTAAATTTTATGAAGATATTAGCATGGAAAAACCACTAACGGTTGGCTATACTCCACAACAAAATGGAGTGGAGAAAAGGAAAAATATAACCATTAAGGAAATGGCAAAATTCATGTTACATGAGAAAGGGCTACCATATACTTTTTGCGCCGAAGTGGTGTATACGACGGTTTATTTGATGAATAGATGCCCTATAAAGGCTGTAAAAAATCAAACTCCATTTGAGGCATGGAATGGAAGAAAATCATCCGTGAACAACTTAAGGGTGTTTGGTTGTATTTTTTCTGCTCATGTCCCTAAAGAAGTGAGACACAAGCTTGATGAAAGTAGTGAAAAATGCATCTTTGTGGGGTATATCTCAAAATCAAAGGGTTATAGACTCTTTAGCTTGAAGAGGAACAAAGTGATTATTTATAGAGATGTGATTTTTAATGAGAAAGCTTTTTGGGATTGGAAATAAAAAAAATCTCAAAATTAAGTTATCACCCTTAATGAAGAATCACAAAGCGTTGAAGAAGATGAAGATGAAGATGTGGAAGCTCCTCAAATGTCTCCAAATACAGGTCCAAATGCAAGTCCACAATCATCCTCAAGTTCTCCATCAAGCTCAAACTCCTCATCTCCAAGCTTAACTCCAAGAAGAATAAGAAGTCTAAATGATGTGTATGCTAGACGTAATTTTTGTGTAGCTGAACCGGAGACCTTGGAAGATGCTAAAAATGAAAAAGTCTAGCAGCTTGCAATGGAATAAGAAATTCAGGTAATTGAGAAGAACAAGACTTGGGAATTAGTGGAGAGGCCTAAAAATAAAGAGGTCATTGGTGTGAAGTGGATTTACAAAAGTAAGGTTAATCCGGAAGGATCAATCCAAAAGAACAAAGCAAGACTTATAGCAAAGGGGTGTTCTCAACAACCCGGAATTGATTTTCAAGAGACATTTGCATCCGTGGCAAGGCTTGACACAATTAGAGCACTTGTTGCCATGACCACTCAAAAAGGTTGGTTTTTGTATCAACTTGATGTAAAATCTGCATTCTTGAATGGTGTGTTGAATGAAGCGGTGTACGTTGACCAACCTCAAGGATTCGTGATGAAAGGTGAGGAAGAGAAGGTATTCAAGCTGAAAAAGGCCTTGTATGGCTTGAAGCAAGCTCCCCGAGCATGGTATAGTGAGATTGATGCATACTTTAATGAAAGAGGCTTTCAAAGAAGTAAATGCGAGCCAATCTTGTACATCAAAAGAAGTGGGGCATTAGGTATTCTTATTGTCTCTCTTTACGTTGATGACTTGGTGTTTACCGTTAGTGATGCAAAAATGATTATAGATTTCAAAAGTGACATGATGAAAAAATATGAAATGAGTGATTTGGGTCTTCTAAATTACTTCTTGGGAATTGAAATTTATCAACAAGAAGATAGTATTTTTATTTTCCAAAAGAAGTATACTAAAACCCTTCTTAAAAAATTCAAAATGATGAATTGCAAATCGGTGGCTACGCCTTTGGTGGTGAATGAAAAATTATTGAAAAACGATGGCAGCAAAGAGGTTGATGCATCTATTTATAGAAGTTTGGTTGGAAGTTTGTTGTACTTGACGGCTACGAGGTCGGGTATCATGTATGCTACTAGTTTATTGTCTCGGTACATGCACAAGCCGAATCAAACTCATTTTGGGGCTGCAAAAAGAGTGTTGAGGTACAATTAAGGAACTTCTGATTTTGGCATCATGTCTAAGAAGAACGTTGAGATAAAGTTACTTGGGTTTTGTGATAGTGATTGGGCTGGTTCTATTGATTACATGAGAATTACTTCCGGGTATGTATTTTCTCTTGGCTTCGGAGTAGTTTCATGGGCTTCAAAGAAGCAACAAACGGTAGCACAATCATTTGTCGAGGCTGAATATGTGTCCGTATCATTAGCAACTTCACAAGAGATGTGGCTAAGAAGAATTTTAGAGGATGTTGGTGAAAATCAAGGAGATTCTACTCCAATACTTTGTGACAACCAATCCGCGATTGCCATGATAAAGAATCCCGTCTGCCATAGTCGCACCAAGCACATTGCAATCAAGCATCATTTCATTTGAGAGGTCGTGGAGGATGAAGAGATTCAACTCAAATATATCAAGACTGAAGAGAAAGTTGCAGATAGCTTCACCAAAGCTCTACCCCGGGACAAATTTCATTTTCTTAGAGAAATGATGTGTGTTCGACAAATGCATTAAGGGGGAGTGTTAAAATTAATGCATAGCTCTATAGGGCCAGCTATAGGGGCTGATGTAGGGATAATTAATGTGTGCCTAAGTGGTCCTAAAGTCTAGTTGGTGTACCTACTTTGTAGGGCAATTAATATGTCTAGTTAGTAGAAAAATCTGAGCACATAAATGTAACTCATCACTCATGTTTGAGAATGTAATCTGCTGGAAAAAAAAACATCACTTCTCTCTTTAAGAACAAGTTTGTCTTCTCCAACTTATCTCCAATTTTTTCTTCACTTATTCAAATACAAATATATAGTTCTCATTAAATTCCAACAAACGACCCATGTGGGATGGTGGAACCATAATTAAAAAATGAACCCATAACCACAACTAATCGGTTTGCCTTTGTCGGAGAATGTATGGAGAGTGAGACGGTACTAAGCTGTTGAGTCAGACGAGATGAGGTATGTGGATGATCTACCGCCTCCCGGTCGTCATTTGTAGAGAGAGAAGAAGATGTGTTGGGTTTAGGGTTGTCCGACCGCATTTATAGGGAGAGATGGAGAAGACGAAATGTTAGATTTAGGGTTATTTTGTTGGGTTGGGTTTGAGCGAGTAGCTAGGAGTGTCTATATGGTAATGTGGGTCAGTGGGTATAAAGCAGGACTCTAGTGTTTTAGTATATAACAGTGGGTGTCTATTGTTTTTGTAAATTTATATATATATATATATATGTGTGTGTGTGTGTGTGTGTGTGTGTGCGGTTCGATCCGATCCGGACCTATTTTTTAAGACCCAAGACCAAGTCCGGACGAAATAATTCACTCCTTCACATTTTAAGACCGCATTAAAAAAACTCGCACACACCTAGTCCAAAGTGGCTTTGTCAATATGCAAGGGGACACCCACACCCCTAGCAATTTGCAGTAGCAAACAAGGATCCCAGTAGTCTTGGCATAAGCCCGTTAATCTTACCCAAATGCTGGCAGTGGATATGGTGTGCATTTCTGGATTGAAGTTAGGAACCCAAGGGAATAACTTAAAAAAACCAGAGGAGAGTTTGAAGCTATGAGTGGACATTGCCAAACTCAAATCAGTAGAACTAGAAAAACGAATATTAAAATTTCTTTTACCTATGGGTGTGAGAACCCATGCCTTTATAGTCTGCCAAATAGAAGTGAGCTTCACTTTAAGATCAGCTAGTTTCCAGGGCTTACTTCCTTTGGAAACAACAATACGACATAATAGTTGAGGAACTACATTCATGGAGAAATAGGTAGTATCATGTAACCTAACATCAAGAGTATCCCCACGCACATAAGGAGAAGAGAGTGGAGGAAAACAAGATGGTACCAATGTTCCATGCTCAAAAGCCTCACGTTTCTTAGTCAGAATTTCGGCAAAAGAAGTTTTAGGTGATTGAATCCCAGAGGATTGGTTGTTAACATTAGATGAATCACGTAAAGAAGGGAGGAATGGAATATCAAAGGGTTTAGGGTTAAAATCCAAACAGAATGGTAGAGATGAACCCTTAACGAGATTGGGAGGTTTTAGAGAGAAGGAGGAGCTTCTCTCTCTAACCCATAATGAGATTGTGATATATCTTGTACTCTAACCTTGTATCACATCATTATACTTAACTATGGTGTATTATAAGCTATCAAATTATGTAACTATGAACAATAAGATTATCTACAAATCATCTTTAACATATCCAAAAGATAGATAAGATTTCAAATACAGTATCATGGCCGATGATAAAACATGTATCCTTGGCGTAGAAATGATGATTGAGAGAGAAAGACAGATTATACGTGTAAGTAAGAAAAATATAATGAGAATTAATTGAGATAGAACTAAATGAAATAATTATGATCTGGGAAGGGAAATTCATATACCTGTAAGTAAGAAAAAGATATAAACCTAAAATATTTTTGTGTTTGGCACAACACAAAGTGTTTGAACTTATATATATTTAATTACTCATATATTGTCTAGCTTACATGTCTGTTGATGTTGTAGCATATTATTCTTTTGCTTTGCTTTTAATTTTCTAATTAGTTTTTATACCTTTCTTTTCTTCTACCTAAATCAAAGTTGCAACTGTTGTGCTTCTGGATACAAAGACCCAAAATCACGTGTTACAATTGTGATATATGATAACGATCTAATTAATTGTATCAAAAATTGAGAATTGTAAAGTTAAGTAATGCTTTCTCTTTTAATCATGTGCAGGAGAATTTTTGCCAGATTTGTGTGATAAAAAAAGAACCAGCCCCCACCGTGCCATGATCGAGCTTTTAAGCTCTGGTGCGGACTGAGACTCTAGCCCCATTCCTAACGAATCTGTCGACCTCCTTATTGCTGCTATCCCTGCTTCCATCTAAGCAACTTGCGGGGATAGAAAATTAAGGATGGATGGAAGAAATAGAATAGATAAGGAGGGAATGAGTTACAAAGATTTAAGCATTCTAAAACTTTAAATTTACACACTTCGTCAAACCAAGATTTAAGCATTCCAGAACTTTCCAAGAAAAATTATCTTATGGGCTCATGTTGGTTTTTCTTATGTGCAAGTCATTTAATGCATACACTCTCACAGATACCCGCCGAAGCCATTAACATCTGATATTTATTTGAGATCACCAATAAATGATGACCTCTAAAATCTCAATACGTCGGTTATCATCACATTAACTAGAACATTTTCCACTGCATAACCCAAATTTTTCAATGATATAATATTCATGAGAGCTACACATTGGAATTATGTACGAATGCATTTAGGACCAAAATGAGATATGGTGTGTGAGAGAGAGAAGAATCGCGATCACCAAGTTTGTAATTCTTTTTCTTCCTCTAATTGGGATACAATAAGATAATAGTCCACATTATGTATTTATGCTTTATGGGACAAATTCTACCTAGGAAACAACCTAGGAGGTTGAGAGTGACAACTTAAGAATGTCTTTCAGCTGGTATAAAATGGTTGTCCATATAAATGATCTAAAGCCCTCAGTGAAGTAAATCAAGTAGACAATCAAGATAAATAAGGCACCAATAGTGATTCATAACTAATTTAGCAACTTTATCACTATATGATACAAGGCCTGTAAGGACATTTTTCTCATGTCCATATACATGTTGGAGTATGTTGTATACCGTTACACTCCTCGTCAGAAGTTCAAGTGCATATACACATCAAGAGAAATTCGAATGTCAAGAAATCTTCAACAAAGCCTTGACGAGATTAACTTTGGTAAAGTTTATGTTTATGTTCCTTTATATTTCATTTTAGCATTGGGAATTTTTCTAAAGTGATTTTTAGTAAACAGAGGCATGTATTTATCAAAGATCTTTTTTGGACAAATTTCATGACCGGTCCAGACCTATTAAAAGAAAAATGGTTTGGTACCCGGTCCAGACCCCTTCGCAGATTTTGTCCACCGCCTCAATTCTTTTATTTTTTCTATAAAAAGCTATTTCTGTGGTGTTTTTTTTAAGACTTTAAGAGACATTTTTAAGAGATAAAATACATCAAGTCTTCATATTTTTCAGCCCCAAAACTCATGTTTTATTCACTTCAAAAATCCCAATTACTTTTGTGAATTTTTTTGGAACCCTAGAATAAAACTTTGTTATTGTTCATCCTTTCTGGGGAGATCTATACAACCGAAAGATGCGTGCTATGTGTTTATGTGGTATAGCTGTGTGTGAACCACTGATGATTTATAGCCGATGCTTTAAATGTTTAACGAAGACACCGTGAGTTACACTTGGGGGCTATTATCAGGTTGTATGTAAGTCAATGGTCTTGTAAATTTGTCAAAGTTTATAAATAAAAGGTTTTGCCCTTCGAAATTTTTTTCTAAAATATTGTGTCACATGCTTACTTGATTTGTTTTGACACGTAGTTGCATATTTTAGGGATGGACTAAAATTGGTTTAAAATTAGGGATTTTGTGAAAACCACTAGGCAATTAATATTTTGAATTTTCAAATTTGTATGAGAGCGGGATACGCTAATTTATAGCGTTTGATCTTGTTTTCCTGCATTTTGGTTGTTATTTGGTTTCCTCTCTTGAGTTTTTTTTCTCGATGGATTCTCATATTGTTGATGGTGTTAGTCAGGACGTGTTTGAAAAAGTTCACAACCGTGCTGAAAAGTTAAAGCTTTTGAATTTGAAACTTTGCAAAAGAATTAAAATTTTGAAAAAACAAATTCTCTTTTTAAAAATAAGTTTGAATATTTTTAAACGTTTCAAACTCAAAGAGATATTTGTCGTGAGCACTTTGGTAATATGTTCAATGATTTTGATTCTTCAAAAATTGCAAAAAATGAGAGTAATGATAAAGTGCTAATTTTAGAAAAGCAATTAGAGGATTTAAAAATTTCTAGGTTCCTATTTGTGCTGTTGAGGATAAAAAATTAATCAATGATATTATGGCACGTGAAAAGACTCTTAGGGATAAATTTATTTTAATTCAGGAGGAGCGAGATAACCTTCTAGGCTTGATTGACAATTTGAAGGAGTCCCTAAAATTGGAAGAGTCGAATTTTTTGCTTGAATTGAAAATTTTGAAGTTGAAAAATAATTGAAATGATTCAAGTAGTTGTGAGAGTAATGGTAATGGATCGTATTGTTCTAATGCTTATGTTACTAAAGCCAAGACCATTATTTATTTTAAAGAGTTAACCATTCTCAAGAATGTTAGAAAAGGTCAACCCGTATGTGTCATTCCACCCATTTACACATGCTCACATTGTGGTAGGAAAGGTCACCTTAGGCGTTTTTATTTCATCTTTGAAAAGGTCCTAGAAAGTTGAAGTCTAGTGGTCGCTCAGTTCCAAAAAACCACACCCGTCATGTCACATCTGTTTGGGTTAGGAAATCAATTTTGGATACGCTAGATTTTAGTCGTGTTGATTCTCACATGCCTGCACATGATTCGTCACTTGCTATCTCATATCGTTGATTGCTTGCATGGTTTTTGTTGTACTCTAATTGTGGTTATATATATATATATATATATATATATATATATATATATATATATATATATTTGCTAGTGTGTTGACATGCACTTTTTTTTATTATATTTTTGTTTTTGAAAAATTTTAAAAAATACAAAAGGATTTTATTTTGATAAAATTTTTTGAAAAATCTAAAAAGAGTTTTCTATTTAGTTTTACACCTTCCATATTCATGTGACTCTTTGATAGTGTTTTGATACAATATGTCATGTCATCCATGTGATTTGTAATGTTTGGAGTCATTGAGATCTAATTTATTTTTACTTCCTACATGTTTGACTCATTATGTCCTTTATTGCACATGTGCATGAATTTTTTTGATTATTGTGCTTGTCTTATCACAAGTTGGTTGGGTGTTTTAGCTTCAATCATATTTTTAAAATGAACTAAGCACGATAAAACTTGACAGGAAAGTGGTGCATGTAAAAACCGTTGAGTGAGTTTGTGTGCTTTATTTGAAAATGGGGAAGGGTTGCAAAATGTTCATATTTGGCCTTTGCAAATACTAAGCCACCGTTTAAATCGGATCTAAAAAATTGAGGAATTGAAAATTATTTGGGGTCCAAAGAGGTTTAAAAGAGCCTGGAAAATTTAAAGTCAATAAAAAGAAATTTATGCCAAAAAGGGGGCTAATAGGATTTCTCTAAGGAGAGAATTTAGTTTCTTTACCAAGGTCGTACCTTGGTGCGATGGCAAGTGCCCTCGCCCAAGCTACGGTTGGTCTCGGGTTTGAGACATGGAAGCAACCTCTCTATATGTGAAACATATGGGGGTAAGACTAGCCAACATCCGCCTCTCCCAGACCCTGCAGTTAAGCGGGAGCCTTGTGCACTAGGTACGACGACCTCAAGAGAAAAAAAAGTAAAAGGTTTATTATTTTTGAGGGAGTTTGGATGGAATAAAATGGGTTTGCACATCCTTGAAAGTCATGAAAAAACGTTACATAGTTTTGGACGTTATTGGGGTGGAAATCATTTAGACTTTGATTTGTTGATTTTACAATACGATATCATCTAAATTCAACCATTTTACACCTAAGGATATTTTTTTATGTTCATTCATTAGGGGTACACATATTCATCGAGCACATATGATTGATTGAGTTGATTTACCTATCGAATGTGTTCACACCCATTCATTCTATTTTCATGATTTTTTTATCTTAGTATAAATTTATGGTGTGATATTTTTTGTAAATTTGTTTTGTGTGAAAAAATTTGAAAATTAAAAAATTAGTTTCTGGATATCTTTGTATTACTCCCGTGCATGCGTAGTTTTGATCCATGTTTTTTATGCATTTTTGTCGTGAAACTCCATGTTTCATTTGTCTCTTCTTATTTGTCTATTTAAGGACATACTAAAAAGGGGGACAACGAATTATGATTTTTGGGGGGAGCTTTTGCATTATGGGGGAGATTTGAGTTTTGTATTGATTGGTCTATGCGTATATCTCATTTCAAACTCAATGCATCACAAAGGTATTTTGCTTTATCTCATGTGTGTAGGTACAAAGTTGATGATCATTTTGCACACCCTGATGAGAAAAGATTTGAGATTTGATGTTGAACATTTTTAAGATTAGTTTGAAGATTTATTATTTTACCTTTTCACTTATGGGTTCATGGGAGGGTAGATTTGTATAGGTCATTTTGTTTTGATAATTAAGATGTTTTTAGTTTGTACCGACATAGACATAGGGGGAGATTTGTAAGGATATTTTTCTCATTTCCATACACATGTTAGAGTATGTCGTATACCGTTACAGTCATCGTTAGAAGTTTAAGTGCATATACACTTCAAGATGAATCCGAATGTCAAGAAATCTTAAACAAAGCCTCGACGAGATTAACTTTGGGAAAGTTTGTGTTTATGTTCATTTATATTTCATTTTAGTATTGAGAATTTTTCTAAAATTATTTTTAGTAAATTGAGGCATGTTTTTATCAAAGATATTTTGTGGATAAATATCATAACCGGTTCGGACATATTAAAAGAAAAATGGGTTGGTACCCATTTCGTACCCCTTCGCAGATTTTGTCCACCACCTCAAATCTTTTATTTTTTCTATAAAAAGTTATTTTGGTGGTTTATTTTTCTAAGACTTTGAGAGAAATTTTTTAGAGACAAAATACATCAAGTCTTCATATTTTTGAGCCCCAAAACTCATGTTTGATTCACACCAGAAATCCCAATTACTTTTGTGAATCTTTTTAGAACCTTAGAACAAAACTTTTTTATTGTTCATCCTTTGTGGGGAGGTCTATACAACCGAGAGCTGTGTGCTATTTTGGAGGGAGTCTCTGCAAAGTTTTAAGACTGCGTGTCCATGTGGTATAGCTGTGTGTGAACCACTGATGATTTCTAGCCGATGCTTTGAAGGTTTGATGAAGACACCATGTGTTACACTTGTGGGCGATTATCATGTTGTATGCAAGTCAATGGTCTTGTAAACTTTTCAAAGTTCTAGAAATAAAAGGTTTTGACCTTCGGAGATTTTTCCCGAATTATGGTGTCGCATGCTTGCTTGATTTATTTTGACACGTAGTTGTATATTTTAGGGATGAACTAAAATTGGTTTAAATTTAGGGATTTTGTGAA
This sequence comes from Sambucus nigra, assembly GCA_949130495.1. Lineage (NCBI taxonomy): Eukaryota > Viridiplantae > Streptophyta > Magnoliopsida > Dipsacales > Adoxaceae > Sambucus > Sambucus nigra. Next base: position 19,359,343 of record OX422224.1, read on the forward strand.
ACCCATAGAGGTAATTAATATTTTGCATTCTCAAGGCCCACCACTAATATTCGTGCCTTGAAAAAATTTCATTTTATTTCTCTCTATGATCTTTGATAATGAACGATTTTGTATCAAAATGTTAACACACCTTGAAACTCAAATGAGACTCTTAAGATGGGAAACATGTAGTAAAATATTGCATTTTTAAATATTAATTATTTTGACCCAAGATGTCAAAAATTGAATAATTTGGGTTAGTATATAAACTCTTGGGAACTTTCCTCTTACAAACCAATCCGCAGTGAAAAGTTATGCTCAAAGGTTAACTTTGCACATAGAGTTTTGTAAATCTCAATTGTCCAATGCAAAAAAATCTATTGAAATTAAGCCACATTATTTAATTGAATTCAAAATATATCCACAATTTGAAATTATTTTTCAAAACTTGAGTTGATGCAAGCAGCTGAGATATTACTCAATCATGTGGATTGATTACTTTAAACGTTTCAATTAGATTCATTATATAACTCTACACTAGTCAAATATCCCCAAACCACACGTTCAAAAATTAAGTAGATGTGGACAAGTATATAAGTTTTATGGCACTTTTTCCGGGAAAGAAGAATGAAGTTCTACCCACGATTACGTATCCTTAATGCCTTACTCATATATTAAGTGATGTACTCACATCGTACTCGCACATGCTCTCAACCTCATTATATTGTAACTAGATTTCGTGTCCTTAATTTTGTAATCCTTCTACATTAAGGGATGCACTCAGATATCACTTCGCACTTGCACTATGAGTCTATGACAAACCATGGGGCAGGCTATGAGATATTTTAGCCCCATTGCAAACATTTATAATGGCGCCCCGTATTTTTTCTTTAAGCGTATGGACAAAATTGTGGTGTTGTTGAGAAAATAGTCATTTTATTAAAACTCCTTTGTGTTGGATTTGTAAAAATGGTCATATATAAATTATTGGGTTATTTACTGACATAAATAATGTCACATAGAAATTAAGATGAAGATATCTCACGTCTCAACTCTCTTTCAGTAAAATCTAAAATAGGTATAATAACTCAAATGAGGCTACAAGGTGAGTATTTATATGGGAGTGTAGCTTAGGATCTAAGAAAAAGATCTAATTACAAGTATGCCCCTAAGAGCCTTCACTACTCCCTCTTCTAAATACTAAACCAAAAGAAAATACAATGACATAACAGAATAAAAGAAAATAACATAAAATGACAAAAATAAAATAGAAATACTATAAACCCCTAAAAATGATAAAAATGCCCTTGAGCTTCTTGATAACCCGGCCAAATCTAGAAGGTTTCAGCCAGAGAGAAGTGGGCAGAAGGGGTTTGGATGGAGGAGGATTCTGACCAGATCAGGGTGGTACAGGTACCCATGGGGTTTTTGTTTGCTAGGGCTTTGGCAGGGTGTCTTCGGGTTTGGGTTCTTGGATTTCTGGGGCCGCGGGGTAGGGTTAGTGGTCGGAGGCAGGGCGACGGAGTAAGGGTTGGGGAGAAGGGAAGGTCGACGCCTCTTTCTGGGTCTAGGTGTGGTTTGGTGGGTTGCCACCCTTGCTGCAAGATCTGGTCATCATGGGAGTGGTGGTTGGCTGGTTAGAAAGTGGTGGGATAATTTTTTTGGTGGTAGAGGGGTGGAAGCATGGGTAGAGACATTTAGGTGGCTAGGGATAGGTTAGGGTTCAAGGTGGTGGAAGGGAGGCGAGCCTTAAGATCATCAAATTGAGCGAAGAGGTGGTTCAAGACCACCCTCGAGTCGATCCTAACAAGCTTCCACTAGAGAGAGTATCTACTCTTAAAACCCATTTTTCGTTATCTATGATTGTTTGTGTTTTCTAACTACAACAACAACAATAAAAATAGGTTGAGCCAACTTGGCTCTAATATACTTTGACGTAAATAACGTCAAATGGGAATTAAGATGAAGATATCTCGCATCTCAAAATCTTAGGCTCTAAGCTAAAGATCTCGAGGCTCGCCTCCATTCCACCACCACCCAAAATTCTAACCCTAACCCTAGCCACTATAATATCTCTACCCATGTTTCCACCACTCTCCCACCCAAAAAATTTATCCCACCACTTTTTAACCCACCAACCACCATTCCCACGGTGAGAAAAGGTGCCGCAAGGGTGCCAACCCACAAGGCAAACCCCCAGAACCAGAATGAGGCATCGACCAGACTTTATGCTCTACCCTTACTCTATCACCCTGCCTGCGATCGCCAACCCTACCCTGTCGACCCCAGAAATTCCATAACCCAAACACGAAGGCACCCGACCAAATACCTAGCAAAGAAAACCCCGTCGGCACCTGTTCCACCTTTGCGCCAACTCGATCTGGCAAGAATACTCGTCAAGCTACACGAACCCCTTTGTCCCACTTCCCTCTGGCCAAAACCTTTCAGATCTGGTCGGACCTAGCCCCAACCACCCGGATTTGGTCGTAACCCTCCAATAAGCTCATAAACTAGGGTTTGGCAGTACAAAAGTGGTTTCTGACCCGAGTGGAAGTTCTTTTCGATAGTTGACATGAGAGTACAAAGGAAGATGTAAAGATTGAAGCGAAAAAAAATTAAAGGACAAAACCTTCCTCAATTTTTCAGAAAAATAATTTTGGCCCCAAAAGTTTTTTTGGCACATTTTGGAAACTTTTCACACGAATCTCCAATTTTATAAGCTGGATGACGAGCTTGATCTTAAGCGGGGGAGACTGATGTGATTAAAGAAGCTCGGAGGCCTTTCAATCTTTTTTAGGGATTTATAGTATTTTTATTTTCTTTTTGTCATTTTATGTTATTTTCTTTTATTTAGTTATGTCATTGTATTTTCTTTTGGTTTAGTATATAAAAGAGGGAGTTGTGAAGGCTCTTAGGAGCATAAAATGATATTAATCTTCGCATTTGTTTGAACATTGATAACAAGGATTTCCTTTTTTATAGGGTTTTAAAAGTTCGTGAAATATAATTTATTACATATATATTTACTGTTTCAGTTGTTTCTAATGATTCTCTCTGAAACTTCCCTCCACAGAGGCCCAATCTCTAATCTTCACTGGAACGCTTATTATAGGTACCATTTATCAACTCCATTATCCATATCGCTCATTTTCCTTCACCAACCAACTATAATCATATTTTCCTTTTAATTTTTTCTTTTCATTAATTTCTACTTTTTTTAGACTTTTTGTTTATTTCATAGGATTTATTTTCTTATTCCGTTCATCCTTTCATGTTCACTGTGAAGCGTCGTATGAATTTATTGATACATGAAATTATGAATTTTTATGATTGCTTAACTAAATTTGGAATTTACTAATCAATCAAAACTCTATTTTGTAAAATTTTGATTTGTCGGGCTTGAAATTTGCATGCCATTAATCGATACGTGAATTAATTTGTTCCTGTTTAAATCACAATTATAATTATGATTGAAAATTTTTAGGGGGCTACTTTTGATTATTACGTAAAGATGTCATCTTTGATTGCATATCCTATTGCTAGCCTAGCTACTTTGTTACTAGGTATGTGGCCGATGCGTGTTGAGATGTACAACCATTTACTAAAAATATGTAAAATATTATCCTATTGTTTGTAGGTTTTATGTCAGACAAGCATAAGCATATCATGTGGGCGGGTTCTGTTTTCAATTTTTTAAATATTATTATATAGATGGTTGTTTGTTTCAATATTTAATAGTTTCCTATCAATGAGAATATAGACTATAAGTGTGTGTGTGTGTGTCATTTATAGTATGGAAATTTTCATATAAGATGTTATAGTTTGATATTGCATGCATGTATGTATGCAACGAAGCATTTGGGTCTTAGTTGAATATCTTTTAATGACTATTTATGAAAAATAAAAAACTTTTGATATTTAGTATAATTATTAATTGGAATATGGTACAATTGTGTTTGCTATTTTAGTTCTTTTTAATAATTCCTTTATTCTTATTTTTTGTAGTTGTTATGTTATTTTGTCATTCTAGACTTAGTTAAAGAAAGGGTTTCATGTTTTTCTTACTTAGTTGAATATCTTTTAATGATTATTTATGAAAAATAAAAAGCTTTTGATATTTAGTATAATTGGTAATTGGAATATGGTACAATTGTGTTTGCTATTTTAGTTCTTTTTAACAGTTCCTTCATTCTTATTTTTTTTAGTTGTTATGTTATTTTGTCATTCTAGACTTAGTTAAAGAATGGTTTTCATGTTTTTCTTACTTTTAACACGTTTCTTGCTTTATTTAATGTATTTGATTGTACAATTTATTGGTTGATCAAAAGCTCTGTTTCAAAAGCTCGATATTTATGAAGGCTTCTGATACCTATGAGTATTTTTCAGGACTTCTAATTATTTGATCATGACATATTTCAATATATGTCTACAAAGGATATTTTATAACTGGTGCTATATGGAAAAATGCATTTCAATTTTTTTTTTCGCAGTAGCTTTGAAACTTCTTACATGACTTCTGAAACGTGATATGTAATTTCTATATTTTTTATTTATTTTTCTATGTATACACGAATTTTATTTTAAAAAAAATTTATTGCAGTACGCACATTTCTTAATTTCTTAATGTTGACGGTTCTACTTTCTATTTAGGTATGTAAACAAAATCTTGCAACTAAATTGATACTCTAAAACTAATAAATTTGAGAAATAGAAAATTATTAAAAACAATTCATTGTGTTATTGACACGAGCATGAGTGTGCCATAACCACAACCACAATGGAGAAAATTTATAACCGTGCCATCGGCACAGGTACATCCTACTGTGTGTGTGTGTGTGTGTGTGTGTGTGAATATATATATATATATATGTCAGTGAGGGAGAAAGAGAGGAAAAGTACCGTTCAGAAGGAGAAGTTGTCGGAAGGATAATGTGGTACCAGCCGACTTTGATCGCTGGTGAAGGAAAACCGGAGATGTAATCGGATGTGAAAGATAGGATCAAAAGGTGTATCCGTCATAGGAAAGGTGAGAGAGAGACGAAGAGAAGAGAAGAGAAGTGATGTTGTTAGGTAGGGTTTGTGAGAGTGCGTGTGGGAATGGAAAGAGTAAGTGGGTTGTGGGTCCTTTAGTTTTTTAGTGGGGTTTGGGTTTTTATTTCTATATTATTAATATATAAATATAATTATTTTTACGGATACAAATATCTGCCAAAACGGATATCCGCCAATAGGGATGGTCCGTCTCGGATATTGATTATTCATCACAGAGACCAACATTATCCGTATCCATTTTTTTTTATATTTAAAATGTTTATATAAATAATCTCTTTCGAATACTAATTTGTATAAATATCCACTAAATTCGGATACAATTACAGGAAGGAATCGAATTTTTGAATATCCATTTCATCCATATGCGCGAGTCTCTTTTTTTTAGCATTTATCTCCATTTTTTTCTGAATTTTTTCCCACTCTTAGTGCGACACTACAATTGTCGCGAAGCACTTTTTTCGTATGTTGCATTTAAAAGAAATTAACTTTTGGGGGGACTAAAAATACATTTGAACGTTTTGAGTGTTAAAAAATTTAGACATGCTAGGGAAATGATATGAACATGAACTTATTTTTTTGATATAATGGAGAAGGAGTCGAGAAAAAGAAAGAACGTAAATAAACTTCAGATTAAGAGTACTCATTTTCTATAAGTAGAACTACCAAGTTTTTTTTTGGTATCATACGCGTGGTTTCCGGGCTAGCATAGCCAAACATTATTTTGATAGTGTCGGGAATCGAACTCGAGACCAAACTCAATCCACTCCCAAGACTCTTCCAGTGGCAGCCTTATACCATGGGCCCAAGAGGCTAGATTTACTGCCAAATAGAAATTAAAATTGACTCAGAATCTCCAACTAACAAGTAGACATGAATTGAAGCTCAAAACCTCATACTGCAACTCCCTTGGAATATTAAAAGAAACAAAAGGAAAAGAAATGGCGAATGGAACCTAATCTTACGCTCAGAGCATTTGAATATCTCACCATCCAACTTTGCTCGCTACCAACACCATCATTGCATCTTCAGTTGCTAATCTCTCAATACGATATTAATTTGTTGGAATGTTAACTAGAGTCCATCTGTAGTCAAGGAGATGAATCAATCTAAAAATGAAGTAGACCGATTGAAACTAAATTAACATTTTAATTTTTTATGCATACCAATGTATAGTATAATTTTAAATTACTACTCAACCTTTCTTATTTATATAAATAGTTTGTGTATATAGATAGAGTGGGAGAGGATATTCTTTCACTATCCTATTCTAAAAAACAAATTATTAGATTAGATTTTCTTATAGTAAATCACTGGTTTCGGCTTTAAATTATTCGAATTGTTCAAAAATTGTTCATAAACTTTATTTACTCAAGGACATTGGTAATTCTGTTTGATTGACAATAAATAAAGTTGATGCCATTTTGGAACAATTCGAATAGTTTATGGGACAAATGAATAATTTACTTATTTTCATAATTTTTGAATATGCATAGTCTAGCTTTTCTACATTTCACATTTCACCTCGAGTCTACTACCACATTTTTTTGGGGGTTGTTATGGAATAGTGTGTAAATGTGTGAACATCATAATCATCATTATCATTGTCATCTTTATCATTGTAACATAATAATAATAATAATAATAATAATAATAATAATAATAATAATAATAATAATAATAATAATAATAATAATAATAATAATAATAATAATAACAATAATAATAATAATAATAATAATGATAATAATAATAATAATAATAATAATAATAATAATAATAATAATAATAATAATAATAATAATAATAATAATAATAATAATAATAATAATAATAATAATAATAATAATAATAATAATAATAATAATAATAATAATAATAATAATAATAATAATAATAATAACAACAACAACATGATTGTGCCATATACATAATTTGATTAGCTTTTATGGTTAGGGCATACTGACTGTAATTCGCGTGGTGCTATTTAAGTGATAATAAAATTTTAAAAATATAATTAAAATATAACTTTTTAAGTTAAATAAAAGGTAGAGATTTTAATCAAAGTTATATAACTTTCAAAACGAAATCTGATATGTATAATAGCAAGAGATAATAGTGAAACTAGTTTAAAATCTCCCATTTTACTATCAGGTTTCATGTACTCTCTTGCCTGGAATTAACCACTTATGCACACCTCATTCTACCAAGAGATAATGCCAAAACAAAAGTTCAAAACGTTGAACAAGATTTTAAAATAAAGAAGGAATTAGTGAGGATTATATCTTACGAATGAATAGTTTGTTTGGAACTTCTATTTTGCAGAGAAATAAAAGGAAAAAGGAAAATTGTATTTATTTTTCTTCGTTTGGGAGTTTACACAGTAGATAAATATTTTTGTGTCGTTTGGGAGTTTAAAAGGAGATAAAAGAAAGATTTTAAAAAAATTATCTTTCTTACTCTGCAAAACATTCTTTTTGAATCGGACGGAAATATAGAGAAAGAAGAGTTTTTTTTTTTCTAATGAATGTACCTTCTTTCTCTTCAAAAAAATTATTTTCCTCTTAACTCCAAAGGAACAAGAAGAAAAGTCTTTTTTTCTCTCCTAAATTCCTATATCTTCTCCTCCTTTTTTCCTCTCTTAATAATTTCCCTTTTTTTCTTTTTCTCTCCTAATAAAACTTTACTTTCTTTTCTTTTTCGGTTAATTACAATTGAACCCCCTAAACTTTGACCCTACTTGCACTTTTCCCCCATTCTTTCCATTTGTTCAATTAACCCCCCAAACTTGAAAAACGACGACAATTAACCCACTACCGCCTAAACCCGTTAACATTTGGCGTTAAACGACACGTGGCAACCCTTTTTTACTTTTTCAAAAGAGTATTTTGGACATTTTACCCCCTTTTATAAAAACCTACAATCTTTTATTTCTTTCTCCCCCTCTCTTTCTCTCTCTCTAACTAACACACACACACACACACACTTCCTCTCTCTCTTAACTCTCTTATTCTTCTTCTTCATCTTCTTCCTCTCTCCCTCTCTCCCCTCTCTTTCTCTCACTCACACACTCACACTCACACACGCACACACACACGAGCAAATCTGGGATGTGGTGTGGTGGTGGGGGTAATCGCTGGTGGGGGTGGTAGGGGGAGGGTTGGGGGGTGACAGATCTATTTTTGTTTCTTCTGGGAGGCAGGGAGTGGGGTGGAGGGGGGTGGTAGATCTATTTATCTCTCTCTCTCTCTGTACATATATATATATGAGGAAGGCTCACCTATATCATGATGTATACATCACACCATACATCACACTTAGTTCTAGGTCCTAAGAAACCATTCAGAAGGAGAAGTACCGTTCAGAAGGAGAAGTTGTCGGAAGGATAATGTGGTACCAGCCGACTTTGATCGCTGGTGAAGGAAAATCGGAGATGTAATCGGATGTGAAATATAGGTTCAAAAGGTGTATCCGTCATAGGAAAGGTGAGAGAGAGACGAAGAGAAGAGAAGAGAAGTGATGTTGTTAGGTAGGGTTTGTGAGAGTGCGTGTGGGAATGGAAAGAGTAAGTGGGTTGTTGGTCCTTTAGTTTTTTAGTGGGGTTTGGGTTATTATTTCTATATTATTAATATATAAATATAATTATTTTTACGGATACAAATATCTGCCAAAACGGATATCCGCCAATAGGGATGGTCCGTCTCGGATATTGATTATTCATCACAGAGACCAACATTATCCGTATCCATTTTTTTTTATATTTAAAATGTTTATATAAATAATCTCTTTCGAATACTAATTTGTATAAATATCCACTAAATTCGGATACAATTACAGGAAGGAATCGAATTTTTGAATATCCATTTCATCCATATGCGCGAGTCTCTTTTTTTTAGCATTTATCTCCATTTTTTTCTGAATTTTTTCCCACTCTTAGTGCGACACTACAATTGTCGCGAAGCACTTTTTTCGTATGTTGCATTTAAAAGAAATTAACTTTTGGGGGGACTAAAAATACATTTGAACGTTTTGAGTGTTAAAAAATTTAGACATGCTAGGGAAATGATATGAACATGAACTTATTTTTTTGATATAATGGAGAAGGAGTCGAGAAAAAGAAAGAACGTAAATAAACTTCAGATTAAGAGTACTCATTTTCTATAAGTAGAACTACCAAGTTTTTTTTTGGTATCATACGCGTGGTTTCCGGGCTAGCATAGCCAAACATTATTTTGATAGTGTCGGGAATCGAACTCGAGACCAAACTCAATCCACTCCCAAGACTCTTCCAGTGGCAGCCTTATACCATGGGCCCAAGAGGCTAGATTTACTGCCAAATAGAAATTAAAATTGACTCAGAATCTCCAACTAACAAGTAGACATGAATTGAAGCTCAAAACCTCATACTGCAACTCCCTTGGAATATTAAAAGAAACAAAAGGAAAAGAAATGGCGAATGGAACCTAATCTTACGCTCAGAGCATTTGAATATCTCACCATCCAACTTTGCTCGCTACCAACACCATCATTGCATCTTCAGTTGCTAATCTCTCAATACGATATTAATTTGTTGGAATGTTAACTAGAGTCCATCTGTAGTCAAGGAGATGAATCAATCTAAAAATGAAGTGGACTGATTGAAACTAAATTACCATTTTAATTTTTTATGCATACCAATGTATAGTATAATTTTAAATTACTACTCAACCTTTCTTATTTATATAAATAGTTTGTGTATATAGATAGAGTGGGAGAGGATATTCTTTCACTATCCTATTCTAAAAAACAAATTATTAGATTAGATTTTCTTATAGTAAATCACTGGTTTCGGCTTTAAATTATTCGAATTGTTCAAAAATTGTTCATAAACTTTATTTACTCAAGGACATTGGTAATTCTGTTTGATTGACAATAAATAAAGTTGATGCCATTTTGGAACAATTCGAATAGTTTATGGGACAAATGAATAATTTACTTATTTTCATAATTTTTGAATATGCATAGTCCAGCTTTTCTACATTTCACATTTCACCTCGAGTCTACTACCACATTTTTTTGGGGGTTGTTATGGAATAGTGTGTAAATGTGTGAACATCATAATCATCATTATCATTGTCATCTTTATCATTGTAACATAATAATAATAATAATAATAATAATAATAATAATAATAATAATAATAATAATAATAATAATAATAATAATAATAATAATAATAATAACAATAATAATAATAATAATAATAATAATAATAATAATAATAATAATAATAATAATAATAATAATAATAATAATAATAATAATAATAATAATAATAATAATAATAATAATAATAATAATAATAATAATAATAATAATAATAATAACAACAACAACATGATTGTGCCATATACATAATTTGATTAGCTTTTATGGTTAGGGCATACTGACTGTAATTCGCGTGGTGCTATTTAAGTGATAATAAAATTTTAAAAATATAATTAAAATATAACTTTTTAAGTTAAATAAAAGGTAGAGATTTTAATCAAAGTTATATCACTTTCAAAACGAAATCTGATATGTATAATAGCAAGAGATAATAGTGAAACTAGTTTAAAATCTCCCATTTTACTATCAGGTTTCATGTACTCTCTTGCCTGGAATTAACCACTTATGCACACCTCATTCTACCAAGAGATAATGCCAAAACAAAAGTTCAAAACCTTGAACAAGATTTTAAAATAAAGAAGGAATTAGTGAGGATTATATCTTACGAATGAATAGTTTGTTTGGAACTTCTATTTTGCAGAGAAATAAAAGGAAAAAGGAAAATTGTATTTATTTTTCTTCGTTTGGGAGTTTACACAGTAGATAAATATTTTTGTGTCGTTTGGGAGTTTAAAAGGAGATAAAAGAAAGATTTTAAAAAAATTATCTTTCTTACTCTGCAAAACATTCTTTTTGAATCGGACGGAAATATAGAGAAAGAAGAGTTTTTTTTTTCTAATGAATGTACCTTCTTTCTCTTCAAAAAAATTATTTTCCTCTTAACTCCAAAGGAACAAGAAGAAAAGTCTTTTTTTCTCTCCTAAATTCCTATATCTTCTCCTCCTTTTTTCCTCTCTTAATAATTTCCCTTTTTTTCTTTTTCTCTCCTAATAAAACTTTACTTTCTTTTCTTTTTCGGTTAATTACAATTGAACCCCCTAAACTTTGACCCTACTTGCACTTTTCCCCCATTCTTTCCTTTTGTTCAATTAACCCCCCAAACTTGAAAAACGACGACAATTAACCCACTACCGCCTAAACCCGTTAACATTTGGCGTTAAACGACACGTGGCAACCCTTTTTTACTTTTTCAAAAGAGTATTTTGGACATTTTACCCCCTTTTATAAAAACCTACAATCTTTTATTTCTTTCTCCCCCTCTCTTTCTCTCTCTCTCACTAACACACACACACACACACACTTCCTCTCTCTCTTAACTCTCTTATTCTTCTTATTCATCTTCTTCCTCTCTCCCTCTCTCCCCTCTCTTTCTCTCACTCACACACTCACACTCACACACGCACACACACACGAGCAAATCTGGGATGTGGTGTGGTGGTGGGGGTAATCGCTGGTGGGGGTGGTAGGGGGAGGGTTGGGGGGTGACAGATCTATTTTTGTTTCTTCTGGGAGGCAGGGAGTGGGGTGGAGGGGGGTGGTAGATCTATTTATCTCTCTCTCTTTCTGTACATATATATATATGAGGAAGGCTCACATATATCATGATGTATACATCACACCATACATCACACTTAGTTCTAGGTCCTAAGAAACCATTTCTCTAAAAAAAATTCCCTTAAAATAATGCTTCTAATTAGCTGATATTCAGAAAAGTAGGTCAAAATACAATTTGTAGGTATTTTTAAAAAATTCACAAAAAACTATTGGTAGAGACCCTTAAAAATAGGGTATTTTGAGGAGTTTTTTGTGGATTTTTTAAAAATAGCTACAAAACATATTTTGACCTAATTTTTTGAACATAAGTTTATTGGAAGGTTAATTTCAAGAGAAAAATAAAAAATTTTGAAAAAAAAAAGTTTTTTAGAGCCTAAAACTAGGTGTGATGTATGGATGATATACATACATATATATATATTTGTCTGAATAATTTTATGGAAATAATTTATTATTTGTGGGAAATAATTTTTGTGGGTACCTCGATTTGTCACTTGGGCCCAGACGAATAGCCCAATAGAGTACGATCCAAAGTCTGGAGGCCTCACGCCTCAACTAAATTCAGTTACAACTTAGTCAATTCCTAAAATCTCCTAAGGAAATATCCTAGGGATGATGGACTGACGTAGGGGAGTCCAATGCCCCCACTGCTCAAGAATGAATATGTATATAACAAACCCTCCGCCTGGGGAAAATGGCATGTTATTTTTTTTTGTAAAACACTCCCCGGAGTAAAGATAAATAATATTGAAAGCACCACCGTGGACGTAGGCATTCTTTCTGAACCACGTAAATTTTGTGTTGTGTTATTATCATTCCTTATTTGCTTTATTTGTTCTCGTGATTGCCTTTTCTTGTTATTTTGTGCTGAACTTATTCGTCACCATAATTGGCGTCGTCTGTGGGAAACGTTTGTCTTCCTTCAAGAAATCCCTCACGAACAAAGAATTTGGAATGTCTGGTCACAACAGCAAAGCCCCTCAAGAAGAGGATATTCAAGAGCAGCCTGCCCCTCGCAAGATCAGATATGAAGTTCGACGTTCAGAACCTAGGGCTCGCTCAGAACGGCAAGTCTGATAAGAAAGTCAAGGACCAACCAGGTCCACACAGATCTCCAGGTTGATCGATGCCTATGAGGCTAGGCTCCAAGAGCAAGGGGAGGCCACTCGCAAGCAGGAAGTTGGGAATGCTCACCTCAAAAGGAGATTGTAGAATATGGAGAAATAAATCCATCGTAGCACCGAGAAACGTCATTATCGCACTCCTAGCCCTCAGGCGAGCAAGTCTCACAGCTGAGAAAGGAACCCCAGTCATGGATCTCAGAGATTCGAGGAACACAGGTCGAATGATGACTCACTCGAGCAACAGTAACCAGCTCATCGTCATAGGAGTCCAGTTCGAAGATATGATGACATACGAAATTTGGTCTACAGAGAAATGGACCAGCACCCATCACATCGGGGTTCCTGATCGACCAGAGTGCTAGCCAGGTGAGCTCTTAGGACCTAGATGAAATCCCCTTTCTCGAGGGAGATAGAAGAAGAATAAGAAGCCCCCAAGAAGTTTTCAATTCCTAGATTCAAGATCAACGATGGAAAGACTAAGCCTATCGACCATGTTTGGTAGTACAGGCATGCCATGACTCTCTGGAACCACAGAGATGAATTAATGTGCCGAATATTTCCTTCGAGCTTGCACAATGTGGCCCAGAAGTGGTTCGAGAGACTCCCTCATAGATCAGTAGCTTTGAGTCACTAGCAGAGCTCTTCAAGTCTCACTTCATTACCAACAGATCCCATCCAAAGAGGATGGATGCCTTGTTGATAATGAAGAAAATACCCCAAGAGAGCCTCCGGGACTGCAAAAAGGTAATAGGAGTGGTTCAACGAGGTCGAGGACTGCTCAGAGAAGGTAGATATAGCATCTTTTGAGATTGGCATACCCAGATCTTGCCTCTTGCACCAATCCCTCACTAAGAAGGAGACCACAACTATTGATGACATAATGGCTTGCATTGAGAAGTATGCCAAAGTTGAGGATGTGACCCGCCTCAGTGCAGGAGAGAATGGTCAAGATCAAATCCCTGCCAAAGGCAACGACAAGGATAAGAACCAGAAGAAAGGGAGCAAGAATGGAGGAAAGGGTGGCTCCAAGAGCGGGAATAAGAACGATGATTCAAAATCATTTCAGGTAGTAAACACTGTCTTCGAAGAACCAATTTACACGATCCTAGTGAAGATCAAGGACAAGTTGTTCGTTAAGTGGCCTAGAAAGATAGGAGAAGATCCCTCAAAGAGAAATAACGCGCTGAGATGCACTTTTCACAAGGAAGGAGGGCACAAAACTGAGCACTGTAAAGATCTTAAGTCTCACCTTAAAGAATTAGTCCATACTGGGCACCTGAATGAGTTTATGGAGAAGAAGGAAGAGAAGGTCGCTGCCAACGGAGACACAAGGCCCAACAATGTGCTCGAGGATGATGTTGGCCATGAGTTCGTAGTGATTCATGGGGAATCTGATCTGAAGAAAATTCAAGAAAATTTATCCCAGATGGAAGTAAAAAATCTTACGGCAGTAATGAAAGATTTTTAAATCGATATAGAAAAAATGCATTCAGCAAAGCGTCGACTACAACAAACACAACATTTTCAATAGATGAAGGCTAAGTGGGAGTAAGAACCCCACATCAAGACGCCTTAATCATTACACTCAGGATAGCAAATTATGGCGTCGACAAGTTGCTCGTCGACCAAGGAAGCTCATTCGAAGTAATGTATCTCGACCTATTCAGGAAATTAAAGTTAAGCATTGCCGAATTGAAGGAAGCCACTATCTCTCTAGTTGGCTTCATTAGGAAAATAACTATCCCTTTGGGAAGATCGTACTTCCAGTGAGGGCAGGAAGTGTCTCCAAGATGATCGAGTTTCTGGTAGTCGACATTGACTCGCCCTACCAGGATATCCTCGGTAGAGGATGGATACATACGATAAAGGTCGTTCCATTGACCTACCATCAGAAACATAAATACGTGACTGAGTGAGGAGTGATGGAGATCACGGAGATGAAGCGATGGCAAGAAGGTGCTTTATAGCATCCATCTGCCCAAAACCAGAGAAGAAGGTCGAGAAGGCCAAAGAGAAGATTGAGGAACAAGAAGCTTTGATACCTTCAAAATAGTAGCTAAAGTATGGAAGACCTGGAGTGGAGAAGACCAGGCTACTCCCCTCTGAGTGGGTCATTGAAAAACTGGAAGAGGTCGCAGCCGATGGTAGCAAAAAAGACAGGATGTTCTTGATTGGGTCCTCTCTCATAGATCGAGAGAAGAAAGAATTGATGGTACTATTGAGGAACAATTTGGATGCTTTTACGTGGGAACCTTACGAGCTTCCTGGAATTAAACCCAGTGGGGTTTGTCATCGGTTGCATGTCAACCCAACTTTCATGCCTGTCGTGCAGGAGGCACGGCAAACTGCGCTCGAGAAGGCTAAGGATGTAGAGAAATAAATAGAGAAGGTGTTGGGTGCGAGATCCATATGGGAAGTTCAATTCCCTAAATGGTTGTCCAACCCAGTAGTGGTTCTAAAGAGCAATGGGAAATGGATATTTTATATTGACTTCACTGACCTTAACAGCGTGTACCCTAAGGACAGTTTCCCTCCCTTGAAGATCGACCAGTTGGTGGATGCCACAACAACTCATGAAAGAATGAGTTTCCTGGATGCATACTCGGGGTACCACCTGATTCCTCTATACGCACCAGGCCAAGACAAGACAACGTTCATCACCACCGTCGGATTATATTGTCACATTATTATACCCTTTGGGTTAAAAAATGCAAGAGAAACCTACCAGCGTCTAGTCACCAAGATGTTTAAAGACCAAATGGGAGATACCATGGAAGTCCACATCGACGATATTCTCATCAAGAGAAGGAACAAAGAAGACCACCTCTCAGACATATCAAGGACCTTAGAAATCCTTAGGATATATCGAATGAAGCTCAATGTGAGCAAGTGTTCCTTCGGTGTCAAGTTAGGAAAATTTCTCGGGTACTTGGTTAGCAAGAGAAGTATTAAATCCAACCCGGACCAGATTGATGCAATCAATAATGTGCAACCTACCTGCATGATAAGAGACGTATAGAAGCTCACGAGCATGCTCGTCGCCTTGAATCGGTTCATCTCAAAGTCATTCGAAAAGTGCCAGCCATTATTCCAGCTATTAAAGAAATGAAAAACAGTGGAGTGGAACCAAGATTGCTCGAAAGCATTAGAGGAGCTCAAATCTTATCTCAGCACACCACCCTTGCTTGTAATACCTCAACAAAATAATTCCTTATACCTATATCTTGCAGTTTCCAGCCACGCTGTCAGTTATGCATTGGTATGTGAAAGAACGAGAATCCAGCACCCAGTCTACTACGCGAACAAGACCCTCTTGGATGCTGAGCAGTGATACCTACCATTGAAAAATCCCACCTTTGCACTAGATGTAGCCTCGATAAAATTCAAGCACTACTTCGAAGCTCACTCTATCATTGTCCTTACATCACACACCCTTAAAGTAGTCCTACGGAAAGAGGATCTGTCCGGCAGATTATCAAAGTGGTCGATTGAGCTCGGGCGATTTGACATCCAGTTTCAACCAAGGAATGAAATAAAGGGGAAGGTCCTCACCGACTTCATCGCATAATTTACAAGATAACATCCTTGCGACCAGCTTTAATTTGTGGTTCAAAGGGAAGACCACTCGGTGCAGGGTGTTTAGTGACTGTTTGTTAATGGAGCCTCCAACTCCAAGGGGGCAGGAGTAGGTATTATGCTCGTTACCCCATAAGATACAATCCTCGAGCAAGGAACCAGGCTTGGATTTGAAGCCACCAACAACGAGGCAGAATATGAAGCATTAATAACAGGCCTGCAGAAGGCACAGGCGTTGGGGGAAAAATAACTCCACGTGTAAGGCGAATCGTAACTGGTCTCCAATCAGATAAGTGGAGACTTCAACGCGAGGGATGAGAGAATGGCAGCCTACCTCGCCTTAGCAAATAAATTGATGTCTAAGTTCGAGGAAGTCAGTATCGAGCAGTTTCCCAGAGGATAAAATAGTCATGTTAATGCCCTAACAGCCTTGAGTTCAGCAATCAATTCTTACTTAAAGAGAAAAATTCCTATCGACTTCCTCGCCCAGCCGAGCATCAACCAGGGCGAAAATCTGCCAGGCATAGGCCATGATCTCCAAATTGAACCAGCACCCAGTTGGATGGACCCCTAAGGGACTATTTAAAAGATGGTGCCCTACCAGACGATAATATGGTCGCTCATCAGATAAGAATTAAAACTTCCCTCTTTCACTTATTTCCCGAGGGCAAGCTGTACAAAAGATCTTTCACTATCCCTTACCTCTAATGTGATCACTCGAAGGACGTCGAGCAAGTTCTGCACGAGATTCATGAAGGAATCTGTGGGAGACATATTGGGGGCATATCCTATCTTTCCCGAGTAATGAAGGAAGGCTACTGGTGGCCATACATGAAGAAAAATTATGGGGTATATGCTCGCAAGTGTGAGAAATATCAACTACATGCTCCTATGGTCCACCAACCTACTAGCGACCTAAAATCACTTACTAGCCCTTGGCCTTTCTCCCAATGGGGAATGGACATCGTGGGCCCTCTTCCTACCGCTACCAGTAATCATAAGTACCTATTAGTTGCGATAAACTACTTCACCCAATTGATTGAGGCAGAGTCCCTGGCGAACATCAAGGATGCAGATATGATGAGATTCATATGGAAGAACATAATTACTTGCTTTGGGAACCCAGGACCATCATCATTGTCAATGGAACACAGTTAGAGAGCTGCCTCTTCCATTGTTTCTGTAACGACCACGATATCAGGAACCATTTCAGCTCGGTAGCATACCCTTCGAGCAACGGTCAAGCTGAAGCTTCCATCAAAATAGTGATTGATGGACTGAAGAAGTGATTAGACCGAGCTAAAGGGGCATGGGTGAACAAGCTGCCACATATTCTATGGGCTTACCACACTACCCCACGACGAGCAATTGAAGAAACCCTATTTGCACTAACATATGTAATGGAGGCGATCATCCCTTTAGAAGTTGGACTCCCCTTCATGAGGTCTACCCTGGTCGACCAAGGCCAGAATAATATAGAATTACTCGCTAAACTTGACCTAGCTGACGAGCGTAAAGAACTAGCTCTAGTGAAACTAGTAGGCTATCAGCAACAGCTAGCAAAACACTATAACAAGAAGGTCAACACACTTTTTTTGGATCCTTATGTGCTGAGTTTGAGAGATTACACTTCAGGCTCTCTTCTCTTTGATTTTGGTTGTTGCACTACATTCCATATTACAGGGGCCATTTTTTTAGGTTTAAGAAACTTTAGTTTCATTAGCATATCATTAAATTAGTGAAAAACCTTTAGGACTTGAACCACAAGTGAGTCAAGTACACCTTTAACCATTAGAAGAAATTTTGGAACCTTTATTGGCCCCAAAAGTACCCATGTGTTTGTGAAATTTGGCCTCTATAAAGTTAGGCCTGATGTACTGATTATTCCTTAGTATCTTAGCATTCCCTTGTAGTTGAAAACTACTAAAGAATGGTCTTACTTTCTACAAGGTTGGCTTTGAACCTCTTGATCTTGGAATATTAGGGCCTTGGCTGGATTGCTATGAATACAGTTGGTGTCCTTCTCCGCTGATCTTTTTTCTTTGAAGTGACTAATTAGCACATCTCAGCATAATACTCTCCATATCGGATGTATAGGTGATTCATCTCCTTTTGATCAAGATCTTCAATGGTTTCAGGCTTCAAAGCCTTAGATTTAGCCGTAGTTTTCATTTTGAACTCCACATGCACTTGATTAACTCCAGGTCGTAGATTATCTACCCTGATTGTGCTTTCCTCTTTTGTAAGGAATTTGATCTTCCCCCACCTGATCAACTCTCGCACCATGTCACGAAACACAGAGCATACATTACTTGAGTGAGAAAATAATAAATTCCACTTACAATACATTTTCCTTTACTTTCATGTGGCTTTTTAGCATCATCAGATGGTTTTAACATTCTGGCCTTTAAGAGAAGTCTCATCAGCCTTAGTAATGTCAAAAGAGTATTTTTTTTAATCATTCCTTTTGACTTTTATGCAAAGGATTCTACTGAAGTATCCTTTCAAACTAATGGTTCACATATTATAGTTTCAGTTCCTATAATTTCAGTAGCATTAATTTCAAAATAGGATCTTTATAATATGTTTTGAAGGAAAAAGTATTTCTCTTATGAATCTGGATACTTTGGCAATTAAATCTACGAAATCTATAAATTTGTGGCATTAAAATTCTTTCAAAGTCTTAACACTAAACCATTTTGAGCCAATTTTACAAATTCAAACTCCTGAAAGAATATTTTACACTTATTTCTAACCTTTTTAAAGCTATTTATGAATGTAGTAGCCTTTTCATCGGGCTTTTAGGTTAGTCTAGCCAAATCAGCCATGAAAACCTCTGATTCAGTTTGGAATAATTTAGCATGAAATATATAGAGTCTGGTGTCAAATTTATAAGCCATGTAAAGGATACAATTGTAAGGGAACTGGAAAACAAATGTTATCTTAAGTAATCTTTTATTCCAGTATCATCACATTGACTAGCAAACCTATCAATGTGTTCCACTTTGTACTAACTCCCATTCGTTGAGAAGAGAGTAAAGGTTGGAAATTTGAAGGCCTTAGGAAGATTAATCCTATCTACACATTTTGGATAGGGCTTGATGTAAGCTGGGGTCTTCACCCTTAGGATAATGATCCACATATTTCATATATCATGTCTATAATGTCTTTCCTTCCTACCCCCCCCCCCCCCCCCCCCCCGTGCAGTTGCTTATTTTGTAGGGCAGTTTCCTATTTCTTGGTAAACTATGCTTCCAAAAATTCCACCACCTCTAGTGTAACCAACTCCTTTGGTAAACTAAGTAACTTCCCTTCCTACCTCTAGTAGATATATTCTACATATTGGGTTATTGTTACCCATTTCTTCGTAGGTATTGAATGGTCCTACTATTTCCATTGCGTTGCTTACATATAAACCAGTAGTGTTAACATATCCTCCTATCCTGAGGTTATTTCTAAAATTAGTTTCACCATTATTTGGCCAATAATAGATATGATGGTAGGGATTTATCTGAGTAGTTATAATTGCTCCAAATTATGGTGTATTGGTCTAATTACTAGTTTCCATCCCATTAGGTAAGGCAAATCTACTGGTCACCGTGGTGATCATATTGTTGAGATTTTGTACCATATTCCAAAAGGGATCAAAAACTGGATTTAGTTGGTTATCAATTGGTCTTAAATGTTTGCGTGCCTACTAATTGCTAGTGTAGTTTGAATATTGTTGGCTATGGGAGCTATTGTAATATTCAACTCTTAACTACGAGTCATTGGTCCAAACACTTGAGTTGTTTCAACCAATAGTTGTTATAAAATGGCAATGGGCTCACTACTGGATCCAATTTCACCAAAAGTTTTAGTTATATCTTAGCTTCGACGTGTCCTAGCCATCTGTAACCTTCACACAGCACTGGTGTCCCACAGAGTATGCCAGAAATATTTTTGGGTTATTTTCACTGGGTTGATAGTTAATTAGAATTGCGATCGTGCCAGGAAAGATTTGTGGTCTTGCCAAATAAAATTTTTAGCCTACTGATAATTTATCAGGAAATTATTTTGTGTTTGATTCTTCAATTAAGAGGACTTGTGTTCCCCTCGGGGAAGACTTTGAAGTGAGTACTAAGTTGTAGTAATAACTAGGACAAAAATAGTAAATTGCATGAATTTAAATAAAACTAAATCTTTGTAAACAAATAAAAAGAAAATGTGATGAAACTACAGATTTGCAAGAAAGTAAATTATGAGTAAAGTAATGATTTATAATAAATTAAACAACAACAAACGTAAATGCAGGGACCAAAATTATGGTAACACATGACCTTCACGTATTCGACACTAGACTCCAAGCTTCTTGCGCATCAAGTTAATGAAGTGTCCAAGTCATGGAAGGCTCATGTGTACTTATCAATTTGAATAGTTCAAATTGATAAGGGATAGGTTCAAAATTCTAGGGATAGTTTTTAATAGATATTAGGATTCTCCTAAGATTCTCTATCGATGGAAAAACTCGCCCCCCATTGATAGGGGTATGTGATATTGTATAGTCGAGCAGTACTAGAACTCTGTCGACTTGAGTTAATAAAAATGAAAACCCCAAACCCATGGACGTAGGCATGTTTCCAAAAGATTTATATCTCGTGTTGTGTTTTTTTTTTATCTTTCTCCTTGAAAATATCTCTTAATTTAGCTTGTGCGCATTGGATACAAACACTAAAAATTACCACCAACAATTGCCGTCATCTGTGGGAAATGATCTAAGTTCTTTGACACTATATAAATTCTTAGGATGTCTGACTCACCCAAACAAGATCGTATGAATTTAAATGACTAGGGGGTTCATAAAAAATAGAGTTATGGATACCCAAGGGTTATCCCCTTGACCATGGAGATCACAGTGATCCGATGGGTCACCAACTAACCCCTCCCTCTTATAGGGATAAATCTGAGATTGGTGAGTATTACCAATCATCAAATGCTCGTTATAAAGCTCCGAAGGATAGAAAAATGAACATCTATGAGATTGAATTATCCAACCAGATCTTAAGTCCCATTGACAACTATGAGAAGCACCTTCGAGATTAAAGGGCTACCAACAGGAGAAGAACGTCACACTTCAGTGGTTCTTGTAGAAGCGAGAGAGGGAGTCCCATAAGGAGAAGTGTAAGCATGGTTGCTGCTCACAAACTCCTAGCCCTAAGGCAAGAAGATATTTCAATCAAGGAAGGGTTACTCAGTAACATAAATAATTTCTCCTCATTGAAGGTTTACTAAACGGAGACCAAATCCCTAGGGTCGATGAGGAGACAGGGAGCTTTATGACTTTATTGAAAGGAAGGCAGAGTGACACCCCAGCCCATCAAGGGGCTCATACTACCATGAATCTCACCAGAATTTCACTCGTCTGCCAAATGAAATCACCTTTTATCCGATCTATAGAAGAGTTTAAGCCTTACAAGAAGTTCTCTCCCTCGAGATTCAAGATCTATGATGGGAAAACTAATCGCATCAATTACGTTAGCAAATATCGTCCGGATATGACACTGTGGAACACTAACGAGGATTAATGTGCTGAATATTATCCTTCAGTCTTGAAGACACTGCCCATAAGTAGCCCAAAAAGTTATCACATCAATTGCTAACCTCCTACAAGCAACTGATCGAGTCCTTCATGGACATATTCATTACATGTAGAACCCATCCGAAGCGTATGGATTTATTTTTTAAGATGAATAAAAAGTCCCGGGAAACACTTTGCAAGTACTCCATAAGGTACTAAGAGGTGTACAACAAGTTAGAGGAGTGCACCGAGAAAATCACGATGGAATCCTTCAAAATTAATCTGTCGTGCAATTCCATATTATACCAATACCTCGCATATTGAGAGGCCATCATGATTGATGACCTCAGGGCAATGATTTAAAAATATGCTAAGGTAAAAGATATTATGACCAGAGTTGGTCAGGACGGAGAGTGATAAAATCATCTTAAGAACGGGGTTAAGGAGGGGCGAACAACAAAGTAAGGAGATAGCAAAATGGGAAGGTAAAAGGGGATGAGAATAAGTATCTCGAAAAATCATTCATGGTACTTTACACGGTATACTTTGAACCAATTTATAAGAGATCAAAGGTTGGCAATATTTCAAATGGACCGAGAAGATGTTCAATGATCGAAGAAGAGGAACCAGGAACTCAAATGTGCATACCATAAAGATTACGGTCATAAAACCAAAAACTACAAGACAGTCAAGCCCAACCTCGAGGAACTAGTTCAGGCTGGGCACTTAAATAACTTCATAAAGAAGAAAAAAGAAAAAAGGCACAGTGCAGTCTATACATAACCAGATGCTAGGCATCATCCTGGATGATGATATGGGACACGAACTTGCGATAATCTATAGGGGCCAAGATCGAATAATGTCTTGGATGAGTTTTTAGGTCATGAATTCGCAGTGATTCATGGTGACTCAGACCCAAACCAAATCAAGGGGAACGCCCTTAGTATGGAGGTTAAGAATATCACAACATTCATGGAAGCCTTTCAAATCAACTGGCCAAATCCATTGTAGACAAAATCTGACGACCTGAATATATTGATTATGTGAAGCACATCGTTTTCACTGACTATGATTTGTTCGTCGTAAGGAATCCTCATTATGACCACTACACCAAAATAGGTCATTTGTAATGGGCAAAAACCGTTACAAAAAATATTTGTAATGGATTAAATCCATTAGAACATTGGCGTTATTTATTTTACTAATAAAATTTGTAACGAATAAAATCCATTACAGTAATAATATTTGTCTCGGACGAAAATCGTTACAATTTATTTTGTAACGGATTCAACATTGGTACACATACTATATATCAGTAATGGATTTATTAAATTATAACGGTATTTATCCGTTACAAATATAGAATTTGTAATGGATGCAAATCGATACAAAATACATTGTATAGGATTGAGAGTATCATATATTTACAACGGATGTTTTGATTTCTAATGATTAAAGTCCATTAACAATATTTGTATATTTTTAAAAATATATCAATTTCTCATGAAATAAATAGATATAAATACACTAGTTAAAACTCGTGCTCAACGAATGGCAATGCACCGCACTTAACCAATACCCACAAATTTCACTCAAAAAATAAACACGTGTGACAAAATGTATGAAACTATATTTCGATGACAAAAAATATTTCAGTGACATTAAACCGATCTAAAACTATATTTTATTCATAACCATTAAAATTCCAAAAACAAAATGTTGTACAAGATAAACCATCTAGCTTATAACCATAATAGTACTCAAAATGAAGTCTAACAACTTTAAAGTTCTAAACATAATAGTCTCCCTAAAGTAGTCTTCGTGATATTTCTTGAAAAAGTAGAATTCATTCTCCCAGAAGTAATCTTCATATTTCCCAATAAAAACCTATTGAACAAACTCAATCTTAGTATTAGAAAAAATGCTTGATTAAATCATATTTTTCCTTCTCAAACCAATGGTTGCTCAAGCTAAAAAAAAATAACTTCTTCAAAGTTTAAGCAATGGTGATAGAGTAGGTACAAAGAAGCTTCACAAACTGTTAAGACAAACAAATCAAATGGAGAGAGATTGTACCTAAGCACAAAGTGAAAGAGTGAGAGCTAAAAACACAAAATGAAGAACAATGTTTATTATGATATAAACTATAGATCATAAAATATTCAAAATTAAACTGCAGACTATAAAATTGGCTTTAGCAGATGAGGATTTTCAGCAGTAGGAATGTGAAATGGATGTTTAGTAGTGAAGAGTGAATTAGCATGTGTTTATGGTCGATTAAGACGAAGTTAAAGTTAGATTTTGGACCAAATGTATGCATCACCTTCCTCATAGCTTCAATTACAACTAGTGTGATAGGTCAAAATGCCAATAGTACAAGTGCATATCCAGAAAGAGCAGACCATATGTATTTGTACCCTTTATAAGAAGGTGTATCCAAGGAGCTCACACTACCCTTTTCCTTGCCATTTTTATGGTCGAAGCAGAGAACTAATGTCAGAAGCATAGATGGAATAGCCTGGCAAAACGAATAGAAACATAAATGTTTAGTAGTTTTTGTCATAGTTTTATTGCTAAAGCATAAGTCATATAAAATGTGAGAACAAAACAAATATTGTTACCTGGCATACCCAAATCAATCATTCGAATTATATTTTTTATTAGCTTTGTTAATCATGTTTGATTGTCATGCTTAACAAACAATGAAGAATAATTTGAAAGATATCAAAATTAAACATAATGAATTCTATAAGTTGTTGTTCATGAATTAAAAAACAATAATATAGTGTATCCGAGCAATTCAACAAACCTACCACTGGGACTAAATCTATAGTGAAAATTGAAACCAAATTTCCACTAGACTAATATAAATCCAATTTAAAAGGCTTAATAAGCTCCTTAAGCACATCACAACCACCATTGATTCATCTTCATTCCCTCCCGATGCAGACAGAGACCCTCAGCCTTCCTAGAAGAATGGTTTGTCAAAATCCTAACCCAAGAACTTGAAAAATTCAACGATTTCTATGTTGACAAAGAGGAAGAGTTCGTCATCCGATTCTAGGAGTTGAAGGAAAGAATTGAACAAATGAAGGGGAAGAGTTTCACGACGGAGAGTGAATTTAATGATGAGGTGATGGATATTCGTAAAGACTTTGTCACCATTCATGGGGAGATAGTGCTTCTTAAAATTTACAGCTCCTTAAATTTTGCAGGGCTTACCAAAATATTAAATAAATATGATAAAAGAATGGGGGGATTGTTGCATCTACCGTTAACATTTGGCGTTAAACGACACGTGGCAACCCTTTTTTACTTTTTCAAAAGAGTATTTTGGACATTTTACCCCCTTTTATAAAAACCTACAATCTTTTATTTCTTTCTCCCCCTCTCTTTCTCTCTCTCTAACTAACACACACACACACACACACACTTCCTCTCTCTCTTAACTCTCTTATTCTTCTTCTTCATCTTCTTCCTCTCTCCCTCTCTCCCCTCTCTTTCTCTCACTCACACACTCACACTCACACACGCACACACACACGAGCAAATCTGGGATGTGGTGTGGTGGTGGGGGTAATCGCTCGTGGGGATGGTAGGGGGAGGGTTGGGGGTGACAGATCTATTTTTGTTTCTTCTGGGAGGCAGGGAGTGGGGTGGAGGGGGGTGGTAGATCTATTTATCTCTCTCTCTCTCTCTGTACATATATATATATATGAGGAAGGCTCACCTATATCATGATGTATACATCACACCATACATCACACTTAGTTCTAGGTCCTAAGAAACCATTTCTCTAAAAAAAAATCCCTTAAAATAATGCTTCTAATTAGCCGATTTTCAGAAAAGTAGGTCAAAATACAATTTGTAGGTATTTTTAAAAAATTCACAAAAAACTATTGGTAGAGACCCTTAAAAATAGGGTATTTTGAGGAGTTTTTTGTGGATTTTTTAAAAATAGCTACAAAACATATTTTGACCTAATTTTTTGAACATAAGTTTATTGGAAGGTTAATTTCAAGAGAAAAATAAAAAAATTTGAAAAAAAAAAGTTTTTTAGAGCCTAAAACTAGGTGTGATGTATGGATGATATACATAGATATATATATATTTGTCTGAATAATTTTATGGAAATAATTTATTATTTGTGGGAAATAATTTTTGTGGGTACCTCGATTTGTCACTTGGGCCCAGACGAATAGCCCAATAGAGTACGATCCAAAGTCTGGAGGCCTCACGCCTCAACTAAATTCAGTTACAACTTAGTCAATTCCTAAAATCTCCTAAGGAGATATCCTAGGGATGATGGACTGACGTAGGGGAGTCCAATGCCCCCACTGCTCAAGAATGAATATGTATATAACAAACCCTCCGCCTGGGGAAAATGGCATGTTATTTTTTTTGTAAAACACTCCCCAGAGTAAAGATAAATAATATTGAAAGCACCACCGTGGACGTAGGCATTCTTTCTGAACCACGTAAATTTTGTGTTGTGTGATTATCATTCCTTATTTGCTTTATTTGTTCTCGTGATTGCCTTTTCTTGTTATTTTGTGCTGAACTTATTCGTCACCATAATTGGCGTCGTCTGTGGGAAACGTTTGTATTCCTTCAAGAAATCCCTCACGAACAAAGAATTTGGAATGTCTGGTCACAACAGCAAAGCCCCTCAAGAAGAGGATATTCAAGAGCAGCCTGCCCCTCGCAAGATCAAATCTGAAGTTCGACGTTCAGAACCTAGGGCTCGTTCAGAACGGCAAGTCTCATAAGAAAGTCAAGGACCAACCAGTTCCACACAGATCTCCAGGTTGATCGATGCCTATGAGGCTAGGCTCCAAGAGCAAGGGGAGGCCACTCGCAAGCAGGAAGTTGGGAATGCTCACCTCAAAAGGAGATTGTAGAATATGGAGAAATAAATCCATCGTAGCACCAAGAAACGTCATTATCGCACTCCTAGCCCTCAGGCGAGCAAGTCTCACAGCTGAGAAAGGAACCCCAGTCATGGATCTCAGAGATTCGAGGAACACAGGTCGAATGATGACTCACTCGAGCAACAGTAACCAGCTCATCGTCATAGGAGTCCAGTTCGAAGAAATGATGACATACGAAATTTGGTCTGGAGAGAAATGGACCAGCACCCATCACATCGGGGTTCCTGATCGACCAGAGTGCTAGCTAGGTGAGCTCTCAGGACCTAGATGAAATCCCCTTTCTCGAGGGAGATAGAAGAAGAAGAAGAAGCCCCCAAGAAGTTTTCAATTCCTAGATTTAAGATCAACGATGGAAAGACTAAGCCTATCGACCATGTTTGGTAGTACAGGCATGCCATGACTCTCTGGAACCACAGAGATGAATTAATGTGCCGAATCTTTCCTTCGAGCTTGCACAATGTGGCCCAGAAGTGGTTCGAGATACTCCCTCATAGATCAGTAGCTTTGAGTCACTAGCAGAGCTCTTCAAGGCTCACTTCATTACCAGCAGATCCCATCCAAAGAGGATGGATGCCTTGTTGATAATGAAGAAAATACCCCAAGAGAGCCTCCGGGACTACAAAAAGGTAATAGGAGTTGTTCAACGAGGTCGAGGATTGCTCAGAGAAGGTAGCTATAGCATCTTTTGAGATTTTCATACCCAGATCTTGCCTCTTGCACCAATCCCTCACTAAGAAGGAGACCACAACTATTGATGACATAATGGCTTGCATTGAGAAGTATGCCAAAGTTGAGGATGTGACCCGCCTCAGTGCAGGAGAGAATGGTCAAGATCAAATCCCTGCCAAAGGCAACGACAAGGATAAGAACCAGAAGAAAGGGAGCAAGAATGGAGGAAAGGGTGGCTCCAAGAGCGGGAATAAGAACGATGATTCAAAATCATTTCAGGTAGTAAACACTGTCTTCGAAGAACCAATTTACACGATCCTAGTGAAGATCAAGGACGAGTCGTTCGTTAAGTGGCCTAGAAAGATAGGAGGAGATCCCTCAAAGAGAAATAACGCGCTGAGATGCACTTTTCACAAGGAAGGAGGGCACAAAACTGAGCACTGTAAAGATCTTAAGTCTCACCTTAAAGAATTAGTCCATACTGGGCACCTGAATGAGTTTATGGAGAAGAAGGAAGAGAAGGTCGCTGCCAACGGAGACACAAGGCCCAACAATGTGCTCGAGGATGATGTTGGCCATGAGTTCGTAGTGATTCATGGGGAATCTGATCTGAAGAAAATTCAAGAAAATTTATCCCAGATGGAAGTAAAAAATCTTACGGCAGTAATGAAAGATTTTTAAATCGATATAGAAAAAATGCATTCAGCAAAGCGTCGACTACAACAAACACAACATTTTCAATAGATGAAGGCTAAGTGGGAGTAAGAACCCCACATCAAGACGCCTTAATCATTACACTCAGGATAGCAAATTATGGCGTCGACAAGTTGCTCGTCGACCAAGGAAGCTCATTCGAAGTAATGTATCTCGACCTATTCAGGAAATTAAAGTTAAGCATTGCCGAATTGAAGGAAGCCACTATCTCTCTAGTTGGCTTCATTAGGAAAATAACTATCCCTTTGGGAAGATCGTACTTCCAGTGAGGGCAGGAAGTGTCTCCAAGATGATCGAGTTTCTGGTAGTCGACATTGACTCGCCCTACCAGGATATCCTCGGTAGAGGATGGATACATACGATAAAGGTCGTTCCATTGACCTACCATCAGAAACATAAATACGTGACTGAGTGAGGAGTGATGGAGATCACGGAGATGAAGCGATGGCAAGAAGGTGCTTTATAGCATCCATCTGCCCAAAACCAGAGAAGAAGGTCGAGAAGGCCAAAGAGAAGATTGAGGAACAAGAAGCTTTGATACCTTCAAAATAGTAGCTAAAGTATGGAAGACCTGGAGTGGAGAAGACCAGGCTACTCCCCTCTGAGTGGGTCGTTGAAAAACTGGAAGAGGTCGCAGCCGATGGTAGCAAAAAAGACAGGATGTTCTTGATTGGGTCCTCTCTCATAGATCGAGAGAAGAAAGAATTGATGGTACTATTGAGGAACAATTTGGATGCTTTTACGTGGGAACCTTACGAGCTTCCTGGAATTAAACCCAGTGGGGTTTGTCATCGGTTGCATGTCAACCCAACTTTCATGCCTGTCGTGCAGGAGGCACGGCAAACTGCGCTCGAGAAGGCTAAGGATGTAGAGAAATAAATAGAGAAGGTGTTGGGTGCGAGATCCATATGGGAAGTTCAATTCCCTAAATGGTTGTCCAACCCAGTAGTGGTTCTAAAGAGCAATGGGAAATGGATATTTTATATTGACTTCACTGACCTTAACAGCGTGTACCCTAAGGACAGTTTCCCTACCTTGAAGATCGACCAGTTGGTGGATGCCACAACAACTCATGAAAGAATGAGTTTCCTGGATGCATACTCGGGGTACCACCTGATTCCTCTATACGCACCAGGCCAAGACAAGACAACGTTCATCACCACCGTCGGATTATATTGTCACATTCTTATACCCTTTGGGTTAAAAAATGCAAGAGCAACCTACCAGCGTCTAGTCACCAAGATGTTTAAAGACCAAATGGGAGATACCATGGAAGTCCACATCGACGATATTCTCATCAAGAGCAGGAACAAAGAAGACCACCTCTCAGACCTATCAAGGACCTTCGAAATCCTTAGGATATATCGAATGAAGCTCAATGTGAGCAAGTGTTCCTTCGGTGTCAAGTTAGGAAAATTTCTCGGGTACTTGGTTAGCAAGAGAAGTTTTAAATCCAACCCGGACCAGATTGATGCAATCAATAATGTGCAACCTACCTGCATGATAAGAGACGTATAGAAGCTCACGGGCATGCTCGTCGCCTTGAATCGGTTCATCTCAAAGTCATTCGAAAAGTGCCAGCCATTATTCCAGCTATTAAAGAAAAGAAAAATAGTGGAGTGGAACCAAGATTGCTCGAAAGCATTAGAGGAGCTCAAATCTTATCTCAGCACACCACCCTTGCTTGTAATACCTCAACAAAATAATTCCTTATACCTATATCTTGCAGTTTCCAGCCACGCTGTCAGTTATGCATTGGTATGTGAAAGAATGAGAATCCAGCACCCAGTCTACTACGCGAACAAGACCCTCTTGGATGCTGAGCAGTGATACCTACCATTGGAAAATCCCACCTTTGCACTAGATGTAGCCTCGATAAAATTCAAGCACTACTTCGAAGCTCACTCTATCATTGTCCTTACATCACACCCCCTTAAAGTAGTCCTACGGAAAGAGGATCTGTCCGGCAGATTATCAAAGTGGTCGATTGAGCTCGGGCGATTTGACATCCAGTTTCAACCAAGGAATGAAATAAAGGGGAAGGTCCTCACCGACTTCATCGCATAATTTACAAGATAACATCCTTGCGACCAGCTTTAATTTGTGGTTCAAAGGGAAGACCACTCGGTACAGGGTGTTTAGTGACTGTTTGTTGATGGAGCCTCCAACTCCAAGGGGACAGGAGTAGGTATTATGCTCGTTACCCCATAAGATACAATCCTCGAGCAAGGAACCAGGCTTGGATTTGAAGCCACTAACAACGAGGCAGAATATGAAGCATTAATAACAGGCCTGCAGAAGGCACAGGCGTTGGGGGAAAAATAACTCCACGTGTAAGGCGAATCGTAACTGGTCTCCAATCAGATAAGTGGAGACTTCAACGCGAGGGATGAGAGAATGGTAGCCTACCTCGCCTTAGCAAATAAATTGATGTCTAAGTTCGAGGAAGTCAGTATCGAGCAGTTTCCCAGAGGATAAAATAGTCATGTTAATGCCCTAACAGCCTTGAGTTCAGCAATCAATTCTGACTTTAAGAGAAAAATTCCTATCGACTTCCTCGCCCAGCCGAGCATCAACCAGAGCGAAAATCTGCCAGGCATAGGCCATGATCTCCAGATTGAACCATCACCCAGTTGGATGGACCCCTAAGGGACTATTTAAAAGATGGTGCCCTACCAGACGATAATATGGTCGCTCATCAGATAAGAATTAAAACTTCCCTTTTTCACTTATTTCCCGAGGGCAAGTTGTACAAAAGATCTTTCACTGTACCTTACCTCTAATGTGATCACTCGAAGGACGTCGAGCAAGTTCTGCACGAGATTCATGAAGGAATCTGTGGGAGACATATTGGGGGCATATCCTATCTTTCCCGAGTAATGAAGGAAGGCTACTGGTGGCCATTGAAGAAAAATTATGGGGTATATGCTCGCAAGTGTGAGAAATATCAACTACATGCTCCTATGGTCCACCAACCTGCTAGCGACCTAAAATCACTTACTAGACCTTGGCCTTTCTCCCAATGGGGAATGGATATCGTGGGCCCTCTTCTTACCGCTACCAGTAATCATAAGTACCTATTAGTTGCGATAAACTACTTCACCCAATTGATTGAGGCAGAGTCGCTGGCGAACATCAAGGATGCAGATATGATGAGATTCATATGGAAGAACATAATTACTTGCTTTGGGAACCCAGGACCATCATCATTGTCAATGGAACACAGTTAGAGAGCTGCCTCTTCCAGAGTTTCTGTAACGACCACGATATCAGGAACCATTTCAGCTCGGTAGCATACCCTTCGAGCAACTGTCAAGCTGAAGCTTCCATCAAAATAGTGATTGATGGACTGAAAAAGTGATTAGACTGAGCTAAAGGGGCATGGGTGAACGAGCTGCCACATATTCTATGGGCTTACCACACTACCCCACGATGAGCAATTGAAGAAACCCTATTTGCACTAACATATGTAATGGAGGCGATCATCCCTTTAGAAGTTGGACTCCCCTTCATGAGGTCTACCCTGGTCGACCAAGGCCAGAATAATATAGAATTACTCGATAAACTTGACCTAGCTGACGAGCGTAAAGAACTAGCTCTAGTGAAACTAGTAGGCTATCAGCAACAACTAGCAAAACACTATAACAAGAAGGTCAACACACTTTTTTTGGATCCTTATGTGCTGATTTTGAGAGATTACACTTCAGGCTCTCTTCTCTTTGATTTTGGTTGTTGCACTACATTCCATATTACAGGGGCCATTTTTTTAGGTTTAAGAAACTTTAGTTTCATTAGCATATCATTAAATTAGTGAAAAACCTTTAGGACTTGAACCACAAGTGAGTCAAGTACACCTTTAACCATTAGAAGAAATTTTGGAACCTTTATTGGCCCCAAATTACCCATGTGTTTGTGAAATTTGGCCTCTATAATGTTAGGCCTGATGTACTGATTATTCCTTAGTATCTTAGCATTCCCTTGTAGTTGAAAACTACTAAAGAATGGTCTTACTTTCTACAAGGTTGGCTTTGAACCTCTTGATCTTGGAATATTAGGGCCTTGGCTGGATTGCTATGAATACAGTTGGTGTCCTTCTCCGCTGATCTTTTTTCTTTGAAGTGACTAATTAGCACATCTCAGCATAATACTCTCCATATCGGATGTATAGGTGATTCATCTCCTTTTGATCAAGATCTTCAATGGTTTCAGGCTTCAAAGCCTTAGATTTAGCCGTAGTTTTCATTTTGAACTCCACATGCACTTGATTAACTCCAGGTCGTAGATTATCTACCCTGATTGTGCTTTCCTCTTTTGTAAGGAATTTGATCTTCCACCACCTGATCAACTCTTGCACCATGTCACGAAACATAGAGCATACATTACTTGAGTGAGAAAATAATAAATTCCACTTACAATACATTTTCCTTTACTTTCATGTGGCTTTTTAGCATCATCAGATGGTTTTAACATTCTGGCCTTTAAGAGAAGTCTCATCAGCCTTAGTAATGTCAAAAGAGTATTTTTTTTAATCATTCCTTTTGACTTTTATGCAAAGGATTCTACTGAAGTATCCTTTCAAACTAATGGTTCACATATTATAGTTTCAGTTCCTATAATTTCAGTAGCATTAATTTCAAAATAGGATCTTTATAATATGTTTTGAAGGAAAAAGTATTTCTCTTATGAATCTGGATACTTTGGCAATTAAATCTACGAAATCTATAAATTTGTGGCATTAAAATTCTTTCAAAGTCTTAACACTAAACCATTTTGAGCCAATTTTACAAATTCAAACTCCTGAAAGAATATTTTACACTTATTTCTAACCTTTTTAAAGCTATTTATGAATGTAGTAGCCTTTTCATCGGGCTTTTAGGTTAGTCTAGCCAAATCAGCCATGAAAACCTCTGATTCAGTTTGGAATAATTTAGCATGAAATATATAGAGTCTGGTGTCAAATTTATAAGCCATGTAAATGATACAATTGTAAGGGAACTGGAAAACAAATGTTATCTTAAGTAATCTTTTATTCCACTATCATCACATTGACTAGCAAACCAATCAATGTGTTCCACTTTGTACTAACTCCCATTCGTTGAGAAGAGAGTAAAGGTTTGAAATTTGAAGGCCTTAGGAAGATTAATCCTATCTACACATTTTGGATAGGGCTTGATGTAAGCTGGGGTCTTCACCCTTAATATAATGATCCACATATTTCATATATCATGTCTATAATGTCTTTCCTTCCTACCCCCCCCCCCCCCCCCCCCCGCGCAGTTTCCTATTTCTTGGTAAACTATGCTTCCAAAAATTCCACCACCTTTAGTGTAACCAACTCCTTTGGTAAACTAAGTAACTTCCCTTCCTACCTCTAGGAGAGATATTCTACATATTGGGTTATTGTTACCCATTTCTTCGTAGGTATTGAATGGTCCTACTATTTCCATTGGGTTGCTTACATATAAACCAGTAGTGTTTACATATCCTCCTATCCTGAGGTTATTTCTAAAATTAGTTTCACCATTATTTGGCCGATAATAGATATGATGGTAGGGATTTATCTGAGTAGTTATAATTTCTCCAAATTATGGTGTATTGGTCTAATTACTAGTTTCCATCCCATTAGGCAAGGCAAATCTACTGGTCACCGTGGTGATCATATTGTTGAGATTTTGTACCATATTCCAAAAGGGATCAAAAATTGGATTTAGTTGGTTATCAATTGGTCTTAAATGTTTGCGTGCCTACTAATTGCTAGTGTAGTTTGAATATTGTTGGCTATGGAAGCTATTGTAATATTCAACTCTTAACTACGAGTCATTGGTCCAAACACTTGAGTTGTTTCAACCAATAGTTGTTATAAAATGGCAATGGGCTCACTACTGGATCCAATTTCACCAAAAGTTTTAGTTATATCTTAGCTTCGACGTGTCCTAGCCATCTGTAACCTTCACACAGCACTGGTGTCCCACAGAGTATGCCAGAAATATTTTTGGGTTATTTTCACTGGGTTGATAGTTAATTAGAATTGCGATCGTGCCAGGAAAGATTTGTGGTCTTGCCAAATAAAATTTTTAGCCTACTGATAATTTATCAGGAAATTATTTTGTGTTTGATTCTTCAATTAAGAGGACTTGTGTTCCCCTCGGGGAAGACTTTGAAGTGAGTACTAAGTTGTAGTAATAACTAGGACAAAAATAGTAAATTGCATGAATTTAAATAAAACTAAATCTTTGTAAACAAATAAAAAGAAAATGTGATGAAACTACAGATTTGCAAGAAAGTAAATTATGAGTAAAGTAATGATTTATAATAAATTAAACAACAACAAACATAAATGCAGGGACCAAAATTATGGTAACACATGACCTTCACGTATTCGACACTAGACTCCAAGCTTCTTGCGCATCAAGTTAATGAAGTGTCCAAGTCATGGAAGGCTCATGTGTACTTATCAATTTGAATAGTTCAAATTGATAAGGGATAGGTTCAAAATTCTAGGGATAGTTTTTAATAGATATTAGGATTCTCCTAAGATTCTCTATCGATGAAAAACTCGCCCCTCATTGATAGGGGTATGTGATATTGTATAGTCGAGCAGTACTAGAACTCTGTCGACTTGAGTTAATAAAAATGAAAACCCCAAACCCATGGACGTAGGCATGTTTCCAAAAGATTTATATCTCGTGTTGTGTTTTTTTTTTATCTTTCTCCTTGAAAATATCTCTTAATTTAGCTTGTGCGCATTGGATACAAACACAAAAAATTACCACCAACAATTGCCATCGTCTGTGGGAAATGATCTAAGTTCTTTGACACTAGATAAATTCTTAGGATGTCTGACTCACCCAAACAAGATCGTATGAATTTAAATGACTAGGGGGTTCATCAAAAATAGAGTTATGGATACCCAAGGGTTATCCCCTTGACCATGGAGATCACAGTGATCCGATGGGTCACCAACTAACCCCTCCCTCTTATAGGGATAAATCTGAGATTGGTGAGTATTACCAATCATCAAATGCTCGTTATAAAGCTCCGAAGGATAGAAAAATGAACATCTATGAGATTGAATTATCCAACCAGATCTTAAGTCCCATTGACAACTATGAGAAGCACCTTCGAGATTAAAGGGCTACCAACAGGAGAAGAACGTCACACTTCAGTGGTTCTTGTAGAAGCGAGAGAGGGAGTCCCATAAGGAGAAGTGCAAGCATGGTTGCTGCTCACAAACTCCTAGCCCTAAGGCAAGAAGATATTTCAATCAAGGAAGGGTTACTCAGTAACATAAATAATTTCTCCTCATTGAAGGTTTACTAAACGGAGACCAAATCCCTAGGGTCGATGAGGAGACAGAGAGCTTTATGACTTTATTGAAAGGAAGGCAGAGTGACACCCCAGCCCATCAAGGGGCTCATACTACCATGAATCTCACCAGAATTGCACTCGTCTGCCAAATGAAATCACCTTTTATCCGATCTATAGAAGAGTTTAAGCCTTACAAGAAGTTCTCTCCCTCGAGATTCAAGATCTATGATGGGAAAACTAATCGCATCAATTACGTTAGCAAATATCGTCCGGATATGACACTGTGGAACACTAACGAGGATTAATGTGCTGAATATTATCCTTCAGTCTTGAAGACACTGCCCATAAGTAGCCCAAAAAGTTATCACATCAATTGCTAACCTCCTACAAGCAACTGATCGAGTCCTTCATGGACATATTCATTACATGTAGAACCCATCCGAAGCGTATGGATTTATTTTTTAAGATGAATAAAA
Source organism: Sambucus nigra (assembly GCA_949130495.1). Classification (NCBI taxonomy): domain Eukaryota; kingdom Viridiplantae; phylum Streptophyta; class Magnoliopsida; order Dipsacales; family Adoxaceae; genus Sambucus; species Sambucus nigra. The sequence continues at coordinate 19,395,428 of OX422224.1, forward strand.
AGTCCCGGGAAACACTTTGCAAGTACTCCATAAGGTACTAAGAGGTGTACAACAAGTTAGAGGAGTGCACCGAGAAAATCACGATGGAATCCTTCAAAATTAATCTGTCGAGCAATTCCATATTATACCAATACCTCGCATATTGAGAGGCCATCATGATCGATGACCTCAGGGCAATGATTTAAAAATATGCTAAGGTAAAAGATATTATGACCAGAGTTGGTCAGGAAGGAGAGTGATAAAATCATCTTAAGAACGGGGTTAAGGAGGGGCGAACAACAAAGTAAGGAGATAGCAAAATGGGAAGGTAAAAGGGGATGAGAATAAGTATCTCGAAAAATCATTCATGGTACTTTACACGGTATACTTTGAACCAATTTATAAGAGATCAAAGGTTGGCAATATTTCAAATGGACCGAGAAGATGTTCAATGATCGAAGAAGAGGAACCAGTAACTCAAATGTGCATACCATAAAGATTACGGTCATAAAACCAAAAACTACAAGACAGTCAAGCCCAACCTCGAGGAACTAGTTCAGGCTGGGCACTTAAATAACTTCATAAAGAAGAAAAAAGGCACAGTGCAGTCTATACATAACCAGATGCTAGGCATCATCCTGGATGATGATATGGGACACGAACTTGCGATAATCTATAGGGGCCAAGATCGAATAATGTCTTGGATGAGTGTTTAGGTCATGAATTCTTAGTGATTCATGGTGACTCAGACCCAAACCAAATCAAGGGGAACGCCCTTAGTATGGAGGTTAAGAATATCACAACATTCATGGAAGCCTTTCAAATCAACCGGCCAAATCCATTGTAGACAAAATCTGACGACCTGAATATATTGATTATGTGAAGCACATCGTTTTCACTGACTATGATTTGTTCGTCATAAGGAATCCTCATTATGACCACTACACCAAAATAGGTCATTTGTAATGGGCAAAAACCGTTACAAAAAATATTTGTAATGGATTAAATCCATTAGAACATTGGCGTTATTTATTTTACTAATAAAATTTGTAACGAATAAAATCCATTACAGTAATAATATTTGTCTCAGACGAAAATCGTTACAATTTATTTTGTAACGGATTCAACATTGGTACACATACTATATATCAGTAATGGATTTATTAAATTATAACGGTATTTATCCGTTACAAATATAGAATTTGTAATGGATGCAAACCGATACAAAATACATTGTATAGGATTGAGAGTATCATATATTTACAACGGATGTTTTGATTTCTAACGATTAAAGTCCATTAACAATATTTGTATATTTTTAAAAATATATCAATTTCTCATGAAATAAATAGATATAAATACACTAGTTAAAACTCGTGCTCAACGAATGGCAATGCACCGCACTTAACCAATACCCACAAATTTCACTCAAAAAATAAACACGTGTGACAAAATGTATGAAACTATATTTCGATGACAAAAAATATTTCAGTGACATTAAACCGATCTAAAACTATATTTTATTCATAACCATTAAAATTCCAAAAACAAAATGTTGTACAAGATAAACCATCTAGCTTATAACCATAATAGTACTCAAAATGAAGTCTAACAACTTTAAAGTTCTAAACATAATAGTCTCCCCAAAGTAGTCTTCGTGATATTTCTTGAAAAAGTAGAATTCCTTCTCCCACAAGTAATCTTCATATTTCCCAATAAGAACCTATTGAACAAACTCAATCTTAGTATTAGAAAAAATGCTTGATTAAATCATATTTTTCCTTCTCAAACCAATGGTTGCTCAAGCTAAAAAAAAATAACTTCTTCAAAGTTTAAGCAATGGTGATAGAGTAGGTACAAAGAAGCTTCACAAACTGTTAAGACAAACAAATCAAATGGAGAGAGATTGTACCTAAGCACAAAGTGAAAGAGTGAGAGCTAAAAACACAAAATGAAGAACAATGTTTATTATGATATAAACTATAGATCATAAAATATTCAAAATTAAACTGCAGACTATAAAATTGGCTTTAGGAGATGAGGATGTTTAGCAGTAGGAATGTGAAATGGATGTTTAGTAGTGAAGAGTGAATTAGCATGTGTTTATGGTCGATTAAGACGAAGTTAAAGTTAGATTTTGGACCAAATGTATGCATCACCTTCCTCATAGCTTCAATTACAACTAGTGTGATAGGTCAAAATGGAAATACTACAAGTGCATATCCAGAAAGAGCAGACCATATGTATTTGTACCCTTTATAAGAAGGTGTATCCAAGGAGCTCACACTACCCTTTTCCTTGCCATTTCTATGGTCGAAGCAGAGAACTAATGTCAGAAGCATAGATGGAATAGCCTGGCAAAACGAATAGAAACATAAATGTTTAGTAGTTTTTGTCATAGTTTTATTGCTAAAGCATAAGTCATATAAAATGTGAGAACAAAACAAATATGGTTACCTGGCATACCCAAATCAATCATTCGAATTATATTTTTTATTAGCTTTGTTAATCATGTTTCATTGTCATGCTTAACAAACAATGAAGAATAATTTGAAAGATATCAAAATTAAACATAATGAATTCTATAAGTTGTTGTTCATGAATTAAAAAACAATAATAAAGTGTATCCGAGCAATTCAACAAACCTACCACTGGGACTAAATCTGTAGTGAAAATTGAAACCAAATTTCCACTAGACTAATATAAATCCAATTTAAAAGGATTAATAAGCTCCTTAAGCACATCACAACCACCATTGATTCATCTTCATTCCCTCCCGATGCAGACAGAGACCCTCAGCCTTCCTAGAAGAATGGTTTGTCAAAATCCTAACCCAAGAACTTGAAAAATTCAACGATTTCTATGTTGACAAAGAGGAAGAGTTCGTCATCCGATTCTAGGAGTTGAAGGAAAGAATTGAACAAATGAAGGGGAGGAGTTTCACGATGGAGAGTGAATTTAATGATGAGGTGATGGATATTCGTAAAGACTTTGTCACCATTCATGGGGAGATAGTGCTTCTTAAAATTTACAGCTCCTTAAATTTTGCAGGCCTTACCAAAATATTAAATAAATATGATAAAAGAATGGAGGGATTGTTGCATCTACCGTTCACACAACTTTCCATTCACAAACCGCTTTTTATAACAGAACCTCTCACCAGGCTAGTTCACGAGTGCGAGGAAAATCTTGAGCTCCTCTTTCCATTGGAGGCTGATGTTGTTGAATCTATTATTGCCCCTATATGAGAACATTTACACCCAACACCAGCTGAAATGGCAAATATACCCTCAGACGCATCCTCATCATTTCGAGAGGAAAAAATCGATGATTTATACAGGATGACACTCGCCGCAATTAAAACTATACAAGGACTTAAAAGGGAGAGTTCCACCGAGAACCCCTGTCATTTGTATCAATATTTGGGAGGCAAAACAATGACAACACGGGTGTTGTAACAGCAGAAAACTCGGGTTCTGATGCTTCAGATTCTGATCCGACGCAGAATAAGAAGTCAAACCAAGACGATGGTATATAAGATAAGTAAGAGAGTCAGTGTTTCAAGATTTAATATTTTTGCTTTGGAAATATTCTCGTAATGAGCTAAATATGATGAATTTTAAGCTTTCGTGTGGCAGTTCGTGAAAAACGTTGCTAATGCCGTTTAATACAAGATTAAACTGTATAAGCAACTCCGAGACGTTTGTTGAAGAAACCCTTTTTTTTTAAATAAAAATGATAAACAACAAGGTGTGTTTACAAAAACTTATGTACGAGAATAACCAAGACTTTGTAATCAGTGTTTTTAAAACCAAGATAGTTTCAAAATATCAGCACACTATAGAATGAGATGAGGAGATGAAGATAATCAGAACACACTATTTTTAACGTGGTAAAACCTCTCCCAATAGAGGAAACATCCACGGTGACTTCTAAGTCACAAAAGTAAAAAATCCACTAAAAACAAATAGCAGTTACAAACAATACAACATATATGCACACAAATCAACCTATTCTAAGTTTAGGAATATACCCCACTTGGTGTCCTTCTAACTTCTTTTAGATCTGATTGTTGATGATGTTCTTCCAGTTTGATAACTTCCCCTTTTCTTTAGCTTTCCTTGTGTCGACTCAATAATCTTTGATCTTATACCCAACACTTTCAGTGTGGTAGTGTGTCAAGTGTTTGTGAAGTGATTCCTATCAACATGCATGAACTCACACACACTTAGTTTTTACAGACAGTCCTAGAAAATTACAAATAAAGACTATATGCTTGTGATTTTATTTTCTTTCTTTCTTACAGAACTTAAAACCTTTTTGACCTTTTAATCTATCCCAGATTCCACGGATATCTTGCTTCAAAATCGGTCAAGATCTTAATCAATCTCAGTTTTAAAAAATATTTTCGAGATCGAAAATCTCCAAGTGTGAATCCAACTAGGTCAAGGTTAAGTTTCATAAGATCAGAAAACATAAAATATTTACAGATCTAAATCAACAAATATTTTCTTAAAACGAAAATCAAATATGCAGATGTAGTGATATGTGACATGCAAAGTGTAGATCTAAGATTTCTATGATAAAAAAATACAGATCTCTCAAAAAATGTCTAAGTTGGTAACAAGATCATAGATCAAGAGGTTACAGCTACAAACGATCAAACCAGTAAGACCACTCTCTCTCAAACACTCAAGTTTGTGTTTGGGGTTTTGAATATACGAAGGTTTGAAGATGGTTTGAAGTTGTTTAGGGTTAGGGTTAGGTTTTTCTCTAACACAGTTTCCCTTTCTCTCTCTTCTCTCTTTTCTTTTCTCTCTTCTCTCTCACTTCTCTCTACTCTCTTTTTTTTCTCTCAATTTAGACGACTGCCAAAAGTTTTCAAAGGTTGAAAATAGGAGGGTTTATATAGGAGCCAAGGAAGGTTCTGGATTGCTGATCGAAATCAATGGTTGAGATTCAGTCTTCCTTATATTGATTTGATCCAAGGGTGGCAAAATAGCGGTGGTTAAACTGAATGTGACTGGTCCAAAGTAATAGCACATGGATAGACTAAAAACGCATGCAGGCCATAGATAAGGTTTGATCTAACGATCCACAATACACCAGGCAGTTCTCTCACTAAACAAACACAAAATGAGATAACAGGAGCATGACAAGTGTTGGCACTCCATTGGCTGGCAAACGCGCGTCAAAAGTAATTACAGGCAACACCCTGAAGTCTCTAGCGCTTTGATATTCTACCCAATCAAACTTTCTAATGAAAAACATATTTTTCATAATAGCATTTTAACCCCACAAAGTTTATAAAAACACTTTTATTTAAGAAATCATAATTTTAAAAAATGTTTAAAAATTCCCAAAAACTTATTAAAACAACATTTTAAGTGGAATTTAACACACAATTAATTATGAGCAATATATACACATGTATGCACTTCTAATGTGTGTAGTGTGTTTCAATTTATACCTTGTTTGGATAATTGAAGAGGATTAGAGAGAATAATTCTGAGGTTCTTTGGATTCTAGGTTAGACAACAAATTTTGTCACAATTTCCAAATTAGTTGAACACTTATACAATATAGACTTAAGTAAGTCAAAGGTATAAGGTGCTTCAATCTCCCCCTTTGGAAATATGAGACAAAATCTCCTTTGAGTTAGCTTAAACTCTTAGGGAACAAAACAAAATAAAACCTAGTCCTATACAAAAGATATTATCTACCCATTTCCTAGAAAGTCAAAAATTACATAACTCAACTATTGACAAATTGTACACTAGAAATGGTAGACAATCAGTAGAAGAGGTTCCTGAAAATATGCACACTAAGATCAAGCAGTTTAGATGAAATGTGAACAAAATATTGAATCCGTAAGACTCAAATTTCTCCCCCATTTTGTCTGAAATGGACAAAGGGTAAAAAATTACGATCTTAAGAGTTTAATCAGCACATACCATACCTATAGAATTACGCAAATACAGAAATATGTTATAGTCTAGAGGTTTAGTGAATATGTCTGCAAGTTGCAGATCCGTAGGTAGGTAATGAATTTCTAACTCCTTAGTCTCAACAAGTTCGCGTATAAAGTGATGTCTTATTTTAATGTGCTTAGTTCGCGAGTGTTGAACCGGGTTTTTAGATATGTTAATAGCGCTTTGATTTTCACAATACAATTGTAACTGATCTTCTTTAATCCCATAGTCGCTTAACATTTGTTTTATCCATAACAATTGAGCACAGAAACTTCCAGCTGCTATATATTTGGACTCAGCTGTAGATAAAGATGTGCAATTTTATTTTTTGCTACTCCAACCTACTAAAATATTGCCAACATAATAACAGGCACCTGATGTACTCTTACTGTCATCAGTACATCCGGCCCAATCAGCATCAGTATACCCTATGATGGTGTTGCAGGTATCATTAGTGTACCTAAGTCCAAGATTAAGAGTGCCCTTTATGTACTTTATTATACATTTTACACAAGATAAATGGCTCTCTTTAGGGTTATTCTGGTAATGAGCACACAGACATACACCATACATTATATCTGGTCATGAGGCAGTTAGATAGAGTAGGCTACCAATCATACTACGATAAAGTGTGGAATCAACTGACTTCCCATTTTCATCTTTACATAATTTAACAGTAGTACTCATTAGCGTTTTGGCAACTTTAGCATTATCTAAACCAAATTTCTTAACAAGATCTAAGGCATACTTAGTTTGAGAGACAAATAATCCATCAGAATTCTGTTTCACTTGAAATCCTAAGAAAAGCTGTAGCTCCCCCATAAGGGGCATGTGAAACTCCTTATGCATAATAGCAGAGAAAGATTTACATTCAGATGTTGAAGTTGACCCAAAGATGATGTCGTCTACATAGACTTGGGCTATAATAATGTTTTTGTCAAAATGTTTGACAAAGAGGGTCTGGTCATTTCCTCCTCTCTTAAAACCCTTATCCAACAAAAAGTTGGATAGGCGTTCATACCAAGCTATAGGAGCTTGATTTAAGCCGTACAAAGCCTTTTTTAGACGAAAGACATGGTCTGGGTATTTAGGGTCAATGAACCCTTTGGGTTGTTCTACATACGTTTCTTCCGATAGAATTCCATTGAGGAAGGCAGACTTGACATCCAGTTGATAAAGTGTAAATTTTAAGTGACACGCTATGGCGAAAAGAAGTCGAACAGAATCAAGACGAGTGACTGGGGCAAATGTCTCGCTAAAATCTATCCCTTCTATTTGTGAGTAACCTTGAGCAACTAGTCTAGCTTTGTTTCTAAGGATTACCCCATTTTCATCAGATTTGTTCTTAAAGATCCAACGTGTTCCAATAACATTTTTGTTTTGAGGCCGCGGTACAAGATACCAGACATCGTGAATGACAAATTGTAAAAGTTCTTCCTGCATTGCAGAAATCCAGTGTGTGTCATTCAATGCTTCATTAACATTTTTCGGTTCCACAAGGGATACGAAACATGTGTAATTAGCATAATTTCTTAACTGGGATCTAGTACGAACAGGCTCATTAGGATTACCGACCACGTTGTCTATGGGATGATCTTTAGAGACCCAGCCAGGTACTTCTGGACTCTCAATAGGTAATGAGTCATCTATTTCTGGTGAATCATTTTTGAACTCATTTTCAGATTCAACCACAATAGGTGATTCAGATATCTTATTTTTGACAATAGTGTCGCTTACAATTACATTTATCGACTCCATAAGTGTCTTAGTACGCAGATTGTATATACGATACGCACGACTATTTGAGGAGTAACCTAAGAAGATGGATTTATCTCCACGTGTCTCGAATTTGGACAAATGTTCTCTGTCTCTACAGACATAACACTGACTTCCGAAAGTTCTGAGATATTTCAGATTAGGCTTCTTACCGTACCAAAACTCGTAAGAGGTTTGTTTAGTGTTTTTCCTAAGGTAAACTCGATTAATGATATGACATGCGGTTCTAATAGATTCTACTCAGAAGTACTTAGGTAGAGATTTGGCATGCAACATGACACGTGCCATCTCTTGAAGAGTTCGGTTTTTCCTTTCGGCAACACCGTTCTGCTGAGGTGTCTTAGGGGCACTGAATTCGTGTTTGTACCCGTTGTAGTCACAATATTCAACTATTCCTGTATCTATGAACTCTCCCCCTTTATCACTACGAATGCGATTGACTTGTGTGTCCTTCTCATTTTCAATTCTTAGTAAAATTTTCAAAAATTTCTGAAACGTGTCAGATTTATGTTTCAAGAAGGCAACCAAAGTGAATCGTGTAAAATCATCAACCATGACTAGGATATAACTGTGTCCACAAAGACAAACAGTTCTAGAGGGACCAATAAGGTCCATATGGATGAGATCTAGAGGTCTAGAGGTGAGAATGTCTTTAACCTTTTTATGCGAAGTCTTAACTATTTTTCCTTCCTGGCAATGACCACAGGAAACATTGGAAATAGGTTTAATTTTAGGTATTCCTCTAACAATTTCTTGACTAGACAATCTACCAAGAATATCATAACTTAAATGACCCATACGATTATGCCAGATTTCATTGTCATCCATTCTAACAATGTTACAGGTTTCAGAACTATTCTTGACAGTATAGCAATTGTCAGGTGTTCTAAATCCTGTAATAATGCATTCACCTTTATCATTTAGAATTTTGCAATTGTTCTTTGAAAAGGTAACAATATGGTCTGAGTCACAAAATTGTGATATACTTAGGAGGTTGGCTTTAAGGCCTTTAACTAAAAGTATATTTTCCAAAACAGGCATTCCCTCTTCTTTTAGGGTTCCTTTACCTATGATCTGGGATGAAACTCCGTCACCAAAAACTACTTTACCTCCAGAAACTCTGGTTTTGTTTAAGAGTTTGGTTTCATCTCCTGTCATATGTTTGGAGCATCCTGAATCTAAATACCAACCAGATGAAGTGTGTTCAGCCCTTAAGGCAGTGATAACAATGTTACACTTCATTTGGGGTAAACGATCATCTTTTCTAACCCAAATAGCTCTAGTTTTATTTTTGCGCAAGTTTGCTCTCATTTGATAAAATTTTCGAGAAGCATCTTTTTGTCGAAAAATATTTGGAGCAACAAACTGATTTTTGTGGAAAAGTTGAGCTTTTGGTTTAGGAAAGTTTCTGGGAGCCTTTCTCTTGAATGAACTCTTAGTTTTGGTCTTTCTATTCCTATAGTTAGAGTTCTTGTCAGGTTGTCTTGGAAGGACATAATGGTTATGATTTTGCCTAGAATAGTTAAAGTTCTTGTAAACAGGAGTGTTCTACACAGGGGGTTTAGACACCTAGCATAACAACTTTCAAAAGAATGACCATAAACGTCACAGTAGAAGCAATATTGATTGCTTGAGGGATGTACATCCTTAGGAAAACTTTTAAATATGGGTTTAACAGGATTCTGTTCAGAAGTCTTATTCCTAGGAGGTATGGTTCTAAAGGTAGATTCAGCCTTTCTGATCAAAGGACAAACGTGTTTAGTCTCAAGTGTAGTGTTAGCATTAGAGTTACTAGATTCTCCAATGTCTTTCTATTGTTGCTTTTGATCATATTCCTTTTTCATAAAATGAAAATTTGGACATGTTTCGATTGGTCTTTTGCCCCCATACACAAACTTGATAGGTTCACAATTTTTAGTTTGTGGTTTATTCTTAGGGCAGAAGCCAATACCGGTTCTATCATCAAAATTGGTCTTAGAGTCAACAACAAAGTCAGTGAAACAATTTGAATTCTTTTCAAACTTAGAAATTTTTTTGAAAACAGTTGTTGTCTTTGTTTTTGCTTCTTCCAGTTTTAATAATGTTCCCTTGTATTTCATTTCCAGGGTTTCATTAGTTTTAGTCAACTCTTTTAATTTTTGATCAAAAGTTTCAATTTCAGATTGATGTGTCAGACACTGGTTAGTGTACTCTTCGGCATTCAGCTTCACAATAAGACTTAGATCATCTAATTTCTTAGTCAGGTTTCTAACAGTCTTCTCCAGTCTAGTGCCTTTTTTAAGAGTTTTAGCATACAAAGTATGAATATCTGGGAGGTCGTCTGTGTCTGAGTCGCTAAGTGAAGTGTGTGCAGTGACCCCTAACGATTCAATTTTAGTACTCACGCACCCATTTACATCGTCGTTATCGAGATCACTTTGACTCACACACACGGAACTAGGGCTAGCAACATTTTCAGATAACAAAGCATCTAGACCAGTCAAAGCAGTATTCACAAAAGCAGGAGTAGAGGTATCATTATCACACACATACATATCATCATTGTAAATGATCTTAGCAAAAAAAGACATGCAAGGGTCAAGTACATTTGATGACTCAAGTTCCTCTTCATCAGAGTCACTTGAATCATCCCAAGTTTTACAGACATTGGCTCTATTGTGTGTGTTGGTTTTATTCATATTAACTCTGCAATCATGAGCAATGTGACCTAGTTTACCACATTTAAAACATTCAATCTTTTTAAGGTCTCTGTTAGATCTGAAGTTATTGTCCTTAGGATGTTTGTCAAGACCTCTCTCATGAGGTTTGGGATTAGACACAGTTGGATAATTAGGCTTGCCTTCTTTAGATGCCTGTTTGTTTCTAAATTTAACAATTTCCTTAAATTGTTTGGACATTAAGGCAATCTGATTATCTAATTTGTCTATATCACACTCCTCATCAGAGTCAGAGTTGATCAAATTAGTCTCAAGTTTAGATATCTTAGAGGAAAAACTCAAGTTAGAGTTGGGCTATTTTCTTTGAGAATGATTTAATTGTTTCTTAAAGTCTAATTCCATTTCCACAGTCCTAAGTTTGCTACTGAGTAACTCAGGTTTGAGGTTTTGATCACTCATCTCCTCAATAGCATACCTCTTGCTGTCAAACCATTAGCATGCAACGTAGTAACTATATCAGTTAGGTTTATGTAAAAGTCGTCAAAAGACTCAGAGTCAGACATAATCAAAGAGTTGTACTGCTGGGTAAGCATTTGAGTTTTAGCAGCTTTAACTCTTGAGTCTCCTTCATGGGCAGTGATTAATGTGTCCCAAGCTTCCTTAGAAGTTGCAAAAGATGAGATTCGCTTGAACTCATACTCATTAATAGACATAAAGATGGCATTCTTGCCTTTATTGTTATTTCGAGAAATTGTTTTCCCTTCTTGGGTAAACTCACTTAAGATTATCTTTACCCTCTCATCACTTCCTTTAGTGGCTAGTTTAGTAGGATAAGTATATCCATTTTCAATAATGTCCCAGACATCAACTCCTAAAGTCCCTTGGATGAAGGCAACCATTCTTACTTTCCAGTAAGCAAAGTTGTTTCCATAAAAGAGTGGAGGTCTGGACAGATTACCAAACCTTTCATTCTTCTCGTCCATAGTTAGGATTTTTAAGAAAACGATTTCAGAAACACAAGATCCTTTTTGAAATAAAAGTTTACGTGGCTCTGATACCAATTGAAAAACGTTGCTAAAGCCGTTTAATACAAGATTAAACTGTATAAGCAACTCCGAGACGTTTGTTGAAGAAACCCTTTTTTTTAAAAATAAAAATGATAAACAACAAGGTTTGTTTACAAAAACTTATGTACGAGAATAACCAAGACTTTGTAATCAATGTTTTTAAAACCAAGATAGTGTCAAAATATCAGCACACTATAGAATGAGATGAGGAGATGAAGATAATCAGAACACACTATTTTTAACGTGGTAAAACCTCTCCCAATAGAGGAAACATCCACGGTGACTTCTAAGTCACAAAAGTGAAAAATCCACTAAAAACAAATAGCAGTTACAAACAATACAACATACATGCACACAAATCAGCCTATTCTAAGTTTAGGAATATACCCCACTTGGTGTCCTTCTAACTTCTTTTAGATCTGATTGTTGATGATGTTCTTCCAGTTTGATAACTTACCCTTTGCTTTAGCTTTCCTTATGTCGACTCAATAATCTTTGATCTTATACCCAACACTTTCAGTGTGGTAGTGTGTCAAGTGTTTGTAAAGTGATTCCTATCAACATGCATGAACTCACACACACTTAGTTTTTATAGAGAGTCCTAGAAAATTACATATAAAGACTATATGCTTATGATTTTCTTTTCTTTCTTTCTTATAGAACTTAAAACCTTTTTGACCTTTTAATCTATCCCAGATTCCACGGATATCTTGCTTCAAAATCGGTCAAGATCTTAATCAATCTCAGTTTTTAAAAATATTTTCGAGATCGAAAATCTCCAAGTGCGAATCTAACTAGGTCAAGGTTAAGTTTCATAAGATCAGAAAACATAAAATATTTACAGATCTAAATCAACAAATATTTTCTTAAAATGAAAATCAAATATGCAGATCTAGTGATATGTGACATGTAAAGTGTAGATCTAAGATTTCTATGATAAAGAAATACAGATCTCTCAAAAAATGTCTAAGTTGGTAACAAGATCATAGATCAAGAGGTTACAGCTACAAACGATCAAACTAGTAAGACCACTCTCTCTCAAACACTCAAGTTTGTGTTTGGGGTTTTGAATATACGAAGGTTTGAAGATGGTTTGAAGTTGTTTAGGGTTAGGGTTAGGATTTTCTCTAACACAGTTTCCCTTTCTCTCTCTTCTCTCTTTTCTTTTCTCTCTTCTCTCTTACTTCTCTCTACTCTCTTTTTTTTCTCTCAATTTGGACGACTGCCAAAAGTTTCCAAAGGTTGAGAATAGGAGGGTTTATATAGGAGCCAACGAAGGTTCTGGATTGATGATCGAAATCAATGTTTGAGATTCAGTCTTCCTTATATTGACTTGATCCAAGGGTGGCAAAATAGCAGTGGTTAAACTGAATGTGACTGGTCCAAAGTAATAGCACATGGATAGACTAAAAATGCATGCAGGCCATAGATAAGGTTTGATCTAACGATCCACAATACACCAGGCAGTTCTCTCACAAAACAAACACAAAATGAGATAACAGGAGCATGGCAAGTGTTGGCACTCCATTGGCTGGCAAATGTGCGTCAAAAGTAATTATAGGCAACACCCTGAAGTCTCTAGCGCTTTGATATTCTACCCAATCAAACATTCTAATGACAAACATATTTTTCATAATAGCATTTTAACCCCACAAAGTTTATAAAAACACTTTTATTTAAGAAACCATAATTTTAAAAAATGTTTAAAAATTCCCAAAAAAATTATTAAAACAACATTTTAAGGGGAATTTAACACACAATTAATTATGAGCAATATATACACATGTATGCACTTCTAATGTGTGTAGTGTGATTCAATTTATACCTTGTTTGGATCATTGAAGAGGATTAGAGAGAATAATTCTGAGGTTCTTTGGATTCTAGGTTAGACAACAAATTTTGTCACAATTTCCAAATTAGTTGAACACTTATACAATATAGACTTAAGTAAGTCAAAGGTATAAGGTGCTTCAGTTTGTATGATAATGTGTAAGAAGATGGCGGCAAGACATAAAAGTTAAACCTGTTTGACACTAACTCAACAGTGTCTGAATGTGCAGATTCTGCAAATGTTTGGAGGATTGACAAAGTAATAATAATTTAATTTATTATCTGGTATTTGCGTACTTTTTTTTCCTGACTTAGATAAATGAGAAATTTTTACTTATGATACTAACTGCTAAGAGACATTTGGTACTCCCAAAAAAATATGAATCTAACTTACCAGTAAACTAATTCGAATCTAAGGCAACCCTTAATCCTGAATCAAAATTTCAACTTTAACATTAAATCAAATTTTAGCTTTAACTTTAAATCAAAAAAAGTGAAAACTAATATGGATGTGTAAACATGAAAGAACAAGAAAGAGGGAGAAACCATTAGGTTCCCATTTCTGTTGCTCAACAAAAGGTCTCCGCAAAGAAGCGACAGTGTACGGTTGCCGTCATAAGTCTTTGGGATTGGTTATGTTTAGTCCCCGAGTGATACGAGAACATAACGTAATAATGAATACTAAGTAGATGCCAAATTACTTCTACTGGTATATTAACTAACTTCATTTAAACTAACTAAACATCCAAAGCTTACCTCGACAACTTTAGCCAATAGCCTTGCATATATATATATATATATATATATATATATATATATATATATATATATATATATATATATATATATATATTACTTTCATGGATACTGGAAAGTCATCAACAAAATTAGGGGTGAAAAACAAATCAGGTTGTTTGTTTCTTCGGCATATGGTTCTTACAACAATAGGAACCACTTTGAACTAGAATAGAATCATTCCATGATTATTAGTACAAAATGATTCCAAAAAGTAATGCACCCTAGTAGGCAACTTTTGAAAGGAACACCCCAACATAGCATTTTTAAACTCAGGTAGAGAATGAGATAGATATATAACAGTTAATATACAAAATTCATAATAACAGTAATTGAATATTAGTATGATGCTACATAAGGGAGAAAATATATTAAAAAAATTAATAAATGAAGCAAAGAGTTTAAATATTTTTCTTAGAACATATAACGAAATATTGACATACTACTATTAAATTTACTTTCATGTTCGTGTTAAAGGTGTCATAAGAGTTTCTATTTAATAATGCTTTTCCCAATTTTGTATAAATTAAATCTTTAAGAAATGAGAAATAAAATAAAGTAAGATCTACATGATACGATCATTTGATAATGACGAAAATACATAAACAATTACCTCAAATACAACATGACCTATAAACTATTCGATCCAGAAGAACAGTTGAGATACCAGAACAACCTGAACAAAACGTGTGAAAGAGTGTTCTAATACCATAAAGGTGTGGATATTACCACTCTTTATTTTGCTTATTCACACCTAATTTTGTCAACTAAAAATTAAATAACAGCCACGCATACTCAAGAATCTCTCCCTGCTCATTATACATGTTCAATCTCGAGCCTTTATAGGTTTGTATAATTCACGACATCTAGATAAAACTGAGATAGTTGAGTTCGAATAAATTAGATAAAATTGAGAGAACTAGTGATATTATATGCATAAAAAATTCCTTTTTATACTAGATATGTCATAAGAAAATAGCTATGGGCTGATAATATAGCTTATATAATAGGTGAAAAGTGTTATCAATAGATTGTAAAGATAATCTTAGCAGGGAATTATACTTGGTAAAGTCTCAAGAAATTGTTTTGTACATTTCATTGTGTAACCTTTAAACAGTTTTATGCATATTATTTGTTGTTTGATAATATAAAAAAAATTTATCCAAAAAGAACAATGTTTGAAATCAACTAAGCACAATGAGTCCACCAAATTATACAAAGAAGACGTAAAACAAAATACAAGAATTCTTCAAACCCTCACATGCAATGATAATAATCCTTAGCCCTGTCTGCCTTATCACTAATAAATTTTTTTATCACTAATACATTCATAACCATACTAAATACATTCATAAGCATACTGCAAACTTTTCAGACGAGATGATCTCATTATGTTATGGCACAGTTCCAATGTTTCATATTTTATTTTAGAAGTTATACATGTTGGCAAAAGCATTAAACATTCACTGAGTTTCATACAAATCACTACATTTTATACGTTCTATTTAATGTTTTTTTGGCCATTTAGGTCTATTTGTTATGGTATTATATTGTTGCAGTCCAACGTTTAACATATTATGATGTCGAGGTTGAAAAGAGTTTTCGTACTATTTTTAAGATCTTTATGAATTTTTATTGTGTACCTGCATAAAGACTTTTTTTTACTGAGATTTGTTTGAAGGGGCAAGGAAAAGGGCAGGACGAAGGGGGCATTAGCACCTGGACTGTCACGAAACCTGAAGAAGGTGTTGGAGAGTCGGAGTGAAAGTCCTGATTTGGTGGCTTCGCTCAACACCCTTTCCACTTTCTATACCGAAAAACACCCCTCTCGCTCATCGAATCTCCAATAAACTATCGACAAGAGATCTCTATCTATCAACCACCACTTCCTTCTCGCCTCTCACATTGCCAAACAGGACTTAGATCACCTCGAAGAGGAGGTTAATGTGCTTGCATATTGCTGCCACAAAGTGCAAAGTCTTTGAGCAGTTGTAATGCTACCACTGGAGATATTATCAATACCACTAAGAGGCTCAAACAGGAACTTGAAATCACTACACAGAGGCAAGATATCGCATCATGCTTCCTTCATGATTATCAACTTTCCAGTGAAGAGACAAATGCACTGTGAGAAAAAGAGTTGAATGAGAACTTTTTTAATGCACTTAGTCATGTCCAAAAGATCGACGCCAACTGCAAAGTCCTGCTTTAGACGCATCACTATCATGCAAGTTTGGAGCTTATGGATATGATGGTTGTGTACCAAGAAGGAGCCTATGAGCGCCTGTGCAGGTGGGTTCAAACAAAGTGTAAGAGATTGGGTGACACTGATAATTTTGAAATTTGCTACACCATATCAGATCTGCTAGACTGCTAGGGAGAGACAGCTATTTGTAATACACTTTTGTCACTCAAGGATGTTGCTCAGAAGACTTTCTTTTTTATATTAAAAACTCACGGGGATAAGGTTTAACGGTATCCTCCCCTAGTTACTGTTGATCTTTACCCACCACCAACTGTGAGGGAAGGAGTCTCTGTATTTCTTGAAATAATTGGGATCCATGACAAAATGATGGTTCCTGCATCGGGGAAAATTCCCGTCTTTGATCTAGTAATATCTTCTCTACTAGATCTTATTATTCATATGTGGGAGCAAGCAAAGGAGACATTTTAGTAATTCAAAACTTCTACGACCCTCCATTTCTTCTTTATTTTATTATTACTATTTTTTAGTGGCAATACTAGAAACTCATGTTGAAACTATAAAGTTGATAGTCCCTCCATTATGATAGTAGAAAAAGATTTATGTATTATTCCGCTGTGATCGATGGGCTTGCTGCTGCTTTGAACTAATTCAAAAGTAACATTGGTTGTGGAAAAAAATTCTTTTTTTACCTTCAATCTCGTTAGACAAATGGCGGTCTTGAGTTTGACATGTGAATAGTCTCGAATAAGAGCTTGATCAAAATTATATTGAAAATTGGCTTGTGACCACCCCATTCACATGGTAAGTGTCCACTGATTAATGAGTTTAAAGATAACTCTTTTAAAAAGGATCAACGTAGGAAATACCAAAAAGGCACGTTATGCATAAAAACTACATTCACCTTAATGAAAACATATTTTAAATCATTCTAAGAATAATAACAATAGTAGTAGTTATGAGTAGGTAAGAATATTATTCACCTTTTTTCTCGTTGTCTATTGTTATTAGGAGGGTCTAGATATGGAGTGGAAACCAAAGTTCTTAATAATGGTCTACTAAATGCCACTACTTGTGTTGAGCGAACAGACATTGATGATCTTTCGATTGATGTTTCAGATCAGTGAGTACCAAAACCAATTCAACGCAGTTGTATTGGCTTGGTTTTGACCTTTACTTTGAAAAATTGACCTAAAAAATTGAGAAGCACATGGTTCATTAGGTTTGGGTAAATAATAAGTATAATCCTGCATAGTAACAAACTTTAGCAGACTAAAAATTTCAGGATATCTGCCTTAATATATCATTTCATCCCTACCTCTTTATATGATCTACGGGGTTACTAATTCCACCTAAGTTCTAACACAATCAAGGTATGTCTCTCCTACCAAGAATCCAATATCTCCATTATGGAGATATGATCTAACATGTCAATTATAGTGATTGAAGCAAAAATCCTCTCAAAAGAAGTGAGAGACCTCAATTTTCTGTAGTTATGAAATTATTGAAGCACATTGTAGTTAACCATTAAGATATAAATGTCTTTATTATTGGAAACTGAAAAATAAATGACAAATAATATAGAAACATAGAGGGCAACGAGAAAGGGAGAATGAGTTTAAAAACATACTGCGAGCAAATGGAACCCAAATTGAATTAGACATATTGTCATCAAACAAGAATATAACACATGAAATGTATAAACCAGTAGTTAATATACCATGATGATTGCATATGCTACATTACATTGCATATGCTATATGGAATACAAGGAAGCTCGTTTTAGTGAGTCGGATCATTATCCTTTTTATGTACAAAAAATGAACCCAAATTGAATTAGACATAATTTTGCGTTTTTGACTAGTAGTTCCTACCGATATATAAGCCTTAAGCCCGACATCGGTCACTCAGTGGCTGGGATGGCCATTTCCAGGAGCACATCACATCTATTCCATGCCTAGTCCACGAGATGCCTGACAACTTATACATGAGCCAATAAAATATGAAAGCTAACCCCCAAACAAGTGCAATATCATAATATATGAAAGTCAATAAAATAAAAAGGATGGTCTTGCATACCTAGCATGGTATTTGTTCCTTTATGGAACCAATGAAGAATGGTATCTTTAGAAAGCACATCCATTTCATATAAAGACCTTTACGGAACTAATGACCTCTCCCCTCCTCCTTTATCCGGGCTTGGGACCAGCAATGCAAAGATAAAACATTGCATTGGCGGAGTTAAAAAGGTTTTACCTAACATTGCAAGCGATATTAATCAGAAGAACAAGCATATATAAAATTCAATAATTGTCATCCAAATCATTAACCCAAAAGTAACTTTTACCTAACATAGCAATCGAGATTAATGAGAAAAACATGCATACATAAAATTTTGACATAAAAAGATGCAACATACTGGTAATAATGGAGTTAGGAGTATGAGTGGAATTGAAAGTGGGAGTTGGAGTGGTGACGAGATTAATCAAATTCTGAGTTAAAGTGATAGGATGATTATCTGAAGTGGAACCAAACTTGCTTTGTGGAGTCACCCTACAGGGGAGCTCTCATTTCCATTTTCCAATTTTGACATAAACATATGCAACATTCTAGTAACCTCTTTTAACTATGAGTGAACATTAGAGATCTCATTCTTCGTCGAGGCGACTTCTTCATTTCCTTTTAAATATTGTACAAATTTTGCCTTCTCCACCACATGTGAATTAATAATTTCTTATAGACATAGGACCTCACTCCATGCATTCATCCTTTAACATCCTTTTCAAAAACTTGTGTTAACACATCGTTGTCATATTTCTCAAAAGTATCGCTACTACCTTATCCAATCATACTTATGGATTTTCTTTTCTCTTCCGCAGCCTTCACTTACTCCTATATTATTATAAATAAATTTGTTAATCATTAAATAAAAGTTCAACTAAAAATTAAAAGATTCAACAATAAAAATGTTTATACTCACATAGAAACTTTTGGCACTCTCCAACACACTTTTATCACTGCGTATATGTTGTGACAACCAATTTTCTACCCTAACCCGCTCCATTTAATAAACGGGGTGAGGCAGGGCGGGTTGGTTTTTATTTAAATTAACTCCTAACCCGTACCATTTAATAAATGGGGCAGGTCGGAGCTCGTACGGGTTGGGTTAATTTTAAAATTAGTAAAATTAAAATTATTACAGTATAGTCTTAGAGGTCTATAATGGTTCATGTTTCAATATGTGAGACAATCCCCCAATTGTGAATCCATGTTTTCACATAGATCTTTTACAAAATTAAGATACAAATAAAGGTTTTTTTTAGTGTATGTGTGTGTGTATATTGTTTAATTGTAATTAACATACATATAATGGGTAATTATGTAGGCATAAGTTAAATGGATCGGGGCGGTTTTATTTTACTTGATTCCTAACCCACCCCATTTAATAAATGTATTTTTTTTAAACCCATACCCGCTCCTAATTCATTAATCGGGTTTTAAAACCCGCCCCATTAGGGGAGGGGTGGGGCAGGTCTCCTATTGGTCGGGTTAAATTACCATCCCCAACTATAGACCCTACACATTTTCAACAATGACTTTGATTTTCTCCATTGGGGTTTTGGCCATTGACTAGGAAGGTTGTGCTAAACCTATACCTGATGACATTTTCCTAAATTTCAAAACAAAACATTAGTTCGATGGTAATATTATAGTAAAACTAGTTAGAAACCCGCGCGTCAGAGTACGATATACATCTGGGAAACTGTAAACATATAAAAGATGATAAGCCAAAATAGGTACCCGATTAATCTACCAAAAACATAACTAAAACACATAAAGTAATGAACTTTAAAACATTACACACATAAAATATAATAGCTATAAGATAGTAAATTTTTAAAACCTTAATTCAACCATTGATTTTGAATTAAACATATCTTCATCGTAATTGTGCCTCCATATTTTCTACATAGAAACACTACTTCAAATACTAACTTAGATTCAAGTATCTTGTTTTAAAACAATTCAGAACAAAGTGTTTCTTACTTTAAATGAAGTGTCATTTGCGGACTGGCTTGCCAAAGAAGGAAGAATACAAGAAGATCGTTTTGTTGAAATTCAAGAAGCTTTAACCAGCTCCTTCTTCTCATTGATGAAGATGCAACGGGAATAACCATGAAAAGAACACGCTGATTGTTCTTCTCTTTTATGGTTTCTTTATTTCCTTTCTACCAAAAATAAGAACATGAGTTGGTAAAATATTTTTTTTTCTTTTCCCGATTGCTTTTCTTAGAGTCAGAAAATATACATGTGCAAATCGATACGACTCAATTACTATATTTCCTTGAGAATCTAAAATAAGACTTTGCTAAAATCGACAGATCACAACATCATTGTATGAGATTTACCTTCAAGCTGTTTCAAAATAGAGGAGCCAATTTCTTCAAAATACTTGGGGTATTAGTTCATATAATCTACTATCTCGAGTCCTCCTTGTTTCTTTCAAAACAATCAATAATGATTTGATGTGAATATAACCATGTCACCATCAATTTACATATGGGGTATCTATGGATTAAGCCTACAAACCCAACTATGTAAATATAAGCTTCATCGGGTTGTATTTATACTGAGCAAACATAAGCATCTGAGCAATAGAGAACTGATTTGCCTCAAAATAAAAGACAAAGAGACTCTGTCATTGATACACATATCTCTATCATTGATAATCACAAATGAATGGTCTGTGCTTTATGCTAAATAGATATACATGGATTTATATTCGAATCCATGGATCTGAAATTGCATTGTTTAATTCCTCAAGATATGCTTCAAAGCAGGTTATGTTTAAACTTGCTAAGTGCTCAAATTTTCTTGTCTTAGAGCATGGTGGTATAAGGTGATTATTTTTTTATTAATAACTTCTTTTTTTCATTTGTTTCCTATGTTTGAAAGTACAAAATTCAGTTCTTACAAACACAGCTAAAAGAGTAGAAAATAAAACCAGAGATGCAAATTTTAGAGAAAATGGAGTCTAGACATTTTAATAAGCAACACAATAGGTACTTATTTACTTCATCTGTCCCACTTTTTTTGAAGCCCTGAACCTCCACACGAATGATCCTTTTGGACTCCCTCGTGTTTCCTAAACAGGGGGTGCAAGTGTCAGAGCCATCCTAACACACACCAATTTAAATCTGGCACCCGAGGGGGAATCGAACCCAGACACCTTACGGCATACCCGCACGGCTCTGAGCATGCCCTTAACCTTAGGGCAGGTATCCGTGGGGAGGGATCAAACTCATAACCTATGGTCTAGAGCAAAACCCTCCTTACCACTGGACCAAGCCAGGGTGGATCATCCATTCCACTTTAATAGCCCCTATTTAAAACTTAACAGAAATTTTAATATAAGAATTATATTAAAAGCTTAACTGCCTTAGTATGGTTTTCATTTCTATGTGACAGTTAAAGTGATTGTCTGCAAAAGAGCCTAAAAACACAACCTTAAGATGAAATATGGAACAACATAAATTACTTCAGCATTTCATTGGATACTGCAAATTATATGCTCACAAAGAAAGGGCTTGTAGGAAGTTAACAGACATACCAACTCAAATCACACCTAAGAATTAGTGGGGATAACTCACCTGCCATTTGAGAACCCAGTGACTAATAAACCAGTTGAAACCATATTTCTACCATATTTTTATTACCCGATACACCATGGTCTCTCATTTACATATGAGAAATTAAACTGATTCACCATGAATGGTAAACAAAAACCGACTTACCTCACACCGATTGATCTCAACCGACCCACCTGCATACAAATCAATCCACTATTGCAATCAATTAAGCGTAAATGGGTATAAACTGAGTCACCGCAAATTTCAGCGGGTATGAACAACCACCATGAGAGCTTTAGATCCGATAAATCTCTATAAAATTCGACGGAGCATATAAAAAATGAAATTAAAAGGGCAGAATTATTGCTAAAAAAACGTTCGTAGAATGTTCTTACCAAAACAAAAAAAAAATGGATCGATTACATTTTCTAGTCCCATTATTTGTAACATTTGAATCATTACGATAAGAGAAGCAAGAGAAAATTACCTGATTAAATGGTGAGAGACGAGAGAAATCGGGTGGTGTAGCAAAGAGAGGGAGAGAGTTGGAGAGTGGGATATCCCACTTTTTTCTTTCTTTTATAAATGACTTTTGCATATAATTATATTATATTTGTAATGGTTTTTTTCTATTAGCAGTGGATTTTGTCCATTACAAATGTGTAACGGATAAAATCCGTTACAAATAGGGGGGAAATCCGTTACAATTTTCCTCTTTTAGAGTTGTTAACTAGGATGTGGACAAGATTATAGTGGACCAGGAGAGCTCCTCAAATGTCATGTACCTCAAGATGTTCAATCAGTTAAACTTGTGTATAGAAGACTTGTAAGAAAACACTGTCCCCATGGTCAGATTTGTAGGCAGGATGACCTTTCCCTTGGTAAAGGTAGGTCTCCTTGTCCGAGAAGGAGGAATATCTAAGCTCATTAAGTTCCTCATGGTGTATATAGACTCCCTATATAATTTTATGCTCAACAGAGGGTGGTTTCACTCCATGATGGCTATACCGTCCACTTACCACGAGAATAAAATGCATCACTAATAAAGGAGTCATGGAGATATGAAGTAACCAAGCCTTGGCCAAAGAATGTCTCATGGCTACTATTCTGCCTAAGAGAAAAAGAAGAAGAAGAATAAGAAGAAGAAGAAGAAGAAGAAGAAGAAGAAGAAGAAGAAGAAGAAGAAGAAGAAGAAGAAGAAGAAGAAGAAGAAGTAAAATCATAGATATAGAGGAAGGCTCCATACCCTTCAAATATCAATAAAAGTATGGGCGACCTTGTATTGAGAAAACCAAAGTTGCCTCTATCAATTGTGTTATGGAACCCCTTCAAGTGATAGCATTTGATGACAATTAGCCTGGAAAAAAGTTCATGATCGGTAGTTCACTCTAGGAAGAAGATAAGAAAGAGTTGGATATTTTCCTCAAAACAACCAAGACGTATTTTACTAGAGGCTCTACAATATGCTAGGAATAGATTCATAAATGATGTGTCACAAGCTCCACGTGGATCCACTATATCCACTAATGACTCAAAAGGCACGACGAATCATGCTTGAGAAGGCCAAAGCTATTGAGGTGGAAATGGGAAAAATTATGGAAGCACAATCCATAAAGGAATTTCAATTCCCAAGTGATAATCAAAACCATTAGTTGTAAAGAAATGTAATGAGAAGTAGACCGCGTCAATGAAGAAGAGCCTACTCGTTTGTTTGTTAGGCTTAATTGCAAACCGCGATCGACCGACACTTTCTTTTCAGCCCAAGATTTTGGAGATTTTTATTCCTTCTCCTCCGTGAGTTTAAAGCTTAGGGGCTTTCTAAATTTGGGTGTTGTAGAGGATTATGATCTAAAGTATTTGAGGAGTTGTGAATTGACTTTGGGTTATTTAAGAGGTTGACTCTAGATATGGAATTATCAAAAGTTTAGGAAGAGAGAGAGAGACTACTTTGGGATTTAGTACCGTGAGTGTGCAAATACTTGAATGTTATTACGAGTGAAAAAATTTGGGGTTATTGTCCATCGTTATGTGAGATTGGAAAATATGGCTATATATATATATCTATATTATATGAGAGGGGGGTGTTTTACTGTTCCAAAAAATTAACGGTTGAGATCGCATTTTTTTGGGGGATCTAATGGTGTGGGATTGTTCCACGTAGGATTGTATCCATTGTGAGGTGGAAAATGAGATAATATCTCATTCAATCTAAAACCCACTCCCGATTCTTCATTCCTCTCTCTCATTTCTTCCACCTCTCTCTTTCAACCCAAGCCCTAATACTACCTCCCCCCCGCCTCCGCCCTCCACCTCTCCCGATCCCTCCACGTGCCACCATCCACCTCTCCCGATCCCTCTCCCCTGCTCCGCCCTCTCTCATTCATGCTACCTCCTCTCTCCCCTCCCCGCTGCCCCCCTCTCTCCCCCTCCATCTTTCTACTGCCGCGCCGCCCCCTTCCCCCGCCCCCTGCCTTCCATGCTCCAGCCGCCCCTTCCTCCACGCTTCTGCGCCTACACACACTCACACATAGATCACACACACACACAGATCACACACGCACTCACACACACACATATAACTCTCACACACACACAGATCACTGACGCACACAAACACACAGATTTAACCCACTTAGATTTTGTAATTTCTTCAGATCTAACCACTGAGATTTGAGAGGATAATTTCTAATTTTTCGATTTTTTTCTATCAGATCTATCACACATATAACTGTTTCTTCAATACACACACATTGATGCTGCGATTTTGTTCAAGGTACGATTTCTAAATTTTTTATTGTTCAATTTTTTTTTCATTTAGATCTATCAATGATTCAAGGTGTAATATCTGTTTCTCTATGCATTGTTTTGTGATATTCTTGAATTTGGGGGTTTGCTAGATCAATTAGAGGCATTTTTTGGTAGTTCTTTAAGATTAGTAGTTCTTTAAGATTTTTTTTCACATGTTGAATTCCATATGCTTGACAAAATAATCAACTAATTTTTTTGGGAAACCTTTTAGAAAATATATGATTTTTTTAGGAAATTTTTTTCATTAGTTTTGATAATTTATGCCATTGATTTATTTTATCAGGTCACATTTTGAAAACTACGTACAATTATTATAGTGGAACATGTGGGACAACTTCAGTTAATCCGTGTTGATATTCAAGGTATATTTTCTCTCGCTTTAATGCAGATTTAAGTAGTGTTTAATTATTTATCTCATTTATATTTTTTTGTAGGCCTAAATATGATTAATCCATGTTGATTTGGTTTTTGAATTTACTCCATGGTACTACACAACTATTGATTTGGTTTTTGAATTTAATGAGTTGTTTTTCCATTTACTAAAGAGCTCTTTTTAAAATACAGGGACTCCAATGTGAAAGTTATATATGAAAGTTCTTTCAATGCTTTCAATGTGAAAGTTTATCACATATGCTTTCAGTAATTCTACATTGGTCTAATTAAGAGTTGAACTTTTAATATTCTTTCAATTAGTCTTCTTTTTCTTTTCACGAATTTCTTATAATTTCTTACCTCTATGCAAATTTGGATACTAGCAGTCCTTGGGATTGTGTTTTTTATATGGTCAGTTTACATTCAAAAAGCTCATATAAATTATATTTTTTTGCAATTTGATTAAGCATATTAGCCCTGGGTTTGAAGTATGTTATGTTAATTCAATTTACTTAGGCATGTTATATCCTACATTAGGCATACATCGTCATGTTATTGTAATTTATGTTGGCTTATAGTTTTAGCAACGATTTTTCATAGTTTATTTGGGATGTATGATTAGGTTCTCCGACTTAAAAAAGAACAAAAAAACATAAAAGAATTTGGAGATGTCTCCCCTTTGAGGAAGGATGATTATTAGATATAGACAATTTTAGATTCAGGTAAGTTTACCTTCAAATCTGGTGCGGATATTTGTAGATCCTATTTTCCTATTTTACCTCTGCTCACAATCATACACACCTGTATTTTACCTTTGCTCACAATAATATAGACGAGTCTAATCCTTATTTGGATTATGAAATTTGAGGAAGTCCATTATCATGATTACTTATGCACATATGCAAGCTTGATCAAGCTTACATATATATCCATATTTAATAATTCTGCATTTTCATTTTAGGTTGTTTTCCCCTTGGTATATCTGCAGTAATATTTGTCTCGGTGTACACTTCGATTGCCATGCTCAACTTGCTTCATCAATTCCACATTTGTCTCGGCCTTTTTTGAATACTAAGGTATGACCTTTTTTAGTGTTTATATTCTTATGGGTTACTATTATTTGAACTAATACCACATGTTGTAATTATTGTAATTATTGTAGAGGTATCTACTGTTATAATAAACACATCTATTGTTGTAATTATTGTGGAACATTGAAGCTTTTATTAGGCGAATTTGTTTTTTCTATGTTGTTGGATTTGTCGTTATCCCTTGAGAAGGGTGGATAGTCCAATAAACAGAGGAGACTCTGCCCAATTTTTTTAAAACTTTGAGACTTTGTTTTTTTAAAACAAAGAAAGCGGATCGAGGTTTACATATTGCCTACTTGGATTGGTTTTCCTTTATTTTTCATTTTTTACATTTTGTATTCGTGATACGATGTTATCAAATTGTTTTTGATCCATTTCACACTATCAATATTTAAGGTTTCATATAGATGATTTCGGGGTTGCTTGGGAACATTGAAATCCAGTAGTTTCAAGATGACACACACAGATCACACTCACACACAAATGTGTTTTTTGAAATAGGTTTTTACGTTGGGTGCTTATTTTTAATTTTCTTAGTAATTCGGATTGATGTGTATCTCCCCCACCCCACCCCACCCCACATCCTATATAGATAACGTACAATGTTTTTGGGAACAGACTAATTTTTTTTCTTTTCATTTCAGGTTTTAATCCAAGACCAGTCAAACGTGGACTTAATTTTTATGCTACGGGACTTCTATGGGGCTGCTACGATACTTTTATTGGGCTGCTATGGGACTTTTATTGGGCTGCTACGGGACTTCTATGGGGTTGCTATGGAGCTACTACGGGGCTACTACAACGCTGCTATGGTAATAGCTACTACAAGGATGCTATGGGGCTGCCACGGAGCTGCTATGGGGCTTTCATTGATATAGATTTATTTTTTTAAGATGTTTGTTTTATTGAAGATTTTGTTAGGCGAATTTTTTTTTTAATTATTGTTATCCCTTGAGAAGGGTGGATAGTCCAATAAACGAAGGAGACTTTGTCCAATTTTTTTAAAACTTTGACACTTTGTTTTTTTGAGACACAATGAGAATTTATTTGATGAATATTGTATATTTCATATTATATGTGAATTTGTTTGAAGAATTTAGATTATTTGAATGTTGTTGGACTATTTGTTGTTTGTTAAACAGGGTGAATAGTTTATAAACAAAGGAGATTATGGGCAATTGTTAAAAATTACTTTTTTTTTGTCGTTTTGCAATTATGTACTTTGAAAATTTTCACCGTTTTATAATTACGTGCTTTCGAAATTTTAGTCGTGCCTTCAGGCAGGGGCATCCCGCTAGTATATATATATGAGGAACGATGTAGATTATATATACGATGTGATTACAGTATATATATTATATGATATGAATATGTATATATATATATATATATATATATATATATATATATATATATATATATTTAAGTGAAGCATACTCCCTCTATGCTATGATGGGAAGTTACACGATGTGGGGAGGCCCTTGACTTGAGGAGCAGGGAGCGTATAGTCCCCGGGTCATAGCGTCCATTTTTATATTGTGTGATTTTCATTAGGGGTGAGACGTGGTGGGTATGTTTCGTCTCACTTTAGGGGAGGAACTATGACCGCTTCCCATACGTTGTGATTTGGCTTTTACCAAGGCGGTGTGAGATTCCGACCGTTGGTACCCAGGATGGTATGTGAGTGATTCCCTAGTAGATGATAGCATTGAGATTGCATCATCGAGTTATAGCTCGTTGGGATGGTTATTATACTTATGTGTGCAGTATTTTACTTATGTATGAGAGCAAGATAATATATATCTCTAACTAGAGTAAAGATATAGATGAATAAGAATTTATTCTCATTCCGGGAGATTTTATTCGGACTTAAATTGTATATGTATAATAAAATGAGTATGTTATGTATATGTATTTATATGGGTGTATATATATATATATATATATTGTGTATTGAGGGTCTAAAGGATCTCGACGATCAACATTGCTAAGTAGTAGTGTATTGGGGGGGGTTCCTTGTTTGGATTTCGCTTCGCGATACACCCCACGCACGAATGTGGCATAGTGTTGTGACTGGGGAGAAGTTTATCCCTTAGTACTCGGGTTAATTAGGATTTTTTAGGGTTTTGGTAAAACGAATTAGTTAGGCAGGGTGGCTTAACTAGGTTACATAAGAGATATGCATTAGGTGTGCACGATTAGAAGAGAGGCGAGGGGTATCTCATGAGAGTGCGATACCAATTTAAATATGAGGTAAAACGTATTTTAAAAATATTGCATTAATGCACTTGAAAAATATTTTCACAACTCGGGCTCTGACCCATTTATCTATTTTCCTCTCTTTTGCTATACATATATACATAGGTGTACAGACACAGGGACGCCTAAATGATGATTACTTTGAGTCAGACGTGTACTACGACAGCTATGGATGCATACAGGTTTACTACAGACGTTTCTATGCTTATCATCTATATAGGAGGTATTGTAGAACACTCAGGCCAAAAGCCCAATTGTATTTATTTATTCTTTCATCGCCATTTAGTGCGGCATTCGATTTGGTTGTATTATATTAAACCGAGTGTTCGATTATTTTTATTTCATCTCTATTTCATTTATATATAAGCCATGTGGATGTTTTAATTGAATAATTTGTTTAAAAAGATTAGTTAAAATTTTGACGCCAGCCTAATAGGTTATTAGTAATTAATTTGGTTTTCGATAGGGATGATAAGAATGAACCATATGAGACTCCAGTTTTAATTTTGTACAGGAGTGATCACCCGGTATTTTATTAGGCGGGGTTTCACTGATGGTATCAGAGCATTAGGTTCTAGTGTCCTTAGGAATCTGTGCGGACGTACTACATTTTTAGCGATTCTCTTGATTTGATATAGAGCCTTAAGATTAGGATCGTTGATTACTCTCATGAGTTTTTATTCTCCTGCTATTACAAAAGACTATAGTATATCTGTTGTGTGCTCGTTCGAGACTCGGGTATTGATCGATGAAGGAGACCACAGGAAGGCCGTGATGAGGGAAGCAAGAGGCAGGGATTAATTGGATCTATAAGTTGAAATTGGAGTCAGGACGGTTGTAAAGGATGGCTGCAATGACTACTAAAGTATAGAAGTTATGAGTATCCAAGTGTCGTTGTAGTAAAGAGTGGTGCTAAAGTTGAAGTACCCAGTGAAGTAAACTGGGAAAAAGGTCTTTGACCAAGACTATATGTTGAAGTTAAGTCATGCGTAGTGAGTGTAGTATTACTCAGTGGAAGTAGAGGGCCCAGAAGCTTTGTCTTAGAGCTGGGTATGGAAATACCCATATGTGAAAATTTGAGGGAAATTTTTCACTCGTAGGAGGTATGTTAAAATGGTGAGAACGATGGTCACCATATAAGGGGAGCAGGATGTTTTGCTCATAGAGGGATCTTATGGATGGATATAACCATTGGTTCCTTTGGTTTATTATGAATGAAGAGAATGTATTTTGAAATATTCACATAAGGATCGATCTCTGACTGATAGTGAATAAAGAGTGATATGGAGAAGTGAACCTTGTACCAAAGTAAGGTAGGTACAATGAAGAGAGAGTCCTTCAGAAGAATGATAGGCTTGGTAGAACAGTGTTGTTAACACTTATGGAGAATTTATGTTCTTGAAACTCCATTGGTGGACATCCACCCGTGGAATTCATTGAAACAGGGTTATTGAGGCCAGTAGTGGAGTTTCCTTTTGACGAAAAAGTCAAGGGGACTATGAAGGTAACTTTCAGCATCGAGACTATGGAGCCTGAGATACTGATAATCTCAACATTGTTAAGGTGGTCAGAGATGGGGAAACTTGCAATGCGGAATATAAAACCACATAGTCAGTCCTTGACCAGTAGGACTTAAAGGACAAAAGTATGGTGCTCAGGTGGAGCATTGATTAAAGTATCTTTTGGTTCAATTAGGAGAAATGTACCTTGTCCGGGAACCATTTGGAGTATCCAGGGTAATTGGCAAGAATGTTGTTACGAGTTTTTCTTTGAAGGAAGAAGGTATATTTTTGTGTGACTAGATAGAATTATGGTACTTCATTAACGATAGATTCATGTGTGTAATTCGAGCTCTGTGGCGGCATCGATAACATCATATAGTGTATGTTTATATGTTTTTCCGTAGTAGAGGGGTTCTATTTTGAATTTATATCTTGTTTGTACTACTCGTTTTATATGTGTTATACGAGTGTAGTACTATTATAAGAATAATGTTATTGTAATATCGGAGCGATAGCAGGCTAAGGATGACAAGACTACCAAATTCGTGGTGCCAGAGTGGAGTGGGTTATTGTTGCGATATCTCACCCGGATACAAGTTGAGTTCGCCTTTATTATTATGGGTTGATGGAACTTCGGTGAGCAGAGGTTTCATTATTATGCTTTGAGTGCGTGGTGACCTTATAGATATGATTTAAGGTATGCTGGATTTATTGTTAAGCTGTGGGTTTAAGCTCATTGTTGTTTGCGCTAAGGACTTAGTGTTAGTACACGCGCTATACAGTATGGCTCCTAGAAGTTCATAGGAGTTCAGACTACATTTTTGGACGATATGTGGGATGAGATTATCCAAGTAGCATATTTGAAACTAGCAAACCTCCACGACCGACAAAGTTAAGTAGTAGTGTATAGGAGGGGTTCCTTGTTTGGATTTTTCTTGCGAGATGCTCCACGCATGAACCCTAACCACGTCGAGAGTGGAGAGATGTTATAGAATGGAAGGATGATGGTTTTGACGATAAGTCACCTGGTGTAGAGAAAACACTATGGACTGATAGCTGTTTGATGATTGTATGCTTATAGAGGCATAAGCGCTATGGAGAAACACTGAATTAGTTCGCTTACCGCAAGTATGTGGGTGAGGTAAGGTAAAGGAAATTGATTTGAGGCTTATAGCCAGGCCTTGATGAAAAGGCACATTTTGGAGGTAAAATGTTTTGAGGTATGATGTTTGTAATCTATTGGGAGAGAATAGGCACCTCGATTAGTTAGGCTTTCCATTTCTCTAAGACAAAAGAATAGAGTAATAGAGGTACGTTAGAAGGTTATCAAGGTAGGACTTAGGACGTCTTGCTAATGTTCCTTACACCGTTATATCCCAATGATCGACGATGCGAGGAAGTAGTGTAATGGGAGGGTTCCTTGTCTAGATTTCTCTTTTCAAGATGTCCCACGCATGAAACCGAGAAAATGTCGGAAGTTGAGAGAGGTCTTGGGCACTAGGGATATAGTTAGCATAGTTCTTATTTTACGTGGGTTGGAAAATGCATTGGTCTTAGGATCATTAGGAAGTAAGTTTAGCTGAACTAGTAGCGCTGAGGTAAGGAGTTAGTTATGAGTTAACCACAAGTTATAGGACACATGGAATCTTGAGAAAGTGGTTGAGGATACACAGGTGTGAGCGCCACGCCGAGAAAGTGAGGCCCATCTTTAGAGAAAGTATTATGTGTATGATGTTTAAAATGGTTGTGAGGTAATTATATGTGAGATTGAAGTTTTTGAATGGAACGTAGTAAGAGTTACACGATAATCCAAGTGTATAGGTGCAATTAGAGGTAGAACGCCTAAAACTAAGCGATGAGACTGATGGGAATAGTCAAGCATCAGTGTAGTTTCCTTTTGAAGGAAATTAAAAATCCCTAAGTGAGAAAACAGACTTTTAGAGTAAAGTAGTAAGCATAGGCTCGTTTCCTTTAGATGAAATTCTTGAAGCACTAGGTGCGACGCGACGTTAGAGTCAACCTTACGATCGAGGTAGCAGTGTAGCATATGTAGATATAGATAATCTAGTAGTATAGTATAAACCTTGTTAGAGGTGAGTACTTAAGGAATTTATGGGTGAGAACCATTTGGGTTAGTACCATTCCACTTTGAGGCATTAGAATGTGGAGTGATTCACGATCCTAGGATAGTGATAGTAGTATTGATGGTATTTTAATTTCGAGGGTGAAATTCTGTTATAAGGGGGGAGAATGTAATACCCCGCACTTTTATGGGTAATTAAATTAAAAATTAAATGCAATTTGGGAATTTAAGATATTATCGTGAATAGTAACTTATAAATGATTTTCGATGTATGTTATATTTACTTTTGGGATTAAGTGAATGAGTCGGAGTATTTTATTATTTGTCGCAGCTGGGTAAATCGATTAAGTGACTCAGATGGAAATTTAGATTGCATGGTTGGTCTCGGAATGATCGAGATACTCATAATAGAGTATTCAGGGGTAGTAATTGTGTTTCGGGAATTTTGGATCCATAGGGACTCGTAATTGACTAAACGAGTCATTTTTGGGTTAATAAGGGACAAGACCTCATTTTCTCCCTTTTAAGGCACGGGAGAAGAAAGAAAAAAGAAAGAAAGAAGAAAGAAAGAAAGAAAGAAGAAAGAGAGAAAGAAGGGAAGAGGAGAAAAAAAGAGAGAAATGAAAGATTTCGGCCAAACTCCGTCGAATTCGACTCGAGGTCGTCGTATTTCATCCTCCAAGCAAGTGTGTACTTGCTTTATTTCATTTAGTGTATATATCTCATATTATAGTGGGTAAACTATATGATTTTTTGTTATAATCCTATAAATAAATTTGAAAAAATTTGAGTATGAGTTTACATATTGATGTAATGTAAACTCTTAATGATTTATAGTGTTGAATCCATGTAAATGGGGTGAAGAAATGGATTGAAATGGGGGAAATGTCAAAACTAGGGCTTTAAGGGTTTTTGGGTATAAATCTAAGAAAATTAGTTTAATCCCCCAATTAATTCATGTGTTAGTTGTAAAACATAGATTAGATGTTTATGGAGTTGTTGGATGAGATTTGAAACAACAAAAATGGAGGTTCGGGATTTTTGGAGAAGAAGGTGAATGGTGACCATCATCACTTCCGAATCGATTTGGCTAGGAATCGAATCGATTAGACTTTTCAATACGGTCGCGTGGATGCCAACCCCGTATTTTTCTGATTTTTTTTGGATTTATAATGATTTTTCTACGGAAGGTTGTCCGAGATGAAAATCATTAGTCAGAAAGCCAACATGACCTTGGGAGAAAAATAAAATTTATTGATGTGTCAGTTAGAATTCATCGTGTAGATGTTTACGATGATATTGGTGTAGATTAGAAACCATGAAAATGGAATTTGGGTTGTTGGATGGAAAATTTGGAGAACTTATTTTCGAGGATCTCGTATGACCGGTCAATCGTTCCCCTATGACCGGTCTACCTCGTCAATGAAGAAGGGCCAAATGGCTTGTTTATTAGGCTTAATTGCAAATCATGGTCGATCGGGGGTCCAGATCCGATCGATCGGCACTCTGTTTTTCAGCCCAAGATTTTAGAGATTTTTATTCCTTCTCCTCCTTGAGTTTAAAGCTTAGGGGCTTTCTAAATTAGGGTATTATAGAGGATTATGATCTAAAGGATTTGAGGAGTTGTGAATTGACTTTGGGTCATTTAAGAGGTTGACTCGGGATATGGAATTATCAAAAGTTTAGGAAGAGAGAGAGACTACTTTGGGATTTAGTATCGTTAGTGTGCAAATACTTGAATGTTATTACGAGTGAAAACATTTGGGGTTATTGGCTATCGTTATGCGAGATTGACAATTATGGCCATATATATATATATATATATATATATATATATATATATATATATATATATATGTGTGTGTGTGTGTGTGTGTGTGTGTGTGTGGTATATATATATATTTAATTGAAGTATACCCCCTATATGCTATCATGGTAAGTTGCCCGACGTGGGTGAGGCACCTGGATTGAGGAGCAGGGAGCGTACCCAGGTCATAGCATCCATTTTTATATTGTATGATTTTTATTAGGGGTGAGATGTGGTAGGTATGTTTCGCTTCACTTTCGGGGAGGAAATATGACCGCTTCCCATACGTTGTGATTTGGCTTTTACCAAGGCGGTGTCTGATTCCGACCGTTGGTACCCAGGATGGTATGTGAGTGATTCCCTGGTAGATGATAGCATTAAGATTGCATCCTCAAGTTATAGCTCATTGGGATGGTTATTATACTTTTGTGTATTGTATTTTACTTGAGTAAAGAGATAAATGAATAAAAATTTATTCTCATTCCGGGAGATTTTATCCGGACTTAAATTGTGATATGTATAATAAAATGAGTATGTTATGTATATGTATTTATATGGGCGTATATATATATATATATATATATATATATATATATATATATATATATATATATATGTCTGTGTGTGTGTGTGTGTGTTGTATACTGAGGGTCTAAAGGATCTCGATGATCGACACTGCCAATTAGTAATGTATCGGGGGGTTCCTTGTTTGGATTTTTCCTCGCGAGACACCTCACGCACGAACGTGGCACAAGATTGAGACTGTGGAGAAGTTTAGCCCTTAGTAATCGGGTTAATTAGGATTTTTTAGGGTTTTGGTAAAACGGATTAGTTAGGCAGGGTGGCTTAACTAGGTTATATAAGAGATATGTGTTAGGTGTGCAAGATTAGAAGAGAGGCGAGGCGTATCTCATGAAAGTGCGACACCAATTTAAATATGAGGTAAAACATAATTTAGAAATATTTCATTTATGCACATGCAAAATATTTTCACAACCCGGGCTCTGGCCCATTTATCTATTTTCCTCTCTTTTGCTATGCATATATACATAGGTGTCCAGACACAGGGACGCCTGGATGATGATTCCTTCGAGTCAAACGTGTGATACAGCAGTTGTGGATGCATACAGGTTTACTGTAGATTATTATATCCTTATCATATAGATAGGAGGTATTGTAGAACACTCGGGCCAAAAGCCCAATTGTATTTATTTATTCTTTCACCGCCTTTTAGTGCGGCATTTGATTTGGTTGTATTATGTTAAACCGAGTGTTCGGTTATTTTTATTTCATCTCAGTTTCAATTATATATAAATTGTGTGGATGTTTTAATTGAATAAATTGTTGAGAAAGATTAGTTAAATAAAATTTTGACGTCGGCCTAATAGGTTATTAGTAATTAATTTGGGTCGTGACCCACAGTGGTCAGGGATTTGGGCCGTGACCACTTCCAGAGCATCGATAATTTAGTGTGGTAAGAAATATGGTCACGCCAATTATTGAGTTGGTCACGGCCCAAGTCCGCGACCAGCTGGTCGCGAACTTGGGCCATTACCCACTAGGCGTGACCATTCGCCGGATTTGGTGTAGTGGTAATTAATTTGGTTTTCGACAGGGATGATAAGAATGAACCATATGAGACTCCTGTTTTAATTTGGTACATGATTGATCGCCCGGTATTTTATTAGTAGGGGTGTCACAAATAACTCCTGAAAGATCTCCGGTTAGTTATTCAAAGCTTTGTAATAAATGACAATAGTGAGTGAGTAAGAGCTTTGATTTGCAATAACTTCTCCCTGGTATCTTCTCTCTCTTGCCAATGAATCTCTAGAATAGAACCGCTCTCTTAGAGGTGTACGTGGCCAATAAATATTCCCCACACCACTCCCAAGATGCCTTAATCCCTTACAACTGTACCATGTCCCTCCATGTTTTACATCATAAACATTAAAAACATTATGGATTAGTTATCTCTACGTCATAAACATTAAATACCAAGACATGCCTTTTTCCTAACTATTGTGCATCTAAGGACTGTCACCACAGAGGTGACTCACCAAATCGTCTGACAGCCCCAATACCACAGTGGTTTACTCAATTATGGATTGGATAGTTTTTAGCTGGCTGGTGGCATCACCTAAAGTAGATGTGACATTAAGTAGAGGGTTGTTTCGGTCTAAAATCAACATACGATGGAACTCAAGGCTGCTCCAAATAATCTTACACGGTGAAAGGTCTCTCGGTATTTTACTAGGTGTATCTAAGATGGTCAAGACAAGCCCTAACACAACTTTACTTCTCAATCCTCCAAACCAAGTCCCTCTGAAGTTCCCAAGGCGGGGTCACTCGATAGAGAATGAAAGCTCTCCCAGACCCTGTCAGGTCTAGTCTCTCGCGAGTACCATTTGACCTCACACTAAATAGCACTACAATCGTTACGTCATTACAATATGTGTTAAATCACAACATAATTAAATAAAATAAAGAAAATAAAGGATGATCTCTCTCGTCCAATCTCTTCGCTGGAAGACATCCCAGAGTTGCCTCGCTATATCGCTATATTTATGCTGCTTTAATCTTTTAAGTCTGCTATATGAGCTGGGGAGGCTTATCTATAATTCAGAGGTTATCTTCAATCCCCCTACACAACTGGATTAATTACTAGATTAACTGTGCGATCGGTATAACTCATAAAATGAACTTCCAACTCCAGCAGGCGGAACATCCAATGCATGAGGAGTAATAGTCGCATACGTATCTCTGATCCTTGACGCTCACTAGGACTTACCCTATTGACCACGTGTTGAGGTCTGTAGATTTCATAATCTCTATCAAGGACATAGTCGTCGATGAACTTCCTTATAACAAGTGTGTTTTCATTATGTTTTCCAGCATTTCTAAATCAGGTTTCCCATGCCTAACGCTTTATCATTGTGTGCAAATTTCCCCCAGTTTGAATTCGCCATCCTCATTTGTGGCTCCCGATGTTATGCAGGACACCGTTGGGTCATCTTCTTGTGTAGGGGTATCTTTATCCCCTACAAGTGTGATGTCTCCGTAGAAGATCCAATAGTTCCTTCAAATTCTCCCTCAATCTTGGCCCTAGCTCCTTTCTCTAGATTAGGTGCCTCGTCAAATGTCAAGGTTCCTCTAGCTGAGGTGGTGTTATTTTAACATGGTTTAACCTCTTGTTAAAAAATAATATCAAATTCCACCTACAACGGTGACTTAACAATGAAAACACACTTGTTAAGGTTTTTCTTAAAACTCCACCTATAATGGTGACTTAACAATGAAAACACACTTATTAACGCTTTTCATTAAACTCCATCAGTAACGGTGACTTAACAATGAAAACCACTTGTTAATATTTTTTTGTCAAACTCCACCAGTAACGGTGACTTAACAATGAAAACCACTTTTTAGGATTTTTTGTCAAACTCCACCGGTAATTGTGACTTAACAATGAAAACCACTTGTTAAGATTTTTCGTCAAACTCCACCAGTAACGATCACTTAACAATGAAAATCCCTTGTTAGGATGTTTTGTCAAACTCCAACAGCAATGGTGACTTAATAATGAAAACTATTTGTTAAGATTTTTGTTAGAACTCATATCTCTTTATCTTTTTTAGGTTTTAAGAGAGATCATTCCTGTTGAAGATCAAACCCAATAAATCCCTTCTCCTGTCGCTTCGCCCCATCGGGAACCAGTTTTCCCGAATGAGTCAAGTAGCAATAACCAAGGTTCAATGACAAATCTTCAGGCTGATAGTGAATCCGACCGCGAATTACCACTTCCTGATTGTGGCCCCTCATGCCTTTTGCTTGCATATCCTTCGATAATCCCCTCATGCCTTTGATGGAGGTTGGTGATCTCAGGATTAAGGCTGCCGAAGAGGATTTTCTTAAGGGGATGCAGGCACGTGAGGCCCTGGTTGTTCAACGGGATCAAGCTCATGTTAAACTTGAGGGTTCCATCACTGGACAATAAAAATTCCTTACAGTTACTTCTATTCTACCTGGGGATTTTTTTTCTTCCCCATGTCTATAGTTCCCCTTGGGCTAACACCCCGCTTGTATTTTCTTCATATGTAATCCTTGAGCGTTAACCCTTAATTTTTTTTGTAATCATTACAAGTCGTATTAATGAAAAAGGTATAACTTTTGTCACAATATGTTGTTTCATTGCAATATCTTTGTTTATCAAAAAGTTCAAAGTTTTATAATTTATGAACGAAGTCTTTATTTTCATCTCATTGCAAAATAAATAACTCATATAGTAAATTGCACCATAACGAAAAAAATTAATTTCTAACCGAGGTCACTAGCCTATACATGATAAACTTTCCACCATTTGTTGCAAATCTTGAAAGATTTATCCTCTTCTATTTTAGAAATGAGCCAGTAACTTGAATTGTGGGACTCCTTTAAAATGAAAGGTCCCTCCCAATTCGTAGCGAATTTAGGCAATGGGATCCCCCGAATGTGCTTCACCATAGCCTTCAAGACTAAATCCCCTTCCATAAATTTTTTGGGCCTCACCAAGTTATCATATGCTCTTGAGAGGTGCTTCGTGTACATTTGGAAATATTGCATCGAATTATCTATGTTCTCATCTAGTGCTTCCAACTGGACATAACTACTCTTAGGCATCATGCTACTTTGTAAGGCGTATTGGGCAGAAGGGACTTCCAGTTCTACTAACAGAATTGCTTCGGCCCCAACATAAGTTAGAATGGCATATACCCTGTAGGCTTCCTCTTGGTCGTTCGATAGGCTAACAAGACTTCTGTGAGCTTATCATCCCACGATCCTGGGAAGTCTTCCAACATTTTGGCTAAAATATTAACCAAAGTCTTGTTAGTTGATTTGTTCTGACTGTCTCCCTTAGGATATGCCACCGTTGAGGTATGATAGATGATGGAGTATCTGTCTATAAGCATCGTTACTTCTTTGTTGACAAACGAGGTCCTATTATCAGAGAGGATAACCTTTGGAATCACAAACTTGTAAATAATGTACTCCCTTATAAAGTTAGCCACCACACCTGTAGTTTCTCTCTTGAGTGGTATCGCCTCAGCCCACTTTGTAAAACATTATGTCACCACGAGTATTTTGATCTTCCCCCTCGAAGATGAGTGTATCACCCCTACTAGGTCAAACACCCAAGTGTGGAATGGGTAAGGAGTGGCTAAAGAATGTAAGTCCATCGAAGGGGCATGGATCATGTCTCCATGCAGTTGGCACGCCTTGCATTTTCACATAAACACATCAGAATCCTTCTCCATAGTTGGCCAATAGTAACCCAAGGTCATCAGTTGGTCATATAACTTTGCTCCTCCAATGTGAGCCGGATTGTGAGCTTATTTCAAAACTTCTGTTGTCTTTTCCTTCCTTATGCATCTCAATGATCTGTTGAAGTACCCTCTTCGATATAGCTAACCCTCCTG
The DNA here is from genome assembly GCA_949130495.1 of Sambucus nigra. Classification (NCBI taxonomy): domain Eukaryota; kingdom Viridiplantae; phylum Streptophyta; class Magnoliopsida; order Dipsacales; family Adoxaceae; genus Sambucus; species Sambucus nigra. The sequence continues at coordinate 19,434,712 of OX422224.1, forward strand.
GATGTAAAACCGCGGATCCCCTCGCTTGAGTCCCATTGCATCTATCTTGTTCGAAGGAATAACTTCGTCTTTGATAAAGTCGATGTAGGTCTACCTCTAGTCTTCTTAATTTTTAATGAAGTGGCATTCAGCTACCTGAAAGAAGAGTTAGCATTTATCACACCTTCATTGCAACTCCCTTGCATCATGCTACATTATTGGCCAGAAGTATCCCTCCCTCTTAATTCTTATGTATAGAGGGATCTCTGTTGTTTCGTAGTGTTCGTTATTTGTCTTCTTTAATATTTATTCTACTTTTTCTGGACCGACACATCTTGACAACCATCCACCCACGTTCCTAAAGTAAAGGTTTCCATAATTGACAAAGTATTGTGCTAGTTCCTTCAGTTCCATCTTGCCTTCCCTAGATTCCAACTACCTCCTAATCTCTCCCCTACAATCCAAATAACCTTCCATGGGTGGGATTGATTGCACAAATGATGGGGTTGTTCTCTATTATATCACCACAGTAGTTGTATCAGTTTTTATAGTTAATTTTTTAGCAATTGTGGCATAGGCATCATCATATCTATTCATCATTCTGGGATGCCTTCTTATCTTGACTTGATGGAACCGATTGATCAGGCGTTGGATGATCATTCTATAAGGCACTAGACCGAGGTGCTTCAATGCATATTCCCCATTTACTTGTTGGACCACCAAGTTTGAATCTCCTTTGATGCATAATGAACGGATCCCCCTTTGAAGGCACTCTAATAACCCTAGTACCAACGCTTCATATTCTGCTTCGTTATTGGAGCAAGGAAATCCAATTTATAGGAAAGGCAGAATTCCTCCTTCCTTTTAGAGAAGATAAACCTTGCCCTACCTTTCTTTTCCAGTAAAGAACCATCGAATTGCATCGCCCATCCTTCAAGGTTGGCATATAAAAAATTTCACCTGCAAGTCGTTTCCTGGAATGCTTTCTCGGGGTGGCTCAAATACCCCAGATGGGAAAATTGCTAATAAATCCGCATACACTTGGCTCTTAATCGTGCAAGGGACCACACATTTTAAGTCATGCTCTAAAATAATAAGGAACCACCTAGCTGCTCTTCCAATCAAAATAGTTCTTGCCAACAAAAACTTAATTGGGTCACATCATGTCACGATGTGAATTGTGAAAGATAGCATGTAATGTCTGAGTTTTTGTGCTACAAAAACAAAGGATAGACAATGTCTTTCTAAACTACTGTACCTTACCTCTGGTCCATGTATGAACCTGCTCGGGTAGTAAACTGAACTTTCTTGCCCATCAGCTTCCTGTGTCAAGAGAGCTCCGATAGACCTGGTGGTAGATGTGAGGTAGAGTTGAAACGGTATCCCTGCTCTTGGAGAAATCATCATTTGTGGAGAAGTGAGCAGCTTCTTTAACCTGGTTAAAGACTCCTAGTGATCTTCCTCCCATTTGAATTTCGTGCCCTTTCGCAACTGCTCCTTTCAACGGGTGAGTTATTTCGACGAGTCCTGGTACAAATCTCCTAAGATATGAGACTTTACCGAGGAAACTCTTGAGCTCCTTCGTCGTTCTTGTAGATGGAATTTCTAGGATTGCTCGTTGCTTGTCCTGGTCTATTTGTACTCCCTTTCGATCCACCACGAAACCCAGGAACTTCCCAATTGTGACCCTGAAAGCTCACTTTAATGGGTTAATCTTTAGTTTGTATTTTCCACATCGAATGAACACCTTCCTCAAGTCATCTAAATGGGACTCTTACTTCTTCGACTTGATGACCAAATCATCCACATAAAATTCCAAAAACTTATGAAAGAAGTCATGGAAAATGGACATCATCCTATTCTGACACGTTTCCCCATCATTCTTTACCCCGAAGGGATCACTTTGTGCATGAAGTTGCCCCAACATTCTGGTTGTATTCCACATACCCATCTATAAAGCTATACATATCATGACTCACCGTTGCATAAATCAATCTATTAATGGAGGGCACAAGGAACTCATCTTTTGGGCAAGCTCTATTCAAATCTCTAAAGTCCACATAGATCCCTATCTTATTCTTGTCCTTTTTTCTACTGGGATGATGTTTGACAGCCAAAGTGGATACTGTATCGGTTCGATGAACCCTTCCATTAGCAATCAGTCAACCTCCTCTTTTATATTTAAATTCATCTCTATTTTTTAAGTTCTTATCGTTTACTTCATCGGTATAGCTAAAGGAATAAAGTTGAGATTGTGGAAACTCACTTCTTCATCTAGGCCCTCCATCTCAATGTACTTCCATGAAAAAAGTCCCTATATTCCCGAATCATCTCAACCAAAACCTTTATTTTCTCCTTTCTCAGATCCTTCGAAATGAAGATGAGTCGTTGGTCTTCTCCTTCATCGGCTAAGTCTAACTGCTTTAGTTCTTACACTTGTGGCTTCGACTGATCTCTTATATACTCAGGATCTTCTCCCACTTTTTCTACAAACTCATGTATGTCAGAGTTGTCAATGACCATAGATTGTCCATATTGGTCTATTAAGAAACATTCATACACTCGGTTAGCCTCTTCACTGACTTCTAGATCAGCTCCTTCGATTGCCTGCTCACACCCTCAGAATAGGTAAATTACTCTTCCATCCTTCATGATTTTCTTCTTTCATTGCCTGCTTGTCGTAACAACTGCCTTCCTCTTCTTTTCCCTCGAAGCTTCTGACAGTCTGCTTCCCAAAAGCTTGCTCAGCACACTCTATCGTTGAGCCTCATGCTCCATCGAATCCATCCTAGGCCCCATTCTATCCCTGAACTACTTTGAGAGGTTCTATTTCTTGGTATTGGCAATGTGAGCTTCCTCGACCATTTCCTTTCCTTTCCCCTTAACCGTTTTGGCTATTCACACATCCCATTCATTCTCTGATGGAGGGAACCCTCTCTCCTTCCATCCTTCGTATTAACACCCTAGAATTTTCCTCCATCTCCGTGTAGAAAGCTGAATCAACCAAATGAGATTCTTCGATGGCGAAAGGCTTCTTCATTGCACGTATTACGATTTCTGTCCCCTTAACATTTGCCTTCGTACATTGGTGATATGTCTAAGGAACTAAACCATGGTAGTGCATCCCCACCCTCCCTATCAAATGGTGGTACGAAGTATCACTCTCAATCACGTTGAATTTGATGTGAGAAGTAAGGTTCCCCATCACAATCCCCACGTTCACATATCTATTTGATTTGGACGATTTATTATCATAGCCAGAAATTACCAAAGGCATTGGTATCAATCTTTCCTCTAGAATGTTGGCTATCTGGTATGAAATGATAGGCATGATGTTTATCGATGCTCCCCCGTCCATCAAGGCCCTTGTAAAACTCACACCATTAATACTAGTTGTTACGTACAGGGGCTTGTTATGTGGGAATCTCAGAGCCCTATCAGCGTCGCTAAAGGTTACTTCAGACAAAAACTTCCTCACCAACCTGGCTATGGGCCCCTTCCACCTCAGCGATGGAACTGCGTTTTTTCATACAATGTATAGAATCGATTTCTCTAATCGACACTCCTTTGGCCTCCCCACTTAGTCGAAGAATCATGAGAACTTAGGTGACTGCGAAATGACCTGGTACTCCAACCCTTGGTCTATCTCTTCTCCTTCTAAGTTGTACATATCTTCCACATCCCTTACATTAGCTTCATCATAAGCTCTCACCACGTTGGATATCCCCTTAGTACAGTCTTCCATTGCATCCTCAAAATTTTCTCGTTGGATATCCACTCCTCTTGCTTCCCACTCAACCACCTCATTATAAGAAACTACAAAGTTCACTCCCTGTGCTGGCAAGGGATTGGCATTAAAATTCTCCTATAGGATCTGCAAAGTCCCCGTCTTCGTATGCTTGCTGATTATTTTCCTTAGCGTGAAGCAGGTTTCCGTTGGGTGACCTACCTTTTGACGGATCTAGCAGTATTTGGGATCATCTCTCGTTGCGGTATCTGATTCCACGGTGGGGATGCCCTTAGTTTCATACATCGTTCCCCCTTAGAACATAGCATTGTAACAACTGATAGTCTCTTTGACATAGCAAGGTGGTGGTGGTGGGTCCTCTCTGTCCCTAACAAACTTCCTTTTGTTTTCCTTCTTTTAGCTGTTTGGCTCCTTTTCCTCCATCGGCATACCTAACCCATGGGGGTTATCCCCATGCTGCGACGGGATGTATCAGCTGCCTAAACATCACAGGAACCACGACGTGATTTAGCCGAATAACTAGTGATATATTCCTTGACGCTTTTAGAAAAGACGCAAAAGTTCCTTTGCACGTTTCGTTGATGAGATGGCAGTTGTGCTCTGGGAGCAAACCTTCAGCACAAAGCTGTAGCAGTTTGGACTCCTTGGCCTCTTCTCTTACATCAAGGGATATCTCCCTTAACCTTCGAACGTATGCTACCACATCCTCCCTCGGCCACTACTTCTCCCTTCCTTGCTGGGTCAACGTGAACTCATCTTCTGCCATGAACATCACGTGGATTTCCTCCCACATTGAGACACTTTTAGGTGACAATTTGGAGTACCAGGTGTAAGCCTTATCGTTTAGAGATTCGAAAAACTCCCTCAACCTAAGCTTATTGTTGTTGTAGTGAGCCCCCAGATATTCGATGAAGCATTTGATATGTTCCTTCGAGCTCCCTCCATTTTCCTGTATATTTGTTAAAGATGGGAGGAATGTAGTCCTTTGGGTAAAGCTCATCGTTGTATTCCTAGGGATAAGGAGTACGAAAATAGTCATACACCAGTGCTGCCTCGATGGCTGATTGTGAGGAAGTTGATATCAGTTTCAACATCTCTTTCTGCCTTTCTTTACTCATTTCTATAACACCCCGCCTAATTAAATACCGGGTGATCAGTCCTTTATTAAATTAAAATCATGGTGAACGGTGTGGTTCATTCTTAGCATCACTGTCGACAACAATTTTCCATTTTAATCACCCTATAAATAATTAAGCTAAGTGTTAAAACATTTTAAAATAATATTTCATTTATTAGATTCCATAATAAAACCCTTTAAATCATAACAATTTATGACTAACGCGAGAGATAAGTAAAACAATCCATGTAAATGAAATGCGAACTAGAAATCTAAACCCAAATAAATATCCACAAATGTAATCCACATGAAAGAAGAATAAATCCCAAATGAGCACTGATTACAGGGAACATAAATAAATACAAAATATCTAATAGGTCTAAATTTAAATAGGAAATGGGCGACATATGCCCTATCTAAGAAGATACTAGATCAGAAGCTTAATTAAAGGAGAAATCGTCTGCTGCGAAGATCTGCAACTCCCACATAAGCTGCAGCATGTCCAATCCAAAGAGTCTATGCCTGAAGCCCCTGTGGTTGGTCACCTGTAATATATATATATATATATCTATATAATAAGGAGTAAAAATTTGTGCCACTGTTTGATAAATCATAACATAATTAACGGTTATCATTCAGCCACCGAGGTAAGAAACGGACGCCTGAGATTGATTTCAAAAAATGAAGAGTGCCCGACAACCAACACAAGCTGTATTGTACTCTCACTTCCCAATGCAACATCAAGTCAGCAAAGCCATCAACTCTGAGAAAGGCACCATACCCTTTAATTTGAACACATTTTCGGAACTGATGCAGACACTCCCTCTCTTCCTTTAGGTTCTTTATCTCACTCAAACCCTTTCTCTCTTTTTTAGAAATCATATATTTTTTTCAAATCGTATGTTTTTTACAGATCTGATTTTTGGACGCAACACAATCAAAGAATTCATCACTACCATGGGAAATATCTGATGAAACTGAGTTTTTTGGACATGAAAATGAGTGTTCTTTTGGATATGAAACTGAGTTTTTCAATTGCATCTCACTATCAGAACGGTACACACACTCTCTCTAAAGATTTAAGATTTTGATTTTGGTTTTTTATTTTTTTTTGTAAGGGTTCGGAAACTAAGATTTTAACATAATCAGAATATCATATTTGTGCTTATATTTTGTAGAAATCAGGTTTTTATTTGCAATACTAATCTTTGTTCATGTTTTGATATTAAAGTGTACCTATGGAGTTTAATTTCAAATTTGGTGTAACTGTCTCTCACTGACATGTCCATGTCAGGGTTTTCAGAATTTTGGGGTATATTACAGTTGATTTTGGGGTATATCCGACCCATTTTCATGCCCAATATTGAGTTGCAAGTTTTGAGGTACTCTCTCTCACTCTGTCTCTCTCTCTGTCACACAGACAAATTGAATTAATTTTGAATAACTTTTAATTTTGAAATTCGTTAGACCAATGCAAGGCCTAAAAATCTTCTAGAAGTTTTAGTTATTTATTTTGGGTGATGTTTTAGTTACCTGATTATCACTTACTGTACTTCAAGTTTCAATTTTTTTTATTTGCCTTTAATTTTTCTAATTTTGTGCATTTCATGTTCACGTGAGTTTGTGATAAAAATGAATATTGTACTAGCGAATTTGTTAATAAAGTATTTTAATTCCCAGTGTCGAGTCGCTAAATTAAGGGAAACAGTGGAGGTTTGCTGAGTTGATTATGGTAACATGGATGTGTATTTGTTTCATTATCGATGGGTGGATTGTGCATTCTTATGATGATGAAAATGAAGATCATTTTTGGTGGTTTGTTTCTTTTGGGGGAAAGATTATATATGACCTGCATATGTTAGTTACAGTAGTTAATTATTTTCTATGTTTTTGTTTTATAGGTGGGAAATGTACAAACCCTAAATAGGTTTGTTTAAATTTTACTTATTAGTATACTACATGTTTGTTAATATGTTTAATAGTTATTAGGACTTTAGTTTACTACATGTTTCAATTCTTGGTTTATCGTTTGCATTTGTTTCTTTGTGCTGCAGATCCAAAATGTTGAAAATGTGGTCACTTAATAAGGTATTTTCTCTTTATTTTGTTTTTCTATCTATTTTCTACCTTTTAGCCTTATGATGCTTTGTCTTAATGTCGTATGGTTGTATGTGTGTTATGCTATGATTCTATAACTCTTTAGCATACATGATTTTTAACATCTTTTTTCAGGTTCTGATTCTACCTATAATTCCGTTCAGGCGCGTGCATATTGGGATTTGTTGAAGTACCATTCAACGGTGCGTGTATGTTAATTGACTAGCTGGCATAAAAAGCAAAAAAAAACTATGTAGGTCTCGCAATGCCCCTAAAAGCCCCCCGCCTCCTAAACTATGTATTTTTAACAAACTCCATATTTTAGACATCCGTCTAAGGGTTGGTAATGGCACAAACTCCATATTTTAGACATTACATTTTTTTATTTTATATTTCAAATTCTATTTTATTAAATAGATTTTTGAGGATTATTTACTGCAATCAACAACATTGAAGGTCAAAGCATTGGAGTTGCCCATCTCCTTTGTGAAATTCCTTATGTTTTCACTACCACCATTCCTTACTACAATAGTAAATTCTTTACTGCAATAGTCCATTCCTTTGTGGTTTTGACTGGTGGTAGTTTTTTGAATGGTAGATACTCGGTACAGTTAATTTTCTCATCTTTTTTTTTATCTATGGAGATGTATTCATTTGTGATTTGATATTATAAGTTGAATCCAAGTATGTTATTATCCTTTCAATTGCAACATTATCTATAATCATTGTAAAAGTTATTTAACATTACAATTGGTGTTTGATATTTGTTTGGAATACTAATCGAGTGAGATAGAGCATGCACTAATTGAGTGCGATAGAGTGTATATTGCGGATCAAATGGTTGTGTATATTGGGAGTATATTCAACTCTCTACCGATATTCAACTATTTTTTTTTTACTTGATAACTCATATGTTAGATATTCAACTATAAAAGTTTTTTTTACTTGATAACGAATATTCAACTGTTGTTTTTTTTTACTTGGATCATTTGGTATTCTGACAACGACTTACAAATGTAAATTTAAAGTCTGGGGAACTGGAGTTACTGGAGTTATTGGGGAACCCAACTTGATCATGCTTGGTTGCTGTTTAAATCTTGATTACTGTAGGTTTTTGGAAAGCCTAATGAGCCCAGAAATAGAATATACTGTGATGATGATAACATTTTGGGCCTTTGAAGCTCTTTATTAAGAGAGCTTTGGTCACTGCCTAGATGATGACAACATGCTTGGTTGCTGTTTAATATTCTTTGGGTTTTCTTTGAAAAGTTTCGCATTAGTGTAAATACAAGTATGTACGTAATACACTATATCTTTTGATATCTAGAATCAAAACTAAGAGATTTATCCCTCTTTCATTTCATTTTATTCTTCTTATATATATACACAAGTAACTAATATTTTTTTCACTTGACGTGTTCACGCAGTTTTCTCCTTTCATCAGTAGATGAATATGCAGCCCAAGAATTTATACAAAAATGCGAGCTCTTCAACTACATTTCCAAGATATGTATAGAAAATAAAGATAATATGCTGCTACTTATGCACCAAAACTGGAGGCCTTTGAACGGTGTGCGGAGAATATAAAAGCTATCTCACCCGAACCTTATAATTGGGTAATACGTAGTGAACCAGACCACTAGGCAAACATATTTTTTAGAGGGGCAAGGTATAATCCAGTACTACTCTCAGAAGGTAGCAACATTTGAAGTTCGTGGTGAGTCTATTGAGGTAGTTGATGTTGATCATTGGGACTGTAGCTGCAAAGTATGGCAGATTACTGGATTGCCCTGCTGCCATGTGAGCAGGCCGATTTACATTTTGAAAATGTGAGCAGGTATAATCAATTACCTCTATGTCGTTTAATTTCATTTACATTATGAAAATATGAGCAAGCTCGGTATAAGATTCAGCTAGATACCACTATAGAAGAAGTGAAGAAACTCTGTACTACTATTTTAGACCTTATATTTCAATTGACCTTATATTAAGTGTCTTACATTTCAATTGACCTTATATTAAGTGTCTTACATTTCAACTGACCTTATATCTAAATTTGTTACAGGTACAAATTGAAGAGTAAGGAATCATGATCAAATGGGTCCTGAAAACAGTCCCCTCATGGGTTGAATGATTGGGTTATATCTAGGTGATGTACATAAGTGTTCGTCTACTGAATGGGTTATGGATAAAAGAAGAAAAGAAGTAGGCTACTCCTTAGTCTTCACACGTATTAGCTGAAAAATAAGTATTTTCTTACACATGTAAACAACTAAACCAAGTTATATCCCATAATCCATGAAGCACGGATGCGGTTGAGCGCGAATTGACAGGTTTTTTCCTCAATTTTAAGCACACACATGGTCAGGGCAATCAAAACTTAAGGAGTAAACAAACAAAAAACATTGTGGATCCATATTTCATTCTGCAAGCCATGATGGGTCCAATGATGCCTATGCCATTTGATGTTTCGGGAGTGTCAATACCCCAATCTGATATCCAACATTCTGGACCGGTCACCATGTCAACACTTGCTTCTGCTTTGGCCTCTGCTACTCTCGAAGCTCAACAAATGATGCTGGGAGAACAACTAAACTATTCCCTCTGGTGGAGCGTTTTGAGCGTGATCATGTGGGGAAAGTGGCGGGTATGTTATTGGAGATGGACCAGACGAAAGTGTTGAGTCTCATTGAATCCCCATATGCTCTCAAGAAAAAATTTGGTGAGTCCATGGACGTGCTCTATTTGGCTGCTTCAGGTCCTGATGGTAGTGAGCAGATTACCTCTTTCCTTCAATGAATGAGGCAACCATAATATCCATTTGGTAAATACATATGTGCTAATGTGAGTCCATTTTTATATGGATGGTGAGAGCTATTTATTGTTAATGAGTTATCCGACTCTACACAGTTTCAAGGATTAGGTTTGTTTTTGCTTAAATTATATATGCTAGGTGGTAAAGTTCTTTTTAGGTTATAAACTTATTATGTAGGTGTTTTAGAGTCTTTAAGAAGGCTGCTAGGATGGTCATCCCTTTTTTTCCGTTTATTTAGCCAGCAATACTTGGGATTATTATTTAGCGATCAAATCAGTTTGTATTTATAAATTTTTACGTCAATATTTGTTGCATGATTTTTTGAAACATCTCCTTTTTTTTCTTCTAATTTTAGTGGGTTCTGATCTTAAAAAGTGATATTTTTACACATTATCATAATGTTTTTTGAAGATCAGTGGTGTCACCTGAATATAAGAAGAAAATATATGCTTGAAGCTCTTAATTTCGGTATGTTCACATTTGTCTTTCGATGCTTTCTTATTTAAAAGGATCCTTCGCATATGGTAATCCTAAAAGTTAAGTACATTTATTGTCTTGGTACGTTATTGGAGTAAAAATCTAATTCATTACATGTATTTGATATGCTATATGGCTTGGCAAATGTTTTTTCTTTTTAGTTTCACATATTGATTGTGGTTTGAATTTACGTCATTATATTTTAATAAAGTCTAATTTTGAAATTCCTTTATGCATGGAAACCAGTACAAGAGAAAAGTGGAAAGTTCACCATTTTATGATTACGTACTTAGGAAGTTTAATTTATCCGTTTTACGATTATGTACTTTGGAAAGTTTCGCCGTGCCTTCAGGCACGGGCATTCCGCTAGTATATATATATATATATATATATATATATATATATATATATATATATATATATATATATATATAAGAGAAGAAAGAAAATGACAGGAAATGGGTCAGAGCCCGAGTGTAAAAATATCTTTTTAAAATGGTTTAACAAGTAATTAAAATACTTACTAGTTGATATGACATACATCTTAGTACGCGACACTCTCTTGATAATTCACACCTCCCATCTAGCGTGCACACCAATCGTACTACTAAAATATCATAAGTCTAACCCAAATTCTCCTCCCATAAGTTCTAGTACGCGAGACTGTATGATTAAAATTTATTTAAGTTAACAATTTCTTAAGAATTATTTAAGCCAATTATGTGTATCTGAGTACTGATGTGAAATCTCATGCACATACTACAATTTGGAACACCTATTTAATGTTTATCTACTTACACGCACAAAAGAAGAATTTCACGTATAGGTATATATCTCACACCATATATATATATATATATATATATATATATATATATATATATATATATATATATATACACAATAGAGCCCCCCATATGAAATCTATGGTGCTAGCATACTCTACTATATAGTCCCTGTACCTCTCGTACAATAAGGGAAATACTAGTTCGGATCCACTCTCGAACCGTATTAACATAAACACACATATTAGAGGAAAATCCTAGTTCCCAGTCATATAAGGTCAGGACATACCCCTCACGCCTCTTAGGACCATCTGACTATCATTCTTAGATAGCCTGTATCAAGGATACTATATTCTAGGGTACGAGTTAATATCCCCCATAAAGGCCCAATCGATATAAGATTCACCGGCACGGAAACCCCCGTGATAGCAAGTACCTCGGTATGATTATACACAAATATATAATAATACACACACACACACACATACACACACATATATATATATACCTTCACATATATTAACTTGGTTTGCCCTCGACTAATAATAAATATCGTAACCATATGTGGCCCATATCACCCAAGTCCTACGTATAATTAACTGGTTCATTTTATTCTCAATTATCACCCTTTTATAACTTCTTCTCGTCCCTAGAAGTGTTTCCTTTTACTGTATGTAAATTCAGTAGGCGTACCCTCACCATCATATTGGTCTAAGTCTCTCGAGTCTCCCGATATCACACATAACATCTGCATGATTTCTATTAAATTTTATACCCTGTTATCCCACGGATATCTAACGTATAAATTACATTTATCGGAACTCACTTAGACCCTACTGGTCCTCCCCATGAATCCGTTATTATCTATAAATGATATCCAAGGTTTGTACGCCCTTTTCTCGAATCAATTCAAAAGAGAAAAATTATTCAATTTCCAGGAGGGTTCGATCGATCGATGAAGAGGGTCGATCGATTGATCCATCGATGGATCGACATTCTTGAGTCGATCAATCGATCGAACAGTTATTGCCCAGATTTAGCAACTATAACCTACCATTTTCCTCTACAAACTTCACCCAAAACACCATTAACGAATCCCAAACTCCCAAACAATAATACTCTAAATTCATGAGTAATCATTCTCAACTGAATCAAAACTCAAAATATAGCCCTTAACCCCAGTTTTCTTTAACTTCTTCGAGAATTTCATTTAATGACAGATGTTTATCTCTACTAGGTATAATTCCATTTTCAGCAATTCAATTTCAACAAGTGATTATCCTAACATATTATATATTCTACAAGATTCAACAATTCATCCCAAATGTGAAACTTAAATATTATTTACTACACTATCATAGATGTGATATCAACCAAATTTGTAGCAAAAAAGATACTTGCCTCAGAGATGAAAGTTTGATTCTCAAGTGTTGATGGGTATGGTTGCGTCCCTCGTTTCCTGATCTACGCGATGGTGGTGAAATTCGACAAAGGTAGTGTGAGTTGGTGGTTCTCCTCCTTGGAAGGTTTCTCTCTTCTCTCTAACTTAGCCTCTTTGCAATTCTATCACTCCTAACCCTCGAGGACTCCAATTCCCATCAGATTTAACCCTAAAATTTTCGTACATAATTAAGCCTAAAAATGGCTACTTACTAAAACGCCCCCTCGGGTTGTCGGTTGGCATAAAAAGTTCTGGGACCCAAACTAAACCCTCGGGTACCCTTTTCTGACTATCTCGACCCTTCCGGACACGTTCGCTCACTCGAAATGACCATACAGGCGATTTATAATTTATTTATTCTATATTGCATTAATTTAGTCCCGACACGACACAAGTACATCCTGACTTTAAATTTTGTAATTGTTGTGTTATTCACTCGCGACAATTTTTAATAAATCAATTCTATATATTACCTTTCTAATTAAGTCATTTCCATCAAATAATTACTAACTCTCGTCACGCTAGTAAATATTTATTTTAATATCTGGACTAATATTAATTTAATTATATCCCAATTTAATTTAATAAAAATCCCATAATAAATAAATATAAGCCATAAAATTACGGGGTATTGCAATTTCCATCAAGGTCGATACTATTATTTTCTTTGCCGTTGGAGTAATAGGCTGAGGAACCACCGGTGGAATACCCATTGCACCTGGCATACCCGTCACAGGTGGAATGCCCTTCACGCCTGGGATACCCCCCGTTAGAACATGAGTGGGTATTGTGTTCGTAGGACCAGTCCCCATTGGAGCTGAGCTTAATGGAGCTATCGGAGCCACCATTGGTGTTACGAAGGAACTGGGGTCAAATCCACCCAAACTTCTGTGGGAAAAGAGTTTGTAGAAACTAGAGGAACTTACCCATGAGAAGAGCCATATTTTCCTGTCCCATCCCATCACTAGAGGAAGCTTGCATCACCCCTGGGATGCCTGTTGTCATTTAAACTGGGGGCACCTCGACCTGAGAAACCCCATCTTTGGCAGCCTCCAGCTCCCACGCAGCTTGTTCTTCATTACACTGAATGGCATCAAAATCTATGATAAGGTTAACATTATCTTGCGCCATACTTTTAGGAGAATACCTCCCCGGTAAAGTCACCAAATGTAAAAGGGTAGTCCCCTTGTATCCTGGGAGTGTGAAAATACTAGTTGCGGTGTAACACTTATAAGTATGGTGATAAATGATAAACCAGAAACTCCTTTAATGAACACAAGTAAACACACAATATTATATTTGATTAACACTCAGATTGGACTCACAACACACTCGTGTATAACTCAAAAAATGATAAACGAAACTCAGAATTAATTCAGTCAGAGGGAGGGAGGAGTAAGCACCCAAGTTACACCTTGGCAGGCAGCCAAACACACCAATAAATCCTAAAAGATATCTAGTTAGCTATTCAAATATTTGCAATAAATGACAATAATGAGTGAGTAAGAGATATGATTTGCAATAACTTCTCCATGGTATCTTCTATCTCTCGCCAATAAATATCTAGAAAATAACCCCTCTCTCAGAGGTGGTTGAGGTCAATAAGTAGGCCCCACACCACTCCCTATATGCCTTAGAGCCTTACAGATGTAAGTAGACATACCCCCATGGTTTACGTCACAAATATTAAAAACCTCATGGATTAGTCAACTTTATGTCATAAATATTAAATTCCAAGACATGCATTTTGCCTAACCATTGTGCGTCAGAGGACTGTTAGCACATATGTGGCTCACCAAACTATCTGACAGCCCCAATACCACAGTGGTTTACTCGAGTATGGATTGGACAGTGTTTAGCTTGCTGGGACCATCACATAAAGTAGATGTGACATTAGGTAGAGGGTTGTTTGGTTCGAAAATCAACATACGATGGAACTCAAGGCTACTCCACACAATCTTACATGGTGAAAGGTCTCTCCGTATTTTACCAGGTGTATCTAAGATGGTTAGGACAAGCCCTAACTCTGCCTTAGTTCTCAATCCTCCAAACCAAGTTCCTCTGAAGTTACCACGGTGAGATCACTCGATAGAGCATGAAAGCTCTCCTAGGCCCTGTCAGACCTAGTCTCTCACGAGTACCATTTGACCTCACACTAAATAGAACTACAATCGTTACATCATTACAATATGTGTTAAATCACAACATAACTAAAGAAAATAAAAGATGAGCTCTCTCGACCAGTCTCTTCACTGGAAGACGTCCCTGGGCTGCCATTCTGAGTTATCTCGCTACATTTATGCTGCTTCAATCTCTTAAGTCTGTTATATGAGCTGGGAAGTCTTATCTATAATTCAGAGATTATCTTCAAGCCCCTTACACAACCGGATTAATTACTAGATTAACTATGCGATCGGTATAACTAATACAATGAACTTCCAACTCCAGCAAGCGTAACTTCCAATGCATGAGGAGTAACATTCGCAGACATATCTCTGATCCTTGACTCTCCCTAGGACTTACCCTATTGACCAAGTGTTGAGGTCGGTAGGTTTCATAATCTCTATCAAGGACATAGTCATCGATGTACTTCCTTATATGGTTAGATGAAATGGGATCCGTTGGGATCCATGAAAAATCAAGCTTATAAGGAGGGTCTTACTGATCAAGGCAACATGGTTCATGCCAATACCAAACTCAGAATCATGTAGAACCTTTTTCCATTATGAGGGTATTAAGCTAACCCACAAAGACACGCAGTCTTGAACTCATCAAGAGAATACATGCAGCACCCTCCAAGGACACGCAGCCGAATCAACAAAGGAAGAACCGCGGCATTCCTTAATGACATGCAGTCATAATACTTTGTAGAGACTCCCTCGGCAATGACACGCAACCCTCGTTGCAAATATCTCTCCACAAAGGTTTGAACAAACACAGGGTTGTGTTCTTGGGTTACCAAAAATATTCACAAAGGTTTAGCAATTGTGTGAATCAAAACATGAGTCTTGGGAAACAAAAATATGAAGACTTGAGTAATTGGGACTCTCAAAAACGTCTTCCAAAGTGTTGCAAAACTGCTCCCCCGAATATGGTTTAAATAGAAAAATAAATGAAGAGTTTCACAAAATAAAAACTCTACGAGTGTACAGGGTACCCGAACCGGTTCTGGGTCCCCTGCGAACTGGTTCCCCCCCCCCCCCCCCCCCGAACCGGTTCGGGCTGGGTTCGGGGAAACTCGCTGGAAAAGGGGTTAAACACTTGGCAAAATTTCCAAGGTTTTTTGTAACACCCCAAGACTTTTGAGACTGAGAAATTTAATTTTGGGAAAATTAAATTTAATTAAATTGGAGAATTTTAAAATTTGGGAATTTAAGTCCAAAAATAGAGAACGTTTCAAAGTATTCCGGATGATATTTTTGAGGGTACCATCGATCCCGGAAGGGTCGAGATAGTCAAAATGACTGTCATTGGGTCTTATTTTGGCTCCGGAATGTTTTTAAGTTGTTTTGACTTGAATTGGAGTCAACGAGTCATTTAAAGTGTGTATTAACATTTAAAACTAGGATTTTGTTTTAAAAGGTTGGAGGCTTACGGATGAAGCCACTTTCTCATTTGAGAGAAAGAGAGAAAAGCCCTAGAGAGAGAAGAAGAAGAGGAAGAAGAAGAAAGGAAGAGAGAGAGGAAGAAAAGCTTGGAGATTTCCGGCCCTACCGCGACATTGAGGACGATTCAACCTCTACAAACCTGAGGCAAGTGTTTAATCTTGCTAAATAGCTATTTTTGTATTTCATTTCATAAATTGTGGGGTAAAGAATGGTTTTTGGGTATTAATGTCAAAACCTAGATTTTAGGTTTAAATCTTGAAATCAATGATTAAATATGGAATTAATGACATAGAAATGATTGGGATCAACTTTGGGTTGGTTAATGGGTTTAAAATCATAATTTGATGAAGGAATGGGGGTTGGAATGAGGAATTTAGGGTTTAGAATTCGTGGGTTTTGAAGAAACAGATGAAACCTTCAAAAATTGCAGGTCCGAATCGATTCGCCCCCTCTAGCGAATCGATTCGGTTCGGTAAAATTGGCAGGTCTGCATTGACCGAATCGATTCGGACCCCAAGCCGAATCGATTCGGCCTATTGCAGAAACCCAGGTCTTTGGAATCGAATCGATTCGCCTTGGAGGCCGAATCGATTCGCTAGTCCGAATCGATTCGGAACAGGGCCGAATCGATTCGGAAACAGGGCATTTTAAGGTATTTTTCTCCATAGTGATTTCAAACCCTTTTTGGTTGGGTTTATTGATTTGGGGCCTTCTCTTATGATGTAAGAGATATGTTCTTGGAGACACATAAGGAGTTTCTCACACATTAGAGTTTTGGGGACTCCTTAGGGTAATTTGGGAGAAATGTATCCATGTATGTATTTGGAGTTATGTATAGAGATTTTGGGGGAAAACCCTTTGGGATTGGGAATCCTAATTGTAGAGTAAAAGTAAGTGTAGATGTGATGTGAGGCTAAGAACTCTTAGAGAGATCTTAGATTAGGGTTTTCACAAAGTGATCGAACCATAGTCGAAATCGAGGGAAATGAGATTATTTGATGATTGAAAGAATGAGCTTGAGGCTGATAGACTATTAGTTATATGTATACCGATAGTCAAAATGATTACTAGATTCTTTAATGTACTCGGAGATATAGATGATTTGTGTAGTGAAAGATTCCTACACAAACTCTTGGGTGATAGCCCTAATGTTGAATATATATAGGTATAGATATATACATATGGTTTTGGGAGACTATTCATCATAGGAAAATGATCGAATATGTTTCAAGTATGGGATTATATTCACGTATCGAGGTAAATTAAAGGAATTGTGGTGACGGCTTGTATATTGAGGACTATGTATACTTATAGCCAGGTATATATATCTTATACATATGAACAAGAATTAGTTTATATATATAGATAAGGATATGTGAATATGTGTTGATATATATATATATCTGTATGTATATAGATATATGGATATCTTTATGTTGTGGACATACATGGTATGGATATTTAAACCGTATATGATGGTTTATTTACTTGATCATATGATTGGATCATATGGATTATATATTATGCATGTAAATGATATATATACTTAATTGGTTAAGCATACCCCGCTCATGCTATCATTGGGAAGTTGCGCGCGTAGAGGGTGAGCATCCTGGCTAGAAAAGCAGGGTGTGGATATTCCCCAGGTCATAGTCGTCCCGTGTGTTATCATATGATATATATATTTATTTTGGGATGAGACGTGATGGGTATGTTTCACCTCATTGCCGGTTTGGAGCTATGATCGCTTCCCGGGACATCATGTGCGTGAGTTTACCACGAGATGGGTGTCGTTTAGTCCCACCATGGTGGCCCCAGTTTTGCTACGTGAGCCGGGCACTGGGAAGATGATAGCATTGATGCAGTTTATCGGCGATATATATAGCCGAGAATATTATGTGCATGGCCTTGTACATCATATGTAGTATGTACACTTGGCTATTGGATTGATGATGATATATATATACGGTTAGAAATGAATACCTATATATATATATAATTATATATATATCCTATAGATGAAAGGATATGGACTTTTAAGAAGTACATCTTAGATGATTATGGTGTACTAGATTGATGGGGGTTGATGTATCGCACATAAGGTATTATTTCGGTTACATCATCCCAAGGATATTATTGGAGGTTCTCTTATTTTATCTTATTTGTTTACTTTCTTTTCTTTTCTTTCTTTCTTTCTTTAGGAGTTATAGTTAGTAGCAATGGTAGTATTAACTTGTATGTTGAGGATTATGGATCTCTAGGATCGACATTGCCCAGGAGTAGTGTAACGAGGTGGTTCCTTGTTTGGATTTCGCTTTGCGAGACACCTCACGCACGAAACGCAGTGCCATGTCGAGATTTGAGAGAAGTAATTCCATAGCTGGCAACACGGATCTCTGGTCTTGACCTTGTCAGGAGTAGTGTAACGGGGCGGTTCCTTGTTTGAATTTCGCTTTGCGAGACTCCCTACGCACGAAACGTAGTACAATTTTAGGATTAGAGAGAAGTCTTGTCAATATTCCATGTGCATATTATTAAGTATATTAATTCTTACGTTTTTAGCCTATATGGGTATATATATATATATGTATATGTATAGGGGTAATGCTTTAGGAATCATGATAATTATAATTCATGAGATTATTAATCGGAATTCATTAAGCCTTTTATGGCATAATTGTTGTAATCATAATCCAATAGGATTAGAAATGGGTGGATCCTTAGATTATGAAGGGAAGGTAGCTCTCGTGGATATAGGCTAGGCCTGATAAGTTAGGTTGTCCTAAAATAAATGGGGGTAATTTAACTAAAATTTGAGGACGCGAATAGGTGCGCGCCTTTAGATGAGAGGTGAGTTGGGGTTCCACGAGAGTGCGGTCTCACTTATTTATGAAATTAAATACACCGGTATTTATTATGCACGGTTAACACACTTGCTAAATATTTTACACATTCGGGGATCTGACCCGTTTTCTTTTCTCTCCTCCTTGTATATATATATGTTACCACAGGTATCCTACCGCATGGATGCCGGATGACCTTCTATCCTGAGTCTTGGGAGCCGTGACAGGTGCGGACTGTTGCGGGATGTTTCATGTAACCGCTTCCTACTTCTTTAAAAATTCTAGGTAGGATTCATGTTGTATATCGGGTTTGTACCCAAGGGATATTTATATATATGTTTATATTCATTCCATTTCAGTTATTGTATTTGCTGTGATCCGACAGCTTATTCGGATCTACTTTTTGTAGTACATTCGGTTGTATTTAATTGGTTCATTTTATTTCTAGCATTTTATTTATTATAGTTCCTTCCTGCATCTCTCCTATTCATTAGTAGTTTTATAGTGTTGGGTTGTGGTATGTTGCAAGTTTTAATTTTTATAACATCTCGCTTATATGATTTCGGGTAGTTAGTCCTACATTATATAGTACCGTTAGTTGATGTTGAGACTGGTCCATCTGGAATTTCTGATTTAATATAGTATAGGGCTGGCCATCCGTTATTATTTTAAGCGGGGTGTTACAGATGGTATCAGAGCCTCAGGTTCTAGAGTCCTTAGGATCTGTGCGCGTTCTGCATTCTTCCGTTAACGTTCTTGACATAAAGCCCTACAAATAGGACTGTTGTGTTCACTGCGTTGTTTCTTTTGTGAAGTGCATTCACTTGATTGGCGTTCTGGTAACAGTTGCTCTTGTTTCGTTTCAGACGTCGCCTAGATTTTGTCGTCTAGGAAAGGATAGGATTAGAAGTACAATACCCATAGTATATTTTGGGTACGCTTCAATCGGGGGTATTTGTCTTCCCCGGTTTTGGAGGAGTTATTGAGGAGATTTCTAGCAGTGGTTCGAGGTGATTTATCGGCAGTTGAGTAAGGAAGGACATTTACTCGAATTGCGAATCTTGGTCCTAGTAAGGTAAACCCAAGGAGAGGCATGTAGTGTAGTTCTTGGGAGGTTTAGATTGAGAATCTGTTAACCTTAGTTAGGAAACCTAATGTTGGTGACTTTTACCGAGGTGAGGTTGGTGTAGTTGTCCCAATATTAGGAGTATCACCTTCTAAGATAAGGGAGAATGCCTTTGGAGACTAAGTTTCGTTGTGTAGAACTGAAGGAGATTCCGACAGTTGCAATCGTGCCTTGCCCTTCAATATGGTTAGGAAGGATTTTGAGGAAGATGTTTCCCTTGTGAAGAAATAGGCTTAGGGATAATGATTTTCCTGGAAGGAGTTGAGGACCCTGAGTTGAGATTCTAGGGTGAGGGGAAACCATTAGGTTATGGAATTGTAAGGTAGAATACCTTTCTTTGAGTTTAAGTTACGCTTTGTGCGATAGTGGGAACGTCGCGTGTGAGGTGTGATGAGTAGCTAGCCGCTATACCGCTAGGGGGCATGGAATTTTCCTAGAGAAGGAAGTGAGCAAGTGTGGCCTTGGTATGGCATCTTGGGAGATGATACATCTTTTCGTAACGAAATAGTAGGGAAGTTTTAAAATCCCAATGAGGGAAGGATTTATTTTTATATAAAGGTGTTAATATGATGTATAGGAATTTCATAACTGAGAGGTTCAGAGTTTGGTAGATTTTTGAGGAGCGGATAGTTTAGCTCATAGTTATGCTAGTTTTGAGAACTAGATATTGGCTAGAGTATTGTATTGATTGAGGCCTTGTGTTTTAAACATAAGGTGTTTGTTTAGCGTGTCGAAAGACGCGGAATATATTTATATTGTATTATTGTATAGGCCCTCGGGCAATATTTAAAAATATGAAAAATCTTTTATAAAACCTTAACCCTGGTTCAACTAATCTCAATCCCCGACCTAGCTACACAGTAGTGTATTGGGAGGGTTCCTTATTTGAATTTCGCTTGCGAGACCTCCCCCGCACGAAAGTGGCTAGCGTCAGGAATTGAGGAGAGTTCAACCAGTGGAAATTTCCAAGCTTTTATATATTTAGTATATTGTTATGGATTATGTTACCGAGGGTTATCTTACAATTTGAGGCTAATGGAGCCTGATTAAGATTTTACGAGTAGAAACTCGGGTACAGGGTGTATGGGCGCCCTGGGTAGCTAGTTGATTTTAGGGATCCGTAAGGATCTATATAGTTCGACATGAGAACTAGAAAGGATCGGCATAGTGATCTTGAGGATTGATGTAAGGACTAGATGATATTGAGGTCCTAGGCATGTCTCAAATTTCGCGGACGAAATTTTTGTAAGGGGGGAAGATTGTAACACCCCAAGACTTTTGAGACTGAGAAATTTAATTTTGGGAAAATTAAATTTAATTAAATTGGAGAATTTTAAAATTTGGGAATTTAAGTCCAAAAATAGAGAACGTTTCAAAGTATTCCGGATGATATTTTTTAGGGTACCATCGATCCCGGAAGGGTCGAGATAGTCAAAATGACTGTCATTGGGTCTTATTTTGGCTCCGGAATGTTTTTAAGTTGTTTTGACTTGAATTGGAGTCAACGAATCATTTAAAGTGTGTATTAACATTTAAAACTGGGATTTTGTTTTAAAAGGTAGGAGGCTTACGGATGAAGCCATTTTCTCATTTGAGAGAAAGAGAGAAAAGCCCTAGAGAGAGAAGAAGAAGAGGAAGAAAAAGAAAGGAAGAGAAAGAGGAAGAAAAGCTTGGAGATTTCCGGCCCTACCGCGACATCGAGGACGATTCAACCTCTACAAACCTGAGGCAAGTGTTTAATCTTGCTAAATAGCTATTTGTGTATTTCATTTCATAAATTGTGGGTTAAAGAATGGTTTTTGGGTATTAATGTCAAAACCTAGATTTTAGGTTTAAATCTTGAAATCAATGATTAAATATGGAATTAATGACATAGAAATGATTGGGATCAACTTTGGGTTGGTTAATGGGTTTAAAATCATAATTTGATGAAGGAATGGGGGTTGGAATGAGGAATTTAGGGTTTAGAATTCGTGGGTTTTGAAGAAACAGATGAAACCTTCAAAAATTGCAGGTCCGAATCAATTCGCCCCCTCTAGCGAATCGATTCGGTTTGGTAAAATTGGCAGGTCTGCATTGACCGAATCGATTCGGACCCCAAGCCGAATCGATTCGGCCTATTGCAGAAGCCCAGGTCTTTGGACCGGAATCGATTCGCCTTGGAGGCCGAATCGATTCGCTAGTCCGAATCGATTCGGAACAGGGCCGAATCGATTCGGAAACAGGGCATTTTGAGGTATTTTTCTCCATAGTGATTTCAAACCCTTTTTGGTTGGGTTTATTGATTTGGGGCCTTCTCTTATGATGTAAGAGATATGTTCTTGGAGACACATAAGGAGTTTCTCACACATTAGAGTTTTGGGGACTCCTTAGGGTAATTTGGGAGAAATGTATCCATGTATGTATTTGGAGTTATGTATAGAGATTTTGGGGGAAAACCCTTTGGGATTGGGAATCCTAATTGTAGAGTAAAAGTAAGTGTAGATGTGATGTGAGGCTAAGAACTCTTAGAGAGATCTTAGATTAGGGTTTTCACAAAGTGATCGAACCATAGTCGAAATCGAGGGAAATGAGATTATTTGATGATTGAAAGAATGAGCTTGAGGCTGATAGACTATTAGTTATATGTATACCGATAGTCAAAATGATTACTAGATTCTTTAATGTACTCGGAGATATAGATGATTTGTGTAGTGAAAGATTCCTACACAAACTCTTGGGTGATAGCCCTAATGTTGAATATATATAGGTATAGATATATACATATGGTTTTGGGAGACTATTCATCATAGGAAAATGATCGAATATGTTTCAAGTATGGGATTATATTCACGTATCAAGGTAAATTAAAGGAATTGTGGTGACGGCTTGTATATTGAGGACTATGTATACTTATAGCCAGGTATATATATCTTATACATATGAACGAGAATTAGTTTATATATATAGATAAGGATATGTGAATATGTGTTGATATATATATATATATATGTATGAATATAGATATATGGATATCTTTATGTTGTGGACATACATGGTATGGATATTTAAACCGTATATGATGGTTTATTTACTTGATCATATGATTGGATCATATGGATTATATATTATGCATGTAAATGATATATATACTTAATTGGTTAAGCATACCCCGCTCATGCTATCATTGGGAAGTGGCGCGCGTAGAGGGTGAGCATCCTGGCTAGAAAAGCAGGGTGTGGATATTCCCCAGGTCATAGTCGTCCTGTGTGTTATCATATGATATATATATTTATTTTGGGATGAGACGTGATGGGTATGTTTCGTCTCATTGCCGGTTTGGAGCTATGACCGCTTCCCGGGACGTCGTGTGCGTGAGTTTACCACGAGATGGGTGTCGTTTAGTCCCACCATGGTGGCCCCAGTTTTGCTATTTCAGCCGGGCACTGGGAAGATGATAGCATTGATGCAGTTTATCGGCGATATATATAGCCGGGTATATTATGTGCATGGCCTTGTACATCATATGTAGTATGTACACTTGGCTATTGGATTGATGATGATATATATATACGGTTAGAAATGAATACCTATATATATATATAATTATATATATATCCTATAGATGAAAGGATATGGACTTTTAAGAAGTACATCTTAGATGATTATGGTGTACTAGATTGATGGGGGTTGATGTATCGCACATAAGGTATTATTTCGGTTACATCATCCCAAGGATATTATTGGAGGTTCTCTTATTTTATCTTATTTGTTTACTTTCTTTTCTTTTCTTTCTTTCTTTCTTTAGGAGTTATAGTTAGTAGCAATGGTAGTATTAACTTGTATGTTGAGGATTATGGATCTCTAGGATCGACATTGCCCAGGAGTAGTGTAACGAGGTGGTTCCTTGTTTGGATTTCGCTTTGCGAGACACCTCACGCACGAAACGCAGTGCCATGTCGAGATTTGAGAGAAGTAATTCCATAGGTGGCATCACGGATCTCTGGTCTTGACCTTGTCAGGAGTAGTGTAACGGGGTGGTTCCTTGTTTGGATTTCGCTTTGCGAGACTCCCCACGCACGAAACGTAGTACAATTTTGGGATTAGAGAGAAGTCTTGCCAATATTCCATGTGCATATTATTAAGTATATTAATTCTTACGTTTTTAGCCTATATGGGTATATATATATATGTATATGTATAGGGGTAATGCTTTAGGAATCATGATAATTATAATTCATGAGATTATTAATCGGAATTCATTAAGCCTTTTATGGCATAATTGTTGTAATCATAATCTAATAGGATTAGAAATGGGTGGATCATTAGATTATGAAGGGAAGGTAGCTCTCGTGGATATAGGCTAGGCGTGATAAGTTAGGTTGTCCTAAAATAAATGGGGGTAATTTAACTAAAATTTGAGGACGCGAATAGGTGCGCGCCTTTAGATGAGAGGTGAGTTGGGGTTCCACGAGAGTGCGGTCTCACTTATTTATGAAATTAAGTACACCGGTATTTATTATGCACGGTTAACACACTTGCTAAATATTTTACACATTCGGGGCTCTGACCCGTTTTCTTTTCTCTCCTCTTTGTATATATATATGTTACCACAGGTATCCTACCGCATGGATGCCGGATGACCTTCTATCCTGAGTCTTGGGAGCCGTGACAAGTGCGGACTGTTGCGGGATGTTTCATGTAGCCGCTTCCTACTTCTTTAAAAATTCTAGGTAGGATTCATGTTGTATATCGGGTTTGTACCCAAGGGATATTTATATATATGTTTATATTCATTCCATTTCAGTTATTGTATTTGCTGTGATCCGACAGCTTATTCGGATCTACTTTTTGTAGTACATTCGGTTGTATTTAATTGGTTCATTTTATTTCTAGCATTTTATTTATTATAGTTCCTTCCTGCATCTCTCCTATTCATTAGTAGTTTTATAGTGTTGGGTTGTGGTATGTTGCAAGTTTTAATTTTTATAACATCTCGCTTATATGATTTCGGGTAGTTAGTCCTACATTATATAGTACCGTTAGTTGATGTTGAGACTGGTCCATCTGGAATTCCTGATTTAATATAGTATAGGGCTGGCCACCCGTTATTATTTTAAGCGGGGTGTTACATTTTTCTTGGAATTATCTCTATTTTTAACGGGCCATAACTTGTTCACCGTAGCTCGGATTGAGGTGATGTTTCTTCCAGTATCTTTATTGCGGCAACATCTTCAACTTTCCAATTGACCGGTCCTCTGAAAGGTGGCTGTAAAATTATCAAATTTCCCTTGAACTTCCCTATCGTGCCTTCTTGCACTGTTTTGACTTCTCTTGCATATCACTTGCATAAAATCCCTAAAATCGTGGAACGTGAAGTCATTGAGGCAGATGTGGGACACATGATGGAGATGTTGAATGCTAGATTCCTAGAATTCTGATTGAGTCCGTCGTGTGAGATCTTGAGGTGACATGGCAAATGTAGTGGCGTACGACAAATACAAATGTAACATGTTGGACATGAGAAAAATGTCCTTACAAAGCTTACCCATTAATAAAGGAGATCATATTCCATAATAATTTGATTGTAATGGCTTGTTTATTTAGATAAGTGAGTTGAAAAAAGAAAGAAAATTGGTAGTTAACATATGTTGTAACCAAAATAAGGTCCTTCCCTAATGGTTTATTTTCTACTTAGTATATTATATTACACATATAACATATGTAAAATGAAAAATAAAATCGAATCACATTATAAACTCCCAAAATAAACTGTTAAGTAGAGTTCCCAAAACAAACTGTGTAATATTAGGTTTTCTCATGTTTTATTATGTTTTCTCTCTTTTAGTTGTTATATTAGGTTAGAGGGAGACATGTCCTCGAAATGTCTTTAGTGTTCCCTCTTTAGTTATTTTACATACTTACAAGGTTCTAAAAAACGCGGGGCGTGATTGAGGCGTGGAGGCCAAGCCTTAAGCCTTAGAAGCCTAGGCGGGCCTAGGCGTAAAAAGGCGTGAAAAGGCGTTTAGGCCTTTTTAATATATTTTAATGTTTTTAACCATAACAAGGCTATTAAAATACAAAAATTGCACAGATCATAAAAATATGTCTGAATATATACAAATTAAAATACTATTCAATTATTTTGGATGAGATAATGGTCCGATTTGTAAACAAATTCTTTAAAAGGGGACATCGTTTCACTAAATCATTGTTATTTTTAGAAAAAAGTTCGCCTTATGGGTTTTACCAAGAATAAGGCGTGAAAAACGTAAGGCGAGGCGTTTCTCTTAAGCCTTAAGCCTAGGCGGGTTTTTTAGAACAGTGCATACTTATAATAAGGCCATTAAAAGTAGTGAGGAAGTAGGAAAAAAACACGGGGAAAATATGAAATTTTAAAATTCTTACCTACGGGAAAAAATAAATTCGATAAACTCTTCCTATCGTTTTCGAGGCTGTAAAATAGAATAATGGACAACCTACACCTGATGTTTGGAATAGTCCTCACCTGAGAGTTTTTGAGAGAAAAATGAAAGGGCTTTCACTCAGTTCTCCACTTTTTAGGCAAATATGGAAAAAAGAAAAAGGAAAATGCGGATTTCATCTTACAAAATAACATAACTAAAGGCAAGGAAAAAACCAAAAGATATGAGTATATAATCAGATCGAATAGAAAAATGGATTGAATCTACTATTGAAAGAAATTCAAATCGAAGAGAGATGAGCTGGCTATTGCAATCCATATGGATTCTCAATTTGGGGGTTATTCAATTGCTTTCACGACCCCCTCCTGACCCGTAATTTCACCTGCAATTTAACCAACCTGATGGTTTTAATATCCCATATTTAACTGGCGAGCATTTTCACAAAAAAAATAGTATTCTAGCGGGCAAGTTGTGGACGGGTCTGTACCAAACCGCCCATATTGTGAGGACTTCCTGTGATGAATCAGATCTAGGAAATTGCCTCAATTAGAACCTCATCCACGAACATAAAAACCTCTTCCATGATTATTATAGGGGATAGAAGAAGAAGATTAACTTCCAAACTGTGGAGAACCTCTTCCGCGCCCAAAATGAGATGATGGATCTATGCGCATGGCGGGAAAAGCCATTGTCATAGTTGCTCTAATCCAATGTGATACAAACAAAAAATCATGTGAAATTAAATAGAAAAATAGTTACCTTAAACTAATTTGGTGACTAAGCTTTGTTTCCAAGACCATGGCATTATTCGTGTAGCACTACGTTCTCCAAACATATAAAAAAATGTGCGTGTTTATAGGTTTATATGAGATTAATGATGCAAAAAGAAAAGCATACAAGTTTAGAATTGTAGTCCGTTAAATCTTGTAGAAAGGGAAAGAAAGGACTAAAAGGTTTTTCATTATCATATTTTTGTAGGAGTTTTGTTTACCACAGGTGTATGTATAACACGAGTCCAGCATCAGATTATATATGCATGAATTTTAGAAAAATATTATTGGAATAAGTGATAGAAAAATGTTAACTAATGTTTACACAGTAAAGAGATGATTTAATGATCCATGAAAAACTAACAGTGGTTTAATAAAAAATGATTTCAAAACACACAAAACACTCTTTACCAGCACAAATAGAAAGGCTACTCTACTAAATTTGAGAACAACAGTTAATTGAAAGTCCAATATAAGTCATCTCTCCTCATATAAGTTTTCAGTCTCAATCAATACGTTCTTCCAACTTATTTCACCTACTCCTGATTTCAAAAGAAAAACAACCAAAATAACTGATGTAGACTTTTAACCTGTTTAAATGCAGTGCTATCATTAGAAGATTCAAAGAACACGTGGGACACACAGCATAAACGAATAAGCAATAAAATAATCAAAAGTATATTTTACTATTAAAACTAATTACATTTGACCAAATCATTAATTTCAAACAATATAAAATATAAATAAACTAACTACTTTGATTAAAAAAATAGTATCTCGACAAACTTTATGACCTAAAGAAAATGTATACAACATATTGCTAATGATTAAAACATTAAAGTTTTATATAATCTCATATTTTAACATCTCAGAAATTATAATACGGAATTTTTTATTTGTTACCATTTTTATTGATCTTCAAGACTTAAACTACACAAAGCTCGAGAAATGAAATCACTGGTCATTTTCAATCTAGTATCTTAAATCAAAAGCTTAGCCTTTGTGTCCTCACCCTTTCATTAAAATGATCTTGATTTAGTACGCATAAATACAAAACCTAAGGCACAAACACATATCATTGATGAAAGCCAAATATAATAATTCATTAACTTTATACCCAACTCAAGTTTAAGAAAATCGATAAAGAGATTGCATTATAGGGAACAAAATATTATTTTTCTTCAAAAATAAAGAGATAATTTTGAGAAATCAAGTGAAAATAAATTCCTTATAATTTAGGGATCCGATGATAACAAACTCAGTCAAATAAGATTTCAAACTCTGTTATCTATCACCCTTCGGCAAGCTCATGGGGCAAGGGCGCATCGTAAGCTTGTTGTCAAGAGACTTGAAACGTACGTAAGAGAGGCCTTTAGTGAACAATGGTCTTTTGTACAAAGGTAACAGACCTGAAGTTCTTCGCACCAAATTTTCACGAACATAATGATAATCAACTTCCAAGTGCTTTGTACAAGCATTGAAGACCGTATTATGAACCAAGTAAACGAAACTAATGTTGCAAATCAAATCAGTGGTGTAGACAAAGGGACACAAAGATCTATAAAGATGGAATGCAACCAAGAGATCTCAGCTACCATATAAGTTAACTGTCAGTATTCCACTTCAGTGTTGGACTATGATACTGTACATTGCTTCTTAGAGCTCCATGAAATCAGATTATGACCAAGATATATACAGTAACCTCCGGTAGACTGACGGTCATCTGGATTTTCGGCATAATCAGGATATGAGTTGGCTTGCAAACGAAGAGAACCCGATCGATAATATAGGCCATGATCATGTGTGGACTTCAAGTAGCATAAGATGTGCTTAACTGCTGACCAATGGATCGTAGTTGGCTGATGCATAAATTGGCAATCCTGATTGACGACAAAAGAGATGTCTGGATGAGTAATCATCAAATATTGTAGCGCGACCACAATACTCCGATAATCAGTGGGATTGAAAAGTGGATCGTCATCGTACAAGGACAGTTTTTTATCACTTATGAAAGGAGAGGAGATAGGTTTGACATCCTGAAACTTCATATGATGCAACAAATCAAGAAGATACTTACTTTGGGTGAAATGAAATCCACATGAACTGTAAGTGGCCTTAATTCCAAGGAAGAAATTAATAGGTCCCAAATCTTTCATAGAAAATAATTTCCCCAAATTAGAAATTAACTTTGAAATATGAGAAGAATTATTTCCCTTAATGAGAATATCACCCCCATAAATAAGCAACATAATTCTTACATCACCCTTATGAAATGCGAACAGAGAATAGTCAGCTTTTGAACCATGGAACCCAAGTGCTTCCAAATAATCATAGAAGCATTGAAACCATGCCCATGAGTCTTTTTTCAAACCATAAAGAGACTTATGGAGTTTGCAAACACAATAAAGAAAATTGGGATCGCTGAAACCACTAGGTTGACGCATATGAACATCCTCAGATAAACCCCCTTTGAGAAATGCATTTTGGACATCCAATTGCCGAATAGGCCATTATTGATGGAAATCTAAAGAAATGATGATGCGAATAGTGGAGTGTTTGACCGCAGGACTAAAAGTTTTCGAATAATAAATACATTCTTGTTGGTGGATAACATTTGCCACAAGGCTAGCGCTCAGTTGAACCGTCAGACCTGCATTTAATCTTAAACACCCACTAACAAATGACCAAGTACCACACTATTGAAGGGCATTAAACTCAACTCCCATAGTTGTGCTCCACTACACATTTTTTACCTCTTGACTGAAACAAGTAGGTTTAGTGTAGTCAACATTATGCATTAAGAGCCTATTTAGGATTTGGAAAGTGAATACCATTTTTTCCACGAGTGATCATGGAATGTTGCGAGGGCGGAGGAAGCTGGTGGACTAGAACAAGCAAACATAGCATACTTGGACCACTGATCTAGTTTGTTGTCTTCATCGCAGGACTGACGATCCTTTCCACCCAACTCAACTGGTGTAATATAAGCAAGTCGCTGAATAACCTCTAACCTGAAAATAAAGTTTACATAAAAAACGAATTATTGGATTTCAAATTTTAAAACCAACCATGATGTGTTTAGTATGTTCGATTCCATTCTTTGGAATATAATTGGATGACAATTGGATCAAAATTTTGAACCAAGGGTGTGCTGAATCCCCAAATCCAATCATCTAAATCGTAATTGAAGAAAAATTATTTCAAAAGTTTAACTATTTGTGCTTCAGTTTCAATTTTTATATTGGAATTAAAGTTCCAAACACGCACGCTAAGTTTTTACCAATTATAAAACTTGGGAATGGAGTTCCGCACACATCCTCAATGTACAGAGTGATATCAATACAAATATCGGAGGATAACTCATGTTTTCAATGCACTTTTTATGAGCCAAACAACATTTCCAAAATAAAGGTAGAAGAAAAAAACTCAATTTCGTAAGAAGATACCTAGTTCAAGGCAATGAAAAGACTACCTCATGGTTGGGAAAATGCTTGGATGTCATCAGAGTCGATGGAGATGACTCACGCATTAAATGCATACACTATTTCAGCTGCTCGTGCATGCTTTCTTGATGAGGAGTTAGGTTCATTATCTACTGGAAAACTGGCTGCTTTTTTGTGTCATCAGCACATTTGTGGGATGACTTTGCATCACAAGGATCTGCTTCTGTCGCTGCAACATATGTTAATACTGTACGAGCCTATCCCGAAAACCCTATGACTACACAGTGAAAAAAGGGTTATTATGCCTTTGATTCCTATTTTTTTGTTATATTGAGTTTGACCCCATTAATTTCATTTCTTGTACTTTAACCCCTAAAAAGGTCATGAATACCAGTTTTTATGCCTCGTGAGAATCTTTTTTGACGTTTGTGAGTATTAATGACACTTTTAGGTGTCAAAGTACAAGAATTGAACTAAATTTAATATAGCAAAACAAGTACAATCAACCCCCCCAAAAGGTGAAATATGGAAACCTCTATTTGTTAATTTACTAGAAAGTAATGGAGGTAGCATAAAGAACAGGAAAAATCATGTTCTCTAGACGTCTTAACTTAAATTCTTATGAAGAATATACATTTAGTTTTGTATAATTTTAATGGCATAACGTATTGTTAAGTACTATGAACTTAGATATATCTTTCTTTATTTTTTTATGACATACTAAAAAAATAAATATTTTAGAGAGATGAATGAACATGAGAAAACCTTAATTATGAAAAGTTGGTGCATTAATTTCTATAACATTTACATAAAAGTGCTATAGGTTCCCTCATGTGGTTGCCCAAGTTCTTGTAGATCCATGGGTATGGCTTCAAGGAACCAACGAACAACTCTCCAAACATGCCTCTATCTCCCGTTGTTAAGTTTCATCACATCTATCGTCGCCCCGAAAATCCTCGCTACACACTAGATAATAAAAAGAAGTACCAAAACTATAGGTTCACTGTAAAAGACCCTGAAATACCACCCACCCTTAACGAAACCCTCGATCCTTTGTCATTCTCCTGTCAAAAGCACCTGGGCAGAGCCATGGGCAGTCAAAAGCACAATGGTCGCGATTGCCATGATATCCCTTATATTGGACCGCAACTACGAACCAGCGTTGCAGACTCAATATCCAATCTCCATTGAACCCAATATAATCCCTAAATGTCCAAAACAACGGGTGAAACACTTTATTGTTTACTCTCACTAACGATCTACCCCCAGTGACTATAATAAAAGTTTCTCAATGCTCAAACTCCCAAAAAAAAAATTCCTATATCCGACAAAGCTAAGGTTGGCGTTGCCTATTGCTCTCCAGCTTTCGGTGATGGTCACTGACAACGTGCGATCAAGGCACACCTCCCAGCGATTCTAGGTCAAGCTTTGGCAGCTGCCCCAACCATGTCCCAGCGAACCTAGATAGGGTTTCTCATTATAATGTCCATATGTACCTTTATACCTCCCCAAATAAGTTAAAAACATAAAATATTGATTATTCAGGACATCCATATGCACACTTACCAATTTCTGAAGACATGATCAAAATTTTGTAGTCATGTTACATTTTTCAAAGGAATATTACAGAATCATTTTACTAATAATTTTGGAGACATACTACAAATAATATATTAGAAAATACTGAATGCATCAACTGTATTCTTTTCTCAAATAAACACATTTATATATTGGTTTATTTTCATCATAAAACAAAATAAAAAATAAGAGGCATTTGTAGACATAAATATGATTGGAAAACATACTTCCATAAATTAACATCTGGGACTTTGTTAGCATTATACTCATATTCATGTAATACAAACAGTTGGATTCTTTAAATTTGCAACAAATTCTCAAAGAACATATGAAAATCATCTAGATATAACAACCATTTATCATCAAACACATTTATATGGAGTTCATCCTGAACATTGTATTGAAAAAAAAAATGGATTGTAGATCTGAACTCCATGCGTTCTTTGTGCTACACACCACTTCAACTTATGGGTAGACCCAACCACCAATCATAAATTAACGCTCTAAATAAAATGATAAATATCATACACACATACCTAACAATATTTGTAAATCATAAATTAAACCTTTGAATGATAAATTATGAATAGACCCAACAATCACTTACAAGATTGAGAGGAGAGGCCGAGGGTTTGTAAGAAGGGGAACCAGACCTGGAGACGATATTTGTTCAGTTGCTTAGTTACCGACGAGATAGGTAGACGGGTCGGCGGCGGGAATAGGTAACGTGGGTGTAACACCCTCGACTTTTGGAGACTGAGAAATTTAATTTTGGAAAATTTAATTTAATTAAATTGGAGAATTTTAAAATTTGGGAATTTAAGTCCAAAAATAGAGGATGTTTCAAAGTTTTCCGGATGATATTTTTGAGGGTACCATCGATCCCGGAAGGGTCGAGATAGTCAAAATGACTGTCATTGGGTCTTATTTCGGCTCCGGAATGTTTTTAAGTTGTTTTGACTTGAATTGGAGTCAACGAGTCATTTAAAGTGTGTACTAACATTTAAAACTGGGATTTTGTTTTAAAAGGATTTAAGGCTTACGGATGAAGCCTTCTCAAATAGATAAAGAGAGAAAGAAAAAGGAAGAAAGAAAGAAGAAAGAAAAGAAGGGAGAGAGAGGAAGAAAAAGCTTGGGATTTCCGGCCCAACCGCGACATCGAGGATGATCCAACCTCTACAAACCAGAGGCAAGTGTTTAATCTTGATAAATAGCTATTTGTGTATTTCATTTCATAAAGTGTGGGGTAAAGAAATGGATTTTTGGGTATTAATACCAAAACCTAGATTTTTAGGTTTAATCTTGAAATCAATGTTTAAATTGAGAATTAATGACATAGAAATGATTGGGATCAACTTTGGGTTGGTTAATGGGTTTAAAATCATGTTTTGGTGAAGGATTGAGGGTTGGAATGAGAAATTTAGGGTTTAGAATTCGTGGGTTTTGAAGAAACAGATGAAACCTTCAAAAATTGCAGGTCCGAATCGATTCACCCCTCAAGCGAATCGATTCGGTTTGGTAAAAGTAGCAGGTCTGCATTGACCGAATCGATTCGGACCCCAAGCCGAATCGATTCGGCCTATTGCAGAAGCCCAGGTCTTTGGACCTGAATCGATTCGCCTGGGAGGCCGAATCGATTCGGAAACAGGGCATTTTGAGTTTTTTTTTCTCCGTAGTGAATTCAAACCCTTTTTGGTTGGGTTTATTGATTTGGGGGCTTTCTCTTAGGATGTAAAAGATATATTCTTGGAGTCATATAAGGAGTTTCTCATATATTGGGATTTGGGGACCCCTTAGGGTAACTTGGGAGAAATGTACCCATGTATGTATTGGAGTTACATATGGATATTGGGGGAAAGCTCTTTGAGGTTGGAATTTACCAATTATAGATAAAGGTATATATATATATATGTTCGAGGTTGAGAACTCGTAGAGAGTGAGAGGTCTCCTATCCTTAGAAATATTTAGACTAAGGAATAAATGATAATCCGATAGGGGTAAGGATTCATAAAATACAATTGAACCATAGGTAAAAGTGGGAAACAGCTTGCGGGTTTACTATCGACTAGGATAAGCGGTAGCGTAAATTCTAGTTAGGATAGTTTATACGCAATTATGGGGATATGGCCATTGAGATTCCAATACTTGAAATGAGGTTGGAATAAATTGAAGTTTTAGACTATAAAGTCCTGTTAATGCCTATGGTTAGATAGTACTAAAGATAATTATGTACTTTCACATTTAGAGGTGAAAGGTGTAGTGATGGATTTCTACACAAATTCTTGGGTGATAACCCTAATGTTGAATGTATAGGTATAGATATAAACATATGGTTTTGGGAGACTACTCATCATAGGAAGATGATTGAATATGTTTCAAGTATGGGATTATATTCACGTATCGAGGTAAATTAAAGGAATTGTGGTGACGGCTTGTATATTGAGGACTATGTATACTTATAGCCAGGTATATATATATATATATATTTTATGCATATGAACGAGAATTAGTTTATCACATATAGATATAAGGATATGTGTATATGTGTTGATATATATCCGTATGTATATAAATGTATGGATATATTTATGTTATGAACATACATGGTATGGTTACTTAAACCGTATATGGTGGTTTATTATTTGATCCTATAATTGGATCATATGGATGTATATATATTGTGCATGTGAATAATACATATACTTAATTGGTTAAGCATACCCCGCTCATGCTATCATTGGGAAGTTGCGCGCGTAGAGGGTGAGCATCCTGGCATATAATGCAGGGTGTGGATATTCCACAGGTCATAGTCGTCCCTTGTGATTATTATACATATAGATATATATTTTTGGGATGAGACGTGGTGGGTATGTTTCATCTCATTGCCGGTTGGAACTATGACCGCTTCCCGGGACATCGTGTGCGTGTGTTTACCACGAGATGGGTGTCGTTTAGTCCCACCATGGTGGCCCCAGTATTGCTACGTGAGCCGGGCACTGGGAAGATGATAGCACTGATGCAGTTTATCGGCGATATATATAGCCGGGTATATTATGTGCATGGCCTTGTACATCATATGTAGTATGTACACTTGGCTATTGGATTGATGATGATATATATACGGTTAGAAATAAATACCTATATATATATGTATATATATATATATATATATATATATATATATATATATATATATATATATATATATATATATATATATCCTATAGATGAAAGGATATGGACTTTTATGAAGTACATCTTAGATGATCATGGTGTACTAGATTGATGGGGGTTGATGTATCGCACATAAGGTATTATTCGGTTACATCATCCCAAGGATATTATTGGAGGTTCTTTTATTTTATCTTATTTATTTTCTTTCTTTTCTTTTCTTCTTTCTTTCTTTAGGAGTTATAGTTTAATAGTAATGTTAGTATATACTTGTATGTTGAGGATTATGGATCTGTAGGATCGACATTGCCCAGGAGTAGTGTAACGAGGTGGTTCCTTGTTTGGATTTCGCTTTGCGAGACACCTCACGCACGAAACGCAGTGCCATGTCGAGATGTGAGAGAAGTAATTCCATAGGTGGCATCTCGGATCTCTGATCTTGACCTTGTCAGGAGTAGTGTAACGGGGCGGTTCCTTGTTTGGATTTCGCTTTGCGAGACTCCCCACGCACGAAACGTAGTACAATTTTGGGATTAGAGAGAAGTCTTCCCAATATTCCATGTGCATGTTATTAAGTATATTAATTCTTACGTTTTTAGCCTATATATATATATATATATATATATATATATATATATATATATATATATATATATATATATATGTGTGTATGTATAGGGGTAATGTTTTAGGAATTATGATAATTATAATTCATGAGATTATTAATCGGAATTCATTAAGCCTTTTATGGCATAATTGTTGTAATCATAATCTAATAGGATTAGAAATGGATGGATCCTTAGATTATGACGGGAAGGTAGCTCTCGTGGATATAGGCTAGGCCTGATAAGTTAGGTTGTCCTAAAATCAATGGGGGTAATTTAACTAAAATTTGAGGACGCGAATAGGTGCGCGCCTTTAGATGAGAGGTGAGTTGGGGTTCCACGAGAGTGCGGTCTCACTTATTTATGAAATTAGTACACCGGTATTTATTATGCACGGTTAACACACTTGCTAAATATTTTACACATTCGGGGCTCTGACCCGTTTACTTCTCCCTCCTTCTTGTATATATATATATATATTTCCACAAGTATCCTACCGCATGGATGCCGGATGACCTTCTATCCAGAGTCTCGGGAGCCGTGACAGGTGCGGACTGTTGCGAGATATTTCATGTAGCCGCTTTCTACTTCTTCAAAATTCTAGGTAGGATTCATGTTGTATATCGGGTTTGTATCATAGGGATATTTATATACATGTTTACATTTATTCCATTTCAGTTATTGTATTTGCTGTGACCCGACAGCTTATTCGGGTTTACTTATTTATTTATGACATATTCATGTATGGTGATTCCTTTCATTTCTCATAATGCTTCTTGCATCTCTCTCTTATTTATTAGAAATTTTGTAGTGTTGGGTTGTGTCATGTTGCATGTTTTAATTTATTTAACATCTCGCTTATATGATATCGGGTAGTTAGTCCTATATTATATAGTACCGATAGTTGATGTTGAGACTGGACCATCTGAAATTCGTGATTTAATATAGTATAGGGCTGGCCACCCGTTATTATTTTAAGCGGGGTGTTACAGATGGTATCAGAGCATCAGGTTCTAGAGTCCTTAGGATCTGTGCGAGTTTCTGCATTCTTCCGTTAACGTTCTTGACATAAAGCCCTATAATTAGGACTGTTGTGTTCACCGCGTTGTTTTCTTCTGTGAAGTATATTCACTTGATTGGCGTTCTGATAACAGTTGCTCTTGTTTCATTTCGGACGTCGCCTAGATTTTGTCGTCTAGGAAAGAATAGGTTTAGAAATACAGAACCCATAGTATATTTTGGGTACACTTTAATCGGGGGTATTTGTTTTTTTCCCCGATTTAGGAGGAAATATTGAGGATATTTCTAACAGTGGTTCGAGGTGATTTATCGACGGTTGAGTAAGAAAGGAAAATTTACTCGAATGACAAACCTTGGACTTAATAAAGTAAGTCTGAGGAGAGGTTATTGTAGTCTTTGGGAGGTTTGGATTTAGAAACCCGTCAACCTTCGCTAGGAAGGATTTTGAGGAAGATGCTTCTCTTATGGAGAAATAGGTTTAGGAGTAATGATTGTCCTGGAAGACGTAGAGGGTCTTGAATTGAGATCCTTGGATGAGGTGAAACCATTAGATTATGGAAGTATAAGGTAGAATGCCTTTCTTTGGGTTTAAGTCATACTTTGTGCGATACCGGGAACGTCGAGAGTTATAATAATGAATTCCGGAGGTGAGGAATGTTAAGGTTCGCTGAATAGTGACTATAAGACTATTGTCTTATGGGTAGGTAGGGCATGTGATTATAGTGCGCTTAAGAGGGGAGACTTATATTGTGGAAAGACGTTAATTTATGTAAAGAAGTTTTAGAGTTGAGAGATTTAAAGTTTAGTAGGGGTATGTTGAGCGGATAATTTAGCTCATAGTTGTGCTAGTTTTGAGAACTAGATATTGGCTAGAGTATTGTATTTGTTGAGGCCTTGTGTCCTAAACATAAGGTGTTTGTTTGGCGTGTCGAAAGACGCGGAATATATTTATATTGTATTATTGTATAGGCCCTCGGGCAATATCTAAATATGTAAATCTTTCTTTTATAAAACCTTAACCCTGGTTCAACTAATCTCAATCCCCGACCTAGCTACACAGTAGTGTATTGGGAGGGTTCCTTGTTTGGATTTCGCTTGCGAGACCTCCCCCGCACGAAAGTGGCTAGCGTCAGGAATTGAGGAGAGTTCAACCAGTGGAAATTTTCAAACTTTTATATATTTAGTATATTGTTATAGATTATATTACCGAGGCTTATCTTACAATTTGAGGCTAATGGAGCCTGATTAGGATTTTACGAGTGGAGATCAGGTACGGGGTGTATGGGCGCCCTGAGTAGTTAGTTTGTTTTAAAGGCTATATGGTTCGACGTGAGAACTAGAAAGGATCGGCATAGTGATCTTGAGGATTGATGTAAGGACTAGATGATATTGAGGTCCTAGGCATGTCTTAAATTTCGCGGACGAAATTCTTGTAAGGGGGGAAGATTGTAACACCCTCGACTTTTGGAGATTGAGAAATTTAAGTTTGGAAAATTTAATTTAATTAAATTGGAGAATTTTAAAATTTGGGAATTTAAGTCCAAAAATAGAGGACGTTTCAAAGTATTTCGGATGATATTTTTGAGGGTGCCATCGATCCCGGAAGGGTCGAGATAGTCAAAATGACTGTCATTGGGTCTTATTTCGGCTCCGGAATGTTTTTAAGTTGTTTTGACTTGAATTGGAGTCAACGAGTCATTTAAAGTGTGTATTAACATTTAAAACTGGGATTTTGTTTTAAAAGGATTTAAGGCTTACGGATGAAGCCTTCTCAAATAGAGAAAGAGAGAAAGAAAAAGGAAGAAAGAA
The DNA here is from genome assembly GCA_949130495.1 of Sambucus nigra. Classification (NCBI taxonomy): domain Eukaryota; kingdom Viridiplantae; phylum Streptophyta; class Magnoliopsida; order Dipsacales; family Adoxaceae; genus Sambucus; species Sambucus nigra. Next base: position 19,473,548 of record OX422224.1, read on the forward strand.
AGAAGAAAGAAAAGAAGAGAGAGAGAGGAAGAAAAAGCTTGGGATTTTCGGCCCAACCGCGACATCGAGGATGATCCAACCTCTACAAACTAGAGGCAAGTGTTTAATCTTGCTAAATAGCTATTTGTGTATTTCATTTCATAAAGTGTGGGGTAAAGAAATGGATTTTTGGGTATTAATACCAAAACCTAGATTTTTAGGTTTAATCTTGAAATCAATGTTTAAATTGAGAATTAATGACATAGAAATGATTGGGATCAACTTTGGGTTGGTTAATGGGTTTAAAATCATGTTTTGGTGAAGGATTGGGGGTTGGAATGAGAAATTTAGGGTTTAGAATTCGTGGGTTTTGAAGAAACAGATGAAACCTTCAAAAATTGTAGGTCCGAATCGATTCGCCCCTCAAGCGAATCGATTCGGTTTGGTAAAAGTAGCAGGTCTGCATTGACCGAATCGATTCGGACCCCAAGCCGAATCGATTCGGCCTATTGCAGAAGCCCAGGTCTTTGGACCTGAATCGATTCGCCTGGGAGGCCGAATCGATTCGGAAACAGGGCATTTTGAGTTTTTTTTTCTCCATAGTGAATTCAAACCCTTTTTGGTTGGGTTTATTGATTTGGGGGCTTTCTCTTAGGATGTAAAAGATATATTCTTGGAGTCATATAAGGAGTTTCTCATATATTGGGATTTGGGGACCCCTTAGGGTAACTTGGGAGAAATGTACCCATGTACGTATTGGAGTTACATATGGATATTGGGGGAAAGCTCTTTGAGGTTGGAATTTACCAATTATAGATAAAGGTATATATATATATATGTTCGAGGTTGAGAACTCGTAGAGAGTGAGAGGTCTCCTATCCTTAGAAATATTTAGACTAAGGAATAAATGATAATCCGATAGGGGTAAGGATTCATAAAATACAATTGAACCATAGGTAAAAGTGGGAAACAGCTTGCGGGTGTACTATCGACTAGGATAAGCGGTAGCGTAAATTCTAGTTAGGATAGTTTATACGCAATTATGGGGATATGGCCATTGAGATTCCAATACTTGAAATGAGGTTGGAATAAATTGAGGTTTTAGACTATCAAGTCCTGTTAATGCCTATGGTTAGATAGTACTAAAGATAATTATGTACTTTCACATTTAGAGGTGAAAGGTGTAGTGATGGATTTCTACACAAATTCTTGGGTGATAACCCTAATGTTGAATGTATAGGTATAGATATAAACATATGGTTTTGGGAGACTACTCATCATAGGAAGATGATTGAATATGTTTCAAGTATGGGATTATATTCACGTATCGAGGTAAATTAAAGGAATTGTGGTGACGGCTTGTATATTGAGGACTATGTATACTTACAGCCAGGCATATATATATATATATTTTATGCATATGAACGAGAATTAGTTTATCATATATAGATATAAGGATATGTGTATATGTGTTGATATATATCCGTATGTATATAAATGTATGGATATATTTATGTTATGAACATACATGGTATGGTTACTTAAACCGTATATGGTGGTTTATTATTTGATCCTATAATTGGATCATATGGATGTATATATATTGTGCATGTGAATAATACATATACTTAATTGGTTAAGCATACCCCGCTCATGCTATCATTGGGAAGTTGCGCGCGTAGAGGGTGAGCATCCTGGCATATAATGCAGGGTGTGGATATTCCCCAGGTCATAGTCGTCCCTTGTGATTATTATACATATAGATATATATTTTTGGGATGAGACGTGGTGGGTATGTTTCATCTCATTGCCGGTTGGAACTATGACCGCTTCCCGGGACGTCGTGTGCGTGTGTTTACCACGAGATGGGTGTCGTTTAGTCCCACCATGGTGGCCCCAGTATTGCTACGTGAGCCGGGCACTGGGAAGATGATAACACTGATGCAGTTTATCGGCGATATATATAGCCGGGTATATTATGTGCATGGCCTTGTACATCATATGTAGTATGCACACTGGGCTATTGGGTTGATGATGATATATATACGGTTAGAAATAAATACCTATATATATATGTATATATATATATATATATATATCCTATAGATGAAAGGATATGGACTTTTATGAAGTACATCTTAGATGATCATGGTGTACTAGATTGATGGGGGTTGATGTATCGCACATAAGGTATTATTCGGTTACATCATCCCAAGGATATTATTGGAGGTTCTTTTATTTTATCTTATTTATTTTCTTTCTTTTCTTTTCTTCTTTCTTTCTTTAGGAGTTATAGTTTAATAGTAATGTTAGTATATACTTGTATGTTGAGGATTATGGATCTGTAGGATCGACATTGCCCAGGAGTAGTGTAACGAGGTGGTTCCTTGTTTGGATTTCGCTTTGCGAGACACCTCACGCACGAAACGCAGTGCCATGTCGAGATGTGAGAGAAGTAATTCCATAGGTGGCATCTCGGATCTCTGATCTTGACCTTGTCAGGAGTAGTGTAACGGGGCGGTTCCTTGTTTGGATTTCACTTTGCGAGACTCCCCACGCACGAAACGTAGTACAATTTTGGGATTAGAGAAAAGTCTTGCCAATATTCCATGTGCATGTTATTAAGTATATTAATTCTTACGTTTTTAGCCTATATAGATATATTCATATATATATATGTATATATATATATATATGTGTGTGTATGTATAGGGGTAATGTTTTAGGAATTATGATAATTATAATTCATGAGATTATTAATCGGAATTCATTAAGCCTTTTATGGCATAATTGTTGTAATCATAATCTAATAGGATTAGAAATGGATGGATCCTTAGATTATGACGGGAAGGTAGCTCTCGTGGATATAGGCTAGGCCTGATAAGTTAGGTTGTCCTAAAATCAATGGGGGTAATTTAACTAAAATTTGAGGACGCGAATAGGTGCGCGCCTTTAGATGAGAGGTGAGTTGGGGTTCCACGAGAGTGCGGTCTCACTTATTTATGAAATTAGTACACCGGTATTTATTATGCACGGTTAACACACTTGCTAAATATTTTACACATTCGGGGCTCTGACCCGTTTACTTCTCCCTCCTTCTTGTATATATATATATATATTTCCACAGGTATCCTACCGCATGGATGCCGGATGACCTTCTATCCAGAGTCTCGGGAGCCGTGACAGGTGCGGACTGTTGCGGGATATTTCATGTAGCCTCTTTATACTTCTTCAAAATTCTAGGTAGGATTCATGTTGTATATCGGGTTTGTATCATAGGGATATTTATATACATGTTTACATTTATTCCATTTCAGTTATTGTATTTGCTGTGACCCGACAGCTTATTCGGGTTTACATATTTATTTATGGCATATTCATGTATGGTGATTCCTTTCATTTCTCATAGTGCTTCTTGCATCTCTCTCTTATTTATTAGAAATTTTGTAGTGTTGGGTTGTGTCATGTTGCATGTTTTAATTTATTTAACATCTCGCTTATATGATATCGGGTAGTTAGTCCTATATTATATAGTACCGATAGTTGATGTTGAGACTGGACCATCTGAAATTCGTGATTTAATATAGTATAGGGCTGGCCACCCGTTATTATTTTAAGCGGGGTGTTACAGATGGTATCAGAGCATCAGGTTCTAGAGTCCTTAGGATCTGTGCGAGTTTCTGCATTCTTCCGTTAACGTTCTTGACATAAAGCCCTATAATTAGGACTGTTGTGTTCACCGCGTTGTTTTCTTCTGTGAAGTATATTCACTTGATTGGCGTTCTGATAACAGTTGCTCTTGTTTCATTTCGGACGTCGCCTAGATTTTGTCGTCTAGGAAAGAATAGGTTTAGAAATACGGAACCCATAGTATATTTTGGGTACACTTTAATCGGGGGTATTTGTTTTTTTCCCCGATTTAGGAGGAAATATTGAGGATATTTCTAACAGTGGTTCGAGGTGATTTATCGACGGTTGAGTAAGAAAGGAAAATTTACTCGAATGACAAACCTTGGACTTAATAAAGTAAGTCTGAGGAGAGGTTATTGTAGTCTTTGGGAGGTTTGGATTTAGAAACCCGTCAACCTTCGCTAGGAAGGATTTTGAGGAAGATGCTTCTCTTATGGAGAAATAGGTTTAGGAGTAATGATTGTCCTGGAAGACGTAGAGGGTCTTGAATTGAGATCCTTGGATGAGGTGAAACCATTAGATTATGGAAGTATAAGGTAGAATTCCTTTCTTTGGGTTTAAGTCATACTTTGTGCGATACCGGGAACGTCGAGAGTTATAATAATGAATTCCGGAGGTGAGGAATGTTAAGGTTCGCTGAATAGTGACTATAAGACTATTGTCTTATGGGTAGGTAGGGCATGTGATTATAGTGCGCTTAAGAGGGGAGACTTATATTGTGGAAAGACGTTAATTTATGTAAAGAAGTTTTAGAGTTGAGAGATTTAAAGTTTAGTAGGGGTATGTTGAGCGGATAATTTAGCTCATAGTTGTGCTAGTTTTGAGAACTAGATATTGGCTAGAGTATTGTATTTGTTGAGGCCTTGTGTCCTAAACATAAGGTGTTTGTTTGGCGTGTCGAAAGACGCGGAATATATTTATATTGTATTATTGTATAGGCCCTCGGGCAATATCTAAATATGTAAATCTTTCTTTTATAAAACCTTAACCCTGGTTCAACTAATCTCAATCCCCGACCTAGCTACACAGTAGTGTATTGGGAGGGTTCCTTGTTTGGATTTCGCTTGCGAGACCTCCCCCGCACGAAAGTGGCTAGCGTCAGGAATTGAGGAGAGTTCAACCAGTGGAAATTTTCAAACTTTTATATATTTAGTATATTGTTATAGATTATATTACCGAGGCTTATCTTACAATTTGAGGCTAATGGAGCCTGATTAGGATTTTACGAGTGGAGATCAGGTACGGGGTGTATGGGCGCCCTGAGTAGTTAGTTTGTTTTAAAGGCTATATGGTTCGACGTGAGAACTAGAAAGGATCGGCATAGTGATCTTGAGGATTGATGTAAGGACTAGATGATATTGAGGTCCTAGGCATGTCTTAAATTTCGCGGACGAAATTCTTGTAAGGGGGGAAGATTGTAACACCCTCGACTTTTGGAGACTGAGAAATTTAAGTTTGGAAAATTTAATTTAATTAAATTGGAGAATTTTAAAATTTGGGAATTTAAGTCCAAAAATAGAGGACGTTTCAAAGTATTTCGGATGATATTTTTGAGGGTGCCATCGATCCCGGAAGGGTCGAGATAGTCAAAATGACTGTCATTGGGTCTTATTTCGGCTCCGGAATGTTTTTAAGTTGTTTTGACTTGAATTGGAGTCAACGAGTCATTTAAAGTGTGTATTAACATTTAAAACTGGGATTTTGTTTTAAAAGGATTTAAGGCTTACGGATGAAGCCTTCTCAAATAGAGATAGAGAGAAAGAAAAAGGAAGAAAGATAGAAGAAAGAAAAGAAGAGAGAGAGAAGAAGAAAAAGCTTGGGATTTCCGGCCCAACCGCGACATCGAGGATGATCCAACCTCTACAAACCAGAGGCAAGTGTTTAATCTTGCTAAATAGCTATTTGTGTATTTCATTTCATAAAGTGTGGGGTAAAGAAATGGATTTTTGGGTATTAATACCAAAACCTAGATTTTTAGGTTTAATCTTGAAATCAATGTTTAAATTGAGAATTAATGACATAGAAATGATTGGGATCAACTTTGGGTTGGTTAATGGGTTTAAAATCATGTTTTGGTGAAGGATTGGGGGTTGGAATGAGAAATTTAGGGTTTAGAATTCGTGGGTTTTGAAGAAACAGATGAAACCTTCAAAAATTGTAGGTCCGAATCGATTCGCCCCTCAAGCGAATCGATTCGGTTTGGTAAAAGTAGCAGGTCTGCATTGACCGAATCGATTCGGACCCCAAGCCGAATCGATTCGGCCTATTGCAGAAGCCCAGGTCTTTGGACCTGAATCGATTCGCCTGGGAGGCCGAATCGATTCGGAAACAGGGCATTTTGAGTTTTTTTTTCTCCATAGTGAATTCAAACCCTTTTTGGTTGGGTTTATTGATTTGGGGGCTTTCTCTTAGGATGTAAAAGATATATTCTTGGAGTCATATAAGGAGTTTCTCATATATTGGGATTTGGGGACCCCTTAGGGTAACTTGGGAGAAATGTACCCATGTACGTATTGGAGTTACATATGGATATTGGGGGAAAGCTCTTTGAGGTTGGAATTTACCAATTATAGATAAAGGTATATATATATATATGTTCGAGGTTGAGAACTCGTAGAGAGTGAGAGGTCTCCTATCCTTAGAAATATTTAGACTAAGGAATAAATGATAATCCGATAGGGGTAAGGATTCATAAAATACAATTGAACCATAGGTAAAAGTGGGAAACAGCTTGCGGGTGTACTATCGACTAGGATAAGCGGTAGCGTAAATTCTAGTTAGGATAGTTTATACGCAATTATGGGGATATGGCCATTGAGATTCCAATACTTGAAATGAGGTTGGAATAAATTGATGTTTTAGACTATCAAGTCCTGTTAATGCCTATGGTTAGATAGTACTAAAGATAATTATGTACTTTCACATTTAGAGGTGAAAGGTGTAGTGATGGATTTCTACACAAATTCTTGGGTGATAACCCTAATGTTGAATGTATAGGTATAGATATAAACATATGGTTTTGGGAGACTACTCATCATAGGAAGATGATTGAATATGTTTCAAGTATGGGATTATATTCACGTATCGAGGTAAATTAAAGGAATTGTGGTGACGGCTTGTATATTGAGGACTATGTATACTTATAGCCAGGTATATATATATTTTATGCATATGAACGAGAATTAGTTTATCATATATAGATATAAGGATATGTGTATATGTGTTGATATATATCCGTATGTATATAAATGTATGGATATATTTATGTTATGAACATACATGGTATGGTTACTTAAACCGTATATGGTGGTTTATTATTTGATCCTATAATTGGATCATATGGATGTATATATATTGTGCATGTGAATAATACATATACTTAATTGGTTAAGCATACCCCGCTCATGCTATCATTGGGAAGTTGCGCGCGTAGAGGGTGAGCATCCTGGCATATAATGCAGGGTGTGGATATTCCCCAGGTCATAGTCGTCCCTTGTGATTATTATACATATAGATATATATTTTTGGGATGAGACGTGGTGGGTATGTTTCGTCTCATTGCCGGTTGGAACTATGACCGCTTCCCGGGACGTCGTGTGCGTGTGTTTACCACGAGATGGGTGTCGTTTAGTCCCACCATGGTGGCCCCAGTATTGCTACGTGAGCCGGGCACTGGGAAGATGATAACACTGATGCAGTTTATCGGCGATATATATAGCCGGGTATATTATGTGCATGGCCTTGTACATCATATGTAGTATGCACACTTGGCTATTTGGTTGATGATGATATATATACGGTTAGAAATAAATACCTATATATATATGTATATATATATATATATATATCCTATAGATGAAAGGATATGGACTTTTATGAAGTACATCTTAGATGATCATGGTGTACTAGATTGATGGGGGTTGATGTATCGCACATAAGGTATTATTCGGTTACATCATCCCAAGGATATTATTGGAGGTTCTTTTATTTTATCTTATTTATTTTCTTTCTTTTCTTTTCTTCTTTCTTTCTTTAGGAGTTATAGTTTAATAGTAATGTTAGTATATACTTGTATGTTGAGGATTATGGATCTGTAGGATCGACATTGCTCAGGAGTAGTGTAACGAGGTGGTTCCTTGTTTGGATTTCGCTTTGCGAGACACCTCACGCACGAAACGCAGTGCCATGTCGAGATGTGAGAGAAGTAATTCCATAGGTGGCATCTCGGATCTCTGATCTTGACCTTGTCAGGAGTAGTGTAACGGGGCGGTTCCTTGTTTGGATTTCACTTTGCGAGACTCCCCACGCACGAAACGTAGTACAATTTTGGGATTAGAGAAAAGTCTTGCCAATATTCCATGTGCATGTTATTAAGTATATTAATTCTTACGTTTTTAGCCTATATAGATATATTTATATATATATATGTGTATGTATAGGGGTAATGTTTTAGGAATTATGATAATTATAATTCATGAGATTATTAATCGGAATTCATTAAGCCTTTTATGGCATAATTGTTGTAATCATAATCTAATAGGATTAGAAATGGATGGATCCTTAGATTATGACGGGAAGGTAGCTCTCGTGGATATAGGCTAGGCCTGATAAGTTAGGTTGTCCTAAAATCAATGGGGGTAATTTAACTAAAATTTGAGGACGCGAATAGGTGTGCGCCTTTAGATGAGAGGTGAGTTGGGGTTCCACGAGAGTGCGGTCTCACTTATTTATGAAATTAGTACACCGGTATTTATTATGCACGGTTAACACACTTGCTAAATATTTTACACATTCGGGGCTCTGACCCGTTTACTTCTCCCTCCTTCTTGTATATATATATATATATATATATTTCCACAGGTATCCTACCGCATGGATGCCGGATGACCTTCTATCCAGAGTCTCGGGAGCCGTGACAGGTGCGGACTGTTGCGGGATATTTCATGTAGCCGCTTTCTACTTCTTCAAAATTCTAGGTAGGATTCATGTTGTATATCGGGTTTGTATCATAGGGATATTTATATACATGTTTACATTTATTCCATTTCAGTTATTGTATTTGCTGTGACCCGACAGCTTATTCGGGTTTACATATTTATTTATGGCATATTCATGTATGGTGATTCCTTTCATTTCTCATAGTGCTTCTTGCATCTCTCTCTTATTTATTAGAAATTTTGTAGTGTTGGGTTGTGTCATGTTGCATGTTTTAATTTATTTAACATCTCGCTTATATGATATCGGGTAGTTAGTCCTATATTATATAGTACCGATAGTTGATGTTGAGACTGGACCATCTGAAATTCGTGATTTAATATAGTATAGGGCTGGCCACCCATTATTATTTTAAGCGGGGTGTTACAGTGGGGTGGGTGAAAGTGAGTTTGGTTAATAGACGAGTGGGTTTGGGATTTGCGGGAAATTATCCCGCCCGACCTTCCCATGTCTATTTTTTTTTCTTTTTTTTTCCTTCTTTTTTTTAACGAGGGTATCAATAGATTCCAACAGAATTTTTCTATTTGTAACAAACTTTGACCATTACAAATTTATAACGGACTGAATCCGTTACAAATGGGAAACAAAATCCATTAGAATGTCCGTATTTTGGTGTAGTGCGGTGGAATGAAACTTTTCAGAAGTACGAACTTTCCTAAAGAGAAAATGAATTTTCTGAAGTACGAACTTCTTCAAGACTTTTCAAAATGAGCTCGAGTATCTAGGGCGCTCGGGATTGAAGAAAATTGGAAAACCGAATCAATATTAGGTTTTGGGCTCTAATTTAAGGTTGGTGGAGATCTCTATTTATAGGTCTGATTTGGGTAGTTTGATCAATCAATCATCTGTGACCTTTGACCGATCGGTCAAACCCTAGATGGGGGTCTTTAACTGATCGATTAAAGGACCCCTTCCGAAGGTTTTTTGGCTAAGTTTTGTTTTTTTCTGTGATTTGTATTTTGGCCCCTCAGAGTTTTATTCTTAGGTTTTTTGGGGTGGGTTTTGGGTTAAGGGTATTTAATGAAGGGGACAAAATGATCCACACGTCAATTGAAAATCGGGATGTCCACAATGTGCATACACCGTTAGTCATATGTACTTTTTTTGTTGAACCTAGTGATTACAAATCCTCAAACAAAACCACGCAGATATAATTCAATTACCCAAAAAAACTTCAATTAAGGTGTATTACATAAATTTATTTTGTGAAATATTTTACAAAAAAGTTTTTTTAGTGTAATTTTTGTTCCAAAAACTCTTTATAAAAGGGCATTTTTTTAAAATGTGGTTTTTTAACACAAATTTGAAAATATTACAAATCCCAGTGATGTGTTTTCATTTAAGAAGAGTTTTGAAATATAAAAAAATATCAAAATATATGTTTCTTAGATTTATTTTTTTTCATCATCAAATGGGAAGGTGGCCTGGCGGTCAATTCCGTTGAACTGTTGTCGTGGATTTCAGAGTTTTGCTTAGGCTAATAGACCATTAGATATCAAGCCAAGTGGATCGTTGTGAAGTTGTTGGTAGATTTCAGCAATTGCGATAACGAGGGTGAAGATCAATAAATCTGAAGAGGCTTGAGCGAGTTGAGTCTAAAAATTGCAAATTGGATTATTTATGTAAATCATATATTCATAGTGCATATTGATAGAATATGTCACACACCGTGGTTATTCCCACAAGGGTTTTCACGTATATATGTTGTCCTCGTGTGATTACTTTTTCTTTAATTTATTGTATCTTGCATTAATTTATTAGTTAAAAGGAATAAGAGAAAATTGAATTCAGTTTGGACATAATAAACTATCTCAATAATTGAAAATAAAATTTGATCTAAATTTTCTAAAATTGAACTTTTTTTAACGTAGTGTTCTCCCTGCTCCGAACCATATGTTCTTACATCAATATCATATTTTTTGAGTGTTTTAATTAGTTGAATCGGGCATACATATAACCCACAATCAACAAGTGGATCAAAGATTCATTGAGGGTTGACAAAATTATTGGCATTCATATAGTGTCCTCGTTGTTGCTACATGAACATTTGAGAATAATCATATGGAATTATTGAATTGAATCAAATTATAAACCTTGAAGCCATGTTATCAACTTCATTCTTCCCTAAATTTTTCTTTTAGACGCAAATTTCTAAGATTATTATGAATTATTAACAATAGTTGTGAGCTCCAACATGAAGCTTACCCATTAATAAAGGAGATCATATTCCGTAGTAATTTGATTGTAATGGCTTGTTTATTTAGATAAGTGAGTTGAAAAAAGAAAGAAAATTGGTAGTTAACATATGTTATAACCAAAATAAGGTCCTCGCTTAATGATTTATTTTCTACTTAGTATATTATATTACACACATAACATACATAAAATGAAAAATAAAATCGAATTCACATTATAAACTCCCAAAACAAACTTCTAAGTAGAGGTCCCAAAACAAACTGTGTAATAATCCGAACATGACTCGATTAGATTGTATAAATGTAAAAGTATCCAAAACTTGTATTAATATAAAAATCAACGCGATCCAAAAATGACACGATTAAGCAGCAGCAACAGTAGTAGCATTAGAGTGGGACTTGAATTTCCAAAACCCAAAACTAGAACAATCCATTTCCCTAAGTTTCAAAATCAAAAACAACAGAATCCCACACCCAAGCCCCAAAGCAGGGTTTGACATGGTGAGCGACAGAAGAGCACATGCCAACATCCCAAAAGACTTCTCCTTGCTATTCATATCCTTAAAAGCCATAGCCATAGCCAATTCGATCCCAGCGAACAACAGAAGCGCCCCAAGAATCCCAATCGGAAAGCGACACAATATCCTCACAAATGAATTCCCAAAAACGAGACCCAAAACTAATTTTCCAACACCCAAAAAAGCCACTGACGCCCCACTCCGTCCACCAAACCGGTAATGAGCAGCCAACCCTCCAGCTCCATAGCAAACCGGCATAGCCCCAAACCAACACCCAACTAAATTCATAGCCCCAACACTGATGGAAACCGCTGTGGCCGACACTTCCGTCTCAGGAAACAAATGCGCAACAATCAACGTATTGAATACAGATAACGGAATTTGCAGTATTGCAGCACGAAGGAACCCCGTTTTCCAATCCTCCCACGAAATTTTCATTAAATGCGGCTTTGATGGACCTAATCGAAGATCCTGGATAATGGAAGGATCACAAATAAAACACGATATTATCCCAAGTAGAAAAAAAATAAGGACAGGTGGGATGTTGGATAAAATCAGCAGAACACGTGTAGGAGACCGAGAATGGTTCGGTTGAGCAGTAGGTTGATCATCAACATCATTATCTAATAAATCAGCAACAGAGTCAGCGCATAGTATTAGTATAAGAAATAAAAGTGAGATAAATGCCAGGATGTAGCCATCGCCAAGCCATGATCGAGAGGATGAGAAATATTGGTTGTAAAGAATATATTTGCTGGCTGTGAAGGCGAAGGCGATGCCTTGGGAGAACTGGACAACTTGGACAACGGGTAGGGGGATGAAGCGGTATAAAACAGAGATGAGACCGGTGCCGCCCAGAAAGAGGAGGGTAGATGCCGTGCAGATTCCGGCAGCGGCGATTTGAGGAAGGGTGAGGTGTGGGGATTCGGAGATGGCTACGGCGGCAATGGATATCATGGGTTGGACGGGCATGGGGATGCCGAGGAGGAAGCCAGTGGCGATGTTATATAGAGCGGTGAAGATGAGTGTGGTGCCGAGATCTAGGTGGTTCACCAGGGTGAGGGCTACGACTATGGGAATGTAGCTGCCTAGGCGGCCCACAGACCCACACAGTTCCGCAAACAGGTTTGTTTTCAGGCGAAAGGAGGTGATCCATGGGATACGCTGGAGGAGATGGGTAGTAGTAGTAGTAGTAGTAGTAGTAGAGGTCTCTTCTGCCATGCTCTACGGACATCTGTGGAAATCTAATCTACGTATATATATATATATATATATATAACTGTTGCTTAAAACCCAAGTTGCAACCTACCCGATTTTTCCTATCCCTTTTTATTGCACTTATCTCTTCAACTTCAGCATGTTAGCGTTTGATTTTCCATATTCACATTCCTTCAATTCTCGTGACACTTCATATTTTCAATTATAATTATGATAAATAATCATTTGACCCTTATTCATATCTTTTGCCTTTCTCATAATATAACTTTTTTTTATATAAATATATATATATATACTAAACCTATTTCAACAAAAAAATAGTAATCATTTTTCTTCACTATTATTATTTTAAATAATAAAATATAACTTAAGTAAATAATACGCTTCACATTTTAAACATAATATTTGTCTGATTTATACTTACATCGTCATTTATTTTTATCTTTTTACGAAAGACGAATACGACCTAATTAAAACACGAAACATCATAACAGTCATGAAAACAATCCAAATAAAAGCGACATGACATGATATGAAATATTAATTTTTTTACCTATCATGTCGTGTCATGGCGTTCCATGTCGTGTCCTTTTTATTTTGGTCGGATTCGTTTTCCGTATAAAAAATAACAGTTTGCGTTGTGCCACTTTTAATTGGTTCGTGTTCGTGATAGGTAAAAAAATAACATTTCACTTTTAATTGGAAATAACATAATTTTTTTTTGATAATTCTGAAAATAATAGAAAAATTAAAAAGTATGAAAAATATATTTGTTTAAAAAAAACTAAAAAATCCGGAAATAATAGAAACTTTTCTTATAATATGAAAGATATTGAAAAAAAAGCTTCTAAAAAATCTAGATATAGTTGAAATAACTTATAAAAATTCTGGAAATAATAGAAAAAACCTTTTAAAAGTATGAAAATATTGAGAGAAAAAAAATTAAAATACATAAGAAATAATAGAAAAAATATTTAAAAAGTTTGAATAATATAGAAATAAACTTTAAAAATCACGAAAAATAAAACATTTAATAAAAAAAACTGATTCATACACCAAAAAATCCATATTTTACTGCAAAAAAAAAAGCTTGCATTTTCATAAAATAAAAATAAATAAATGATCATTTCCGACTTTTCCTATCCCTTACAGAGTTTATGGCACTTATCTCTTCAACTTCCGCATGTTAGCGTTTGATTTTCCATATTCACATTCCTTCAATTCTCGTGACACTTCATTTTCAATTATAATTATGATAAATGATCATTTGACCCTTATTCATATCCTTTGACTTTCTCACAATATAACTCTTTTTGATATATAAAAAAAAGATATACTAAACTAGTTTCAACAAAAAATAGTAATCATTTTTTTTCACTATTATTATTTCAAATAATTAAATATAATTTAAGTAAATAATACGATTCACAATATAAACCTAATATTTGTCTGATTTACACTTATATCGTCATTTATTTTTATCTTTTTACGAAAGACGAATACGACCTAATTAAAACACGAGACATCATAACATAATAAAAAATCTTATTTTGTTAACCTTATAAGCATACGATACAACATGAAATCTTATTTTTCTAACTAAACAGAAGAATGACTCAATTACGAGGAACACGATGCATAATCTTAATTTTTTTACCTAACACAAACACGATCAAATTAAAATGAGACATGACACAGAATGATACGAAATCTTATATTTTTACCCAATAGGAAAACAACCAAAATAAACGTGACACAACATGACACGACACAATTCTTTTTTTTAACTAAACACGAACACGATCCAAATAAAAGTAATACAACATAAGACAATACAAAATCATTTTTTTATTAAACAGACATGAAAACAATCCAAATAAAAATTAACATGACATGACATAAAATATTAATTTTTTTACCTATCATGTCGTGTCACGGCGTTCCATGTCATGTCCTTTTTATTTTGGTCGGATTCGTTTTCCGTACAAAAAATAACAGTTTGCGTTGTGCCACTTTTAATTGGATCGTGCTCGTGATTGGTAAAAAAAATAACATTTCACTTTTAATTGGAAATAATATTTTTTTTTTGAAAATTCTGAAAATAATAGAAAAAAAAATTACAAAGTAAGAAAAATATATTTGTTTAAAAAAACTAAAAAATCCAGAAATAATAGAACCTTTTTTATAATATGAAAGATATTGAAAAAAAAGCTTCTAAAAAATCTAGAAATAGTTGAAATAACTTATAAAAATTCTGGAAATAATAGAAAAAAACGTTTTAAAAGTATGGAAATATTGAGAAAAAAAATTAAAATACTTTGGAAATAATAGAAAAAATACTTAAAAAGTTTGAATAATATAGAAATAAACTTTAAAAATCACGAAAAATAAACATTTAATAAAAAAACTGATTCATACACCAAAAAATCCAGACTTTCCTGCAAAAAAAGAGTTTGCATTTTCATAAAATAATAAAAAAAAATGGGTCGTATTCGTGACATGTCATGTCGTGTCGTGTTACTTTTATTTAGATTTTTCGTGTCTGGTTAATAAAAATGTGATTTTGTGTTGTCTTATGTTGTGTTACTTTTATTTGGGTCGTGTTCGTGTTTAGTTAAAAAAAAAAAGAATTGTGTCGTGTCATGTTGTGTCACGTTTATTTTGGTTGTTTTCCTATTGGGTAAAAATATAAGATTTCGTATCGTTCTGTGTCATGCCTCATTTTAATTTGGTCGTGTTCATGTTAGGTAAAAAAAATAAGATTCCGTGTCGCGTTCCTCATAATCGAGTTATTTTCATGTTTGATTATAAATATAAGATTTCACGTTGTATCGTGTTTGTATAAGGTTAAAAAAATAAGATTTTTTATCGTGTTATGATGCGTCTTTTTTAATTAGGTCGTATTCGTCTTTGTTAAAAAAATAAAAATAAATGACTATGTAAGTGTAAATCAGACAGATACTAGGTTTAAAGTGTGAATTTTACTTAAATTACGTTCAATTGTTTAAAGTAACAATAGTGAAAAAAATAATAATGGTTACTATTTTTTTTGTTTGAAAAGGTTACTAGATTTTTTATCCATAATAATATATTTGTTCACGTAATAAAAAAAATGTTAGAAAGTCATTGGGTGTCAAAAAGGACTTTATTGTCACTTAACATAATTATAATAGAAAATGGAGTGTTAGAAGAATTGAAGGCAGTGCCAATAGTCACGCCCTATAAACATTTAGGTTTCGCACATTACTGTAAAATTAGCTCTATAATTAAGAAATGCCCCTTCCATCATGAAAACACCCTTTCATTCTCTCCATTAGCCAGCTTTCTCGTTTACGCAACCCTCAAAAAATATTTTTATCTCAAAAAACCCTTCCCTCTTCCATTTTGTATTAGTTTAGCTTAAAAAAAAAAACAGACTCCACTTCATTTCTCACCCCCTACATCCTCATCCACTCAATTTAATGCACCAACTCCCTATTTTTTAACACCCCTCAATTCACCCATTCATAATAATAAATAAAAATCTCTACATTTCAAACTCCTCTCTCTATCTCTCTCTCTCTCTCTCTCTCTCTCTCTCTCTCATATACTTCTTATTCTACCTTTTTTTCAATGTTTTTACTCCTCTCTCTCTGATATAGTTCTTATTCTATTTCTTTGTCAATGTTTTTGTTCTTATAGGATATTTTTTTGTATTGAGGATGGATTTTCTGGCCACATCTCGACATGCTTATCAATTTTTATCAAGGCCTCCGAGAAAAATACAACAGTGTTTAAGTAAGAAAAGACAAAATATACATAATATTTTTCAATACTTTTTGTTGCAAAATAAAGTTGCGTTTAGTTTAGATACATACCCATCAATGGTTTATAAAAGTTTCTTGACTTTAGTTGCAAAATATACATCTAAATTGATTTGAATTTGTTTTCAAATATCCATATAATATGGAGGCATGATTTTTGAAAGTGTTTTACTATTCACCTATGTATGATATTTTTCTCTTTCAGGCCCATGCATGAAATGTCATGTTAAAAGTGTTTTTTTCCTTTGTTAAAGGGTTTTTATTTATTTTTATTAAGGGGGGTCTTTTTTTTAACTAAATATTTTTTTTAAAATAAAAAAAGACAAGTTATTATGGGTTGAATTTTATCACGGGAGCAAATTTATCGTTGTGCCCTCGGCACGGGCATCCATTAGTATTATATATGGCACTATTTGATTTGAGTTTGTTTTCAAATATATTATATGGGGCCATTTGGCAGCAAATCACAAACTTCTATGTTTTTTATTTAACTTACAATTTGATTTCAACACCATTTTTTTCTTTGATTACAACAATGTTTATAAAGCACCCGCACATTGCCCGGGGCTACAATCTATAATTTATCTATATATAAGCATCATGGTTTCAACATTAATTATCTAAATTTTACCATTATATACTCCACTCCAAAAAAGATGGACCCAGTTCTAAACATAATATCATCTAGTAAAAGTAAAAGCAAAAACCCGAATACATCCAAGGGTAGTCCTAACTCTATAAGTTCACTTGAGTGGCAAATTTATTTATGTGCATAAGGTTGTCACTGGGTATAAGGCTGTCACTGGAACAATGTTGGGGGTGGATTGGGTTTGGTCATTTCTGGTACTGTCAAAATAATGCTTGGCTAGCGGAAGTCACGAACCGCGTGTGACACCCCGCCTAATTAAATACCGAGCGATCACTCATTTATTAAATTAAATCAAGGTGAACAGTTGGTCCATTCTTAGCATCACTGTCGAAAAATAAATTTTTCTAATTTAACACCCTAATTAATTAAGCTAAGTGTCAAAAACCATTTTCATACATACTTTCCAAATTTTATTTAAAGAAAAATCATTTATTTTATTAACAACATTCAATAAGTAAGAATCACACCACATTAAATTCTGCAACATAATCCAATTAATATAATACATTCGTCAATCGAATGTCAACATACGAAATCTAAAGTCACACATCCAAACAGAATAAATCCCATAATAACAATACTGGAATAACTGAAATACAAATGTCCAACACAACGGAATAATGGAGAGAGCTACACATGCCCAACTAGATGAAAGTACTAAGAGTGGATCCGAATGAACGAAGTCGTCTAAACAAGAGACCTGCAACTCCCACCTAAGCTGCAGCGCGTTCCTTCCAAGAGATCCTAAGCAAGACGCCCCTGTGGCTGGGCACCTGTAATACATACATATATATACAAGAGAGAGAAAGAGAGAAAGAAACGGGTCAGAGCCCGATAGTGTGTTTGATTTAAAATAAGTTTAGCAAGTATTTAAATTGATACAGGCCAATGCAACAACATATTAGTGCGACACTCTCTTGAGAAATTCTCACCTCTCTTCTAATGTGCACACCTATCGCACTAACCTTCCCAATGGTCTATCTCATAATATAACACGAAATTCTCACCTCTCTTTTCAGTGTCATATTATACTTTTCAAACAAGTATTTCCGATTTATAGTCCAGAATTATTTCTCACTTACCATATCACAGCAACAGTTTAAATTTCCCAAATTCCAGGTATATATATTAAGCACTCGTATAATATATACATTCTAACAGCACCAACATACAAACTATGGTGCAGGCATACTCTGCTATCCAATCCCCGTATCGCTCACACTAAGGGATATACAAGTTCGGAATCACTCTCGAACTGTATCAACATATATACACAAACAAGATTGAGGCGAAGCATAGATTCCAAGTCTCCAAGAGGTCAGTACATACCCTCACGTCTCTTAGGACCGTCTGAACTATCATTCCGATAGCCTGTACCAAGGATATATATCTTCTAGGGTACAAGTCAATATCCCCCATAAAGGTCCCATCGAGATAAGACTGTCCCAGCGCGGTAACCTCAGGGATAGCAAGTAGCGCGGGTACGTTTTTCACACGTATATAATATATGCATACACAACTATATAAATATACCACTTATTATTATATCAATATAGGTTTCTCTCATCACCAATAATTACGATATTTATCCTTAATTTTCACATTAAATATTCTTATAAGGGTTCATCACTAACCTTAACTCGAAGGGTTTCTCTAACTCTTTTCGTGACACTCGTGAACTCTATCCTCACAAGTATAAAATTCAGTAGGTGTCCTTATTATGTTCCAACGTAACTCTCTTACGTGACTCTCTCTCTTTAATTTATAAATTTACCGACCCATATGTAATTATCCCAAAATACAATCTTTTCCCGACATCAAGGGTCCCAAAATCTATTCACATGTCCTACTGGTCTTCCCTATCTCCCCAAAACATTTTATTAAGGATGCCCAAGAATTATATCACGACAATTTGATTTTAACTCATTTAAAAAAGGAAATAGGAGTCTGCCAGGAGGGGTCGATCGATCGAGGTTTGGGGCACGATCGATCGAGCCTTCGATCGATCAAGCAGGTCTGCGAAATCTGCAGAATTGCAGTTACGGGTTTCATCTCCAAACATACACCAAATTCATATTTTCTAATCTCAATCATCCCTGAATTGATACTACTAACCTTATATCATCATATCAGGTATTTCCAACGTAAAACATGTCAATTTGCATCACTAAACATGGATTAATCATGCCATAATTCATTTAAAACTCAAGAACCCTAAAAATCTCTAACACACGATTCTAATCTGGTTTATCCCAGAATTTCTTTCTTATATACACCAAAATTTCGTGGGTTAACTTTCTACATCACAAGAGACTTTCCAGAATAATGTTTAAGTCTTTACTACATGCAAATTCCTATCACAATTTGGGTTTTCTTCCATATATTTCATCCCTAATCATTCCTAAACTAATATGGAAATTGCACCAACGAAAATAGCAAGATAAACACTTGCCTGGGATTTTCGACGTTCTGATTTGCAGATGTTTTTGGTGTGGTTGCGTAGCCCGTTGCGCGATCTACGCGTTGGTGGTGGTTGTGGTGCAAACGGATGACTTTTGGGGCCTTGGATTGCCTTGGAAGCTTTCTTCTTCCCTCTCCTATGGCCGTCACTTGTGTTTGAGTTTTCTAACCCTAGTTGACTAACCTAAATGGCTGATATAGGTTTCTGATTTTCGTGGGTTTAGTTACCCATAAATGTGAAATGTCCAAAATGCCCTCCCGGGTTACTTATTAGGCCTACAAACGCCCCGAGACCCAAACTAAACCCCCGGGTACACTTTTCTGACTATCTCGACCCTTCCTGACGTATTGGCGCACTCAAAACGACCATACGAACAACTTATAAAATATTCACTTTTTATTAATCCACATTTAGTCCCGACACGACACAGGCGCATCCTGACTTAAATTTTTAAAATTGTTATTTAACTCACTCATGACATTCAATATAACCAATATAATATATTACTTTGCTCATTAGTAATATTCAACAAATTTCCCATAATTACTAACTCTCGTCACGTTAATAATTATAACATAATTAATTTTTGGATTTTTATTAAATAATTAACTCACATTAAATCTAATAAATCCCCAAATTAATATAGCATAAAAATACGAGGTATTACATACTTCCTCCCTAATAACGGAATTTCGTCCCAAAATTCGAAAAAACAAGGCATACCTGGTAAGAACAAATCTGAATATCCTTGCCAGTACGCAAATTATCTACATAGTACGGCGCTCAATCATTATAGCTTTTTCCTCACAACAACATTGTTTTACATTCTCATTGGCGACACTTCACATTGTGATCCCACCCGAAAACATTCGCATAGGTCACGCCTATACGTTATAAATTCCATTATCTCACTATCATTAGGAGGCCGCATCTCACTACATGATAACTTCTCGGATTTATTCATACACAAAATTCCCATTTTGAGAAGATCATACGAACATTTGACCACTCTTGATTGCCTAAAACAGTCGTGGAATTCCACCATAGTCGTCGGATATTTTCTCGACCGATCCAAAAATTATGATTATCTACTCTCCCCTAAACATATGTAAGGAGAGTAGTCGAGGTTCTTTCATAACAAAACCTTAATAAGTTCCTCGTACGCGACAAACAGGTACGAGTGCTTCTAGAAAGCATTCTTGAAATCATCGTACCAAGATTCCAAAATCTCCCTCACGTGGCTCCACTAATCTTTAATCACCATGCACTTATTCCCTGGCTAAGGGTGATACATCCTACTAGAAACGAAATTTATCTCCGCTGGTTCCTGAAATACCATATCAAAGGTGAGATTCACCAATCTCATCCTGATTCATAAATTTATACTGCGCCGAACCATGCACTGGCGCGATCCTTCCTTTCAAAGGAAGTCTGGGGCATACTAGTTAATATTGTAAGCCAGCCCAAAGGGATATCAATCACTTCCTTCTCGGCGACTTAATTCACATGTTCGGGATAAACCTTTGATCTTGTTTTGAGGATGGCAACCCATCCAAGAACTTTACCGACTTTACCAACCTCTTCCAATTTCAGGAATTTTCGATAAACACAAAATTCTTTGGTTGATTCTCCTCTTTCAACCAAACCTTACCTATGGGCGGTGCAAGTAGAGACTACTCACTACGTCTCGCTAAACATCGATTCTTCCCTTGAAATGTCTCACATTAAGTGACACGTAATACTCCCCTTCCTTCCTTGGAGTATGCCGAAAGTTCCGACCCGTGCTCTTCTCTCCACGAAGCGCACTTCTGGATCTCTTATACTATACTGACATCATTACTCTTTGTATGCGCAAGTCGCTCCCACGCTTAACTAATAACAACTCCGCTCCGGGTGTTCTTCATAACAATTGAACTCTACTCTATTCAAGGAATACCAATTCTTGAATGGCTTCCCACAGCCTTCCAATCAAGTTAGGGCATGCTTATTTTAATTGTGCACTTATGTATGGATTATCTCCCATCATGTGACGTTTAATCCACTCTATCACTTCCACTTCGTTATACTAGTCCCACAAACATATATTTCACATGTCTATTACCACGTCCCTTCGACTCGGACTATTTTAACTGTAGTTACCCAAGATGCCCACATTTTTGCAACACTCCGACCGCCCTGGGAGAGCGAACGGCGTGCTACTCATTTGTAGGACTAACTAAATTCAACGGAATAAAAGGAATAAGGCATTCAAATTCCATGACAACAAAAGAGGGATAATAATTCTCAACCTTCCTCAGATACGTACAACAATTTTCCCAAATAGGTACAACAACCAAAATAAATCACTAACACTCTATTCATCAAAATAATTACAGGTCATCTCTTTTGTGTAATATAAAGTTCTTTTCAGATAACCCATGCTAAAATCATTCCAACTCTTTATTCACCTTGTGTTCTGTACGCGGTTATGACATTTGGGTACTCTCAATCACCCTAGAAATCAAAATTCTTAAATTCTCCTTATCATCGTTCCACCCCTCAACTCGTGGGGATACTTTCAATGCTTTCCTACCACAAAATCCGGCTCCAATGACTCTAAAACAAAATTTCAACTTTCAACTTTCATACATAATTACTTGATCCCATTACGATCAGGGTACCGAACTCATGGAATAGTGACCAAACGTCTCCCTATCTCCAACCTTACGCTAAGTTTCATGCGTGGGATGTCTCGCAAAGAGAAATACAAACAAGGAGCCCCCCCGATACACTACTACCTAGCGTTGTCGGTTATCGAAATCCGTTAGGTCCTCCGTCCATAGTATATACCCCTTTATTCCGTCCCTTGACAGAAAAGTTGCAATTTCTCCCGTAATTATGCTTGACAAAGAACGTTTCACTAATTGCACTATTGTTTAGTATAGGTTGGTGGTAATAGCATTCCATAAACTTCGAATACATACAATCGGAATTCTCAAAATTCCTTTCCCTAATAATAGGGGTATAAATATTAACTCCCGCATCTCTTAAGGATAATTATAACACTGCGCCCTTCCTATCACTAAGTCCGGAATGCTAAACATAATACAGAGTCAACTCTTTTCTCTCATCGGTAAATCCCGGTACATACTGAATCATACTGACAAAGTCTATACATACTTTGGGATCGAATATCTCGAGTCCAATATCTCCTCCGAAGTCTCTAGTATAGATAATATAAGTGCAAGTCCAACCTTCTTACAGGTAAGGCCTCGCCAAAACAAACATAAAACATGTTGCACCAATGCAACTACTCCGATAGCCTTGCAATAAATGCTCACTATCATACTACCCATTTTTATAACATTTTAACAAAGATAATATCATACTCGTGTATCGCATCACTACAACGAGTAACCTCAATAAAGTATTGAAACACTGTTAATATACTCATTCATCCTCCGCGGATATCACTAAAGAAAAATCCCGCTACACTAGGGAAAAATATTCACATAATGGTAACATTTTTTTTTTATATGCATTAAACTCGTCTCACATGCTAATCTAGCAATGAACAAAATATGGTGACTCGCTCGTGTCACTTAAACACGCCGCATCCTCTAAGGATACAACTTATACTTCCATCGTGGCAATCGTCTTGACTGTACAAATGGTTCCTGGACGTAACACGTCTACTCAAACCAAACAAAATTACTTTAATCGTTGTCTTTTATTAGGAACCGTATGGTTGTCCTTTTACTCACTTTGGAACTTATTATCGTGAGCGATCTCGCTCCGCACAAACTACCTTAACACATAATCCACTTACCACCTGTCCTACTAACCAGGTTAGGATTGTCCTTCTCTCGGACGTTAGTAAACTCGATTTCGGTTAGTCATCCCGGTTGTTCCCTTAGCTTTTTAGGCCATAAAGATCATGTTACTATCTATAATAGTACTTACTGAATTTACCATCTCTTGGTAAGAACTTAACTATTGGAAGCATTTAAATGGTTTTCCTGATGTGTATCCACATCCTTTTGTGGTGTTATACCACCACCGTTGTATTCAGTCTTATTCTCGACTAAATTCTTCGATTCCTTTAACTTCCCCCATAAAGAAGCGTTATCATATATATTGACAAAATATGACATTGTCAACCTCTGAATCGGTCGTCCATTAGAATTTCCTCCTCGAGTATTATCAACTATTATTACAAGTTAGTCTCCCACTTGGAGTCGTTTCCTCCACTAGTATCTACCTCTTTCGATACAAAATTTGCTAACGATTAGGATTCATATCCACATTTGGATTTCGGTCATGCCCTCCTGCGATGAGTTCAGAACCACGTTTGCTTCTCATCCTGAATAGTTGAGGAAGGAACATACGGTCAACACTGTACCTAAGGTTCTCCTATAGGCATAGCATTCCACTTCTAAAATCGGTGGTTGCTTCCAACCATTATAATTTCATCCCGAAAGCCAAGAAAATTTTCTCTAAATTTTCACTTTCAGTTTGCCACACTCCGTCCTATATTTAAGCCTTTGGATACTTTACCTCTCTTGGTAAACACATACAATTTTCGCGTTTCTAAAATTTCCCACTAACAGTCTCTACACGTTTTTGTAATACGTTGGGTAAGTTTACCCTCGCACCTCATTTGACGATAACAGCATTTGAAAATCATTGTTGCACCTTAGTCGCCTTTCTAGTCGTGACTTCTCGTGCCATAATGGAGGTGACCTAGACTACGGTCATCATCCTCGGATATATATTTCATAATCTCAACTGAGCCCTGCCTCCTGATGTACGCTTAACGGTCCTCTTCTGACATCCGTCATCGCTCGGCACACGCACACATCCGAACGAAATTAGAATTCACTAGTGTATACACATTATAGCAGAAGAACGAAATCTCTTCAAAGGAATCGACAATCCTAAACATAGGGCTCTATAACAAACAAAGCAACGCTGAAAGCATAATAATCCGTACAGATCCTAAGGACACCAGAACCTGATTCTCTGATACCACCTGGGACACCCCTCCTAATTAAATACCGGGCGATCACTCCTTTATTAAATTAAATCAAGGTGAACAGTTGGTCCATTCTTAGCATTACTGTCGAAAAATAAAATTTTCCAATTTAATACCCTAATTAATTAAGCTAAGTGTCAAAAACCATTTTCATACATACTTTCCAAGTTTTATTTAAAGAAAAATCATTTATTTTATTAACAACATTCAATAAGTAAGAATCATACCACATTAAATTCTGCAAGATAATCCAATTAATATAATACATTCGTCAATCGAATGTCAACATACGAAATCTAAAGTCACACATCCAAACTGAATAAATCCCATAATAACAATACTGGAATAACTGAAATACAAATGTCCAACACAACGTAATAATGGAGAGAGCTACACATGCCCAACTAGATGAAAGTACTAAGAGTGGATCTGAATGAACAAAGTCGTCTAAACAAGAGACCTGCAACTCCAACCTAAGCTGCAGCGCGTTCCTTCCAAGAGATCCTAAGCAAGACGCCCTTGTGGCTGGGCACCTGTAATACATACATATATATACAAGAGAGAGAAAGAGAAAAAGAAACGGGTCAGAGCCCGATAGTGTGTTTGATTTCAAATACGTTTAGCAAGTATTTAAATTGATATAGGCCAATGCAACAACATATTAGTTCGACACTCTCTTGAGAAATTCTCACCTCTCTTCTAATGTGCACACCTATCGCACTAACCTTCCCAATGGTCTATCTCATCATATAACACGCTACTCTTTCCCAATGGTTTAACTTATCTCATCTTACTCGTAAGATTCAAAATTTAACAATTCAATCGTTTGAAGATACTATTTCAATTAGTAACCGAAGTTCTCATTTTAGCTTTATAAATCAATAAAGTTTTCAGTGTCATATTATACTTTTCGAATAAGTATTTCCGATTTATAGTCCAGAATTATTTCTCACTTACCATATCACAGCAACAGTTTAAATTTCCCAAGTTCCAGGTATATATATTAAGCACTCGTATAATATATACATTCTAACAGCACCAACATACAAACTATGGTGCAGGCATACTCTGCTATCCAATCCCCGTATCACTCACACTAAGGGATATACAAGTTCGGAATCACTCTCGAACTGTATCAACATATATACACAAACAAGATTGAGGCGAAGCATAGATTCCAAGTCTCCATGAGGTCAGTACATACCCTCACGTCTCTTAGGACCGTCTGAACTATCATTCTGATAGCCTGTACCAAGGATATCTATCTTATAGGGTACAAGTCAATATCCCCCATAAAGGTCCCATCGAGATAAGACTGTCCCAGCGCGGTAACCTCAGGGATAGCAAGTAGCGCGGGTACGTTTTTCACACGTATATAATATATGCATACACAACTATATAAATATACCACTTATTATTATATCAATATAGGTTTCTCTCATCACCCATAATTATGATATTTATCCTTAATTTTCACATTAAGTATTCTTATAAGGGTTCATCACTAACCTTAACTCGAAGGGTTTCTCTAACTCTTTTCGTGACACTCGTGAACTCTATCCTCACAAGTATAAAATTCAGTAGGTGTCCTTATTATGTTCCAACGTAACTCTCTTACGTGACTCTCTCTCTTTAATTTATAAATTTACCGACCCATATGTAATTATCCCAAAATACAATCTTTTCCCGACATCAAGGGTCCCAAAATCTATTCACATGTCCTACTGGTCTTCCCCATCTCCCCAAAACATTTTATTAAGGATGCCCAAGAATTATATCACGGCAATTTGATTTTTACTCATTTAAAAAGGGAAATAGGAGTCTGCCAGGAGGGGTCGATCGATCGAGGTTTGGGGCTCGATCGATCGATCAAGCAGGTCTGCGAAATCTGCAGAATTGCAGTTACGGGTTTCATCTCCAAACTTACACCAAATCCATATTTTCTAATCCCAATCATCCCAGAATTTATACTACTAATCTTATATCACCATATCAGGTATTTCCAACGTAAAACATGTCAATTTAAATCACTAAACATGGATTAATCATGCCATAATTCATTTAAAACTCAAGAACCCTAAAAATCTGTAACTCATGATTCTAATCTGTTTTATCCAAGAATTTCTTTCTTATATACACCAAAATTTCATGGGTTAACTTTCTACATCACAAGAGACTTTCCAGAATAAGGTTTAAGTCTTTACTACATGCAAATTCCTATCACAATTTGGGTTTTCTTCCATATATTTCATCCCTAATCATTCCTAAACTAATATGGAAATTGCACCAACGAAAATAGCAAGATAAACACTTGCCTGGGATTTTTGACGTTCTGATTTGCAAATGTTTTTGGTGTGGTTGCGTAGCCCGTTGCGTGATCTACGCGTTGGTGGTGGTTGTGGTGCAAACGGATGACTTTTGGGGCCTTGGATTGCCTTGGAAGCTTTCTTCTTCCCTCTCCTATGAACGTCACTTATGTTTGAGTTTTCTAACCCTAGTTGACTAACCTAAATGGCTGATATAGGTTTCTGATTTTCGTGGGTTTAATTACCCATAAATGTGAAATGTCCAAAATGCCCTCCCGGGTTACTTATTAGGCCTAAAAATGCCCCGGGACCCAAACTAAACCCCCGGGTACACTTTTCTGACTATCTTGACCCTTCCGGACGCGTTGGCGCACTCAAAACGACCATACGAACAACTTATAAAATATTCACTTTTTATTAATCCACATTTAGTCCCGACACGACACAGGCGCGTCCTGACTTAAATTTCCGAAATTGTCATTTAACTCACTCATGACATTCAATATAACCAATATAATATATTACTTTGCTCATTAGTAATATTCAACAAATTTTCCATAATTACTAACTCTCGTCACGTTAATAATTATAACATAATTAATTTCTGGATTTTTATTAAATAATTAACTCACATTAAATCTAATAAATCCCCAAATTAATATAGCATAAAAATACGGGGTATTACACCGCGAATGGGGATTAGTCGAGCTGCGCGTAAGCAGCCCCGGACACATCATGGTATGCTACAAAAAAAACGTTTCTACTAACTCCACCTTGAGAATACCACTCGAAATCAGGTTGGATGAGTCGAGTTTGGAGTTGCTCAGGCTCGATTCAAATTATTTTATTCGAGCTCGGTTCGATCTTATTTTTTCTACCTAAGCCCGAACTCGATTCATACATATTATGGGCTTCGAGCCCGATTTTGAACAGACCCGATTTCAGTTTCTTTGTTAAAATTGTTTGAGTTAGTGTTTTTTTCATCTATTTCCATCATGAAGGAAATATACACAATAAAATCTAATTTATATTTCATAAATAAAATATATAATTATGAAATGTATTAAATTAAAAAAAATAATAAGAGTGAAATCCTACAAAGGCCAATTAAACATCAAAAAAATAATATTGTTTGATCACTATCAAAGGCTTATTGTGACTTGAGCAATTAATAAATCAAATGCCCACACTGATTAGATTAACAATAAAATCACAAAATTGAAAATCACTTGTAATCTAATGGATTATGACAAATGAAATTTTTTTTGAAGTAGTAAATGAAAAGAAAACAGTGAAACCTAATTAAACAATGTTAACATAAATATGTTATATTATATAAAATTATTTATTTATTTATTTATATATTCAAAGTTCGAGCTTCGGGGCCAATTCGATCTTGGTAAGGTTTGACTCAAGCTCAGCCCA
This sequence comes from Sambucus nigra, assembly GCA_949130495.1. Lineage (NCBI taxonomy): Eukaryota > Viridiplantae > Streptophyta > Magnoliopsida > Dipsacales > Adoxaceae > Sambucus > Sambucus nigra. The sequence goes on from OX422224.1 coordinate 19,501,801, forward strand.
AAATTCATTTGGTCTTGAAATTTAGGCTCAGGCTTGGCTCGGCTCGGCTCAAACTCAAATAAAGCTTGGGCCGAAAATAGCGGAACGAACAGGCGGACTTTGGCCCTGCCCGACTGAATTTACAGGCCTACTTGAGAAGTTAGTGGTTATACATATATAAAGTCTCATTTTGTCTGCACCAATTGAGTAGTGTTGTCCAACATAAAAAATCACCCTAACCAAATCTGAAAGAAAATGAACAGCCCAACCTATAAAAAGAAAAATGAAGAAAACCCAAGTATATGAAGGTTCGTCATTTGTACAACCTAAGCTTGATGTGATTGAGAAATATGATTCTAAAAATGTTTAAAAATTGAGAGTTTCCAATATATGTATAGAATTTTTAGAAATATGGTACCATTTATCTATAAGTTTTCAAAAATACAGTTCTCGTAACTTCTTAAGTGCATGAGTGTCTGAAAAACGAGCAACGAATAAATACTGCAGATATTTGAATCAATGTTTGTCTTGTTCATTCAATCCATTTATACAGGAGAAGCTTGTCGCAATTGTGAAATATGATTGTGAAAATGCTAAAGTTTTCAGAGTTTGTGAAAGCATTCACAGCTCTAGAAACATGTTACCACATTTGTAAAAAATTTCAAATATATAGTTATGATAATTTCTTATGAAAACTGAATGAATAATCACGGATCTTTGAATGAATTTTTGTCTTGTTGATTCATTTTCAATTCATAAATCAGAAAAACTCAAGGATAAATGGATATGGAAAGTGTAGATAATGTTTGGTTATGTCAAATGGGAGGTGTTAGCTGTACTTATTAATATCCATAAGGGCATTCACAATGGGGTACGTTAAATACAAAGTATTAAGCTACGAAACTGGTGTTGGTTCACAAAGGGATCCGTGAAATTAATGGTAAAACGTGGGATTGTTAGACATTTGGGTGTTGAGGAGTTACAGACGGAGAAATGTTGGACGTTTGGAATTACAAAATTTGAAAAATAACCACGTTTAGAGTGTCCAAACGGGCAAGATAGGTCTGGAACAGTCCCACGTTTTCCCTCTAAACATACCAATCTTTTATGTTTCAAACCATGTGTCCTCCTTTAGCCAATCCCTTATCGTTCCCACAAATTTGAGGGAGGGATAACGAATCCCCTCCCTCTTCTACCGGTTTATACTCCCATTGTGACCCAACTACGGGATCAACAATGAGTTTAAGGTATCCATTGTGGACGGCCTAATCACAATTTATTCTAAACAATACTTAGATTATATTGTCGGTTGTGTGTTAAATTTTATTTATTTAAAAAATTATAGGACCAGTTGTAACTATTTATTTATTATTATAATGTTTCAAACAATCATATGAGAATCCGTAATACCCACTTTTAAAGTGGGTCATCAAATTTAGACTCTTATGGCAAGATATGTTATTTCACGGGATGCACCAATTCAACTCATTTTTCCATACAAAAATATCATTTCTCGAAAATGTCAATTGAAGCATCTTTGTGCCATTATACTGAACAATTCAAGGGATTATTTTTTGTTTAACTTGTTTTAGTGTGTTGAATTTCCTATATTATTACCTTGACATTAGTTGTTTTCACTTGTTTTGTAAGTTTTTTATTCTCTATGTTATTTTGAAAATAAATATATGTTCAGTTTAATATTTAAGAATTGATTGAATATACATTAAAATTGATTTAATATTTGTGATTAGAGTGATTATTTTAGTTTGGGACTGAATTTAAGAATTAATTGAGTATTCAAATTTTCATTAAAATTGATTTGAATTGTAATTTCTATTTATGTTAATTTCACATGGGGGTGTTATCAGGAGTGATGGGTATCTCACTAAATATTTTTTTTTAACATTTGATTATTGATTAAATACTTAGATAAGAATATTTATATTCAAACGAGGCTAAACGTCGTTCAAACAATGTCCTTCACAATACACTGATGTCCATAGAAATGTCCAAAAAAGGGGTCCCCATACGTTGATCGAACGACGCCGAGCACCAAGGAAATATCGTTCAAACAGCGCCAACATCAAGGCCCCCCCAAATTGATCAGAGGCTCTTCCCCCAATGATATAAATCTTGCATACACCATTATAAATAAGTGGATGTGAACTTGTCAATAAGGAACATAAATTTAGCATTAGTATGTAGCCAATTATTGTTATTAGAGTAATATATACGACTTATAAAAACTACACGCCGTTTAACGATGGATAATAATCAACACACTAAATAACCCTTGTTGACAATAATTTTCTTTGACTAACACCAAGAATTCTCAAAACTCTAGCGGTTTTGGATTCTACCCAAGCGAAGTTTTAGGAACTTAGGAAAATTATAAAACAACACAAAACATTATAAAATCCAATTTTAAATTTTTAAAAATTCCTAAAAATTATTTAAAATATCCCCAAAATTGTAGAAAATCATTTTGACGGGATTTGAATCACACACACCCATATTATGAAGAATGCAACACATAAATGCAATCCTAGGTGAGGTGTTAGAGTTATAGCTTTAGGAAATTTGAGAGGAATTCATATGTAAAGTCTGTGGGCTTTTTGGTAGACTAGGATATGACTCAATTTTGTCACTATTTCCAAACTAGATGAGCACCTATATAGTGTAGACTCAAGTGAGTCAAAGATAGAGGGTGCTTCATGAGGACCTTATGTTGTGGCGACCAATTCTGATGGTTGAAGTCAGTTCTGACGAGGGTCGAGATCAATTTTGAGGACCTTAAGTGGGAGCGACCAATTCTGAGGTTCGAGGTCAATTATGAGGACCTTAAGTATGAGCGACCATTTTTTAGGATCGAGGTCAATTTTGAGGACCTAAAGTAGGAGCGACCAATTTTGAGGGTCGAGGTCAATTCTGAGGACCTTAAGTGGGAGCAACCAATTCTAAGGGTAAAGGTCAATTATGAGAACATGAAGTAAGAGCGATAAATTTTGAGGGTCGAGGTCAATTCTGAGGACCTTAAGTAGGAGCGAGCAATTTTGAGGGTCGATGTCAATTCCGAGGACCTTAAGTGGGAGCAACCACTTTTGAAGGTCGAGATCAATTCTGAGGACCTTAAGTAAGAGCGACCAATTCGGAGGGTCGAGGTCAATTCTGAGGTCCTTGAGTAAGAGCGACCAATTCTGAGGACCTTAAGTGTTGATGTAAAAAACTAGATTACTCTAATTATTTAATCACTGATAAATAAATAAGACCAAAGATTTTAAAGTGGTTCAGCCTTATATGAATGGCCTACATCCACTGTTATGTTATTGCTGAGTGTTTGGGAATTCTCGATTACAAGTGCTATCAAGAAATTCCAGTCCCCCTTGAATGAGAGTGATACAAGGTATTTATAGCCCTTTAGGTTGTACATGAAAGGGTGTTACATTAAATGATACACATATTAAAGGGTAATTCATTTAATGTTCTTCAAACGTGCGCGTCAAGATGATAAGCATTCAATGAATAGTTGAACTGTTGATTATCTGGCAATTAATGCTGTGGTCGAGGTGCAACTCGAACCGCCTTAGTTGCTCGTCGTCCAAGAGTTCCTCGGAGAATTAGAGTTCCTCGGAAGGTAAGAGTACCTCGGAGGCTTGTTCCTCGGAGTATACTTGTTGCTCGGAGTGAGTATGTTGGTCGGGGAAACAATCTTCCTCGTTGCTATTGTGCCACGTAGATTGACACGTGTCTTCTTATTAGTCGTCCACATCAGCATACTAATTTTGGTATCAACAGAAGCCCCCAATGTTTCATATTTCGAACTTTGAGGAGTATGGAACATTCTTTCTCGGTATATGGCAATATTAAATGGCCTTCCTGGGTTTTAGGAGTCTTTTCTTCATATTTGAATTTCCTTGCAAATTCGCAGAATCCGCCTTTTTTCCTTTTCATAAGCGCTTCGATCTTCGTGCATTTTTTGTCTTTTTAGCCACCGGTAGCGCAATAGTTTCTTTTATGTAATCATTTCTTTCGCTGGTTTCCAAGGCAAAGTATTTAAACTTCAGAGGCAATCCCATCGTCTTCTACCTTTTCAATTTTTTGCTTTCGAGTTTTCTAAAGCTTTTCTCTCTCTTGTGCGTTCATTTCCTCCTTCGTTTGTCAACAGATCTCCTTTTTCCCTGTAAGCTCTTCTTCCTTCTTCTTTTATTCATCATGGTTTACATTATCGAATCTCTTGAGAAGTTTCACTCTGACTTCTCTATTCCTTCTTGGGTAACTTTGGAGGTTCTTTCTGAGCCTTCAAGTTATTTTGATTTGGCTGAGGGACACTGGTTCCCTAGCCTATTTATTGCTGAATGTGGATTTTCTTTTCCACCAAATCCGTTATGTTTAGAGTTCTGTCAGTACTTCGACGTTGTCCCTGCAAAAATAGCCCCCAACACATGGAGAATAGTTAATGGGGTACATAGGTTAAATCAAACTCATGGAACTCGTATAGGAATTCCTGAGATTATGTACTGCTACAGATGGGCTATTTTAGACAACGTTTTTATTTAAAAACTAGGTTTTTGAATAGGGCCTTAGTAGTCAACCTCCCTGATGCCAACAGGGATTATTTTGAACACGGGGTAGTTATAAAAAATTGGCAACATGCCCCTTTAGTTGGAGATGCAGTATATGAGGGTCCCAGATGCCCCCCATATGGCAATGGGATAGGTCGTTTTCATCTTATTTTGTTTTTGAAATTATGATTTCGTGGTATTTGATAAAATGTATGACTGATATTTCAATATGTTTTTGTTTGCAGTTGACAGCAAGAGAAAAACTCCCAAAGAATCAGAAGTTAATATAAGGCAATTGAAACATATCTGGAGTTTGCATCAGAGAATCGCAGACGAGCACATCAGGTCTGCTTCATACTTATTGCAGTATAGGAGCTATACGTCGTCCTTTACTGCTCGTCCTGTGGTCAGCATTAGTGATCTAGTGCAAATTCGTGAAGATTCTGATCCGGAATCTCATATTCCTTTGAGCCAAAAAATGGGCAAGAGAAGAGTTCCTGCTCTCTTCGAGGAAACTTCCTCTGCTGGGAAGAAAAATAAGGTTGATGTCCAAAAAGGGACAAAGAATAAAGATGTCACCTCTTCTGTTGCTTCTTAGAAGGCTGTCGAGAAGCCCCCATTGGCTCCTGTGCACAAGGATGCACCTGTTGAAGTAACCACTATCTCACCAACCAAAAGTTCTTCTTTGGTTGAGGTTGTTGAAAAGGCACCAAGGAGACTAAGGAAATCCTCCTCGGTCAGTATTTCTGGAGCCATTCCCCAGCTCCCAGCTGGTGGAGATGATGATCCAATCACTGTTCCTCCGAGCTCTACGATGAGCTTGACAAAGTTTTTGCCCATTCCCGAGGTGCAAGGTACTGAAGAAGACCTTACTCAGGATATGGTTACTTCTCTGGCTGCTCGTCATCTTGCTTCAGTAAGTATCTATACTATGAGTTTTTCATATTTTCCTTTGTTATTTCCCATATTTGTTTCTGATATCATTTCCCTTTTCTGATTACAGTTGACGAGCTGTTTCAATATAATCCTTAAAAAGGATGAAGCGATCAAAGCTTCTTTCTCCTCGTCCACTGTGGAAGGAGCACTAGAGAAAGCTATTAAATCTGTGAGTGAATCTCGTCAGAAGTATGACGAGGATAAAATTGAATGGGAGAAGAAATTGGCTGCGTCTGATGCAGAGAAGGAACAACTGGGTAATAAAGTGAAGGACTTCGAGAGAGAGAATAAAGACTATGCCGAGAAACTTTCAGGCTTTGGGGAGCTGGAGAATAAATTGAAGTCAGCTGAGGAAGAGTTGACACTTCTGCGCGAAGCAAATCGTCAGAAGGAGGAGTTAGAGGCCAAGCTGAAAGCCTCCGGGGACCTTCTATCCGAGAAGCTCTCCTCGGAGAAGATGAAGAGAAAAATGGCTGTGAAGAAATCCTTTCGGACTGGTTGGGATAAAGGATGGGATAGGGGGTAGCTGTAATGATGACCCAGGTGAATTATGGAAGTTTGAAATTCTTCCATGATGGTTGGGTTGCTGCCTTGCAAGAATTGAAGGTGAGCGAGGACTCTAAGCTATTTCAACAACATCTTCCTGGTCCTCCTCCAGTTATTAAAGACGAAGATGAAGACGAGACTGCATCTGAAGAATCTTCAATGATAGGGGGTGATCAAGTCCTTGTTCCAATACCCACCCAGACAGCCACCGAGGAGATTTCTTCGTTGCCTACTCCTCCAGAACAAGTCCCAGCTTCTACCAATCAGATCAATGTTCCCACCGAGCAACCAAGATCCTCGTCCCAGCCTCCCGAGAAAGTCTTGGGAGACAAGAAAAAGGTGTGAAGTTGTTCGGTACTATCTTTCTATTTTTCTCTTTACTTGTACTTTGTATCTCAGATCTTTGTAACTTTTGCCTTATGATCTAATAAAATTTGAATTCTTTCTTTCCATATGATTGTCTTTTCTTTATCTGCACTCTGTCTTGATCTTCTTTTTCTTTCTCTGTTAGTTTATGGCCAGGATGGATCTTTTGTCTGCTAATGACACAAAGTTGATGCAGCAATGCCATGAGTATTATAAAGCTGGTCATACAGACCTTAGTACATCAGAAGTTGCTGACATCCTTGGCCATGATGCTTCAGAGCAAGCAATTGAGGCTTATCGGTACCTGAAGGATTTACTTGATCGAGCTGTGGCCAATAATGTGGCATACTACGAATTGATCGAGGAACTACATTGTACTTTAGAAGATCTTCAGAATCAACACAATGAATCAACTGCCTTATTGCACAAGGAGTATGAGAATAGATATCAACAGCTTTCTTCTGAAACAGGCCATAAAAAGATCATTGCTGGATACGATGTCAGGGAGAGAACCCTAAAAGGTGAAGTTGAGGCCTGCAGACAGATCACCGAGCTGCTGGAACAAGAGAACAACAATTTGCAGAAAAAGTTGGCACAATATGAGTCTGCAGCTTCATCCTCTACTGCCTTGGTACCGGTCACTGATGAAGGATTCTCATTCTTAGAGGTTGAAAACGCCAAATTAAGGCAAGAATTGGATACTTTAAGAAAGTCTGGTGTTTCTGCTACTGCTCGGGGACGAGGAAGAGGTTCTCGTGGGCGAGGAAGAGCTGCCCAGGATGTTAACGAGGAACGAAGCACTTCAGTTGCTCGGGGAGGATCAAGAACTCCTCGTAATATTGAAGAAGCTCGTACTTTGTCAACATTGGAAACTCAAGCGTACCAGTTGAAAGAAAAAGATCGGGCTTTGTCTGAGATGTCCAAGAAAATCCTGACTTGGGAAGATCAACTTACTGCAACGAAATCAGCTTTACATACCAAGGACCTTTTCACCAAAAACCTTCATGAACAATTGGATAGATTAACCTTCCAATTCCATAAACAGCCCAGGGAATTTTGGAATGCAGGCTATAATGAGGCCCTTTATCACTTGGATGCTCGTATCGAAAATGCCAATAATGAAGGTTATAAACAAGGCTGGCTGAATGCCTTATGTGTATTAAAGCTCGAGCAAGGACATTTTTTGTGGTACTACTATGAGCCTGGAGTGCTTGACTTGCCTGTGCCACCTTTTAAGTTGGACATGGAATGGATACCTGCTCGCGCCATTCCTCGGAGCTTGATTGCGAATTATCTTAGTGACTATAACCTTCATTCTCAAATTGGCGTATCTCGTCCTGAGCATCTCTTGGATACTCCTTCAGTAGTGAATGTCAGAATGCTGAAGGACTTGAATTTCATCGATTCTCCTCAGACATTAAATGATCCTCCTGCTGGTGAGGAACCTGTATCAAAGGCTGAAGGGAAAAAACCAATAGAATAGGATTTTCAATGTAATACTTAGCACACATATGTAACTTGTAATTTAATTTAATGAAAGACTTTCATTTTCTGTTTGCAAATCTGTATTTCTATTCTTTTGTACTTGTCTAACACTTTTACATTTGTGCATATGTATCTGTTAAAAAGATAACAATATTGTGTTGTTCATCAACCAACTTAGTAATAAAAATTGCAAGTATCAATGTTGCTCAATCACCTAATAATAAAGTAATGAGTATAAAATGTTTAAAATGTTTCCAACCAACCAAGGTTGTTAAATTGTGTTTGCCGACCAACTACAGTTGATGGGTTTTTATCCCCAGCCAACCATACTTGGTAAATTTTTTCATAAAATGTGTCCGACCAACCAAGGTCGATAATTTATCCTCGTCGACCAACTACAATTAGTTGGGTCTTGATCACCGACCAACTATACTTGGTTCAGTTTGGAATTTTTTGTATTTTCTGGAATGATTTTACATTCCGACCAATATAAGTTCGCCTATTTTGTTTCTTAATCAACCAAAATTGGCATTTTAAGAATGTTGTTCTTGCCCTTTTACCAATCAAAGTTGGTCATGGGTTTGAACTATTGCCTCCTAACCAAAGGAGTATATTTTGTTCTCTCCCTATTACCAACCGAAGTTGGTCGTGGGTCCAAATTGTTAGGTTCTTTCGAACTATCTTGTCCACAAGCTCTTTTACCAACCGAAGTTGATCACGCAAGTGTATGCCTCCTAACCAAAGGAGTATAATTTGTTCTCGCTATTTTACCAACCGAAGTTGATCACGCTCGAACTATCAGGTTCTTTCGAACTATCTTGTCCACAAGCTCTTTTACCAACCGGAGTTGATCACGCAAGTGTACGCCTCCTAACCAAAGGAGTATAATTTGTTCTCGCTATTTTACCAACCGAAGTTGATCACGCTCGAACTATCAGGTTCTTTCGAACTATCTACTAGTTATTTTACCAATCGGAGTTGGCCACGCTAGCGTGTCTCCTAACCAAAGGAGTATAGTGTGTTCTCGCCCTTTTACCAACCGGAGTTGGTCGTGGGTCTGAACTATCGTCTTCTTTTTGCTGTTGAATAGCGTAGTGTACAACACTAGTATTCCCCGAAAAACTTTCAAACAAAGGAGAGAAATAATTATGAAACATCATCTTTTTATTCATGTTGATGGAACTGCTGTACATTTTACATTACTGATAATACTTGCGAAGGTGTTCAGCATTCCAAGCATTCTTGAATTCCTCTCCTTATAGAGTTGCTATTCGGTAAGTTCCTGGTCGAACAACTTCTGTAACTCGGTAAGGTCCATGCCAGTTTGCTTCCAATTTATTGTGCTTCTGCATGACCTTCTTTAGCACATAATCTCCTTCTTTTAAATAGCATTTCTTCACCCTCTTGTTGTAGAACAGAGCTGTTCGTTGTTCATAAGCAGCATTCCTAATGGCTGCCTCTTCTCTAACCTCCTCGAGCATATCCAAATCCAGTCTTCTCATCAAGTCACTGACTGGGGAATTGAAATTCAGCACTCTGTGTGTTGGTAGACCCAACTCGGCAGGTATTACAGCCTCACTTCCAAATGCCAGCATATATGGTGATTCTCCAGTCGCTGCTCGGGGAGTTGTTCGGTAAGCCCACGATACTGATTGTAGCTCATTAATCCAGTTAGCTTTAGCTTCACTTAGCCTCTTCTTCAAACCATTTAGCAATGTTCTATTCGTTACCTCTGTCTGCCCATTGCTTTGAGGATGACCTGGTGCTGAATGGGTCTTCAAGATGTTTGATTGTTGACAATAGGAAGCAAACTCCTCGTTGTCGAATTATGTTCCATGGTCTGTGATGAAGGCATGAGGGAGACCATATCGACAGATGATATTCTTCCAAACAAACTGGTATACCTTCTCGTACGTCATATCGATAAGGGGTTCAGCTTCTACCCACTTAGTAAAATAATCTACTGCGATGACGAGGTACTTGAATCTTCCTCGGTCGATTGGCAGTGGTCCAACCAAATCAATTCCCCACATGGAAAATGGCCAAGGGGAAGTTATGGGTGTCAACAATGCTTGTGGAGTTCGTCGAATGGAGGAAAAATGTTGACACTTGTCACATTTCTTAGCATAGGCTATACAATCAGCCCTCATCGTCGGCCAGTAGTATCCTTGAGTCATCACCCTTTGCAAAAGTGTTCGACCCGCTACATGAGCTCCACAGGACCCTTCATGGATTTCTTCAATTAATTCTTTCACCTCGGATGGATGTACACATCTTTGCAAACCTGCCATAATTCCTCGTCTATACAAAATTCCATTAGTTAGTACATACCGAGCAGCTTTATACTTCAATTTCTTGGCAGCGAGCTTATCTTCCGGTAATTCTCCTTCTTCAATATATGCCCTGATGGGATCCATCCAAGATGGTCCTAGATCAAGGGTGATAATGTTCATCGTCAGGTTTTCATCTATGCTCCGACTTTTTAGTACTTCAATTGGTATTGTTCTTCGCAGCTCGGTGCGAGTAGCTGATGCTAGTCGGGCCAGTGCGTCTGCTCGTGCATTCTCTATTCTTAATATTCTAATTAACTGAATCGCATCAAATTTTGCCAATAACCCCATTACCTTGGCATGATACTTGACCATTAATTCTCCTTTAACTGCATATGCTCCCATCATTTGATTCACAATCAATTGAAAATCACTGAACACCATCACTTGTTGCACTTCCATAATCTTTGCTAAATTAAGACCTGCTATCATGGCCTCATACTCAGCCTCATTATTGGAGGCTTTGAATTGGAATCGTAAGGCATATTCCATGTCAATCTCGTCTGGGGTGTTCAAAACAATTCCTGCCCCACAACCTGCTGTGCAAGATGAGCCATCTACATATAATCTCCATATAGGTAACCCGTCTTCAAATTCCTTATCTGATAGAGTTCCTCGGTGAAATATTTGTTGCTTCCTTGCATCCTCCCCTAGCACTTTTCGTTCCTCATCGACCATCTCTTCTCGCTCTTTTACCAACCGGAGTTGATTTGAGTTCGAAGTTGGTGATCCTTCTACATCCACAAGTTCTTTTACCAACCGGGGTTGGTCTGAGCTTATGTCTGTTGATTTTTCAACATCCACTTGTCCATTTACCAACCGGAGTTGGTCTGGGCTCATGTTTGTTGATCCTGTAACATCCACAGGTTGATCGGCGAGTAACTTTTGCTCCTCGGGGATATCAGGATAAGTAAATTCTGCTATAAAATCTGCTACAGCCTGCCCTTTTAGTGATGATCTGGGTTCATACACAATATCATATTCACCGAGCTCTATTGCCCAATACATTAGTCTCCCTGATTTCTCTGGTTTATGAAGGGCTTGTCGTAACGTCATGTCGGTATACATGCTATGGCGGACATATTGCGTATTTCACCCGTTAACCTACGCGTTATTAGCCCCCTCGGGTATCTTATTCCCTATATTTATGCTCGCTAATAAGACAACCCTCGGATTTTTATGTTAACATGTTTCGCAGGGGTTAATTGAGCTTTTGTAGGTATTTGGATGCTAAGTGTGAAGTCGGGATGCGTTTCGCTCGATTTCTGTACACAACCGCACGCGCAAGGGCATTTTAGTCTTTTGACAGCTTGGGCACCTGGCCCGACATCTACACAGAAGTTGTAGCTCTCCTCACTAGCTTCGCGTGGCCGTGAACGGTGCGCGATTCTGATGCATAACGACAAAGTTACGGCGATTGGAGCAACGTTGGATTGTATGCCAAAACAGGGAGGATTGCAGGCTGCCCCTGCTTGATCGATCGATCAAGCCTGGGGATCGATCGATCGATCCTTATTATTTTTGCCATGAATTACACTATCGATCGATCGACACCAGAGGTCGATCGATCGATCCCCTGTTTTTTCCCCTGCAGATATTTTCTTTTATTCCAACTTACTATATAAGTTGGTTTTTGTTGTAATAGATAGAGATATATACATACTTAGACATATTCAGATTAGATAGTTTAGTTAGGGTTTGGTGTGGAGATTTCCTTTCTTCTTCTTCTTGGATTGACAACCCATGGGTTTGTAAGATTGAACTATTCACTTCCTCTCCATTAATCTAGTTTGTTCTTCTTCTTCTCTTGCCTTGTAATTTAGTTTCAATGCTTTCTAACTAGTTTACATGTTTTAATTGTTGCTTTCTTAGTCTAATTAGCATAATTTAGTTTAACTCACCATGCACCCTTAGATAAATAGGGTCGGGATTTCATTTCTGCCATTTTCGGGCCCCGAGCTCCGAAAACTAGGTTTAGTGCAAAATCGCTTTTAATTGAAACCGCGTGTATTAAAGTTGGATTGTTAAGCGTTTAACTTTATTTGTCACACAACTTTAGTGTTTATAGCGACAATCCGAGTTTAATCCGCGTGTGATCATTTTTCAGTTAAATGTTTTATCTCGCAACTTTGGGTTAAATTCCTTCTTGCGTGATGTTTATGCTTAATTGTAAATGCTCGATTAGATTGCTTTCGAGCCTTAACTCTAGTTAGTAGTTGTTTCGATCCGTTTGGTAGAATGTGATCCCCATCCTCACATTACTTTAATCTAGCATTAACTTATTCTTTTCTTTTGTCACCATAACCACACATCACCTTTTACACTTTTATTCTTGAAGTAATTAAACAATTAACATCTAAAATTCAATAACTCCCTGTGGATTCTCGATACCCGACTTACCGCTCTACTTGCTTGTCAAGTGTAGCTGTAGCTTAGGTTCTTTTGTATGCCGAGCGGGATTCGAAATCAACGATAGTGTCCCTACACGAACACTCGGTTTCCCTCGCATCAAATTGGCGCCGTTGCCGGGGAGCTTGTTTTAGATAGTAATTGTTTTATGATTTCGTAGTATTTTTCCTTTCCTATTTGTATTATTTCTTTTAACCTTTCTTGCAGGATTTGCATACTTTGAGCGCTAAGAAACTTTCATTCGCGGTTGCTCACTTTCTTTCTTGGATTCTCCATCTTTCAACAACGAGGTAGCCATGTCTTTCTTTTATAGTTATTACGGTTATTCTAATGATTCTTAATTTGGGGATAGTTTTCAAGTTTTCCATTTTGAAGATTTTCTTGAAAATGAAAGACTTGAAAACATTTATCGGAATGAAAATCGTTATTGGGAGCTTGAGTTGGATTCATTATTCGAATCCAATGACGATCTTCATCTCATTACCTTCGAAGACGAGTTCCAACCAAATGAGGAGTCCGAGGCTCTTGAGCCGAGGAAGCCTACTTTGGAAGAGACTTTTCTTCTTTACTCCCAAGGTTTGTAAGGCTTAAATGATGCTGGAATGAGACTTGGTTCACTTTGCGATGAGATGAATTCTTATGCACAAAACAACGAGGTGGTGGAAACTTGTGTTTCACCTCAATTTTTCAAAGAATTTCTCATCGAGTGTGAATCTCTCTCCCTCGAAATTCAATCTCCTTCCGACGATGAGTCGATTGAGATTGAATTTATTTCATTACCATATACGTTTTCCGTGATCGAACCATTAGAGTCACCGGTTGATTCCTATGAGTCGGTAGAAACTTTTAAAATTTCTACACTTCTTGCCGACGAGGACTCTTTACCGGACTTGTTTTCGATGGACGTTATCCCGATGTGTGCACCATCTCCCATTCCCTTTGAAAAACCTTTGGGAGATGAATCGACTTTTCTTGGACCTCAAGTGTACTTTTCCCCCTTGTTATCCAAATCCCCCATCGTCCGCCTAGAATTTCAAATTGGCGATGGTTCATTTCTTTCACCACCCACATGCCTTCCGTTGTTCAAACGGAATTCCTATTTTCCGGGAGGCATGCATGCTGGGGAGGGTCCACCGTTGATCCTCCAAAGTCAAATCGTGTTTTGGATGGACCCTCAAAAATTTCAACTTTTGGTATATAGTTAATTGCACATTCTGAGTGTAGGTTGTATATACTAACTTCTTTATTTTTGTTTTTCTGGATTTTAGCCTAGTGTAATTAGTTAATCTCTTTTTATTTCTTTTCGTATGCTTGGTTCTAATTCTTTTGTAGGTTCAACGGACTTGAATTTGCGGAGATATGCGCCCGGCACACTTTTGTTAAGAAAACAATCAAAAATCACAAAAACATTTCCTTTTCCTTTGTTTTTCACACGCGCATCCTCACGCATTTGCATTTGTTTTTATTTTTTATTTTATTTTATTTTTCATTTGTTGTCGTGAATATGCGTGTGCGTTGCTCATTGTACATATTTTTTATTCTTTTTTTTTTTAGCTTAGGCCTCTTTGGTATGTATAATTAGGCCTATGTGTATTTTATTTTTATTTTTATTTTATTTTTATTTTTATTTTTCTATTTTTATTTCATATTTTTATGTGTATATATATATATATACTATATTTATAGTTATATTATATTTAGCCCCCCCATTGTCCCAAAATTGCATTTTCCCCCCTCATTTAAAAATTGGATGCAGTAGGCTTTAACCTGCTCGATCGATCGATCGAGCCTGGGGGTCGATCGATCGATCGACCAGGTTAAAGCCGAGGTCTGCCTATTTTTTCCCCTCTTTTCTTTTATTCTCTCCTTCCTCTCTAAATCGATTTGTGCCCTAATTGTACCCCCACACCACATTCTCCATTTTTCTTCCAATTTCTGCACATTCAGGTATAATATTAACTTGTTCTACTTGAATTTATAGTTTTTGGTATAATTGTGTCACAAATTGCATGTTTAAAACCCTAGTTTGACACTTGTTTGAATGTTGGTTTATCCCCTGATTTCGATTTGTTCCAACTGAATTTATGCATGATTCTTGTTATAAATCCACTCATGAACATGTTTTGATTGCTGCATTGTTGGTTGTTCATGAGTGGGGTTGGTTTTGTTGGTTCAAACTTGATATTTTCGACCTTGACGCACATTGCGCACGCCAAGTGTTCGTCAAAATTCCTAAAACATATTTCAATCCTTATTTTGACGAACACTTGGGTGATTTTCATGCCTAGTTGCATTTCGACATTTTTCATCGCATTGTTGCTTGTTTTCACCTCGGTTTTTGCGCACTTGCACCACCATTTCAATTTTCACACTACTAACCATAAATTGTGCTTACACTTGCATGTATTGTGTAATTTGTGTTTTGTAGGTTGAAATGGCACCGAAAAAGTACTCTTCTACTAGGTGTGTGCCCGCCGGGGGCGTCGATGGGTTCCGCACAGAACAAGAGCGGGATTGGTTCCGTGCACATTTCTACACTTCCGAGCGACCGCTTGGTAATCATTTTGCATGGGTCCTTGAGCATATACCGAGGGAGGCTCGGGTTCTGTTGCGCCGGCAGGGGTGGGAGCCCTTTCTTTCTACTAACGGTCGCGTCAACGAGGAGTTGGTTCGGATTTTCTACGCGACGTTAGTAGCGGTGAAGAGCAGTGATGGGCCGACCACATATGAGGCCATGGTTCGTGGGGTGAGGATTCCATTTACTATTTCAGACTTGGCAGCTTTTATGGATGTTCCTCTCCCTGCGGACCCAGTCAGCTTTCTCGATGGGTCTATCTTCGGCCGTGGGACATTGATTGAGGCCCTTGCACCGGGCGAGCCGTGGAAGAGGGGTGCTTTCCGCTCAGCTGCGATGGAGGATTTGCCTAGACTACTACACTACATCAATGTCCATTCCTTTATGGTGACGAACAACAGGTCTGAGGTTCGTCACAAGCATGCCGCACTGATCTACACTATGCTGAATGGATTGGGCAATATCAGTTTGCCCGCTATTTTTCTTGACATGATGTGTGCTACGGCGAAGGAGGTCGCATGGAGATATTCCCTTCCTTTTCCTGCCCTTATCATGAAGATTTGTATTTCTCACGGTTGCCAGGAGTTAGACGCAGACCGTAAGGATGTGCCACTCGGGCTTCTCTCAAAAGACAACATCGCAAAAATGCTGAAGCGCGAGTGGGGGCAACCGGATGAGAAGAGACCGAGGGCAGAGACACCTGACTTGCCTGACGACGAGGAGGAGGAGGATGAGATTAGAGAGATGGAGACGGGAGAGGGTTCTCACGCGCCACACACAGAGGATGATGCCCGCTTTGCGGCATACCAGGTCGTGCAGGACCAGCGCTGGGAGGAGACCCAGCTCAGGTGGGCGACTTGGGAGTCGCGCCTGGACCAGTTGCAGGCCGATTAGCGGCAGCAGTGGGATCAGCAGCAGGCTCAGCAGGAGCAGTTTCAGGCAGAGCAGCGGCAGGAGTGGACTTTGCAGAGGCAGGCCAGGGCACAAAGCAGACAGGATTACCGGATGATGCAGCGGATGATGAGAGATCTTTATCTGCAGTGCAGTGATTCCGACGCACCAGTGCCTCCTTATTTTCAGGACCCCTCTGATCCTAGTGGTTCTGGCCACTAGGCTGTTGTTGTGCTGGGTTTCATTTTTGTATTTTTGGGATCGGATAGTATATTGTACTTTTTATTTTTATTTTTATTTGTATTTGTATTTCTTTTATTTCAGAAGTTGTAATGTATTAAGTAATTTTGTATTGAACTTATGAAATGAGAAATGAAAATGTAGTTTGTGGTTGTTTATTGGATTTTGATGTGTGTGACCTTCCATTTTATAAAATCAAAAAGTTCACCATCAATTTATCTAGTATTTGCACTTCAGCCCCTCTATATTGTTGTGACTTGTGACATAGTTTCTCTTAACTTAATACATCGGTACATATTCTTCATATGCTTTGTACTAACTTGTTTTGCAGCTTCATTTGGACTTGTACTTATGGAGATCGCTCCAATTTTGGGTAATATCATTCTTTTCCTAGCTTTGTGTTGTGTTCTTTAATGGACGCATTGGGGACAATGCAACATTTAAGTTAGGGGGTGTAGGATATTTTATCCATTTTGCTGTTTAGTCCTTGAATTTGATTACAATTTAGTTACAAAGCATGTTTTTGTTAAAAATTTGAAAATTTTCAAAAATATTTTCTTTCTTTTTTCTCCTTTATTGGTCATTTTGCCTTGTTTCCGATGATAAATTTTAATAATTGCCCAATCATTAGACAATTCAACTATGCATATAAATAGATGGATAGATTGATAGAGAGAGAGAGAGAGGGAGAGAGAGAGAGAGAGAGAGAGAGAGAGTAATTAGAATGTGCACATGTGCCAGAAACTGTAAACCACTGTCCAACAGTTATAATATGTATTCACATTGCTAAATTTTTGTTATTACGGTGTTTGATGTAGTATCAAAATTTGTCAGGTAAATGATTGGGTGCTTAGGGTGGAGATAATGGAATTGGTAACCCTTCAGGTGTAGGTAATTTTAACACTGACTGGTATTTTTTGTAGTATTCATGTATTGGACGTATAGTTGAGGTTCATGTATTATTTCTATAAAAATATCTTATATCAAACTATATTTCTATGAATATGTAATTTATGCACGTGAGAGACTGTGGAATACATGCATCCATTCGGTGGGAATGAAACATGAAATTTGAAACATGTGGTGATTGCATGCATGCAAAATCATATTATTATGTATTATTTATTATTATGCAAAATTAGACGTCTAAGGCATTGAACAATGGACAACCTTGAGCTTCGGAAAGTATTTGCTGTTGAAGAAGTCTTTGTCTGGGGAAATCCTTATATAACAAAATTTCAAATTGACTTTATATCCGTAAATATATAGATCAATAATGCAACATGATGAGTTTTAGTTTCTATATTTTGGTCATACTGTTAAGATTTTCAAGTTTCCATTAGTTTTAATTATGTACTGTGAAGGTGTTTACTATTTGTCAAATATTATAAGTAATGTAAAGAAAAGAGATTTTGCGTAGAGCAACGGATATGAGTTCACTATAGCTAGTAAATTATGTTTTAAGGGGGCAGTGGGTGTCCTAGGAGGTACTGGGGTCCCATGTTCTATATCTTGGTGAGGCCTTACATACAATCAGGTGAGATATTCAAAGTGGTAGGGGTTGAGTATAAGTGCATAAAAGGCAATCCTATGAAGAGTGATCGTGCGAGAGAGTAGAATGTCAGATGGTCGATCCTTTACATAGTATACCAAGTTTGGTATTTATAGTAGTTCGGCTCGATAGCCACAAATTTTCGCACAGTCGTACACTGTGTCCATGAAAGTTTCAGAACATGGGGCGTGATAAGTTTTGTAGGTAGGCTCAAAAAGCACAAAAGTTAGGAACACCTATCTTAATATTCAGGGAAACTCTGTTAGACGTAAGGAAGGATAGAGGTACCCACCACGGGCAAAATGGTAAACTTGGAGTTGCCCACTGGCTACAACCATAAAATCAAATACCCTACCGGATCTCAGATATCATGCAGGGTAGTGTATGGTGCCTCCATGCCCATGCCACCAAGCTTCTGGATCTTTTGAAGTAGCCAGGCCATGTCTTGGTATATGGTGGTGATGTCCTCTTGGCTATGGAGGCTTATTAAGGGATGATGCCTATGCAGTATGTCCATTTGTGGATAAGCACCCCTAGTGCGTAATGTTGTTTCCAAGGAACTCCATCTTGGCACATGGGTGATAACATGACTTCTTTTTCTATAGGTGACCATAATCCAATTCTTAGTGTACTGGTGTAATTATCATTCCTTTTTTTCACAATTATTAATAAATAGTGGTAACAATTGAGTTGGGACAACTTTTGTAAATTGAAATTCAATATCATAGTTGTTGCTATGTCTCTATTTGGTGCTCTTCATTGAAATAGTTGTAGAAGATATGTAGCCTTCCATAAGCCACTAAACCATGTCAAGAGGAAAAATAGAAAAAGAATGAGAGTATTTTTCTTACTTAGGATAATTTATTCCACCTTAAATTTCATCCCATCCAAACACCAAACATAAACATTAGATGGGTTAGGATAAATTTACACGTGACGTGTGAAATTATAAGAGGTCAAGGGTGCCTATATATGCATGTACAAAAGTACCGTATAAATGCTTCTGTTAATAAATTTTACCATAGTGACCATATAAGATAATATAGAATGATGGTTAACTAGTTATGGCTTTGGCTATTTCAACATGGCCAGAGTTTTAACTCTCATCAACTAGATCTTAGTAAATTATTAACCGAGTTACCGAACTTGGTTTATGTCCCGAACTTGGTTTATGTCCTTTTCCTGTGGAGTCATTTCGATAGGAACTGGTGTAGTTGTGTTTAAGTATTCATATGACGCATGATATTAACGGGAGTAATTTATGTTGACGGTTGAGTAAGCATCTATAGTAGCTTTGAATTGAGGAACATTAAATGCATGCAAATTCACAAAAGATTTTCTTGTGATATGTTAGATCAGTAGACACTGAGCCTCACACATCTAGATATGGATGTATCCCTTTTCTTATTGAATATACCTATTTCTTGTAAAAATAAAAATAAATGACATTGCTCGCAATTTTGTCATATCCTTTGGCAAGGGCAACACTTCTATTAATTATGTCTTCTATTATAGTTTTTTGCTGTTACTATAATATTATAATATTATAATATATATATATATATATATATATATATATATATATATATATACATGTTAATGTCGTTGTTCTATTAAGAGAATCATACTCCCTCCACTCCAAATTAGTAATCTTCCTTTTCTTTTTAGTCCATCCCAAATTAATTGTCTTGTTTATAAAAATAGTGTATAAAACTAGTTGAGATTACAAAGCTACCCATCTGTCAATACTCATGAGAGAACAATTATCCAAGTGCACGACTTGCATTCAAATGTAAATTTTCTTTTAAAGTGTTTCGACTTGAAAACAATTGCTATTATTTTGGAACGGAGGGAGTAATTGTTTTCTAGCTGCCCATGTAATTCTTTTTCGACCTTCTATTTTGTATCTGATGTTTGTTTCCACAGTGTAGGAACTCCTCTTATCATAGGATCAAAGGGAAAATCATTGAAAATTTCTTCCTTTAAAGGTATTGGCCAAAGTGATGAATTGGGAGGCAAAAAAAGTGGCTCAAAGATCCTAAAGAATTCTGTCAAACTTTCTTGTGTTTCGCACGAAAGTGAAAATTTCAACTGATACTCCACAGGAGGAGAATGTTCCGTTTTCATATACTTCTGAAGGAAATGATACCGTAGCAGGGTCTGCGGCTATACAAAAATTATTTAAGAATTGGTTGACGTTGTTGCGCTCGCCATCACCTAATCAAGTAGTGGTTAGAGCTCTAGAGGGACCATCTTCGAGTAAAATATCTGAAACACAAGATGTGACGCAGAACAAGGAAAGAGGCAAGATCCTAAAAGCAGCTATCTGCAACTTCCTCTATCTTAATGCAATAATAAATATACCTCTAATGATATTGTGAGTGTACTGATTTACTCTCCTCTTCTCTCTCTCTCTCTCTCTCTCTCTCTCTCTCTCTCTCTCTCTATATATATATATATATATATATATATATATATATACTAGCGGAATGCCCGTGCCTAAAGGCACGGCTAGAATTTTCAAAATACGAAATCGCAAAAAAACAAAATTTTCCGAAGTTTATATGTGCAAAACGGCAAAAAAATTCATTCCCCTACAAAATTCGTACCCCAGAAGGCATGAAAGTAATTTTCCAAAATATTAAGTCCGTGTATAATTTAATTCAAAAATAATTTTTATACAACACAGATAATTGTAAATAAAATAAAAAAATTATGCGGAGACCTCGTATAAACAACATCATTGATTTAACCCAATTTTTCACATAGTTATCATTTTATTATAATGAAACAAAGGCATGACTGGTTATGGTCATGATACAATCAACTTTGGAGTAGATGTTCATATTAAAACTATTATTACATCCAATTAGATTAAATGTTAAAGTTAATTGGAGGATATCAGTAAATCATTGTTCCACCATTTTTTTATTTTAAACTAATTTAGATAATGAACTAACTGGCTCAAACGTGGACACAACGTTTAAGAGTCGTTTGAACTCATATACTATTATTGAAACTGCACAACTATCCATATCAATTCACTCCAACTCAATTTGATAGCAATAGATTATCATTACATGGTAAAAATACATTCCATTATCTTTTAAGTTGATAGGAAAACTTCATCCAAGATACACATTACTTAAACGTAAAAGAAAAAAATGGGGAGGGGTGAAATTTCTAATTTATCATATTCTCACCACCTGCATTTCGTGATATTTATATTGTGTCTCCTTAACTATTAGTCGACTCTTCCACTTCGCCGTTTTCTTACCCTTCCAACTCCATCATCACCACCATTGACTCCGCAAAACTCCATCGAGCATATGTCATCACTACGAATTTCCTTATAGAAAAAATAAATAAAGAAATGGAATGTCAGACAGGACAGTTAATCATCAACCAATGAAATAATCTTGTAAATAATAGAGTAAAAGTTGATAGTGGACTTTCTAACACCACCAGTCGAAGAACATTGCTCAATAAATTCCAAAAGCTATATCCAATGTTATTCTAAGTATAAGCTACGATAATGCTAAGAAAATTACCTTGCTTAATGGACATGAGAACCCAATCATTCAGAATTACACAGAGAAAAAAAATCATAATTCCAACCGTCTTTCAAAACCACTGTTTTTAAGTGCTTTCAAATTAATTTAGGCGAGTGGTAAATAAAAACAATGCAGTTCTATCTTGACTGATTTGTCTAGCAATATTGTGTTTTGGATGGAACTAAAAGCATAATAAATTAAACCACAATGATAAAAGAACTGAGAACACCCTAGATCTATAACAAAACTTATCATATTAAAATGACTGAATAAAAAACCTAACAAAACAAACTTAAAGGACCCAAAACCAAACTTAAGAGTCGTGATTATGTACCCCATGCCAATGCACCTTATAAGAGTTTAACAGTTAAGAATGCATAATTAGAACTGCGCCCAGTATGAGGGAAATGCATTTAGGCTTCCGAGTAGAGGGACACAAAAACTATTGTTCATATATCACCCGAACCAATCCTTACATCACAACTTCATATATATTTGAGAATAAAACTACAAAAAGGCATAACGTAAGCCTAACAACTCGTATTATGTACAACAGACATGTCAATAGTGGCATAATCGCAAAATTAACTTAGTACGATTTACATTAAAATGCATGAACATAAAATATTAAAGAGTAAACCAGGCTCTCTTGCGTTGGCATTCCTTTTGTAAATAGATTGGTTTTCTCCTAATACAATGCATAAATTGGAGAGACCCCATTTTTTCTCACAGAAGTCAGTGGACCATACTCCAGAGAAATACATGGAGTGTCGGAATCGTATTGTTGCCAAGTACATGGAGAACCCGGAGGACAAGCTTTTAGTTCCAGGTTTCCAGGGCTTTGTAGTTGGCGTTGATGTTGACCACGTAACTCAGATTATACGGTTTCTGAATTAGTGGGGGATCATTAATTACTATGCTTGATCCAGTTTTATAAGCCTCGAAATGATGGGTCGCACTGGAGTGAGGATTCAAATGGGGAACTCAGTTTGCCAGTGGAAACTTTGAAATCCATTGATAGATTGATCCAGTTTAATAAGCCTAAATGTAGACTCGAGGCAGAAAATGTTTATCCAGAACTGGTATGTCATGGTGATGATGACTCTGACTTGTACTGTAGAATCCGAGAACGATTATCTTAGAACCGATGTATCTTGGTTAAATCTAGACAAAATGTAAATAATTTTTTCTTTTGTTTTCCAACTTTTCTCCGGCCCAAACATAAGCCGACGCACTATTGGTAATTACCTGGACCACATTCTCCTCTCCTATCTCCTCAACAAGCGAATCAAGTAATTCACATAGCTTGTAGGCATCCTTTACAAAGGAGGAAGTATCCAAGGATTTGAGAAAAACCGTTCCACGAGGGCTATTCACAAGGAAATTAGTTAAGGACCTTGATTTCCCATCGGTCCATCCATCCGACATAAGAGTGAAACCCGTCGTCTTCCCTTCTTGTTTATATTTTTTCAAATTTGTTTCAACATTTTCAACTTCCTTTTTTAAGTAAGTAACCCTTGTCTCATGGTAAGACGGAGGCTTTGCCCCTTCCCGTAATCACCAATTGATTTCACCATCTTTATAAACAAGGGACTTTTGACTACATTAAAAGCTATACCATTTCCATAAAAAAACCTACAAATATAACTAATTACCGGCCCCCTCTTTTTCAACATTGCATTTATCGTTGTTTGTTTTTCTTCCCTTTAATGACATATGCATCCATAGTTCCCTTCTTTGATTTTTCGAAATTTTTCTCAACTTCAAATTCCTCTTCACCCTCATTTTGTTGCCCACTTTCTTCATTATACTCCTCCTCCTCATTTACTCCTAAAATGTTTGCAAATTTTTTTCTAACATCTTCGGGGCATTCCACACATTTTTTGGCGTCTTTTCTCGTGCCGGCAAGGTGGTGCTTCGTTCTAAAAATCCCACCCCATTTTGCATCCTTACAAAAATTACATCTTAAATGCAATCTATTATCATTCACTTTTTCACAATAATCCCATGTGGGGTCAACCACAACTTTTCTCTTTTGTTTAGTCATTTCCTAAATAAACAAAGAGGAAAAAGAAATAATATACTTGAATAAATAAATAAATAAAGATGAACAATAAATAAATAAGTGAGAGACAATAAATAAATAAACCTAGGGTTTATTTATTTATTAATGGTGGAGAGAGAGAGCACAAAGTTGAAGAAAAAGATAAGAAATGTGAGAAAAGGACCTAGGGCTACTTACCAAAGCAAATGATGGAAGCTTCTCTTGGCAAAAAGTTAAAGAAAAAGACAAGAAAGGTGAGTATATTAATGGTGGACAGAATATTAATGGTGGAGAACACAAGAAAAGTGAGAAAAGTATCTTTTATACCTAGGGTTTGCTCATTTATGTGTTTTTTTAGTCTTTAAACATTATTTAAAGTCTTTAAACAGTAAAATAACAATTTTCGGCCATAAAAAATAAAAAAAAAGAGTATTTTTTTTTATGAATCAGACTTCATTTACTGACCAAAGTCGGTTGCTGTGTATCACGAATAGATCGCGATTCAAGCGATACTTGAATCGACTCGCGATTTGCTTCTGGTTCAAACGATTAATTGGTTATTTCGATACATGAGGACGATTCGTCTTGTTATGTTGTTGTATCAAATCGTATCAGACGATTCGTATCGTGAATCGCACGATACTGATTACAGAGAGTACAAATTCTCTCATTAAAAAAAATAACACGATTTCTTATATTAAAACAAAAAAGAAAGCACATTGTTTTTATTCAAAGAAAATTAACACAATTCCTTGCATTAAAATTAAAAACGAAAACAAAACACAAGTTCTTTAGAACAAAAAAAAATGAACAGGCTTTCTTGCGTAAAAAAAAACCAAAAATCATTACAAACACTTACTTGCCTGAAAACTATAAGGCGAGTACAAAATCTTTGTAATAACCCTCTCTTCCGGTAGCCCATTTTATCCTTAATTACCACGAGTAGTAATTAGCTATTATCTGATAAGATGCTGAGTAAATATTAATTTGATATGTCAAGTCAATATTTACTAATATGTTGTGTAGTTACCTCGTGAGTAGATAAAACTTGCATGTGGTGATTTTTAATGTCATAAAGATTTAAAATGACATTTTGGTTTATTATGGAACCGGAACTAAAATGAGTTATAAAACTTTCAAATGATAATTCGGATAGTGTAGTTAGTCTCGGTAGGTGTTTGACAGTCAAAATAAGTGCCATATTGTATTTTGGCATTTTGGGGACTTTTGACTGGTTTTGGCTTAAATAGTGTAGTCGCGTATTAGTATAGCGCGTATTAGCATTTTAAGTTGGGCTTTTAGACTTAAGCCCCGTTTTAATTCCCCACCCCTATTCCCATTCTTCCATTTTACACAATTGAGCCCTAGAGAGAGTAGAGAGAGGAAGAGAACTTGGGAGAAAAAGAGAGATTGGAGCTTGGATTGTTGCCTCCTTCTTCATCAAATCAGATTCTTACCTTGAGGCAAGTAATCTACTTGCAAATTTATGGTTTAAGTAGAATAAATTGCATTGATATTTATGATTTAGAAATGTTAAGGTTTTGTTGGATTTTTGGGTATTAACCCTTGGAAATGGATTTGGATGATAAATGATGTTGAGGGTGATATTAGAATGTGTTTAGGATGTAGAAATTGCAGTAAATGACTTCGGTTGGGGTTGGTTTTGGTGTTGGATCAATTTTGGAGTTCAAGACTCCATAGCCATTCTTGGCATTTTCGCAAGGGCGAATCGATTCGGCCCCTTGGGCGAATCGATTCGCATAGATGCAGAATCCCAGGTCTTGTTGTCCGAATCGATTCGGATTAAGACCGAATCGATTCGGCATTTGCAGAAACCAAACTTTGGTTGTCCGAACCGATTCGTTTTCAGAACGAATCGATTCGCTGGGGCGAATCGAATCGGCCCTTAGGGCGAATCGATTCAGTTCCAGCAGATTTTGGGGGTCTTTTTCTTTTAATTTTCCTCCTTATTCTTTAGGGTTAGGACTTAGGAACCTTCTTAATTGAAGTAAGCTTAGAGTCCTAGAGTAGTTATGGAGTTTGGTTGTTACCCTGGACTAGAGATGGGTTCATCTGGGGTTTGTTTCGGGGAGGTTTAAAGTAATGCTAAGGCATTTCTTCTTTTATTCAAACTCTTAGAAGTTTGGAAGTTACGTACCCTAACTTGGAGACTAGAAGGGCTTGTCAAGTTACATAGGCCTTGGAGATTTGTAGGATCATTATGATCATTTGGAGAGTTAATCGGGGATTGTGATTTGAGGAATAAATGATAATATTTGATGGGGATTAGGTTCGCATAAAATGAACCCATAGGTGTTTAAAGATAATAGGTTCAATTTAGAATGAACCCCGTTGTTTAATGATATTAGGTTTAATAATAAAGAACCAATCACATGATTAATGAAAATGGATTTTTGGAAATAAAATGATGATAAACGTAAATATTAATTTACTGTTACACACCTCTCTAAATGACATCATAAGGGAAGTTCGCTCGTGAGGTGAAGCCCCCTGGCTAATGAATGCAGGGTGGATATAGTCCTAGGCCATGGGAGCGTTTATGGTTGTGTATTGTTTCTGCGGGGGTAGGGAGATTACGGGTGTGGTCTTGGCTACCACGCAGGCTCATGGCCGCTTCCCGACGTGTTCCGTTAGGTGCCCAGGTTGTCTTATGTTAGGCCCTGGAAGATGATGGTCATTTAGGGGCGCGCACAGCGGGGAAACCCGGACTGGCGGTCTTAGATATCGTTATATGTATATGGTTATAACTATATTTTCATCAAGTTGGACTTGATGGTTGTTAATGCCATAAAGAGCATAAAAATGTGCCAGGAAGAGCACGGGAATAATATATGTGCCATAAAGAGCACTTGATGTAAATGATATTCCTAATAAGGAATGGAAAGATAAAATGGGAAGTTTTAATTAATGAAAAGAAATTATAACTTCTCGACTTAACCAAATATATGGTTTTATTCCTAATAAGGAATGTCTGAAGGAAATGGGAAATTGTATTAATAAGGAAGGGTTGTAAATTAAAATGCTCTACCTTCTATCTTTGCTTGATATTGTAGCTAGCATGTCATTTGATCATCCTTATTATTCATGCATAACTGTTCATATCTATCATGCTTTTTATTCTTATAGAAATCATATAGAACCCGGCCCTGACCGGTTTACTTTCTTGTTGTATATATATTATTGTATCCGCTCAGGTTCTCCTCCGCAAGGACGCCCGACTTGACTTTCCAAGTTCCTTGCACCTTCGACGAGCTGTAAGACTTTGCGGGTTATTACAGGACGTTGTATTAGACGCTTTCATTCTTGTTATTCTAGTTATGATCGGGTCTTGTCCCTCGGGCGTGTGGCCCAAACTATTGTATTTGATTAATAGTTGTTATATGTAAGACATTTTATATTGTGGTACGTTGTCTCATGTAGCTGTGGACCGACAGCTTATTCGGTCCATTTGTGTACATTCGTTTTAGTTATATATTATATGTTATCTTTTGGAATTCCACTTGCTCGTCAGACTGGGTTGTTAGTTTAAATTTTCATACCCGTTTTTTTTAAAATTTTACACTTTTTGGCAACCCGTTTTCTGATTTATTGGGTGGTTTTCCCGTATACTCAGTTTATTATTGTGATGCTGAGAATGATATCCATCCATGATCCCTGTTACGTTTGAGTATCGGGCTGGCCACCCCTTATCTCGGATTGCGGGTTGTCACAGATGGTATCAGAGCATCAGGTTCTAGAGTACTAGGATCTGTGTGGACTTGTCTCGTTCTACCGTAGCGTTCTTTGATATAGAGCCTAATGTTAGGATTTCTTTGACGCTTATGTTTACGATCTTCTGCAAGATAGATTGTTTTAATTAGCATTCTAATACTATTGTTCTTCCATCTCAGATGCCGTCTAAAAGAGGTCGCTCGGCAAGACGTGTTAAGGTCGTAGAGAGGGAAGTAGGTCCTCCACCGCCACTACAAGGAACGGTTAATGTTGTGGATGTAGCAAGCATAGTGGCTGGAGCGGTTCATGCAGCCATGTCCGTAGTGATCCAACAATTGCCATGTGCCCCAGGTGTTCAAGCTCCTACGGGACTTACTCCGTGGGAAAGGGTTAGGGAGTCCTTTCTAAGGGGCAATCCCCCGGAGTTCGAGGGAGGTGCGGATGTTGTTAAAGACAATCAATGGAAGAAAGACATGCAACGCCACCTTCGAATGATAGAATGCAGTGAGGATAAGAAACAAGTCCTTACCACTTTTAAGCTTGTCGGATCTGCGTTACACTGGTGGGAGACGATGACCACCCCAGAGCAAAGAGACACCATGTCAATCACTGAGTTCTGGACTTTGTTTGATCTTAAGTATTTCCCTCCCGCTGTTCAGAGGGAGATGAAGAGGAAGTTGCAAGATGTAGTGCAAGGGGAGAGGTCTGTAGCGGAGTATGAAGAGGAGTTCACCCGTTTAGCAAATTTATGAGGTGACTCCGGAAGAGAGGAAGATCTCGAAGTTTATGGGAGGTCTAAACTGGGGAATCCGAAAACACTTATTGGGTAACCCAGCTTTCCAGACTTTTGGCGAGGTTATGAATGCAGCCTTACTCCATTGCCAGGAGCATCGAGTATATATGCAGGGTAGCAAGAAAGCTACTGAGATGAGGCAAGTAAGGAAGCTTGGAGAGTTTATTGCGAGGGGCAATAATAGGCACGAACAAGGTGCTTTGCATCAGGCAGATCGGAGTGGCCCTGGAGATAGAGGTCATCCGGGCCGAGGCTCTTCTCAATTTTGAAATAACAAAGGTAGAGGTCAGGAGGAGATGAAGGGACGGTGCTTCCAATGTGGGGAGCCAGGTCATTACAAGAAGGAGTGTCCTCAGATGATTGGGGATCAGTTTCCTCGGGCTCCGCAGCAGCCATGTGTTCTGTTTCCACCTCCGGTACCTATTATGGTTGTTCCTCCGCAGCAGGGGCAACTACAGTATGGGCGTGTTTGTCATGATCGGGAGGCTATGTTTCCTCTAGCCCTGCCGGCACCGCCTGTTATTGAGGGTAAGTGTTTCTCAGAGATGCGTGAGTCATATGTTATTCGATGCGGGGGTTACGCGCTCATTTGTCTTACGAGCTTTTCTCAGATTACAGATTTCATAATATCTGCTGAGAGTATTTTCATTGTATCGAGTCTTATGTGAAATGGTTCGCTCTTTTCTTTTGTTGGTATGTAAATAGGAAGTTCTCTTATTAGATTGTGCTTGAGGCCGATTTACTCGTCCTTAACATGGTCGAGTATGATGTGCTATTGGTATGTGATTTGTTATGCCTTATCTCCACGACCAACAAGTTGAGTGGTAGCGTATAGGAGGGGTTCCTTGTTTGGATTCCGCTTCTGCGGGACGCTCCACGCGCGAATCTTAACGATGTTGGGAGTGGGGATATACCACCTTTCCTTTCTTTTATTTTATGTATATTACGGTCTATCTCCATGATCAACTAGTTAAGTAGGCATGTGACGGAGGGGTTCCTTGTTTGGATTTCGCTTTGCGAGACACTCCGCCGCATGAACACTTAACGATGTTGTGAGTGAAGGTATGCTATTATTCCCTTTTATTATATTTTATTTTGTTACTTTATTGTTGGAAGTGGGATTTGATAGTTTAGCCGAGGATCACGTACTAGGATGATTGATGGCTATTATAGTGCGACATAGGAACACTGCACATAGTTCTCTCCTCTGATCGATATGAGGGAGACTGTAGTACGAAGTCGAATTGAGACTTCGGGTTATGCCTTTAAATAGAAGGCTATTTATCGAGATGCATATGTTATAGGGTATATAACCCTAGGGTTTCACGAAGGGTCAGCTTTGGATTGTTAATATTCTTTTGTTAGTTAATTACATAGTGCGTAGCTGTAGAATCTTTTGGTCCCGAACATGTGTCTTGGACCTGTACCCCTCGATGACTGACAACGCGAGGTAGTAGTGTAACGGGAGGGTTCCTTGTTTGGATTTCGCTTCGGCGAGACGTCCCACGCACGAAACTGAGCAATGTCAGAAGTTGAGAAAGGTCTTGGACACTAGGGATATACTTAGCATTAGGTGTACGACTTAGATAGGGTATAGGTAGATAGACTTTAGGATTGTTTAGGCGTAGGGCCTTTTAGTATGGGACGTGAGTTTAGTAATGCTGTTGGGAGTTGACCATGAATGAGTCATGCGTAAACTCTAAGAGGGATTGGTTTCATGTTATATGAAGTGGGAGGATTTCGAGAAGTTGATGGTTAAGGCCGAAGGAGATGAGGCCTCTCGTAATGGAGTGTTACGGAGGTAATGAAAGGGTGAATTAACTCTTACCCCTGAGCCACGTGGTTAAGCTCGAAGGTAGATTCTATTAGCAAGTCTCTGTCATGACGGGGAGTGATGACACTGGAGTGTCGATTTATGGTGGTTGCGCCTCACAAGTTTAAACTTGTAAAGAGTATTATCCCCTATTTAAATTAAAGTCCATCTTGAGGGTGGGGTGCGTTCCCTTAAGAAACTTTTGTCCCGAACGGGAGGGACTTAAGTTAAGCAGATATGGAGAATCACGCAGTTCTAACGTTTCGGTGCATCAAGGTAATGATGATTCGTGCCAAGTTATACGTCGCTAGTACTATTGGCTGGGCCTGGGAAGGTTGTTGTACTGAATCAAGACTCCCGTTTCTTATTCGTGGCAAGTTTCCAAGAAGCCATGGGATTTGAATTATGGTTAATCACTCCTTATCATTTTCCACAGATGACCAAACCAATAGAATAAACCATATGCCGAGGCATATACTTCTTACCTGCGTGCCTAACTTTAAGATTAGTTGGGAACAATGCTTTCCACTCGTTGTATTCGCCTATATAGAATTTGTGGTTGGGACGGCGCTTTAGAAGAAGCCTTGTATAGTAGGCTTTTTTAGATCTCCCTCTTGTTGGTTAGAAGTGCGAGATGATGAGTCTCTCGTATAACCGAGACCGACAAAAGAGCTCATGCGATGCGAGAAGAAGGCATCTGGAGTTGAGGTCATTAGACCAAAGGTTGTGGTGAGTATCGCCTGAGAAGGGCGTTATGCGTTTCGAGGAGAAAAGGAAGACTTGCACCGCATGACGTTGTACCTTTTCTACAAATGTCGCGGTGGGTTCGGTAAGCTATTCGCTCGCTTTATTGAATCATTTCGCGACAAGTTCATAATTTGTTCCTTGTCTCTCATGCAAGGGAGTACGAGAGATAGGACGGTGCCATTAGGCACATTCCTTTCGAGGTAGATGCAACTTGACGGTTCTTATTAGAAGTAGACGGTTGCTATCTTAGAGAGTAGAGTTACGTTGGTATCGCCGATCGTACTTTGGGGATGAGTTCTATATAGTCAGCTTAGGTCGATAAATCGACATCGGGTTGCGAGGATGACTTGCGGGAATAGTGTCTGCACCTCTCCTTGCGACGTATATTCGAATTTTGGGGGCAAAATTCCCTCTTAAAGGGGGGAGTATGTAATAACCCTCTCTTCCGGTAGCCCATTTTATCCTTAATTACCACGAGTAGTAATTAGTTATTATCTGATAAGATTCTGAGTAAATATTAATTTGATATGTCAAGTCAATATTTACTAATATGTTGTGTAGTTACCTCGTGAGTAGATAAAACTTGCATGTGGTGATTTTTAATGTCATAAAGATTTAAAATGACATTTTGGTTTATTATGGAACCGGAACTAAAATGAGTTATAAAACTTTCAAATGATAATTCGGATAGTGTAGTTAGTCCCGGTAGGTGTTTGACAGTCAAAATAAGTGCCATATTGTATTTTGGCATTTTGGGGACTTTTGACTGGTTTTGGCTTAAATAGTGTAGTCGCGTATTAGTATAGCGCGTATTAGCATTTTAAGTTGGGCTTTTAGACTTAAGCCCCGTTTTAATTCCCCACCCCTATTCCCATTCTTCCATTTTACACAATTGAGCCCTAGAGAGAGTAGAGAGAGGAAGAGAACTTGGGAGAAAAAGAGAGATTGGAGCTTGGATTGTTGCCTCCTTCTTCATCAAATCAGATTCTTACCTTGAGGCAAGTAATCTACTTGCAAATTTATGGTTTAAGTAGAATAAATTGCATTGATATTTATGATTTAGAAATGTTAGGGTTTTGTTGGATTTTTGGGTATTAACCCTTGGAAATGGATTTGGATGATAAATGATGTTGAGGGTGATATTAGAATGTGTTTAGGATGTAGAAATTGCAGTAAATGACTTCGGTTGGGGTTGGTTTTGGTGTTGGATCAATTTTGGAGTTCAAGACTCCATAGCCATTCTTGGCATTTTCGCAGGGGCGAATCGATTCGGCCCCTTGGGCGAATCGATTCGCATAGATGCAGAATCCCAGGTCTTGTTGTCCGAATCGATTCGGATTAAGACCGAATCAATTCGGCATTTGCAGAAACCAAACTTTGGTTGTCCGAACCGATTCGTTTTCAGAATGAATCGATTCGCTGGGGCGAATTGATTCGGCCCTTAGGGCGAATCGATTCGGTTCCAGCAGATTTTGGGGGTCTTTTTCTTTTAATTTTCCTCCTTATTCTTTAGGGTTAGGACTTAGGAACCTTCTTAATTGAAGTAAGCTTAGTGTCCTAGAGTAGTTATGGAGTTTGGTTGTTACCCTGGACTAGAGATGGGTTCATCTGGGGTTTGTTTCGGGGAGGTTTAAAGTAATGCTAAGGCATTTCTTCTTTTATTCAAACTCTTAGAAGTTTGGAAGTTAGGTACCCTAACTTGGAGACTAGAAGGGCTTGTCAAGTTACATAGGCCTTGGAGATTTGTAGGATCATTATGATCATTTGGAGAGTTAATCGGGGATTGTGATTTGAGGAATAAATGATAATATTTGATGGGGATTAGGTTCGCATAAAATGAACCCATAGGTGTTTAAAGATAATAGGTTCAATTTAGAATGAACCCCGTTGTTTAATGATATTAGGTTTAATAATAAAGAACCAATCACATGATTAATGAAAATGGATTTTTAGAAATAAAATGATGATAAACGTAAATATTAATTTACTGTTACACACCTCTCTAAATGACATCATAAGGGAAGTTCGCTCGTGAGGTGAAGCCCCCTGGCTAATGAATGCAGGGTGGATATAGTCCTAGGCCATGGGAGCGTTTATGGTTGTGTATTGTTTCTGCGGGGGTAGGGAGATTACGGGTGTGATCTTGGCTACCACACAGGCTCATGGCCGCTTCCCGACGTGTTCCGTTAGGTGCCCAGGTTGTCTTATGTTAGGCCCTGGAAGATGATGGTCATTTAGGGGCGCGCACAGCGGGGAAACCCGGACTGGCGGTCTTAGATATCGTTATATGTATATGATTATAACTATATTTTCATCAAGTTGGACTTGATGGTTGTTAATGCCATAAAGAGCATAAAAATGTGCCAGGAAGAGCACGGGAATAATATATGTGCCATAAAGAGCACTTGATGTAAATGATATTCCTAATAAGGAATGGAAAGATAAAATGGGAAGTTTTAATTAATGAAAAGAAATTATAACTTCTCGACTTAACCAAATATATGGTTTTATTCCTAATAAGGAATGTCTGAAGGAAATGGGAAATTGTATTAATAAGGAAGGGTTGTAAATTAAAATGCTCTACCTTCTATCTTTGCTTGATATTGTAGCTAGCATGTCATTTGATCATCCTCATTATTCATGCATAACTGTTCATATCTATCATGCTTTTTATTCTTCTAGAAATCATATAGAACCCGGCCCTGACCGGTTTACTTTCTTGTTGTATATATATTATTGTATCCGCTCAGGTTCTCCTCCGCAAGGACGCCCGACTTGACTTTCCAAGTTCCTTGCACCTTCGACGAGCTGTAAGACTTTGCGGGTTATTACAGGACGTTGTATTAGACGCTTTCATTCTTGTTATTCTAGTTATGATCGGGTCTTGTCCCTCGGGCGTGTGGCCCAAACTATTGTATTTGATTAATAGTTGTTATATGTAAGACATTTTATATTGTGGTACGTTGTCTCATGTAGCTGTGGACCGACAGCTTATTCGGTCCATTTGTGTACATTCGTTTTAGTTATATATTATATGTTATCTTTTGGAATTCCACTTGCTCGTCAGACTGGGTTGTTAGTTTAAATTTTCATACCCGTATTTTTTAAAATTTTACACTTTTTGGCAACCCGTTTTCTGATTTATTGGGTGGTTTTCCCGTATACTCAGTTTATTATTGTGATGCTGAGAATGATATCCATCCATGATCCCTGTTACGTTTGAGTATCGGGCTGGCCACCCCTTATCTCGGATTGCGGGTTGTCACAATCTTTTTACAAACAAAAAAACCAACATGCTTTCTTTCATAATCTCGAAAAAAACGAAGACATTCTTAAGAAAAATAATCAGGAAGAGATGAAAGAGAAGGAACAGGCTAGGGTTCTATAGCAACGTCATTTGAGGCTATGGTCTCGCAAAATACCCTCGAGGCTATAGCCTGGCCTTGGCAAACTATAGCCTCACTACAAGGATAGCCTTGAGGCTACAGACTCAAAGGAAATGTTGAAGATTTCACACTAGTGTCGCTGATGGAAAAGGACAGAAGCACGAGCGTCAATAACAAACTTTTGTCTATTTTCTTGGTTTTTCGGCAATTGCAGTTTAGAAATGAATCCCTAACAGACTTGACTTCATCCCCACCCTCCATGTTCTCCATAGGCCCATCACCAGTCATGAGTGTGTTACGTAGGCAAGGATGGTGTCTCGGTTCTGGGATTGATTCCCAACGATTGAGAACCTTTGAATTTCTCTCATCATCAACTTGAACTTATAATCCATTCGATGATCAAGTTTTTCAACTTCAGATTGTTACCAAGCCTTTGGCTTGCTTCCACACGCAATTGAAATGCTAGGAAGAGAAAATGATTGAAAAATAAAAGAGTAACACCACCAAAGAGCGAACCACGCAAATAAAGCGGAAAAAATACCGAAATAGAAACTCACACTCAAACAAAGAGGAAAACTCTCAATTCATCGTCAACTATCTAGAAAATGAGGACTACAATGATATATAAAGGGCAGAGGATACTTGGCATAATGATAAAAGACTAAGTAAGACATAGAAAGGGAGAGGGGGTACTTGTAGCACTCAAATATACAAATTAGCCCGATTATTTACATAAAAAATGAATGGGGAGCTAAATCTGTATGAAATATTTAATTTTCACAGGAGACACTGAGAAACTCATTCAAGAAGTAAAAACATCACAAATACAGAAACTGTGGAACGGATTACTGATCAATGTGCTCATTGTTTATCAGATTGGAATCCCTATCCATGAAATTAACATATTGCCTATCTTAGTGTATCCCCAACACATTAGGGAGAACATACATTTCTAAGAAAACATAATATCCATGTTGGACATGCATTAAACATTGACACTTAATAATATACACTCGCAAGCATTACAAACATCCAATCACACGTGATTTGATCCATACACAAGCATTCTGACGCGGAGGAGGTAGCAAAGAAGTTCCAAGAATTACTAGAACAGAAACAAAGCAAGAATTAGCGACATAGACGATTTTTAAAGAAGTCCTTAATAAAGTGGGATTAGGGTAGAATTAATTCTGAATTTTAATTTTATTCACTTCTCCTTAATTAGATAGGGTTTCTAAATATAATAGGATTGATTAGCTTTAAAGTTTTTCTACTTCTAGTAGATTTCCTAACTAGAAAAGGATTACTTTTGAAGTTCTTCTATTTCTAATAGATTTAGGATCAGTTTGGGCAGTCTATACATAGAGCCTTCTGTAGACAATTTATTGAATTAAATACAATTTTTAGATTGTTTGTTTATTTTTAAAGAGAGAATAACTGCATTTTTTCTTTAAAGTTAATTAACGCTGGTTAATTAGCTCTTGTATCATTTCCTACTGTGTTAGGTGGTACTAGAGCAAGGTCTCTCCTTACTCGATGGCAATTAATGGAGAAGAAAACCCCAACCCTAACGATGCCGATCAAAGGTTAGTCGACTTGTGGCGCACAATCGAGAGCCAGCAGTAACAACTCAACCAGATTTAAGATGGCCAGTTGCAACAGGAGGTGCAAAACAGGCGAATGTTGACAGGAATTGCGCCAAGGGAGTTGCTTAAGGCCAACCTGGAAACATGAACCAAAGAGGTCCAATTTTTCCACGACTCTGATAGTGAAGATATAGAGGGCGATGGAGGACAAGCAGTTAAGCAACCCATCCGAAGGGATCGGACGGGATCAAGACTTTGGCGATTACCGCTCGACGGTTGACATTTCTAACTTAACGGGAATCTACAAATCAAAGAATTCCACGATTGGGTGCTCTAGTCTGAAAAGTAACTGATGAATGTTCCTGAAGCAAAGATGGTTAAGCTTAAGTTGGTGGCTTTCGCTTGAAAAGTTGTGCGGCAGTTTGGTTGAAACAAGTCCAAAGAACCGAGCAGCAGCAAGGAAGCAAGCAGTCTAAACATGGAGTCAGATGAAGGATCTATTGATGGAGAAATTTTTGCCCTGACTATGAGCAATACATCTTCCAACTGTACCATGAAGGTAGTAGAACTTCTTTTGATTACACCGCATAATTCACACGCCTGTCAAATCGTAACAATAATCTGGTAGAAATGGAGGGCCGACGTGTAAAGCATTATCTAGATGGGTTGAAACCTGAACTAAGGAGGAAGATTGGGCTAAGGTCATCTACACCTTAGAGGAAGCTCATAACAGAATTATTGGAGTTGCACTCAATGTTTAAAAAGGCAAAAGGCGAGGCGATGCGCAAGCCTCACCGAAAAGAAAAAAAAGAGCAAAATAATATTAAAAAAATACTCATAAAACCATAAAAATAAAATAACAAAGAAATATAAAAGAAAACTACAAAAAAAATATCCTTGAGGGCTTTCTCACATAGTTTGACATTTTTTTGTTCCCCCGAGATAACTTTCAAAAAAACGTAATTTGAGAAAATCAATTTTAACATATTGGTTATTTTACAATATGACAATAAATTAATCAATGCAAAATCATATTGGCAAAATCATTTTTTTAGCTTCATTCACATATTGGTTATTTTATAATATGACAGTAAATTAATCAATGCAACTTAACAAGCAAATTTATTAAAAAACATTGATTTTCAAGCTAAGATTAAAAAACAACAATTTTATTAAAAAAATAATAAATCATATCAACCTAAGTTTATTAAAAAAAACAGCAACCTTTAAAATATATTAGTTTCTTAATATATATTCATTTTAGTTAAAGATAACATATTAATCTAAATTGAAAACCAAAAAACATAAAACTTTAAAATAAAAGTCATATTGAAGTTAATTTAGTATATTTATTTCAAACAAAATCAAATTGACAAAATCAGTCTTTTAAGTTTCATTAACATATTGGTTATTTTTTAAAAATTTCTCTCAAGTTACAATAGTAAATAGTATAAGTTAAGTGCAGTTTTAAAACAAAAAAAAAGGAGTGAGGGGCACCGAGGCTTAAGCGTCAAGGCGCATTGAAGCGTAAGCCTCAAATTCAACCCTGATGCTTAAGCCTCGAGGCATTTTTTGCCCGCATCGCCTCATTGTTTAGCATTTGTTAGCATTTAATTTTGTAAAGAGCACGTTGTTTAAACAAATGTTGAAATCTGTTGGCGTGTAGGTTGAAGCTTCCTAGTTATCATGAAACTAGAGTGACGTATTTGAATTTGAAGAAGGAAGTTCAAAGTGCACATGCGATGTTGGTAAAAAATAAAAAAAGAATGAAAAAATTGAGGTGCACACTAGTGTGGGATGGGTGGACCGATGAAAATCAAGACCCCTCACTATCTTTCTTGTTAATAGCCTTGGTTTGACGATCTTTCTTAAATCCGTGGACACCTCATCCATTATCAAGGATCCAGATAGGTTGTTTGATTTGCATGATTCAATGAAAAAAGAGATAGAGGAAGAAAATTTTCTTCAAGTGGTAATTGAAAGTGCTTCGGCTTATGTAGCCACGGGGAGGTTGTCGAAAGTGAAGAGGAACTATTTATTTTGATCCCCTTATACCCCTCATTTAATTAACTTGATGCTTAGTGACATGGGTGATTTGTCATTTTTTCAAAATACAATAAGAAAAGCTAAAGAAGTCACCATTCTTATTTATATTTATCAGGTATAAACAGTGATAGGTTATATTTATGAACCAATGGATCGAGCTAGTTAGCTAGAGCGATGTAAATAGGTTAATAACAAGAAAGTTAACTTTCTTACATTTATAAAGCAATGTATTGGGTACAATGTGAGAGAATGTGTTATATTTATAAAGTAATGGATCGGGCTAAAGAGCAAT
Organism: Sambucus nigra; assembly: GCA_949130495.1. Lineage (NCBI taxonomy): Eukaryota > Viridiplantae > Streptophyta > Magnoliopsida > Dipsacales > Adoxaceae > Sambucus > Sambucus nigra. The sequence continues at coordinate 19,539,665 of OX422224.1, forward strand.
GGATTGGGCATACCTCTTATCGATATGATTAAAGCAATGGATCGGACTAGTTAACTTTCAAGTGCATCACGCTATATGACAAAGTATATTTATGAAGCAATGGATTGAGCTAAAGAACAAATATCAACCATATAGAGAAGAGTTATGCTAAGATTTGGAAATAATTGACACAAGATTGGATTTACAACTTTATAGGGCACTTCATGCGACAAGGTGTTATTTGAATCCAAGGTAATCTTTGAATTTCTAGTTTCAACTTCTTGAATTTCTAACTTAAAATTTTTCATTATCTAGATATAGTTTACTATGTTTCTTTGAAGATGTCATTTTAGTTATGACTTCAAGGCAGACAAAGAAGTCAAATGTGCCTTGTATGAAACAATTAAGAGAATGTGTCCTGACATCGATACACAATCACCGTCCCGAAACAAATTGATAAATTCAAATCTTGTGCAAGATTGTTTGGTAGGAGCCTTGCAACTTTAACAACGGATAAAAAAACAGCCAAGTAAAGTTGTTCTAGTTTGGCTATTTTTTTTTTGGGGGGGGGGGGGGGGTGTTAGTGCTGTGTTTGCTGGGGAATTTTTTGTTTTTTTTGTTTTTACTGTTTTGGGTATGGTTGTATGGTGGGAAAGCTTTGGTGAAGATGTTCCAGAGCTTCAAAAGTTTGCTATACGAGTTCTACGCCTCACATGTAGCGTGACGGGTTGTGAAAGAAATTGGAGCACATTTGATCATGTACACTCCAACAAAAAGAAATCGTTTAAAGTAACAACGGTTGAATGCTCTTGCTTATAATCTTCAACTTGAAACAAGACGAGAAGAGAAAATAATGTGGAAGGAAAATGTTCTATCTAATATGTCTATCTGATATGAAGTCCAGTGATGAATGGGATCATTGAGAGAGAGGAGTCGTGTCTTCCTGACATCCATGAATGCTTCACAGATGGACACAATAAGATAAAGTGAGTTAGACATAAATAATTGAAAGTCCTAGATGTAGTTAGTATTATTTATTACTATGATCTTATTTTTAATATATGTGTTGCATAGGGCCAAGGAATTTGAATTCCAGCAAGAAGGAAAAGGCATTATTGACTAAGATGTTGAAGTTACTAACGTTGAGGAGGAAGATAGATAGGAAATAGAAGAGTAAAGGATTGTCATAGAGGATGATGATGATGATGTAGACTTGATGATAATGTAGACTTGATGATGATGCAGCCTTGATGATGAAGATAATGATGATATAGCCTTGATGAATGAAGATTGATGGCCTTTTGGGATAAATTTGTGTTAATGATATTATGGATAATAGACTATACTTGCATAGTTGCATTCCATATAGTGACATGATAATAAACAAAATAATTTGTGGTTTCCTTTTTGGAAATGTTATATTTTGTGTATGATCATTTGGAATTGAAAACATTGAAAGACTATCATCATCTTAGTAATGATAATGGATTTTCATTTTGTTATTTATATTTCAATGAAACCATGTCCTAAAATTAGTTTTTGATCATAATATGTTTTATTACATATTCTAATGTGTTCTCTATGCATTTATATATTATTTATTACATTTTCAACATTATACACGGATTCTCATGATTTGACTCACGATCATAGGTATTCCAATTTACGATTCGATTTATAATTTGACAACTAAGGTTGCAAGAATAGATTCTTCTATCTAAACTAAGATTTTATTCACTCGACTATAATTTAAGCATAAAAATTATCGTTCATTAATATAATAAGTCACAAAGTTACCAAAACTATATTCATATGTAACTATCCCTAGCACGACAAAAAATTTATCACTATGTAGGATCATATTATTCTATATGCATATGCAATAACCTATCACAATCATTGCCACTCAAAAAAATTGCACACATAAGATTGTTGATTGGGAATAAGCAATGCCAATACAGAGACTAAAAACTAAAGTATAGACAATGCCCGCAAACTATGACCCATTCTTCCTTATCAAGATGCCTCAATTGGAAATGAATTCCTCCACATCTTTGGCCACACGACCTCCCTTGGAAGCGAAAGAGTAATTAAAGCCCCCGACTAAACCAAACCCTCAGTGGGAGAACCCTTTCCTTTATTATCATTACTTTTACTACTACCACAACCACTCTTCCCCGTAAACCACCAACTCAAACTCCCCAACGAACTCTGCCTATTTTGATGTCATTTACCCCTTAGGAGTCAAAACATCCTTGCCCAAACTATGAGTCGGTTTTTTCTAGGGTCAAATTTAGGCGAAGTCATTGTTCTCTCACCGATGACATATAGGAATTCTTGTCAAGAAGGAACCATGTCAATAAAGGAGCTAAAGTTCGGCATTTGTGGCCGCAAAATTACAATTTAAGATAATGTCAAGGACACACACGAGCCGCAGTCTTGGGCGTAACCCTAACAGCTTCACTAGAGTGTGAGGCAAATTAGGGACAGTTTAAAGTGTGGAATGTGCAACCCAGTTACTTTGGGGGTTCTCTATTCAATCATGTTGCTTGAGGAAAAAAACAGAAGAAAAATGAAAAGGATATGTTTGACTATGGGTTTAAGGAAGTTTTTAGAGTTTTGGTGAAACTTGGGTAAGTATTTCATGGTCTCAGCCCAATTATTGCTCCAAAGAAATTTTATGGTTATGTTTGGTGATTGTTTTAAAAAAGAAAAGTGGTCAATTGATCTGGGGCAAAAATCGATACAGATAATTTTTTTAAATATTGCTCATGTATTGCCAGCATCTTCAAATCGCTATGAAAACAAGGACAAGCACTATTAATGGAGGGAGAGTAAAGTAAAAAAAAGTGTTTTAATGTATTCATTTTCATTTCTCATATTTCGTCGTATTTTCATTTATTGATCCATTTAATTGGTTCCCCATTTATTATTATTGCTCTATTTAGCATAGCTGTAAAAATCTTTGGAATATTACTCTTACCTTATAAATCATGATGTAATATCCTCCTTTTAGGATATGAATATATTGGAGAGTTATATTCTCGATTAAGAGTGATCCTTATGCCTTGTGTATTCAATTTAAATGGAATTGAGATCTAAATTTCTCCGTTGACATATTATTTTCTTGAAACAAAATATTATTGTTGTCTAATACAATAATGCCCTTTGAAGTAGAATCGCAGCGTTACCCAACATTATATTTCTCTATAGTGGAAAAATCCATTATATATAGCAGAATAAATATATACATATATATAATAGCAAAAAAAATATATATATATACATATATACAGCAACAACATAAATATATATATATATATAAATATATATATATATATATATTATGTTGTATATATGTATATATATATTTTTTGTCAAAATATTATTTTTTGTTGTTGTATACATATATACAACAGAATATATATATATATATATATATATATATATAACAAAAAAAGAGCAGAGAACATGTTTATATATGTCGATATATAAATAGAGCAGAGAAAACAAAAAAAAAGTGGTTCGAATTTGTGGGGATATAAGCAAAAACTTTAAAAAAAACTTTAAATTACCTGATGGTGGTCGGTATCTCCTACAGAAGACAGACGTTGGTTTTTCTTTGGGAAGTTAGTTCGGCAACTAGGGCTTGTTTGAGAAAGGGGTTCTAAATTACATACGACTTTTTTTTTTTACAAATACATCAGAACGTGGCTTTTTTTTTAACAAACACATCAGCACGAGCAAAAAAAGAGGCTTCCGCCTCAAGGCGTATGCCTCTCACAACAAAGGCGTAAGCCTCAGTCAGCTACCCTAGAGGCGTAAGCCTCATGCCTCATTCCCTTCGCCTCGCCTCGAGGCGGTGCCTCATTTTGCCTTTTAAAACCTTGATGCTAGGAGAGGAACTTTCATAGTTCTCATTAGAAGGATAGGTTCTTCTATGTGTACTAGCTAAAAGTACACATGAGTTCACACTTCTAAAAATGTAACTTATCCATGCAAATACACATTGTAGACAAATACGCTAAGACACTTGTCCACCAAGTCTTTCGCGCCAATGTTTAAAAAGGTGCGAGGTGAGGCGAGGTGAGGCGTTTTAGTCGCGGCGAGGCAAGGCGAGGCGTAAGCCTCGAGGTGTTTGAGGCATAAGCCTCACCGAAACGAAAAAAAAGGGTGAAATTATATTAAAAATACTAATAAAACCATAAAAATAAAATAACAAAGAAATATAAAATAAAACTACAAAAAAAACATCTTTGAGGGCTTTCTCACATATTTTGACATTTTTTTGTTCCCCCGAATAACTTTTTTAAAAAAAGTAAATTAATTTTAACATATTGATTATTTTACAATATGAAAATAAATTAATCAATGCAAAATCAAATTTTTTTTCATTTACATATTGGTTATTTTATAATACGACAATAAATTAATCAATGCAAAAATAAATTGACAATCTTTTTTTAGTTTCATTCACATATTGGTTATTTTGTAAAAAAAATATTTTAAGTTAATATAGTAGATAGTATATGTTAAGTGCAATTTTAAAACAGAAAGGGTAAAAAAGAAAAAGATTTTCTAGATTAAAAAATATTTTTTTAAGTTAAGTGCAATTTTAGAAAAATGAAGGAAAAAACAACAGCTCTTTACTAAGCTTAGTTTATTAAAAAACAATTTAAAAAAAAGATCATTTATTAAAAAAAAGATCATTTATTAAGCTTAGTTTAAAAAATAAAACACTTCTTGCTAAAAAAAATAAAATAAAAATATCATTTAAAAAAATGAATTATTAATTTGATATGTAAAAGAAAGAGTATTTCTTTAATCAAATGGGTACATATATATATATATATATATATATATATATATATATATATATATATATATATGTGTGTGTGTGTGTGTGTGTGTGTGTGTGTGTTTTAAACTGATATGTAAAAGAAAGCATGTAAATCAAACAGCTTTTCAATAAATATATAATATACAGGACCATAGTTATCAAAGACGCGCCTAGGCGCTAGGCGCAGCTACAACGCCTGACAGGAGGTTAGGCGCAACGGGTTTACTAAGGCGTGCACTTGAGGGACAAAGGCATTAGGCGCGATGGCGGTTAAGGCGCTAGCCTAGGCGCGCCTGATTCTCTTTTCTTATAACCACGCTTATGACGGCTCTTTTTTTTTCATAACTACATTTATGTTTTTAACATTACTTTAAAAAAAACCTAGTCTCACAAAAGAACCTGTATCCAATTCCAAGATAGAGAGCAGCCGGAGGTATTTTTTTTATGGCCTCCAGTCCTTTAGCCAAATTGAACAGTATCCTTTGAAGATCTGTCTCATCAGCGGAGCAAATATTTCTTGATTATTATCTGCAACTGCTAAACAGCTCTCAGGGCCGTAGTCATTCTTTAAACCAAAGAATGAAATATATGAGGTAGAGAACGATAACTAGCAGTCATTTTCACAGGAGGCGCCAATCTATTGATGTCTAAAGATGGACTTAATCTGAATTTATAATCACAAATAAAATATAATAGGTTAATCAAATCACACACATAAGGGGAGATTTTTAGAGTGGTTCAGCTGTAAAATAGCTTACATCCACTATTAGTATTATTTCGTAGGGTTTACAATAGATCAATATGGTGTGTATATGAGTGATTTTAGTTGTCCCTCCAGCTAAGGGAATATTTCGTATTTATAATGGTGTAAAACCCTAAAGATGGATCACCATTATATTGCCAAGTATTTACATTTGTGTACAATAAATGAAACTCTTGGAATTCAGTGCTGGTTGGCATCCCATCTGAGTAACTTTTGGTATTCTTGATGATTGGCATTCCTGGAATTGGCCAACCGTCCAACGGACTAAGTATCTCTGAAGCCCATCAAGGTGGCTAGTCAGCCACATAGGAGGATAGGTGTACATTTATCGTTTATCCACATAGGAAAGTAATTTTTACATACAGCAGACACCAATGGATGCTAGAGTAAGTAAGAGTGATTTAGTTAGTATTGATGGTAACACAACGGCTAGAGGTAGGCCTAAATTAACTTGGTGGGACATTGTAAAAAGGGACGTAATAGCGAAATGAAAAAAATAGAATTCGTGTAGTTGGCCCCAAATAATTGGGAAAATGATTTGTTGAGTTGAGTAAACTCATAAATCAACATGTTTAGAAAATGAGATGTCGATGTTAAGATGGATGTATCGTAAAACTAAAAAAATATATTTAGAAGTGAACATATTCGTGAAACAATATCTGCAACTCCCATACAAGATAAATAGAGAGAGAACACTTTATGTGGTTTGGACCCAATTAACTTGGTGGAAGATTGTTAAGAAGAACATGATAGCATGTGGTTTGACCTACGATATTACGGTAAATAATTGTAAAATGATCATTTTAGGAATAAAAATAAAGGAACAATGTAATAATACATTAGTATTTCTAACAATTCTATTTATTATACCAAAAGGTCGCCTCTCCCAGACCTGCAATTAAGCGGGAGCCTTGTACACTAGGTACGACCTTTTTATTATTAATTAGTATATGTAAGAGTGTAATTGCTTTTCATAATGATAGTTTGAATGCACGTTAATTCTGTGAATCTCATGTGAGGTTTGAAAGATATCTAATAATATTATACTGAAACTTATATAACCTATATTGTGCATTATGATCACTCTGCATATATGAGTACGTGGGGGCGAACTAAATTATTTTAGGGTAACTTAATGAAAGGCGTAACAGAAAGATAATTTAGTAGTCCTTTGTTATACTTTATAATGAGATGAAAGGTTTAATTTCTACAACTGTTTATGTTTTAGAAATTAGGTTAGGGCTTTTTATTTAGAGAGGAAGATAAAGAGGAAGAAGAGGGTATCTCATCCAAAAAAATATAGGGGGTATGTGCAAATACATATTAGTGAGAGTTTTTAAACGGATACTAACGTTTGTCAGCCTTTGCGGAGTTGTGTTTAATTGTGGCAATAACACCGGGGGTTAAGTTAAGAAAAAAACTTAAAACTTACTGCCATTAAAATCAGTTGCTTCTCTCCTCATTTTGCTATAACCCACACTCTGTACCAAGCAAATGGTTGTTCCACGGGAAAAGAGGCCCATATTTTTCACGATGATGCATGGTCCTCTGCAAAATCTTATTGGAGTTATTTATAGTTCACGGCTCACCTAAAGTTAAGTTAAGATGCGGACCAAGTCATTTATGCATAGATGCCAAGGATGGCCATGTTTTTGTCCAGTACTTTAGCTTTACGAATCTCTAGGTACTTGGAGCCCTCAGGTTTATGGACACTCTTTGCTGCAAATCTACCTCAGCTTTTATGTTAATGACTCTTGATAAAAATTAGCCCATCTCAGTTTAAGAACAATGTTGATCCTTTCCTCTGGAACAACACAACCAGCAAATGAATTAGCTCATCTCATGGCATGCATTCACCATATGTCAGAGGGTCAATACTCATTACAACCTCCCCAATAAGAGGATTTTGATGCTTGAGGACGTTGCCTTCAAAAATGTTACTAAGGCCAAAGTCCCAAGCTACTGTAAGAAGAGCCAAAACAAAAGAGGGAGCTCAAGACAAAAAGGAAGCATGAGACTCAGCCGGAGCTGAGGTATGAAGAGCACTCCGCTCTTCTGCAATCCAGAAACCATCCTACTCAATATCATGGAAGAAGCATATCTAAGATGATCACCAAAATTGAAGTTCAAATTCAAAAATAGAAAATAGGAGGAATGGTCCGAGTTACACCTCCATCATGGCCAAGTCAGTAATGTTTATCACAACCTGAAGAATGAAATAGAGAGGCTGATCAGGCAACGAATGCTAAGAGGATTCGACAGAAACCACAACCCATGCCTACCAGTATAAGAAAACTGAGGCCTATGAACGAGTCTTGTGAAAGGGGATTTCAGACAAAGTATATATTGTCAATACAACAAGTCCGTTTGGGCCAACGAGTTTTTTACTCTCCAAGTTCGGATTAATGAAAAGAAATTTCAGCACACTCATTCGTATAGTTTTATATCTTCTCTGAAAGCTCTTCAACAGTATAATTATAACACCAGCACCAAGGCCACAATAGAGGCCGAGGAAAATTATATTCAAGAATGATGCCAAAGCCTACCATAAGTCATGGCATCAACAAGGGTGTCCAAGGCTGCAAAAGAGGCGCCAAGGGATCCATAAATCAAACAGTGTAGTGAATCGAAGATTACATCTTTAATATGAAATATGAAGCACAAGTTAAGATGCCCAAGTCATAAGAAGATCCTCTTCTATACACTCCTATTGGAAGACACGTGGCATAAAAGAGAGCTCAGCTTGACAGGCCTCGACATAAAAGGCATCTAGTTGGCCTCGTTTTACTCGGAGATAAACATAGAGGCCATGGACTACAAATAGAACTTCCGCCTACATACAACATTTGGAGTATTCGGCATCGGCAGTCCTTCGCACTCTCCACCTATCCAGCAATCGTATACTCCACTCCAGGACATTCTAAAAAGGACTCAGGAGCCTCTATTAAGCCATGTGCCTCCACCCCTTTTGGCACCTCTCGACATAACGGTGAAACTCAGCTAAACCTAAATCTCTCTCTCTCTATAATAGAGTTCCCTCATTCTGCATCGGCGTTTTGCTCCAGTCATTATCTACAACGAAACTCTGATAAGACACCTCGACCTCTTCTGTACTCTAATGTTATTTCATCCATTTGGCTCCTTATTGTATTACATTTATGGTTGTCCAACCTCTACACGTACTCACAACACAATTTACAGTAAAAAGAGAGCATTACCTCTATAGCTGTTAGTTTCAACGGTTCATATAAGTGTTCACTATGGCACTTGATCTCTAACTGGACGCTTGATCTCTTACTCCCTCCATCCTAAATTAACAATTGTGCTTTTCTTTTTAGTCCGTCACAAATTAATAGTCGTATTTCTAAAAATAGTTTATAAATTAGGGGATATTACAACGTTACCATTTCGAACAACACCTATGAGAGGACAATGATCTAAGTAGCAGGTCTTCCATTTAAAGTTATTTATCAGTTTTTGAAGCATAGATTTTGAAAGTAAATATTTTCTTCAATATTTGACTTTCAAACGGCTACTATTAATTTGGGAAGAATAAGTAAATTTTAAATAAAACAAAAACATTACAATTAGAGCAAAAAACAAACAAAACCTAAATATGAACCATCTTAGTGCACAAGGAACATGCTCCGAGTCTTAATACCCTTTTTCAGAAAGAAAAAAAAAAGTAAAATGGAAGGGGGCCTCCTTATAGTGCAATCTCATTTCATTTCCTCTTATTTTCATACTACTATTTGGCCTTTCTCATAAATCCCTTAAGGAATTATATATATAGCAAGCACAACATTCATTATAACCTGTGATTTTGTGCAGCCTCTAGTGTTATTTGCCTGTCTAATATAACATGTATTGTGGTCTAATAGCCCGGATGTAGTAAGGCCCAACTTAAAGATAAGGACCGCTCCATGCAAACAGTGGCGGATCCAGGATTTTTGGTCAAGGGGGGCGAAAGTTGCTAGTGGTGCTGAGGGTTCGGGGGCGGGAGCCCCCGAGGTGATTTTTTTTTCTTATTTCGAGTTTTATATAAATTATAGCTTTATAATGCCCAAACAATTACTGTCAGTCATTATTAACAATACCTAGTTAATTTCAAGAAATAAACAACGCTTAATAAATATTAAAAAAATTAAAACATATTGAAAAAATTAAGTAACAAATTAAGACATGAAGTATTGTTTTATCCTTTTTTGTTATGGAAATTGGGTCTATTTAAATTAAATGCCTAATCAAAACTAAATACTAATAAAAAAATGACTAAAAGAGGCAAAAACAAAAATGGGTTTTGTATTTTTGCTACCTCAAGATTATTTCTTGCTGCCGAGAAATGGGTTGAGTCAAGAAGTGAAAGAGCCGAGAGAGGAGGGAGGGGTGCCGCCGAACCAAGAGTTAGAGTCCGGCTTTGAAAGAGGGGAGGAATTTGGAATTCGGAAATGCAACTGGTGAGTTTGAGAGATAGTTCGGCTTTTTGGTTTTAAGTTAGGTTATCTTTAGGTTTTTAAAACTTTCTTTACTCACAGATTCGCCCTTTCCCCCAAATTTTTAAAGTTTTACACATAGGTCTAAAAATAAATTCAAACTTAAAACAGGGCAGCCGCCCCTGTTCGGCCTAACGTTCGTCTGCCCTTGCATGCAAACCCAGTTTTTTAAGGGACAAATAATGTTTAGTTCCTATGAGCTAAGTACATTTTGCATTTAGTCCACCATATTTATTTTATTTTTCAAAAAGTCCTTTATCTATTTTTTTGACAAATGTTTCTTCAAGTTTAGGATAAGAGAATACAAAGTGTTTCTGAGTGTTTCATATGGATGAGAGAATGGACGGAGCCAAGACAGGCCTAGTGGGATAACTTTGAATTTATATTTACTTTTATACTATGAATAAAGGCCATAACTTGTTTGATTACCAAGTCATTTAATTTTCTAAACCACTAATTCCCTCACTATTATCATCAGTTTTGTTTTCCCTTACCATTTAATTTTTCCACCAATTTTCCCTTTTCACTTTGTAAAATTCTTATGTAAAACCTATTATTAGTTGATATGCCAATATGTTTAGGGAAGACTAATGTTTTTTTTCTGCAAATGCTTCATAACAGAATGAATTTGAGAACTTGTTTTGACATTTTTTTGGACTCCAATTTTTTTCAAACCAAAAAAATCCATCTACTGTTTTTCTAATTCACCACAAGAACTATTTGTTTCACATTTTCTATAGAATATATTTTTGCAAAGACCAACAAGCCCCCTCTCACTTATAATCCCGGCTCCTTCCATGGATGAGGGATTTTTGGAAAAAAAATAAAAAAACTTGGACTAAATGTTAATTAAAAAAGGGATAATACAAGGTTAGTCCCATTTATTAGGTCAAAGATGCATTAAATTCCATTCTTTTTTTAATGCACCAGGTCCTTTTTCATTATAGACTACGTATATTTAGACAAATTCACCCTCATATATACCCACTTTAAACCCACTTACTCTCTCTAAATACAAACACATAATCCCACACTTTTTCTCTCTCTAGCACCCCCACCCCACCCACTCTATCGGAGACTCGCCAGAAACCACCCATCAAAAAATCTTGTTGGAGGTCGCTGGAATTCTTACCAGAGTGTTTCTTTTTACTTATTTCTCTCTCTCTCTCTCTCTCTCTCTCTCTCTTCGTCTATTTCTTTATTTTTTCTGGTCCGCATCAGCAGCACCATCCCCTGAGCTGGAAAAGAAGAGTTTTTGCCAGAAAAAAGGAGATTTTATAGAAACGATAAATTTATTCATTTTGATTTTTTCGTCAAAAAGTATCAAGTATTGGTGTTGTTTGATAGCGCTTGATGCGTAGATTCCAAATATATAAATTTTGTGAATTTTGGATTTGTAGATTTGAAGTTATGCACTTTTAATGATTTGATGGCTTTTTTTTTCAAAAAACGAGTTAATAGCTCTCAAATATATTTTTGGAGTGTATTTGCCATTTTAATGTGCTAAGTTGGCAAAATAAGAAATTTGACACCATTGACTTAATCAAAGAATCTTGCCTCATTGATCAAATGAATGGAACTTGCTAACTATTATCCCATCAAAAAATTGTTTACGGACTTTCGTCGAATAACTCTTTTTTTAAATCGTAAAAATAATATTTTAAATTATTTTTTTTTGTGAGATATTTAAACATTTTAGAGAACTCCCAAACAAACTTTTACTTGTTATATAAAAATCGGAGAACATGCCATTTTTGACATATTTTAACTGTTTTTTTTTTAGTTATCCAGAAATATTTAATTACCCAAAAGAAAAACAAATCAAATTGAGTTTTTATTAGTAATACTTGGGAGCCCCTTTTTGTGATTTTTTTTACTACGCTGATGTGTCAAACACGCATTCGTTGCTGATTCAATGCATCCATGTGAATTACAAGCATTAAGGAATGTGTGTTTGACACATAAATGGGTAACAAAAAATTTCACAAAAAAATTATCTCCCTAATATTAGAGTTATGTTATATAACACATGGGCTCACATAATAAGGTTTGGAATTAGAGAGTTGAGCTTTTAATAAATGACGAAAAATATGTGATGCTGAGCACGATGAAACTTGGGGGATAAGATAAATTTAAAAAAAGGGAAGAATAAGAATGAGGTAAGCACCTTGTTGTGGGCAATTTGTGCAATTGAATCATTTACAGCAGCTCCAACACAAACAAATGTAGCAGTTTTGGGTTTTGTCCGAAAATGCCTAGGTTGTACTTGTATTAAGCTATGATGACTTTGCAATAACACGAACATGGTCCTCCTCTCCTCTCGTGTGTTTCTGTCTTTCTTTCAATTCGATGACTACTAAGCGTTTGGTACAGGTGTAATAAACAAGTAGACACCAACAGAAGGATAACGAGGATACGAGTGTGGTATAATTTTTCATCGCAGTGATTTAAATGTTATGCTATAATATGTTTTAATGATTATTCTTATTAGGTACAGGTTGGGTAATCCTATAGTACCCATTAGTGTTAACGGGTAAAAATGGATACAAGTAAATTTTCAAACCCGAACTGTTAGTGTTAACGGGTCTACTGTATTAACCCATTAATGACCCAAACTTAATAAAGGTAAATCCATTAACTTATAATTCCGTGTCGGGTCGTGTCGTGTTAACGGGTTATTGTGTTTTTTGACAAGTCTCAATGTCATATATGGAGGCTGCTTTTATATTTTGAATCCGAGATTAACCGTAGTTTGGCAAGAAAACCTAGGGAATCAAAGAAAAATCAAGTCAAATGGGTGAGCACCCACGATTTTTGTCCTGGACACCACCGGCTAAAAAATGACTTGTACGTCGGCATCCACACAACTTAAAAGATAAATAAATAAACCTAAAAAGAAATTCAAAACACACACCACCGAGACTAGCCATAAACCTCGGTCGAACCCCCAGATACTACCATTGTACTCCATTAAGCAACCCCTATTTAAACCCCTTATTGTTGTCTAAAAATGGTTTACCAAAGTAAATCATATCATCAAAGTATTACATAACAGTCAATGTATAGAAAATAAAGTAAAAGAGAGATAACACGAGATTAGAGTCATTCGGCTATGAAAATGGGCATATGTCCACTATTATGCCTTTATTCTAATTAGATGTATACATTCATTACAAGTTAAGAGCCATTGAGACGTACAATAATAAAGAAGTATGTTAAATGTATAAACACACACGTTATGCGTTATAGAGGTTGCGAACTCTATAGTGATGACAGGTAGAGGTCGCGATTGTGAGAAGATAATCGGAGTGTGGACTCCGATATAAAGAGAAGCTAGAAAGAGTTGGGCAGAGCTTCATTACCTAGATGTTTCTTGTCAAATGAAGAGGTGAGTACCTCTATTTATAGTAGTTGGTGATCACGTGCACAGTGCACGTGACTTGTGGAGAAGTATTGATCAAATGGAATCTTTCTAGACGGTAGATAGCTGGCGATCCAATGTTGATGTGTCAGGATCTACGGTCTATATTTATGGGGTTAGGCTATTCTTGAGGGGTCACGGCATGTAAGGCACCTGGTTATAGCCTTTTGAGCTTAGCTTATTCTTACAAGAAGCGACTAGTCTATGTACCAGACCGTGGTATTAAGTATTAGCGGGGCAAATGGAGAGTACTCTACGGCCTGCTAATGTAGCAGGTTGTGGCCTTCTTATAAGACAAGGCCTTTTTCTAGTACTTGAGCATAACTTCAAGTGGTTAGTGTGGACTCCATGCCACTTGTCTCTTGATCACTAGACAACATATTTCGGGTATAACAGAATCCCCCCAAGCCTCAGTGCTAAGGGGTAAGTGATTTAGTGTTGGGATTTTATTCATGTCCGCGTGGTGTTTCCTTGGTATCGAGGCCTTTCGTTGACAGGATGAGGTATTGATGATGTCTCTTTAGACTCCAAATATGAAGGTTTATATTCCCTTCCACACTTCCCATCTTGGAACTGAGGTTGCCCATTAGAAAAATTCTTAAAGTAATGAACCTGAACCCGGACCAGGTTGACCCTAATGGTTGGAGGGCCATCTTGTCTTCCTTAGTTGTCTAGAAGAAAAAGTTTAAAAGGGACATCACAGCTGCAAAGTTCTTTGACTTCTACAGGACAAAGGAGAATACTGCAGAAAGACTTTGGTATTACTATATGGCTATGCAGAGTGCTAGCATATATCTCATGAGGGGAAGTCCTTCGAATACCAAACAACTAAAAGAAAAGTATTTTTTTCATTTATGGTGAAAATTGGGAAATACACACTGTGGAATCGAAGAGGGAAAGGTATCATAAGCTTTTGCGGTCCTGGGGGTCCTCCCCCCTTGGAAGGTATTAACCTCTTTTAATATGGTTGTGGCCTTTATTACTTAATGAAATTTTTTGTAACTCGTGATTTTGTTTTATTGCAGTTCGTGCAGACTTGACTCTGTCAGAACGTCGGAGGAAGAGGATTGAGGCCACCGTCGACATATATGACAACAAAAAGGACTTCCCTTCTGTGGTAACTTTGAGAGCCTTGGATAGGCTTGGATAGTACACTACATATATTTATCCTGTCAGACCATCAGAAGATAAAATAAGTCTTAGGTTGCAGGCCAGTTTGTCTTCAACTTTTTTTTTCAATTCCAATGTTGGCACTCTTATTGTGCAGGTACATCCGTGGATGGAGAACAAATTATGGAAATTGACGGAGAGTTGCTCCTTTTCCAGCTCGGTGAGTTTGAAGGAAATACCCATTCCATGAAGCATGCCCCTAGGAAGGCCAAGGGTAAAAAGAGAAAAGGGATTGCAGACAAAGACATTGCTCTAGCAGTTGAGGCCCCCATTGGGACCCAAAATGAGGTCGCAGATGGGGGTTCAAACCCACTGCCTTATGATGATGTTGCGGCTAAGTGCAGGCTTAGCTTCCCTAGCTGCTCGGGAGAAAGATTGAGGGCCAGTATACTGTGGTCATGTCTCCATCACTGAGACCCATCTGCGGGCTTCTATTAGAGTCGACGTGATTGTACCTACTCCCCAAAGTAGGATTTTTGTCTCTAGAATGCGACCCTAAATAAGGAGAAAGCAACCAAATTATACATAGGATACTGAGGCCACCACAGTCTTTTTGATGAAAAAGGTTGCTAACTCCTCAGACTTAAAACATTTGTTTGAGGAGGACATCGAAGACTTGGAGGAGTATCAACCCCATGGCCTTCTCAGGATAAGCGCGTGTGTGTATATATATATATATATATATATATATATATATATATATATATATATATATATATATATATGTATGTATGTATGTATCTATGTATGTGTGTGTGTGTGTGTGTGTTTCTTCATGTTTTCTACCTTTTCTAACTTCTTTTGCTCACCTCCAGGTAACCGAGGCTGCAATAAGTTATAGGGCCAAGTATGAATGCCTCTTTGCCAAACATTAGGCCAAGGAGGCTTCCTATCTGGCTGAGGTGGAAAGTGCCAAGTGTAATACCCCGTATTTTTATAATAAAATAAAATCAGTAGAACTTAAATGAAATTAGTAGGCTTAAATTTAAATAATTCGTGAATAACTTGATTAGTTGTAATTTCATGTTATGTGGATTTATCTATACATGTTAAAAATTCTTGAAGAAAATAATTGCGTGTTTATTAAATAATTGATATGTGATTTCAATCAATTGGAAAAAATGTGCATATTGGGCAAAAATATTTGGGCATGTTTCGGGATGATTTGGGGACTCGTTTAGGTCTTTTAGACATCTAAAATTGAGCTTGAGGTATAAGTATACCATTAAGGGAGTATTTGGGCCAATCCGATCATGGGTTCGGGTTCATTTGGGAGCCCAAATATGAAGGTTATGTGGTAACTCGGGATTAGCAAATAATATAAATTGATTAGGAGAACCCCTTTCATTCATCAAAGTTTAACCTAGCATAACCTAGCAGCCCTACATCCCTAGAGAGAAGTTACCAAGGCCAAGAGAGTGAGGAAGATTAAGGATCCAAAAAGAGAGGCACTCAATCTTCATTATAAGGAAAGAATTCTCTTGCTAAAATTAGCTTCCAATATACTACTTAATTAATTGTTGTATTTTCTCATTTGATTTTTGGGTTAAAATATATAAATGGATGATGAGAGGATGGGATTATATCTTATGCATGTAGAGGATCAAATCTGAAGTTTTTATAAATTAAGAATTGATAAATTTAAGATAAACTCAAAAATTATTGATCATATTGATCTGGAGATAAATCTTAGAAAGATCATGTTGTAGGAATATGAAGTCTGATGTAAATAAATAAGAAATAAGGATTCTTGAATGGGATAAACGGGCAAAGATTTAATCTTGAAAACTAGGGTATATATCCTAAATAATTATTGAGAAAATTGATACTGGATGAATCCAATATGTTATAGGAACGTTTTTCATGTAGAAAACTATTATTTCATTATGGAATATCCTTTAGAGTTCATGTATGATGTTTGGGTGAAGGTTAGAGGTGTTTTGGTTGAAAGAATACCAAATCATGTCTTCGATTTGTTAGGACAACCAGTTGAACCGAATTGAGTCACTGGTAGGGGCGTAGTGATTCGCTGACCGAACCAGTAACAAACCAGTTTGGTTCAGCTGGCTGGTTCCTTTTTAGTTTTTATGATTTTTCTAGGGTCGTTTCGGGTGCAACATGGTAGACAGAGTCCCAGAGTTAAGATGGAACTTCTGGGAACAAAATGCCAAGGTTAGGAAATACCTTAACTAATCGTAGACCAATTCCGTGTAAAAGTTGGATTACTACTTAAATGGGGACATTAACAATTAGCTAGATGGTTAAATATTAAAATTGATTTATCAATGGGCGATTAAAAAGTATATCTTTGGGGTAATTATAAAGTAATTACCTATACATATTATGTGACGAAGATACGTAATTATTTATTTGTGTGGACATACCTATGTTCGTGTACGGTCCTATCGGTTGAGGTTACGTGCATTTCCAGACCATAGCAAACGTCAACACAGGTGGGCTAGGCATTCTGCAGGTCATTATTTTAGGTACTACGCAGCAACGCCACTTACGAGAGGTAGGTGTAGATTCTAGGATCCATTGTCACCGTTGGGTATAGACCGTGCAATGGTGTACTGCATTGGGACCACCCTACCTGTGTGTGTTTTGTGATGTCCATTTGGATTAGGGACTCCTCTTAACTTACCGATAAAGCATGAAGGGGGCACAAAGGGTAGATGCCCTTAAGTGTCGTATATATTTAAGGACATATATATAATTCTATAAATTAATTGAGATTAATTAATTAGTTTAATGATTTAGACAACCAATTACGAACCCAATACTATCTAAATGCATAATAGATGGTTATGTCACTTTTGTGGGTAGCATCATTGGGGTATTTGGGGAAATGGGAATACGTCTATAGATAGTTAACTTAGGCACATGAACTATGCTAGATGCATCATGTATTAATTGTTGTTACGATTATCAATTTTTCATGGTTGGGAACTTGAGTGAATATGCATGTAGTATTATAATTAGACGGGGGGAGGTACTTAACACATGAGAATGCTGATGGATGGTGCATACTTTGAATTAACTGTATTATTGCATCTTAATTTTCGTAAGTTAATTTTTGAAACTCTAGGGCGCTGACCAAAATTATAATTGTTTTATACCCCGAGTTTGCCTAGATAAAGCGGGACTGACGAGATACCAAGCTTGTTGATATACCTTTTCTTATCAGAGATCAGCTCATTGATTTTAGTTTAGGTTGATATTTCCTTTCAGTTACTCATTTTGGATATTGTATGGGCATAAGCCCAAAGTTTATTATTATTCAATCATTTGAGCGTATTTATGTTGGGTTTATTTTATTTGGATGTTGATGTTGGATTTATATTTATTTAATTTATTAACTAAATCAGTTCTATTGTGCATGTGGTTTTGAAAAAAATAAATGTTTTATTGTGATTCGATGCTAAGAATGATATAAATTGATAGACAAGCCCTATCTTTCGTGTATTGTGTCTGGCCAACTTTTACATGGAAAATGGGGATTGTTACACCAAGCCTTCCTCTTTTGAAGCAGGAAAGAAGTCTATTGCTGCTTATTTTCAAGCTAAAAGTCTTGATTCCAATGCTAAGAAGGAGGCTACTGAAAAAGCTAAAATCGATGCCAAGGATAATTTTAAATAGACTGTGGAGGAGCTTAAAATATCTGAAGAAAAATGCCTTGAAGCTTCTGAATAGATTGCAACTAATCAAGATAAAGTTGTAGTTCTTGAGGTCTAACTTACCTCCATGTATCAAAATTACTCCTTGGACATTTAGAATATAGTTGATGATCACATCACGACCCTTCAGAAGTTGGTCGATGAACATACTGCAACTTTGAAGATTACTGGTGAAGATTATGTAGCCAAGTTTAAAACTTCAAGAGATTTTTCAGTTGGCTAAAATAAGGCATACATCCGTGACTATAAAGAGATGAGGGCCACAGAGTTTCTAAAAACTTCCTTGAGGCCAAGGATACCTTTTTTTCCCGTAGGTTTGATGATGCCAATCACACCCAGTGTGTGGAGGAGACAAAAGAGGCTGAAGAATTATCCTGGGGGAAGAAGGAAGAGGCTATGGAAGCTACTGCCTTGGAGGCCTAAGGGACAGAGACGGGCTTGGAAGAAGATAGTGGTGATAAAAAGGACGCAACCTTTTAGATAGTTTTGGAGGACTATTGTCTCTTATTTTGTTGAAAATTTTATTTTTGACATATCTCTAATGAGCAATTGAGTTTTTTTCCTTGATTAATGAAGCCTGCTTTTAATTTCGAAGCCTTATAACTTGTAATTTGCTTTTCCTATCTTGCTTTATTTTCTTGTCTAGATGTTTAAACTAAGCCTTTGAAGTCTTCAACATCTTATTACTTGAATTTAAGCTTGAGTACTTATAGACGCAACTTATTGTTTGCTTCTACACTTACTTTTACTACTGAACTTGATTGTGGTCACGACTCTACAAGTTTTCTACATGTTTGCCTTATAAATTCTTTGACCTTATCTTCTTCTATGATGAATGCGCTTGACTAGTGTCGTATCCTTAGTAATGTTCCATGTCCAAAGGCTTTAGATAATAGTCTGCAACATGAGGGGTACAATGCCCCTTAGGCTTTGGGCATGGTTTGTTGCCTTTTGGTGGATGCAGACGTTAGGATGGTGTCTACATCTTCCACGGTATTCCGTTGCTACTGTCATCTCCTAACTCTTGAAATATTTAAAGTGAGTTGAGGTATTATTTAAGAGCCTACCCAAACCACTAAGGCTATGTTTTACAAGCCCCCTAGTCTTGATGTCCAATTCTGGAGCTGGACCAGAGTCTTTAATAAAAGACTCACTCCAATCAGGGAGCCGCCTTCATAGAGGATCCAGCTAGAACCTCTAGAACGACGATCTTTGTAGTTGGGATCTCTATGCAAAATAATTCTAATTTCTTATAACTTAGATTTTTCGTGGACTAAGTTTGATCGCTCTGATCGAAATCTTCACTTCCTATGACTTAGGTTTTTTTTATTAGAGATGAATCTGCACCTCAATCTTTGTGGTCGTTGATAGGGTTTTTAGGAATTTCTTCCTACCTAGCCACCATCTTCTTGATCCTGAGGTCTTGGGCACCTCTACCTCTACAGTCGTTGATAGGGTTTTGGGGCATTTTTACCTCCCTGGTTACGGTCTACTTATAATTTGAAGAAACATAGCCTTTGTATTTGTCTTGAGGTGTGATTTTTGTAAGGTTTTTCGATAAATCTCTTGAACAAAAAATTGCGAGGGAATTAAAGAAATTTTCTAACTTTTCGTTTATATGAACTTGAGTGAATACAAAATTAATTTTTTTGGCTATGGTATGGCTTTGTAATAATAACAAGTAAAATAGAAAAATCTCCCTAAAAATGTTTGAAGTTGCAAATTTATTGTTGCTCAGTTGAAGGTTACAATCTTTGTGAATCATTGTAGCATTCCTTGCCTGACAAGTCTTTTGAACTCAATCTTTAGGCTTAGGCACTTGTTGGTTATATGATCATTCTCTTTGTGGAACTCACATCGCTTGCTTTCATCTCTTGTATTAGTAGGAGATTTTAACTTCCCAATCCATTTGAAGAGGTTCTATTTTTTTATACTAGCCAAAATAGTTTCCAGGTTGCATAGGGCCTTTGGGGACGATCACCATGCTTCCTCCTTTTCCTTTCCACCAGTTTAGCACCTATCCTCCTCTTAGAAGCAACGTCCTTCGTCTTTATTTCAGCATCTTTGGCCTTCAATGTACTAGTGAAGGTTGCAGACTCAAGCAGAGGAGGTTGATTTAGCCTTAGATTGAGGTTTGACCTTCATAATGATGGTGGTTGCACCTCATCAAGCGCGATACGTATTTAGTTTATTATTTTCCTAATCATGAGTTGCCTTCCATGACGCCTATCTCTAAATAGTTAGTTATTTAGAGAATATTTTCTCTAAGACAAACTAAACACAGTGAGAAATCTAAGAGTCATAGAGTAAGCAGAATCAAACAGTGAGCTGGCATTAATAATGAGATGAGGCCTATTCCATAGAGGTCGCGACCTGTTAGGAAAATAAAGGATGAGATCGTGGTTTTTGTCCTTTACAAGGAGATTTTCCATTGTGATTGATATAATCTAACATGGTTTCCTCCTGAGGTGACTCCACTTGGTGGGCAATTTACCGAATACATGCCTTTGGACGGAATAGTAATTTAAAAATTAGTAAAACAATCTCAACTTATCTCTGGCGGTTTAACAGTCCCCAAGGCAATAACCCCATCGTATTTTTCCAATAGAATCATCGGTTTTGAATCTTACGACCTAGCCTTATGCAAGTTAACACGACCTTTAAGTCATAAAACATGTAATGGTTTTTTAATCATTTAATGGCATCTTTGGTCTAAAGGAAAATAATTCTATAATAAGAAATGTTAAAAAATCCAAAAACATGAATTTGGCTTAAGTTGTTACCACTAGGTCGGGGCCTATAAAATGACAACATGTAAGGCCGTGGACGACCTATCCAAAAGTGATTCTTTACCCCCCCAAGAATTAGTCTAAAAGCCTTTAAGGTGTTAATTCCAGGAAATAATAAGCCCTTATCTGTAAAATATCATAAGTTGCGTATCAAATACCTAATATAGTTCATAACATGGTAAAAATGCCTAAAAGTGCAGAGAAAACAAGAATATATGTTCATCTCTAGTTCACAACCTTTATAAGGTCGTGGCCTGTCAAGATTCTTAGCAGAATTTAGACATGGGAACATCACGTGGGGAGATGGATCTGGCTGGGAAAACCCAAATAGGCTTAAGAAAACAGATCTGAAAAGGTGATGATACTCTAAATGGGGTTTATATGAAAATATGGGCCTAAGAACCAAGTTCTCACACATAGAATGTAGATCCGGGATCCTTATGGATGAAATAAGGCATAATTGACCCAATAAGTGAGAAAATTAGTATAACACCTCATTTTCCACAGATGATGCCAAACTGTTATTGTATAAAAATGATTTGTCAAAGTAAATCATACCGCCAAAGCTATACAAGATAGTCAAAGTATAGAAAATAGAGTAAACGAGATATAAAAGAGAGAGAACATAAGATTTAAAGTGGTTCGGTTGTGACAATAGGCCTACATCCACTATTGTGAATTATTTTCATTAGATGTCTACATTCAATACAAGTTGAAGGCCTACAATAAGAGATAAGTAGGCTAAATGTATAAATATACACATTTTGTGCTATAATGGTTGCGGGATCTGTAGTGATGATAGGTAGAGGCCATGGCTATCAGTGTCTCAATTCGCCTGAGCATATGACTAGAGTGTGGAATCGAGTGTAGAGATAAGCTAGAGAGATTTGTGCAGAGTTTCGCTACCCATATATTGCTTGTCAGATGAATATGCGAGGACCTGTATTTAGAGTAGTTGGTGAGGGTGTCACGTTCATAATGCATGTGACTTATGGATAAGTATTGATGAGATGGAATCTTTCTAGAAGGTGGACAACTGGCGATCCAATGCTAACATTTTAGGGTCCGCGACTTATACTTTTCGGGCTAGGATATGCTTGAGAAGTCGTGTCTTGTGAGCACTTAGTTGTGGCCTTTTACGGTAGTCTTGTTCTTATAAGTCACGTCATGTCTGTGTACCAGGTCTTGGTATTAAGTATTAATGGGGAAAATAGAGATTAGTCTGTGGTCTGGCAATGTACCAGGTCGTGAACTTCTTACTGGTTGAGGCCTTTTACCAATACTTAAGCCTATCTTCATTGGGTTAGTGTGGGTTCCATGGCACTTGTCTCTTGATCATTGGATGATATATTTCGGGTATAATACCCCTCTTTAGCACCATTAATTGATCATAAATTGTTAGAATATGGTGTTTATTATTGACACCTGATTGCGAGAAGTTTTAAAGACAATGGATCACCTAAGAACAAGCTTCAGCCATGTCAGTGAACCAGTGGTGTCAAACTTGAAGGAAAAGACTAAAAATTATTTTCTATAGGTTCATAATTATTTGGGTTATTTGTACTGGGCTTGGTTAATAATTAAGGTTGTTAGCATCCAGACAAGATTTGTGGTCTTATTAACCAAAAATCTTAGCCTAGTGATAATTATCAGGCGATTATGTTGCATTTGATGCCTTAATTAAGAGGACGTATGCTTCCTTTAGGAAAGACTCAAAGTAAGTGCTAAATTTTAATAACTAACTAGGACAAACATAGTAAATTGCATGAATTGAAAGTAAAAAAGAAAAGAAAAATGTAGTTAAATTAAAGATTTGCAAGAAAGTAAATTCGGAGTAAAGTAAAGATTTGCAAAAATTAAAGAACAATAAAGGCAAAAAAAACTAAATAAACTTGGAAAAAGAGTTGCAACTACCTTATAATCTACTTAAGGAATTGAAATAAAATAAGTAAATAAAAAGGAGGATGAAATTAATGTAAATGTGTTTTGGTGAGGGATTCATATATTCCTCTTCATGAAAGGCTGAATTTATTATTGTTTACGATAACTAACTTCCTTTGGTTCCGAGTAACTTCCAATTTGAATTAATTCTCAACAGTAATCACCCATAACCCACTCTTTTTGGATCAAAGTAACTTCCATTTTGAATTTAAATTAGATCTCTACAATAACCACCAATATTTTCCTCTAAATAATTCTAATTAAAAATCAAATAATAACCGCTTTAAACCATCCACTACTTCCACCAAATTTCGTGCAATAACAATTATATAACCGTTATTAACTTCCCTCATCATCTAAGAACATGCCAAAATTGTCACGAGATGAACTCGATAAAATATGGTGTAAACATACCCCCCGCACCACCTGAATTTTGATAGATATTTAGGTGGTGGATTACTCAAATGCAATTCAAAAATGGTCCTCTGACTTCCCTAGGATGTCCTCTGTACAGTGGGAGAAATAGAATATGTTTCTTCGAAAACATAGTGCTCAAAGTGAGGAAAAAATTAGCTGGATGGAAGGCAAAGTGTTTGGGGAAAGTTAGTTCTAATAAAAATCAGTCCTTGTTTCAATGAATCTATATCTTCTAACAACATTATCTCCTCCAAAAGAAATAATAACCAGACTGAAGAGGGTTCTAGAAAATTTCTTCTGGGGATCTAGATTTAGGAAGGATAGGCACCACTAGTGTAAATGGGATCAGATTACAAGACCTATCAAAAAAGGAGGTTTGGGGATCAGAGACCTTCAAGACATTATTAACTCCTTGAGTATGAAGTTGTGGTGGGTACTTAGATCTCAAGAGTCTATTTGGGCTAAGTGTATGCACGCAGCCTACTGTAGGGCTCATCATACAACTCTAGCTCCAAGAAGAAGTGGAGCTCATATATGGAATAGGCTTTGTTCAATGAGAGAAGTAGCAAAAGAAAATATGTTATGGCATCTAGGAAAAGGAGATATATGCATATGCAAAGACAATTGGGGTTTTGAAGGTTGTAAGAGCCTTAAAGAAGTAGCAGACCTACAAATAAACAGATTCTGGGGGCCAAATCAGACATGGGATAGATCTTTGCTCGAAAATAAATTTCATTTTGATGTAGCTGCTGGTATCAGTTGGTTCAAGGAGATCTGGTATGACCAACCAGATAAACTGATCTGGAAGCCAAATGCAACAGGTAACTTTAATATTCAAACAGCGTGGGAGATATGTAGGTCTAAATTATCTTCCCAAATTAGCTCTAAGTTAATATGGCATAGTCTTATCCCTTTAAAAGTCCCAGTTTTTATGTGGAAAATATTAAATAATCTTCTTTCAACTGATGACAAGACTAAATCTATTAGATTTAGGGGGCCATCAAAATGTAACTGTTGTGTTAGTCCAGCAGAAGAAAACATAGATCATATATTTGGGTATGGTGAAGTAGCTACAAGAGTATGGGGAAATTTATCTCTAGAGTATGGAGTCAAGAGAACTTCGAGAGGAGTTAGAAGCTTTCTTTTTCAATGGTGGTTTCATGGAACTAAATCTGACCCAGTGATCAATTTTCTTATTCCAGCTCTAACTTGTTGGTGCTTATGGATGCAAAGGAATGTATGCAGGTATGATAATGGCTCTCCAAATGCTAAATTTGTTTTGTATCGGGTTAACAATATAAAAATTCTTTATAGTTCAAAGAAGATTCCTCAAAAAGTTTACTCAAGGATACAAATCAGATGGTTGCCCTCCCCCCCTCTTCAGGTGTCTTAAAACTAAACACAGATGGTAGTGTTATTGGGAACCCAGGAAGTGGTGGAGTAGGAGGCATTCTTAGAAATCATAATGGTGAAATGTTGTGGGCTTTTAGTGCTCCTATTGGGGAAGTTTCTAACATGGAAGCAGAGGCATTAGCATTGAAGAGTGGAGTGGAGGTTTTCAAGGATTTGAAACAGTACGAAGTAATTATAGAGAGTGATTCTAAAGTTCTTATAGACATTCTCTAAGGAAAGGCTCAAATTCTTTGGAAAATAGCATGGTCTATTAATATCATCAATAATCTCCTAAAGGATTTCAAGTACTCTCTCGAGTATTTTCATAGGGAAACAAATCAAGTCACTGACTTCTTGGCTAAAAGAGGTAGCAAGTATGCAGAAGATGTTTTCTCCCATTCTATAGGGGAGTTTCCAAAACAATTGAAGGGCTCGATAAAAGTTGATTCACGGGGTCTTCCAAATTTTAAGTATATACACCATATGGGAACATTTGTAACGGACCTATATTTGATTTTGTAACAGTAGTGCGTTAGGAATTTCTAACAGTATTTAAGTGTTAGTAATTACTTATATCTGTTACAAATTTTTTTTAGTGTGTTTATATTTAATTATAATATATATATATTTTAAATTTAATTTTTTATGCGCCAAAAAAAAAAGTGTGAGCAAAATAAATTGGCGCCAAAATAGAAAGAGTCCTATCGTGAGATATTTCTTTTAACCACACTGTTTTCTATTCCTGCTCCACGTAAAACTTGGGACACACTTTTGACCTGTGACTGGTTTCTTCCATTCTCGTACCATTACACCGCCGTTCTCCTCCCTTGCCACTCTTCTCCTTGGCCCCATCTCAGACCGCGTTATCCATCTCCTAAATCTGATCGCAGAGAGCAGAACCTTTCAAGTGATGACCGTGTAATGCTATTGAAAGAAGGGTAAGTTTTTCTTCAGTTAAACTAGTAATTTTGTATGTTTGTATATTACCGAATTAGAAACTAGCCCGACTCGCCAAAATAAAAATCATCCTAGACATAGACACAGGAAAATCTTGTTTTATTTTAGGAAGTTTTCTAATTTTCTTGAAAGTAAATTGAACATAACCTCTTAATTATTTAGCCCCTCATCTGTGGTTAAAAAAACGTTCTTGTGTCACTAGAGATCTTTTCTTTTTTCTTTTGATTTTGGGTCTGTAAAATATCTGTAAGATTTGTAAAATATTTAATATCCGAGTGTCAGGGACAAATTCTTATTTTCCATTCTCTGATTCGCCCCTGTCCACGGAGAGTCTCGTATTGTTTTTCTTTTAATTTTTTTAGTTTATGAATGATTTATTCTGAAAATATATTATTATTTTCCTCTATCTCGTATATTTTTTTAGTTTATGAATGATATATAGTCTAAATATATGTCACAGAATTCCCGGTCCAGCTCTCTTCTAATCCGGTATATATATTCATCGTTCCTTCTCAATATAATCGTATGTATAAATATATACACGCATTGGAATTGAAATTTTGTTGGAAAATTACAATTATTTATGTAATCATTGTGCATTGTTTGTTTAACTAATTGATATCTACACAATTATGAAAAAGTTTTAAATTTATTAGTTTAGGAGAGCTATATATACGAATATATTTATTATTATTATGTTTTTTTAATTTTTTGTTATAATATAAGATTGCAAAAAGGAAAAATATATTAAAAGATGGAGAAGTTGTTCACTATGATAAGCCATTGTTTTATGTGTGTTATTTTTAATTTATGTAATTACTGTATATCTTTACTGGGTAATAAGGGTTTTAGTTTATGGTTTTGTTGTTGGCGAATTACATCAGTTAATAACTATATTTATCCCGTTGAAATCATAAAATCACGACTGATATGTGATATCACGTTTTAAATCGAAGGTTGCAATCAAAGCTAGGGGTTTAAGTTAGATCAAATCCGAAGTTTAAAGTATGAGTTTGTTATATATACTCCTCCCACCACTATAATGTACCATTTCATCTTTGTAGTTTTAAATGTGTTTATCGAACTTGTCTAATCTTGAATATTGCAGACGTTTATTTCAATCGAAATACGTGTTTTGTGATGAATATTTCGGTGGTAGAATTATATAAGTGTTATTGAAACTTTGAGGAAACACAGTGTGCCTTCAACATTAAATAATTATTTAATGTTTCCTTATGAATGTATTGTCTTACTATACGATATGCTCTTATCACTTAACTCTTTTACATTGCAGAATGTCTCGACTAATTAATAAAGGTTGGTTGGGTGAAAAGAATAGATTTAGATTAGTATATAAACAAGGAGTTTAAGATTTTATTGACTTTGCGATTGAAAATAATGATCAACTGCTGTTAACGTTTCCATGCTCGTGTTTGAAATGTCATAATAGGATGCGGTTTACTGTGATAGAAATTCGAACACATTTACTGAGGCACGGTATAGATTAGTCGTATACTACATGGGCTTTACATGGTGAAAAGTCTTCCACAAATTTAAAAGAGCACCCATCGATAAGAACTGTTGAAGAAATAACTGAAGAAGAAATCACTAACAATGCGGGACTTGGTATGGGGAACATTGTTGATACATTTTATGGCATGCATGAAGATACTTATGTGGATACTGAAGGAGGTCAAACGGGGGTTGTTGAAGAAATGTATCCAGGTAACAAAAGTACGATGAATACAAGAGATTAACAACTGAGAAGTTGTACCCTTCATATGAGGGCCCGAAGACAACTCTTTCTGTAATCATTGAATTGCACATTATAAAGAAGCAGTTTGGATGGTCAGGAAATAGTATGATAGCACTTCTATCTATATTGAAAAGATGGCTCCCCAAAGGAAACACGTTGCCAAAAAAGTATCCTTATATGAAGCGTATGATGAAAGACTTAGGGATGAAGGCCAATTTCATTCATGCATGCATCAATAATTATATTTTGTATTGAAAGGAAGATGAAGATAAGGAGGAAGGTCCCAATGTGGAGAGCCGAGATATTAAGTGACTACGAGCAAAGGGAGTAGAGTATGCAAAGAACCTACGAAAGTATTGATGCATTTTCCTCTAGTTCCTAAACTTGTTAGATTGTACATCATACCATGGATAGCATGGGAAATGACATGGCATAGTCGAGCAACCAGTTCATGGTATTTTCAACGACATCCTTATGATTCATCTCAATGGAGAAATTTTAAACTGAAATGGCCAGATTTTGCTAAAGAAGAGCGCAATGTTTGGCTAGCAATAGCAACTGATGGGTTTAATCCACGAAATCTGCTAGTTATAGTTGTTGGCCTATTATTACTTCACCATTAAATTTCTCACCATCATTGTGCGGGAAGCGATAGTTTTATATGTTTTCTTTGTTAATACCTGGGACAAAAGTACATAGTCAAGACATTGATGTTTTTCTTCATCCACCAGTAGACGAATTGAAGCTATTGTGGGAAGAAGGAGTGACGGCTTATGACATGTCGAGAAAAGAGTCTTTCACATTAAGAGCTATGCTTATGTGGGGGATTCATGATTTCCTGACATACGGAAATTTATCTGAATGTGTAACACATAGTTACAAAGATTGTCCAGTTTGCGGCGATAATACTCCATCCATCCGACTAGATCATAGCCAAAAGACAGTTTACACAAACTACTGTATGTTTCTCAACAATGATCACCCGTTCAGGAAAGGAGGTTATTATTATATTTTGATATTTTTCACAGTTGACCAATTCAAGAGAGATGGAATCGAAGGCACTATTATGATGATAAGTTCAAGGGCCAAATCATAGAGTTAAGACATATAAGTATCGCGTCAACGGTTTTGTATTTTTAACTAAGTACCATGACGATAATGTTGTAACACAATACAACGGTATTTGCTTAATGGCGTGGACAAAATTCAGGGCAAGAAAAAGCGAAAAAAATCTGAAGGATGCCTGGACTATGTGGTATGGGGTTATTAGATAGATAATTGAGCTTGATTATACAATAATTAAGAAGGTAATGTTTTATTATGATTGGGTTATAGTGGAAGATAAGACCAATGGTTGTTGACACTATCTGGACTCTAATTTGGTGATGATGGATTTTGACAATCTTAAGAGTTTGAGCAATGACTTGGATGGGCCTGTAATTCTCACTTTCGAGGCCAACCAACTATTTTATTCAAGAGACCTTAAGAATACCAATTGGTGGGTGGTTGTACACTCACTGAAAAGACTAACCAGTCGAGTAGATGAGTTAGATATACCAACGGACTTCCAATCTACTATTAAAGACCAATATCATTTGGAAAAGTTGTTTAAACTTAATGGTTCTATCTAGCTATTGAATCACCGAAATCATTTAGAAATATGTGAATGCTTTTGGAATGATTAATGCCTCTTTTCATATCTTTTTTATGGTTGGAATGTCATTTAATCGCTTCATATATTTATAGACATTTCTTTTTATAAATCATGCTATGTATGTAGTTGTGCAGTTGCTTTACTCTGTTTCTCTTTCTTTGAGTTTGTTTATTTTCATATGTGGTTCGATTAGCATGAGTATGAATGGAGCAATATTTTACTTCAAGTGTAAATGTTGTTATGGTCTGATTTTGTTGATGCTTGGAATAAGAAGCACAGATGATTTTTTTTAACAAACAGACCTTGCCGTCCACTGATTGTTTTCTGAGACAGAGTGTTTATACTATTTAATACTTGATATGCAGTGAGCTTCTGATAACATGGAATTGGTTTTATGAGAGCAGAATGTTTACTGACCTCATAACTAATTTCTGACTGAAAATTATAATATCTGACCCTATATCGAGAGGATGATGAAATTACCATCAAGGGAAATTGCTATTCAGTTAGCAATAGGAACAACATGCCTCTATATGTGTTTTTACTGCTAAAATGTTATTCATAGATTCAATTAATCTGGCAGGGGGGGGAGAGTGGGGCATGTCTCCTTCCCAACATATCGCTTTACCATATGAACTTAGAGCATCTCCAACGCAAATGTTTATTTTTTTACTTACAAGGATGTGTAACTAGACAATGTGGTTCTTATTTGGCAAAAAAATAATTAACCCGTTGTCCATAAAAAAGATTCTTCTCCAATTCAAATGTCTATACATTAACTTCTATCCACTGTATTTCAGTAATTGTGTATAGATCGCATTTACTTCACAATGTATAGAGTCACTCTACTTGTAGAGGGTCATCCTCATAATGTCTCCCTTTCTTGCCACACAGGTTTCAGGGTCACTTAACACATTTGCATTGGAGAGATATTGTTTCTCACATTGTAATATTGTATTCATCCTATTTGGCACTTCAATGTTTCCCAATTTATGAAAGCATTGGAGATGCTCTTAAGGTTCTTCAAAAGAGGTTTGAAAAAAAAACTGCGTTGTTTTTTAATGCTAGCTATAGACTGAAGTGGTGTTGTTATCGTTATATATCATTGCTCATACGAAAATTGTTGATATCTTTTGTTCATCTTGCAGCCCCATCTATTACTTGGATTGATTTCTCAGATAATTAAGGTACTTTTACTTATTGGGTTCTTCCTTACTGAATATATGCTCGGCTTCTAGAGATGCCTAGTGTACCACCAGGATTCTTATTCATCGTTTTTTCATATCGTGGAAATATTATAGCAGACACTTTTTTTTAGTGATTGAATGTAATTATATTACAGCAGACACTTTTTTTTCCAAGAGTATACGTTTTTCAATGAAAACGTATCTACATATGTTTATAATGTCCAAAACTATGAAAAAATTAATTTATATTAATTTAGTGTCTTAAAGTAATGATGTCCATTTGTTTATATTTTGGTATTATAGATTTATCTTATAGGTACTTGCATAAAAATGTAACTATATAGTACTCCCTCCATCCCAAATTAAGAATTCATATTCATTTTTTTGTATAGATTAAGGATACACTCAATCAATGATCAAAATCAATACTTGTTGTCTATCGTGCAATTTAGTCACTTGTTTATGTCAATAGAAGAAGAAAAGTGGTCACTTAATTTGGGACAATATAAAAAAGAATAGTGAACTCTTAATTAATCGGAAATATGATGTCCTTACAATACAAAGAACATAAATCCCCCAAACTTCAATGATACCTGAACTTCAACGAGACCGTTGCTTTGGGCAATGACAACTTCAATTGTCCCATCAGGTTTCCTCTTCCAATAACCGCTCTCGGCATGCATAGGCTCTCCAGAGTTCAATTTCCATGTCTTTTGAGAATATACTATCACAGGCTTCACAAACAAAAATCTTTATCAGTTACATCATGTACAAGGATGTGATTAATTAATTATCGAGTAATTTCACACCGACACAAGTTTTCGACGATTCGTTTTTTGGAGTTCGGTTTTGTTAACACGCTTCAAACAGTTACACTTTGGACCCAAATTTTAGGGCATACAGAGGGATAAAATTATACTTTTTTTATAAACATTCTAGTTTCATCATATTTTTTCCTTACATATAAGTCTTGCTCCTAATTTTTTACTTGAGAAAGTTATATAAGTGGTTGAACTTTTTTTTTTACAATTTTACCTTTTTAAAACCAATCATCCGTAACTTGCTTGAGAAAGTTATATAAGTGGTTGAACTTTTTTTTAATCTTCAAATGATCATAACTTTTAATTGATATATCCGTTTTTTGCAAAATTACTATTTTTGAAATCTGCTCGACGAGATCTATCAAACAAGATCCATGAAGCCCATATAATTTAAAAGAAAAAAAATTACACAGTAAACGTTACAATATGCACTAGAAAGACAAATAGGTTTATATTTGTAACATTTTCACAAACATTAATATTTACTGTTCAAACACAGTATATATATATACATACACACACACAGAGTGGACCTAAACCTTTTTTTTCGAAATTTTCTTATTTTTAAAGGTCCACGTTATCCAACAACCTTCATTAGAGCTTCAATTTGGAGTGGGTAGGGTTAGCATTGGGTTAGTTTATATTTGTAACATTTTCACAAACAGTAACATTTACTATGTTATAACACACACACACACACACACATACATATATATACGGTGGATCAAAAACTCTTTTTTTCGATATTATCGTATTCTCAACGCTCCGCGCTACCGGCATCCAATTCCCAACACCACCCACCCCCATTATCGGAGCTACAACAACTTTCATCAGAGCTCTGATTTGGGGTGACATAGGGTGCCGCTGGCGCGGACCTTAGAAAATAATAGAATATTTAATAAATGGGGTTTGGATCAACTGAAGCTCCGAGTTGGGGTGGGTAGGGTTAGCATTGGGTTAGTTTATATTTGTAACATTTTCACAAACAGTAACATTTACTATGTTATAACACACACACACACACACACACACACACACACACACACACATATATATATATATATATATATATATATATATATATATATATATATATATATATATATATATATATATACGGTGGATCAAAAACTCTTTTTTTCGATATTATCGTATTCTCAACGCTCCGCGCTACCGGCATCCAATTCCCAACACCACCCACCCCCATTATCGGAGCTATATATATATATATATATATATATATATATATATATATATATATATATATATATATATATATATATATATATATATATATATACGGTGGATCAAAAACTCTTTTTTTCGATATTATCGTATTCTCAACGCTCCGCGCTACCGGCATCCAATTCCCAACACCACCCACCCCCATTATCGGAGCTACAACAACTTTCATCAGAGATCTGATTTGGGTTGACATAGGGTGCCGCTGGCGCGGACCTTAGAAAATAATAGAATATTTGATAAATGGGGTTTGGATCAACTGAAGCTCCGAGTTGGGGTGGGTGGGGTTAGCATTGGGTTAGTTTATATTTGTAACATTTTTACAAATAGTAACATGTATTGTGTTATAACACAGTATATATATATATATATATATATATATATATATATATATATATATATATATATATATATATGGTGGATCCAAACCTCTTTTTTCTGATATTGTCTTATTTTTAACAGCTAGCGCTAGCGGCATCTAATCCCCACTACCACCAACCCCAATTGTCGGAGCTCCAACAACCTTCATCAGAGTTCTGATTTAGGGTGACATGGAGTGCCGTTGGTGCGGACCTTAGGAAATAAGAGAATATTGGATAAATGTTGGATCCATCGAAGCTCTAATTTGGGGTGAGTAGGGGTAGCATTAGGTTAGGTTTATATCTGTAATATTTTAACAAATAATAAAATATTACTATTTGTGAAAATGTTACATCGGCACCCCATGCCACCTCAAATCAGATCTCTGATGAAGGTTGTTGGAGCTCCGACAATAGGGGTGGGTGGTGGTGGGGATTGGATGCCGCGTGCGCGGACCGTTAAAAATAAGATAATATCAGAAAAAGAGATTTGTATATATATATATATATATATTCTCAGGTGCGGACCAAACCGTGCGCACTCGGTGCGGAGTTTGTCATGTTCCTCACGTGGTACCCTCGTGGTCCCTAAAGACATTTTGTTACTATCCTCAAGAGGTCCCCCTCTTGTTTTATATGAAACCCTTAGTTTAAGACTATATATTTAAAAGATTTATAGTTTAGACCCAAATTGGTATCAAGACCTTAAAGACTTTATAAACTCACCGAATTCCGACCAAAAAACCCTAATTCTGGTATCAGAGTCATAAGATGTTCCTTTTAGACTTATAGTAAAAAGACTTTAATGCCCTTGGGATTTATCCCTCGCATTTATCAAGATATTTTTGGAACCAACCCAGACTACCAACCTATACCCATAACTGATTTAGATCCAGTAGGTTGCTTAACCTCACATATAGACGGTTGTTCACACACTGAACATATCCCAGCCCAACAAGCAGACAGTAGACAAGTTACTGCTACTGCTATTAATAGCATAATAGACCAAAATAAGTCCATACTCCTTATATTAAGACAATTAATAAAAGATACTCAAACCTTAGAGACAGAGATCAAAAATATCTCTAAAAGATTACTAGAAATAGATAATCAAATCCCAATAGACTTAGTTCATGTTCTACAACTCCCATCTTTTCTAGTTTTTATCAACGTAAATTGAAGGAGCACTTCTACAGACCTATTTTTTTGACCGAATTTAAGACGACACACTGACTGGTATTGGTTGGTTTTGAACTCTCGTTGGTGCGGATCCCACAAACCAACCAATATCAAGCTGACACGTCAGTGTGTCGACTGAAATTCGATCAAAAAATCAGGCACAATAGTATTTTTGAAATTGAAGTCGTCGGATACGGGCGAGGATTTGTCAAAATCCATTTTTTGGGTTTTAGGGCATGTTTTTCAACTATATTTCTTATAAAAATTTATGTTTGGCAATTTATTTTTAAATACTGAATTATAATATTTTTTTGTTATAATCAAGTTTTTCAGAAAACAGTAAAAGATATACACATATATGTATAATATAAATATACATGTTTACCAATTTTGCCAAATTTTCAAAAAACTGTATTTAAAAACAAGTTTACCAAACGCACGCTAATAATTATAAACACAAAAAACTAAATTTTAAAACTGTATTTAAAAACAACATTTAAATCGAGTTTTTAAAATAGAGAACCAAACAGGCCCTTAGAGCATGTTTGGTTTATGCGTTTGGCATACCTGTTTTTAAACACTGAATTATAATACTTTTGTGTTATAAACAAGTTTTTTAGAAAACGGCAAAAGAGTATTTTATAACTTTCAACTCAGAATTATTCATTTTTAATATTTTAATGCATTTATACCTTGATATATAATATACATATATAATACATTAATATGTGTGTAATTTTTATATATAAAAATTATATATGTACATGTAGATAAAATTACATATATTTATATTATATTATATTATATAATATACTAAGATTCATATGTTAAATAATATTATCAATAGATACATTATACTTATATATTGTTTTATACATGTATTATTAATGCATGAAACAATATAAAATATAAATATAATATATATGTATTAAAAAATATTATCAATTCATGTATGTATATAATTTTCTTATGAACTATACATGCAATACCATTATATATATATATATATATATATATATATATATATATATATATATATATGTGTGTGTACGCAATCATTTGTGTTTTATATATATATAGTTAAACTTTTCAGCATACCTCATTAAATATATATTAAAACACATGATATATTGATGCATTTATGATATATGCGTGTATGTATATATGTATGTATTCATGTATCATGTATGTATGAAAGTTCTATGTACGTGTTTATACACACACACACACGTGTATATATATATATATATATATATATATGAATGCCAATTTTGCCAAATTTTCAAAATACTATATTCAAAAACAAGTTATCAAACGCGCACCAATATTTATAGATATAAAAAAAAGTATTTAAAACTAATGCTTAAATGGAAATATAGAACCAAACGGGCCTAAACTTCCTTTAATCTATTAAACTAACACTTATAAACCATCACATATATTATCTGTGTATGGATTTAATCAAAGATGAAATTAAATTTCATTGCATTGTTTTTAAAAAATTATCTTGTTCAAAATTATTAATATAATTACTACCAAAATTGGTGTTCTACAATAATGTTGTGATCGTAACTCCCCCATATTTTTAAATTATATTCATGAACTTGTCTGTGTGTTTAGTTAACATTGATAATTTTATTTTTAATGTTGACGTTAATTGTTTCGATAAAGTCAATTACTTAATATGTTGTGGCTTATAGTGTTCATATTTATCATTGCTTGAAGGTCAAATAAAACAATATTAGGAAAAATAAAAATATAACCCTGAAGTTTAGGGTTATTTTTAATTTTAGACCCAATATTTTTAAAGTTTCGATGTTAGCCTTAAATTGTAAAAATTGTTTCAATTAAATCCACCATCTCCTTTCCGTTAAATGAGTTAACGGTCCTTAACAGAATTTCACCTATTCAGTAAATATGTAGTCAACCAAGCCTCTTGGCCCAATAGTATAAGGCTGCCGCTGGGACAGTCTTTGAGGTGGATTGAGTTCGATCTCCGGTTTGATCCCCGACACTATCAAAATAATGCTTAGTCAGCGAAAGTCACGAACCACGAATGTGAATTAGTTGAGGTGCACTTAAAGCTGGCCCGGACACCACGTGGTATAATACCAAAAATAAAGAAAATACGGAGTCCTACTTGTCATTTATCTCTTAGTTAGGTGCCACGTGGCAAAAAAATATAAAAAAATTATCTTGTAAAAATATAATTGAATTAAAAAAAAGTAATTATGTTAATAAAAAATAATAAAACTTTTGTTCAAAAAAATTATTTAAACTCTCTCTTCCCCCTACCACCACCACCAATTACCTCATCACCTTCTCTTGTTGCCACCATCAAATCCCCATTGACATAGATAAAACTCACACCAAAACATATACATATACACACAAATATAAAAAAAAATACACACAAACTGCAGATCCACCCCTTGCTCTCTCCTCATCCCCTGGACAAACTAAAATCCTAACTACAACCCTCCCCTTCCTCTCTCCTTAATCCCCCATCTTCGCAACCCGCTACACAAGTCCCCCCCACCCCACCTCCCACAAAAAAAGGAAAATAAACTCTAATCGATTAGAATTACAGTGGCCTTATTTGATGGAGATTACATGTTCAGAAAGAAAAAAATAAAGGAATGGGGAGGCATCGGAATGGAGGGAGCTGGTGGGGAAGGGTGGCGGCATAGGGATATAGGTGGTGTTGACGGGGGTGGGGGGAGGGCGGCATAGGAATGGGAGAGGGAAGCTTAGGGGTGGGGAAGAGTACAGAGGGATGGAGAATTATGAGAGAGAGTAAAAATGGTTTTCTCATTTTACGTTTCTAACTCTTTTTTTATTAAATGGTATTTTGTAATTATTTTTTAAAACATGTGGCATTTATTTGTTGGTTAAAATAGGATATTTTTCCACGAGAGACAACAATTCCGTTAATATTTTTAACAGTTGTGTAACATCGGGTCTAATTGCAATATTTTTTAAAATTGAGGGTTAGTTTTAAAATGTCGGGGCCAGAATTAAAAACGACCGTAAACCTTAGGGTTATATTTACATTTTCCCAAATATTTACCATTATTTCCCATTCATATTTTGGTTATATTTACAAATTTTGAAACTTATAGATTTAAATTGTTAAATGTTAATTACTATTATTAATAACATATAGTCAAGACTTACTATAGGATTAAATGGATTATGATCAAGTAAAAGAAAACACGTGTAGAAAAATGAATATGATATATGTTATTTATAACTATTAAAGAACCATTTTAGTTTTTAGCCTTGTAAGAGAGTAGTTCTCTAAGTGTTAGGGTGTTTAAGAATAAACTGAGGCGCAACCCGTATTAATGACGATAACACGACAATAAATGCACTCCCAAATGATAAGGATTAAACTCAAATGTATAACTCAATGACAAGTAATAAATACAATATGTTTAGAATAATAAATGAATCTCTGAAACAACTAGCTAGTGGGAGAAAAAAAAAAGCAAGCATTCTAGGTACACCTCAGGTAGGCAGTTCCAACACCAAGGTGTAAAGAAATAATGATCAAAGCTCAATAAAAGCACATATTCTTGGGCAGAACAGGGTAAAGCATTAATGGTGGGAAGTAAATGCTTTATGATTTGTACTAACTCTCCTAAAATGATCTTTTTGCTAAAAGATAATGCTTGCTCCCTTTCTCCAAAAAGTTCCCCTTTTTCTCAAAGGATAATTGTGGATATATATAGGCTAAAAATACACCGGAGGAACCTCATGTGCATTAAATTTTGTGTCATCCCACCATACCCAACACATCAAATGCATTAAATGTTAAGTGAAATCTCGAGTGACCAGGTGTTGTATCAGGCGACGCCATAGTGTGTCAGCGTTGAACCAGTCAGTTGTTCACCAAACCACCACCGTTTGAAGTAAGTTGATTTGAAATGCCTAGACATGGTATATCGTTACTCATAACTTTTGTGGAAAGATACTCAATTTGGGGCCAAAACTTAGTGAGCAAGCTCAAGGCTGCACGAAGGCTCTCTCGGGCAAAATTGAGTGTTTTACTTAGTTTATCAAAAATATCTAAGGCATGTCTTAATGTTGACTTGATTCTCAGTCCTCTAAACCACTTCCCTCAAAGACTCCCAAAGTGAGGTTCCTCCATAGAGCATAAAAGCTCTCACAGGTCCTGTCAGATGGTCCATCATCGGTACCGAGTAACCTCTTCTCAATATTACAGCATAATTCAAATTTACGTTACATCTCATAAATACACTACAAATTCATAAAATCCATAGTGAATCTAATTAGCTTCCTATGGCCAGTTTCATCGGTCTTCGATTGAGCTCCTGCTTTCCCTTGATCCTGAATCATCTTAGTTAACTCCTCACACTACTTTTTGATGTCACAAATCTTTGATGAATCTTCTATAGTTTCTCATCTAGTTTCTTAATGAGGAGGTATATCTCTAAATAAGGGGTTAACCTATAAACCCTTACTACATTTTTTCCCTCATAGATAATTTTTTTTGGAAGAAATTTACGTATGAAACACCTTGATTTAACAAAACCTAACTCCAAGACGACCTTGTATCGACATACTTTAGTTCGTGCCATATTGAACCGACCAAACTCGTTTAGAAATAACTTAAACCAAGGAACCTCTTCTCGAAACACCTGCAATTGGCGCCACTTATCTCTGTGCGTATTAGAAAAATCTTCCAATATCTCCATCATTTAATATGGAAGTCAAATCATCCGACATTACTGCCGTCTTTTGACAGATGGGTACACGGGGTTAACTCTGTCGCTCCTCATTTCTCTCAATCATTATTTCACCCAATTTCAAAACAAATCGTGGGGATTGAACCGTTTAGAGCCTAAATTACTATTTTGCCCCCAACTAATTTAAATACACTTCGTCTTCTTCATTTAAAACTTTCTAAATTTCGCCATTAAAACTTAGAGACCCAAGCATTTTTAAAGAGAGAAAATCCTAATGTTCCCTAAATTTTTCCCAAAAACAACTCTTTTAAACCCAGCTTCTTTGATCATTTCTCATTGCCCCTATTTCTAAACCCTTTTTCCACTAATTTCCACTGTGAAAAGTACCAAAACCCCAAATGACTTCCTTAAACAAAATTGTTGAAGTTTCTATCTAGGACAACGCTTTTAGTTGGGTTGAGCTCAAAGAGTTGCTATTATCCTATAGGTTCCCTTTTTTTATGTGTCTTGTAGGTGAAAATAATTTTTCTTTTCAAAATCCTTTTTTCAATTTTAATGTGCACCAATTTTGTGAACCAATTTTAATTAAGCTAAGTTTATCATCTTTAATCCCTAAACACGCATTTAGTGATATAAGCAAGATAAAGTAAAGAATCCTCACAAAACACGCTGATGTACGAGGAAACCAGAAAAAGAAAAAATATCGGATGGCCCAGCCAGACAATCACTATGATATTAATTATTTAATGTCTCGAATCATTCAAAAAAATATGCATGGACACTTTTTACTACATTTTGCTGTAATTTTTTCGAATTAATTATTTTAAAACTGCAATTTTGTATTGACCTACAAGATAAACAATTACACACATAGGAACAATATTAAGAAGAACTAACCATTAAAATGAGTCTGTTTAGGGTATAAATAACACAATTTTGCATGTTTATCAAGAACAAAGCCAATCTGCCTTAGAAATTTAATTCTCCAAACGGATATTTAGTGATGATTTCTAGAGTTATAAAATTATAAGAACTTCCATTCACTAAATTTGAGGGTAAGTTGTAGTGTAGGATAATGTTCGAAAAGAGGTCCCATAGTCGAATAGGGTGTAAGGCATATTGTATCCCATTCCTGGCAATTCTTTGTCGTGCAACTAATAATAGCTTTGACATTTTTGTTGGTGGATTTGACAACAAAATTAGTTTATTTTTATTAACGAAATACTTGTGGTGCATGATTCCTTATTTTTTAACAATGGCGGTCACTCCGTCCTCGAAGTGTTATAAGTTATCTAAGACTTACTCAACGGATAAGCCGTAGAAACAAATAATTATCTTGCTGATGAACCGTGATACTTTCTTAGTGTTCAACAATATGTATGATTTGGCCTTGGGGTTTCACCTTAATACCCTAAGTAACCACTATAAAATGTTCGAACTCAAACAAGTAAAGTCCAAGCCCAATTAGTTTCTTATTCACACAAGGCCTAATTTAACTTAACAAGTTATGGAATCAAATTACACAACTTCAATTCAGCCAATTATTAATCCAATTTTAATATGTACTTATTATTTTATTATATTTCGTTTAAATTCACTAAAATTTTAAATTATGCTTTAATTATATCATTTTAGGCCTTTTATTTAATTATTTAAAAATATAGGGCATTACATTTTCAGTAAATAAGTTTTAAATGTGTCATAATGTACATTACTAAGGAATTCATTGGGTTAATGAAAGTAGACGTAATGTTAGGAGATAAATTTCTCATATGGAAATCCCTTAGATATGCTCCCAAACCTCCACATATGATGGTGGTGAAATCCTAAACATGTCAACTATGTTAAAATGGAATATAAAACAGGTATGTAAAGATGAAACATGAATAATCACGTGACTAAGAAGTGAGCACGTCGCAGGCAAGCATTAGTGTAGTATTCTCTAATCATACCAATCAAAGTCACCACTATGAGAACCCCAACCATCATGGGTGAGGTATTCGTCCATGCTCATTCACATGTTTCTAATTCTTAGGTGCGTCCAAGATTAGGAATCTTAATAGACTCCTAAATGTGGGTGATTTGATCAGAGTCACCACTCAATTTTCCTTAAAAGAAATAAAATATAGTTTAGCCATATATGGATATATGAAGGCGTTGATCTATGTGCATAATTTTTTTTATGTATGGGGGATATATTATGGTGACGGAAAGTGCTGGGCAATACCACTCTGCCTTTTCGATTTCAATGTTAATACAACATGTTCAAGATAGATTGTGTGCATACAATCCTAGACATGTTGTTATGGCATAAGTGTGTTATAAAAGCTCTTATACATATGTGTGTATGTGTGTGTGTATGCGCACGCGGTGTATATTTAGACATATATGTTAATGTGTTTGAATGAGTGCGTGCAACTTTGTACATGTGTGAAACATGAAGAATCTAGCAAGGGTGTGAGCATGTTTGGCATAAGTACAAATATGAAAATTATAGCAAAAATGTGTATGCGTGCTTGACATAAGTATGAATGTGAAAATGATAACAAAATGTGTGCATGTATTTGAAATAAGTGTGAATATAGAAATGATGAAAAAATTTGTGCACTTTTGACATAAGTCCAAATATGGAAAATGTAGCAAATATGTGCGTGTGTATGATATAAGTGCGAATATGATAAAGATAACAAAATATGATATGAAAACGAGTGGGTTTTGGGGCGTATTTTGATTTAGAGGATGAATCCTTGTAGCACCTATATATCTGAGGGGACGAAATCAAAGTCAACATAGTTGAGGTGGGGTTTTAACTATGCATTTTTTATTTGTGTACGTGGTTTAAAAAAGAGGGATGTTGTTAAAGTGATTTTTGGACACTAGTTTGGAATGTTCAAGCCATGCGATTTAGGCTTATGCCCTGTGGTAAGGTCCTTTTAAGAACTTCTTAGCATGGTCATATAGCTCATATAAATATAAGTGTCTTTTTCTATGAAATAGAGTAGGTTTAGTCTTGAAATAAAGTGTTGGTTTTAATCAATATAAAATTTATTTGTATGAGTTAAAACAGTGATGTTAACGGAGACAAAAACCATTAGGGAAGACAACCCTGGTGCTAAGGAAAGGTTTACGGTCGGCAGAAATGTTCCATTATCGGCCGGCATTTTCTTCAAATGAACATCGATATTTTATATATTGGGGTCATATAGTATTATGCTTCAATATTAGTATACAATGACGAAACATACTTGTGAGGTATCTAAAATCTCACTACCATTTAGCAACAAGCCAATGTCGTATGGCTTGAGATTTTGCCATCAATAATGTTATTTCGGGAATTAATTTTCCATGTTTTGTAGTTCATAAAACATAAGATAACTTTTTTTTATGAAAAATAGTTTGTTGGTTTTAAAAATGGAGGTTGTTTTGATAAAACTTCCAAAAATGGAAACTATGCATTAAAACATTGTTTTATGTTACCCTTTAGAAATCCCTACCAAGATTACTTATAGTAGAGTTGAGGTACGTGTGCATGGGGTGCTCCAGTACAGTTGTAAATGGATAATACGAAATGTGATGTGACATTTGTAAGAAAGTGAGTGATGTACCATATTGAAATCACTAAAAAAATGGATAATGTATTTAGTTTTTTTGGCTTCAATTCCATCTATAAAGATTTATTAGGCTCCACTCCCATGTGTTTTTAAAATTATAAAAAGTCTCTGTAACCACCCATCTTTGTTTTTGTAGAGAATGACACTTGTTCCATATTTATTGTAATAGGACCACGAACTAAAAAAATAAAAATGTGGGAGTGGCCAGAAATAAATCTTTATACATGGGAGTAAATAGTTAAGATCCCGTTAGGAGTTACCAGCCTATATGATGTGTGTCCATATATGTCAAAGGGTCCAATTGTCATTTCAACCAGATTTCTTTTCCATGCCCATCTTTTCCTTCATGAGAAATAATTGGTATTTGGACGTAGGTTCTCCTTGCAAAATAAAGAGGTTTGCTAACTATAATTTTCTTCAAACTACAAATATTATTTAAGGTGATGAAGAGCCTAGACTTAAGTAATCGATCTAACAGAGGTTTGATGATTGTTTTGGTGTGTGAAGAAATAATTACAGAGTAACTCAGTATTCTCACATCTTAGTAATTACCATAATTTATTTGTGGTATACTTCTCATTATTATACCAACTGTTAATGTCACACAAATTATATGCCCCGGTTTATATGCATTTAAGTCATTAATTATCCTCGCATCGTGATTAGTCGCTCGCACCCTAATCCACCAATATCATTTGGTTCAAATCATTCTTCTATATTCTACTCCTCAATATATCCAGAATATCCCAACTATATCAATTAGTCATCAAGGGAATGTTATCTCTACAATTAAACTAGGTTACGGGA
Source organism: Sambucus nigra (assembly GCA_949130495.1). Taxonomy (NCBI): domain Eukaryota; kingdom Viridiplantae; phylum Streptophyta; class Magnoliopsida; order Dipsacales; family Adoxaceae; genus Sambucus; species Sambucus nigra. Next base: position 19,582,832 of record OX422224.1, read on the forward strand.
CATTAGAAATCAAATCAGGCCAAAAAGGCCAATCTGTCAACTCGTTAGAAGTCTCGTTCGAACGAGGTCGTTCGAACGAGGTCGTTCGAACGAGAGGTCGTTCGAACGAAGTGGGCATCTAACGAGATCTCGTTCGAACGAAAGGCATCGAATGAACATCCAACTCGTTAGAAGGTAAACTGTCAACTCGTTAGAAGCTCGTTCGAACGAGCTCGTTCGAACGACCTGGGCAGGCCTTCTAACGAGGTGACAGTTTCGAGCCCAGAATTCCTAAATTCGTTTTTCCTCCAACTTTCTCTTCTCAAAACTCATCCAAACATTATCCCCATAGTGTTTTAAGGTTTATAATCATTTATAAACATACTTAGGTCGTATATTAACATATATATGGGATCAAATCATCCTAAACCACCTCTAATCATCAAATCTCCCCAATTTTCCCCAAATCTCATGAACATGAACCCTAGAAATTTGCAGTCATCAATAGACATAATCAAATCCATTTTTGTGATATAAAAGATGTATTTCTATCAGAATAATTACCCAAACATAATTCTACATGCAGTCTCCTTATAAAAATGTGAGTTTCTAATTCCAATTCAATGGGTTTTTATCAATCTCCCAAAACAATGCAATTTTCATAAATGTCTAAGCATGGAAGAAACATTCGTTGTAAATAACGTAATTAACCCACTTGCCTCGGATTGTTCTCTGAATTTGATGTTGGATGTTGGATGATGCTCTCTTTTCCTCTCCAATTTCTCCCAAGGTTGAAGGTTGAAGATGATGGTTATGGTTTCTCTTTTGGGAACCTCTCCTAACTTCTCATATAACTCCCGTAGCCCTTTAGTTGGTTAAGTGATGATAATGGCATAGTGGGTCACTAAATATCCTAATATTTAACTCCCAAAATTCGTTGGTTAATTATCCTAAAATTTCAAAATTACCACAATACCTTTTTAAGTTGTCGGCATGGCCCAAAAATGCCCCAGGACCCAAACTAAACACCCAGCTAGTGTTTTCTGACTATTTCGACCCTTCCGGACTCGTTGGCGCACTCAAAATGACCATACAGTTGATAAAAATAAAATTCACTTTTTAATTTAAATAATTACTTTCCTGACGCGACTGTCACGCGCGTCCCAACAAAATTTCCCAAATTACCGTATTTCAATCTCGTGACAATTTCAATAGTTTCAATATTCATATAACATCATATGTACACATTATAATCAAATACCAACTCACATCTCGTTAGTATTTTATCCGGATTAATTATCAATTAATTCACATTTAATTTAACTAATCCCATAAATAAATATCGATAAAAATGCGGGGTATTACATACTTCCCCCCTAATAATAGAATTTCGTCCCGAAATTCGAAACTAAAAAGTACCTGGTAAAAACAACTCTGGATAACGTTCGCGCATCTCATCCTCACGCTCCCATGTGGACTCCTCGGCATTATGATGCCGCCACTGAACACGTACTAACAGAACTATCTTTGACCGCAGTTTCCGCTCACTTCGGTCCAAAATAGCAATCGACCCCTCCTCGTAGGAGCTATCAGGCTGGAGATCGATGTCCTCCAAAGCAATGTGAGAATGACCCAAATCATCTCTAAGATATTTCCTTAGCGAGGAAATATGAAACACATCATGAATCTTGTGCAAATGTTCCGGTAACCCAAGTCTATATGCAACAGACCCAATCCGCTCGACGATAGGAAATGGCCCCACATATCTCGATGCCAACTTCCCCTTAATTGAGAATTAATCCCATAAATAAATATCGATAAAAATCCAGGGTATTACATACTTCCCCCCTAATAACAGAATTTCATCCCGAAATTCGGAACTAAAAAGTACCTGGTAAAAACAACTCTGGATAACGTTCGCGCATCTCATCCTCACGCTCCCATGTGGACTCCTCGGCATTATGATGCTGCCACTGAACACGTACTAACGGAACTATCTTTGACCGTAGTTTCCGCTCACTTCGGTCCAAAATAGCAATCGGCCCCTCCTCGTAGGAGCTATCAGGCTGGAGATCGATGTCCTCCAAAGCAATGTGAGAATGAGCCAAATCGTCTCTAAGATATTTCCTTAGCGAGGAAATATGAAACATATCATGAATCCTATGCAAATGTTCCGATAACCCAAGTCTATATGCAACAGACCCAATCCGCTCGACGATAGGAAATGGCCCCAACTTCCCCTTCTTCCCAAATCGCATAATCCCCTTCATCGGAGATACTCTGAGTAAAACTTGGTCCCCCACTTGGAACTCCCTGAAGAATCTCTTCGCATCAGCGTAGCTCTTCTGTCGATCCTGATCTACCCGAATGCGACTCCGTATCAATTCTATCCTTGCTGAAGTATCCTAAATCACTTCCGGCCCAAGTAGTTTGTTGTCCTCCACCTCCAACCAACATACTGGGGAACGAAAAGGTCTACCGTACAACACCTCAAATGGAGCCATGCCAATGGTGAACTGGTAGGAGTTGTTGTAAGCAAACTCCACCAGTGGAAGATACTGCTCCCATCCACCCCCAAAATCAATGATGCACATACGCAACATGTCCTCCAACATCTGGTTTATACTCTCGGTTTGCCCATCGGTCTGCGGGTGATATGCTGTACTCAACCGCAAATCCGTGCCCATGGTCTCCTGAAAACTCTCCCAAAACCGTGAAACAAATATCTTGTCTCGGTCAGACACGATATTTAGGGGCACACCGTGAAGTCTCACTATTTCTGCAATAAAAATCTGGGCATACCGTCCCGTAGTGTAGTCTGTCCTTACGGGTAGAAAATGAGCAACTTTGGTCAACCTGTCCACAATTACCCGAATGGAGTCGTGACCCCTCTGTGACGTAGGTAACCCCGTGATAAAATCCATGGAGATGCTCTCCCACATCCACATCGGGACCTCTAATGGTTGTAGAAGTCCTGTCGGTCTCTGATGATCCACTTTTACCAGCTGACAAGTGGCGCATTTAGAAATAAACATGGCAATATCTCTCTTTATACCGCTCCACCAATACTGACGTCTCATGTCTTGGTACATCTTGTCCCCACCGGGGTGTACCACGAACCGTGAACCGTGCGACTCTGCCATCACCTCGTGTCGCAATTCCTCCCCTTCCGGAACTACCAGTCTCCCATTGAAGCGTAATCCCCCGTCTGAGCTAATGGTATAGGACTCGGCTCCCTCTGCTATTAATCGAACTATCTGCTCCTGACAGAACGAGTCATTTGCCTGGGCCTTTGCCACCTTCGTGACAATCTGCGGTGTAACAGTCATCACAGACATGAACGATCGGGCCACTGCATCCTGGTGTCCCAACTCCTTCCACTTTGCCTTCTACACCCCTGCCACCTCATCTACTGGCCTACGGCTCAACACGTCTGCTACCACGTTAGCCTTCCCCAGGTGATATTGGATATCGAACTGATAATCCTTCACAAACTCAAGCCACCTTTGCTGCCGCATATTCAACTCCTTCTGCGTGAATAGGTACTGTAGGGACTTGTGGTCTGTGAACAATCGAAACTTCTCTCCCAAAAGGTAATGTCTCCAAATCCGAAGGGCAAATACAACTGCCGCTAACTCCAAATCATGAGTGGGGTAATTCTTCTCGTGAGGCTTAAGCTTACGGGAAGCATAAGCTATGGCCTGACTCTCCTGCTGTAATACACCTCCAAGTCCTTGTAAGGACTCATCGGTGTAAACTAGATACTCAACTCCCAGTCTCGGCAATGCTAACACAGGTGCTGAGGTCAACTTGTCCTTCAACTCATCAAATGCCAACTGACAGGCATCACTCCAAATTAACGGCATACCTTTACGAGTCATATGTGTCAAGGGACCCGCTATCTTGGAGAAACCCCGAATAAACCTCCTGTAGTATCCTGCTAGGCCCAAGAAACTACGGATCTCAGTCGGTGTCGTGGGTTGTCCCCACTCCCTCACCGCGGATACCTTCCCCAGATCAACAGATATCCCCCGGTCGAAAATAATATGTCCCGAAAACTGAACCTCCTTCAGCCGAAACCCGCACTTCTCATACTTTGCATACAGCTCGTTTTGACGTAGCGTCTGCAAAACCTGCCTCAAATGCTCGGCGTGCTGCTCCTCTATCTGGGAGTAAACCAGAATGTCATCAATGAAGACAATGACGAACTGATCTAGGAAATCCCTGAACACCCTATTCATCAAGTCCATAAACATGACTGGAGCGTTGGTCAAGCCAAAAGGCATAACCCGAAACTCGTAGGAACCGTATCTCGTTAAGAAAGCAGTCTTCGATACGTCCTCTTCCCTGATACACAACTGATGGTATCCTGATCGCAAATCAATCTTTGAGAAGAAAGAAGCTCCTCTTAGCTGGTCGAATAAGTCATCGATTCGGGGAAACGGATACTTATTCTGTATCGTGACCTTATTCAACTCCCGGTAATCCACACACAACCTCAACGATCCATCCCTCTTCTTAACGAACAACACAGGGGCACCCCACGGTGAAGTAATCCTCCGTATAAACCCCTGACCCAACAACTGCTCAATCTGATCCCGTAACTCTTTCATCTCAGCTGGAGCCATACGGTAAGGTGCGCGGGCAATAGGCCGAGTGCCCGGCGTCAAATCGATCATGAAATCTATCTCTCTACTCGAAGGTAATCTAGGTATATCCTGAAATACATCGAGAAACTCTCGAACAACCGGAATCGAATCAAGTGGTATCACCACTTCCTTAGAGGTCTCCTCCTCTATATAGTACAAATGAGTGGACGATCCTCCCTCAGGACGAGGCATCGCCACCAAAAACATCTCCTGCCCGGGAATGGCAAAGATAATACTCCTACTAAAATAGTCAATCATGGCTCGGTACGCAACTAGACAATCCATACCAATAATGGCATCATACTCGATCATCTATAATACTAACATATCAGCGGGTAAAGTAAACCTCCCGATCTCTATACTCACGCCTCTACATACAAAGGAAATCACGGAACCCCTACTCAACGGCGAATCTACACAAGTAACCGTACTCTCGGCGGTGTCTAACAACCCAATGGTGCGTGCAAATCTCATAGCAATAAAACAATGTGTGGCCCTCGTGTCAAACAAAATACACCCCATAGTCCCCTGAATAGAGAACATACCCTCAATGGCTAGTGGATCCTGTGGGGCTGCGACCTGCTGAAGCTGATACACTCTCCTATACTGAAGCTGTCCCTACTGAACTGGGACTGTTGGAATGGGTGGAAGTGCTGCCATCTGCGGTGGTGCTGGGAGGGCAGCGGGAAACATAGGCCTCTGTGGCTCCTATCGAGTACCCTGCTGCTGCTGCTGTGGGGCCCTTCCCTTATCAGGACAATCCTGACGTTTGTGGCCAATCTTACCACAAATGAAACACTTCCCTTGGAAGTTTCCCCCTCGCTGCCCCTGCTGACCACGGCCCTGGTGACTGTTACCATTTCTGCCCTGGCCTTGCTGGCCCTAGTGAAACTGCTGTTGCTGACCATTTTGACCCTGCTGGCCCTAATGGCCGTTCGGACCCTGATGGCCCTGCCTAAAACCTCCCTGTCCGTGCCTGAAATTCCCCGATCTGAACCTCTTATTATCCCCTTGCTGAGAACCCTGGTCACCCTGCCTCTGCCCCTGGGTAGATTGTGCCCCACTGGCACCATTTCCCCCTGTCGTCCCTTGATGGATGGACTCTCCTGATCGTTTCCCCTCTGTCAAGTGAAAGCGGTGGTCCTAGCAATGGAGCAGTGCAGCGTTAACCACGTCAGAATAAGTGGCCAACGAGAGGTTCCCCAACAAATGCTGATGGATCCTCCATGTCAATCCATCAGTGAACTTCTGGATCTTCTTCTCCTCTGTCGATATTTCATCCAGAACAATATTCAGTAGATTAGTGAATTCGGCCTCATTCTCAGCCACAGTCCTTCCCTCCTGTCTAAGGTTCATCAACTTCCTCCTCATTTCCGTGTGAACAGCTGACGGAAAATATTTGCGGTCGAACCGCACCCAAAACTCCTGTATCGTGAGAGTATCTCTCTCCTCCACGGTGGTAATAGACTCCCACCACTGCAGTGCTGATCCCACTAGCTTGAAAGTAGCTAGTACCTGCTTCTAAACATCAGTGCACTCATACATCCTCAAATGCCTCTGAATGTCTTTCCTCCACTGACTTGAAACCACAACATCGGAGCTACCTACGAACTCCGGTGGGTGTGCTTTCTGAAAATCATCACGTACGCATTCCCAAGCAGACGGGAATGCATGTGCCTGAACTGGCGCGGCTACTGGCGCCTGAGGTGGTGCCTGCTGTACAACGGCGAGAGCGGCATTTACCGCTTGGGCTATAATAGTTGCAACCTCGGCGGCATTCATGGTGCCCTATACTGGAGCTGGCTGGGGCTCTGGCTGTGCATTCCTAGGAACCCGTGGTGCACGTCGTGGAGGCACCTGAAATAAGAGTAAGGTCTATAAGTTCGCATTTATAAACCCAAAATAGCTGAAGAGCGAAGCATACATAAAAGAATACAACAGTCCTAAAATATAGGGCTCTACATCAAAGAAAGCTCAGCGGAAACATAATAAGCCGTACAGATCCTAAAGGACACTAGAACCTGATGCTCTAATACCACCTGTGACACCCCGACTAATTAAATACCGGGTAGCTACTCCTTTATTAAATCAATTCAAAATGCCAAGTTGGTTCAGTTAATAGCATCACTGTCGAAAACATTTAATGATTACTAACCACCTAGTATTTAAAAAGTAAGTTGTCAAATTTTGAATTTAATCTGATTAACATGTGATAAATGAAATGTAAAAGAATAACATCACCATACACCATAAAGTCTCAATAAAGTAACCAACAAATAATAATGAGTCTGGAGGAAATACTTCCTCACAACAATCCCAATATGGAAATAAATAAAACAAGTCTGCATCCTGAATTAATTACAAACCAAGGTCTGAATAACTGAAGTATAAAATGTCTCTAATAGAAATGGGTGACATGCCCTACAAATGATGAGCACTGAATAGAGTCAAGACAAAAGAAGCGTCTACTAGCAAGGACCTGTAACTTCCACAAACAGCTACAGCTCGTCACCTGAATGGAAATCCTATGCATGGTTTCCTTGTGGCTGGGCACCTAAAAGGTTTTTACAAAAATAGATTTGAAAGCAAACGGGTCAGAGCCCGAAAGTGGAGAGTATTTTAAAAACATCAAGTGTTTTAATAACATTAAAACAATGAATGCAAAATACATGTTAGGACATGCACTCACATGAAATCCTCACCTCTCGACTAAGTGTGCACTCCTAACGTACCGTACCCATCTAAGTGATATTCATATTCAACTAAACCGTCATAAGTTCTACCCCTTTCTACTCGATTACCATTACACATTCTAACGTTACCAATTTAAATATAGGTTTTACTTAAACTCGGATTCTCAATAATTAACAAATACAATTCACTACAGGTTATCTCTTTTTGTTTTCTCAAAGCGTTACAATAATTATACTTGCAATTAACATAACAATTCCTTTTCATTTAACCGTATACTATTCACATCATAAATATACAATCTAAGCACCCCGAGGCTAAGATGTGGTGCACACATACTCTGCTATCCATCCTGGTACATCACGTACATAAGGATTACAAATTCCGAATCTCTCGGGAATTGTTAGAATAAGCACAACACACAAAAATGGAGGCGAACATAATTCAACATATCCATGGGTCGCGTACATACCTACGCTCCATAGTCAGCTGACTTATTAACTCACAAATAAGTCATTCTAGTATTATGTTCTTAAGGTACCAATCTAAATCCGGCACACAAAGATTAAATGGCCCTAAGCGAACGTAAACCTCCCGTGATAGCAAGTATGGTAGGTATGTCATACACATAAAATCATATACATATACTAATCATGTACACATCTTAGTAATTACCATAATTTATTTGTGGTATACTTCTCATTCTTATACCAACTATTAATGTCACACAAATTATATGCCCCGATTTATATGCATTTAAGTCAATAATTATCCTCGCATCGTGATTAGTCGCTCGCACCCTAATCCACCAATATCATTTGGTTCAAATCATTCTTCTATATTTTACGCCTCAATATATCCCGAATATCCCAACTATATCAATTAGTCATCAAGGGAATGTTATCTCTACAATTAAACTAGGTTCTGGGACATTAGAAATCAAATCAGGCCAATCTGTCAACTCTTTAGAAGTCTCGTTCGAACGAGGTCGTTCGAACGAGAGTTCGTTCGAACGAAGTGGGCATCTAATGAGATCTCGTTCAAACGAAAGGCATCGAATGAACATCCAACTCGTTAGAAGGTAAACTTTCAACTCGTTAGAAGCTCGTTCGAACGAGAACGACCTGGGCAGGCCTTCTAACGAGGTGACAGTTTCGAGCCCAGAATTCCTAAATTCGTTTTTCCTCCAACTTTCTCTTCTCAAAACTCATCCAAACATTATCCCCACAGTGTTTTAAGGTTTCTAATCATATAAACATACTTAGGTCGTATATTAACATATATATGGGATCAAATCATCCTAAACCACCTCTAATCATCAAATCTCCCCAATTTTCCCCAAATCTCATGAACATGAACCCTAGAAATTTGCAGTCATCAATAGACATAATCAAATCCGTTTTTGTGATATAAAAGATGTATTTCTATCAGAATAATTACCCAAACATAATTCTACATGCAGTCTCCTTATAAAAATGTGAGTTTCTAATTCCAATTCAATGGGTTTTTATCAATCTCCCAAAACAATGCAATTTTCATAAATGTCTAAGCATGGAAGAAACATTCGTTGTAAATAACGTAATTAACCCACTTGCCTCGGATTGTTCTCTGAATTTGATGTTGGATGTTGGATGATGCTCTCTTTTCCTCTCCAATTTCTCCCAATGTTGAAGGTTGAAGATGATGGTTATGGTTTCTCTTTTGGGAACCTCTCCTAACTTCTCATATAACTCCCGTAGCCCTTTAGTTGGTTAAGTGATGATAATGGCATAGTGGGTCACTAAATATCCTAATATTTAACTCCCAAAATTCGTTGGTTAATTATCCTAAAATTTCAAAATTACCACAATACCTTTTTAAGTTGTCGGCATGGCCCAAAAATGCCCCGGGACCCAAACTAAACACCCGGCTAGTGTTTTCTGACTATTTCGACCCTTCCGGACTCGTTGGAGCACTCAAAATGACCATACAGTTGATAAAAATAAAATTCACTTTTTAATTTAAATAATTACTTTCCTGACGCGACTGTCACGCGGGTCCCAACAAAATTTCCCAAATCGCCGTATTTCAATCTCGTGACAATTTCAATAGTTTCAATATTCATATAACATCATATGTACACATTATAATCAAATACCAACTCACATCTCATTAGTATTTTATCCGGATTAATTCTCAATTAATTCACATTTAATTTAACTAATCCCATAAATAAATATCGATAAAAATGCGGGGTATTACACTTGCATCATTGCCAGATTCATATGAGAATTTTATCACCACCCTTATGTTTGGAAAGACAACCCTCAAGTTCAATGATGTTTTTCAATACATCATCTCTCATGTGACGAGGAAGAAGAAAAATGGCGGAGAAAACACATTGTCCTATAGTAAATCTTTTATGCTTTGAAGTGGAAATGGTGGGAAAAATAGGGAAAGACGGACCAATTATGGATCTAACGAGACTAGTAGGTCTAGAACAAGTGATGGTAAAAGAGGAACATAGTGTTACAAGTGCAAGGAATGGGTCAATAAAAAATGGAATGTCCTTCATAGAATAAGAAGTAAGAAAATGGTTGATAGAATCCTACAATAAATTTTGTAAAAGAGATGATTGCTTTGGAGATGCTCTCACTATTTCCAAAGGTAACTATTTGTCTCGAGAATATTGGGTAATGGATTGGGTTTTACATATCATGTGTGTTCCAATATTAATAGTTTTGATTCATTCCAATATAAAAGAAAAGTCTATATGACATTACCCAATTGTAAAACTTATGACATAAAAGGGGTGGGGTCAAGATCATGGCGTAAAACGTACGTTAAATGGTGTGGCCTATGTCCCAAAGGTATGAAAAAATATAATATTTAGTAGCCAACTAGATTCCAAGGGCTATCGGATATCAATAGTACATGGAGTTATGAAAGTGACACGTGGTTGTATGGTCCTAGCGAGGGGGAGAAAAGAGAGATGGGTTTTATTATCTGATTAAAACTATAAGGAAATAGGGTTTAGAGGATATCATGTGCTTGGGTCGTGACTTGATGATGGGTACAACAATGAAAACATGGGTGTTATGTTTCCAGGCAACGAGCAAGGGTGAGAAGGTAAAATCTACTAGAGAAGGAAAAATCATGAAGTCCACCTTTGGAGTCGACAAATAAAGTCAACTGGAGATGATAAATATATGCATTAGATGATGTTAAAAAAGATGAAGTTAGGACCACGTTGCTTGATTCAAGTATTTGTAGAATGGTACGTGTAGAAGGGCCTGTGGAGAATGTTTTTGTGTGTTGTAGATGGGAAGACTTGACATAGGGTATTGGAGTAAATTCTTGTCAAGGTGGATTCATGTTTGACGACTTGAGGATTTGCCAGTGGGAGGTCTCCGCATTTGGGGATGCTGTGTTTTTTTATCAAGGTGAATATTGTTAGATTTATGGATCAAAAGTGTGGTAGATGAGTCAAATATTTTGAGCATTCAAAATATGGTTAGTGGGATATGGTTAATAAGACAAAACATGTGAAACATTTGTTGGATGCCTACCATTGGGATAGTAAATTAACATGTACCTATAATGGAATAGTAACTTTGATCTCAACCATCCAACCTTATTTTGATCCATTGAATGTGGCTAATTCCAAGCATCTATAAATTGTCTTAATTCATTCATTCATTCTATCAAATGAATAAAAGTGAAAGCAAGAAGAAGTGAGAGTATTTTGGAAGGGTTGTAGAGTAAGAAAGACATGAGAGATTGAGAGTGTTATAATTTGTGTTACTTATTTATCATATTGAAGATTCCTCCTCTCCTCCCATGGACATAGTCAATTTAGTGAACCACATTAATTTTTTACGTCTCTCTTGTGTTTTGTCATTTTCTTTATTTATCTTCAGAATGTGTTTCATTAGTCATAGAGATAAAGTACTTGTTTGTATACAATCGGAGGCAGGGGATCTGGCATTAAATCCTCATAAAAGTATCCCATTGTTTCATGTAATGAAACGGTTTTAAATAGTTAGGTTTCACTACTTGTGATATCCCTGATTGTTAAACTTTGGCTAAACAAGAGAAGACAACAGTTGTCAATCAAGTGGTATATTTCAACTCTCTAATATTGTTTTTTAATTCCTTAATCCTAGTCAACCAAAATCCAAATGAACAAACTCTAATCAACCGTTCTGATCGATTTCCATTAAACATGGTTTATTCTTGTATTTATTTCCCTTTAGTTCGAAGAAACATCAAATAAACTTTTAAAAGTAGATGAGAAAATATGGATGCCTTAAGGTTCATTTAGGGGATGTGACGTTGAAGAGATTTTTAGTGGGTTCTTCTTAATGTAAACACATGTTGAACAACACTAACAATCTCTCAAATCATATAATTGAGACTAGCCAAATATAGGCCCAAGGGACTTGGCGACCAATTTATCCAAAATAAATACTAAAATACCCCAAAATAATAATGGTATTATTCATAGTGTTGTTTCTCCATATTCTAACATTATTATAATATTAAAACTATAATACAAAATACAATTAAAAATAATCCTTCTTCTCGTCCTATTAAACTTGATAGCTTTATGGATTTCCTATATTTTCATAACTACTAGTCGTGTAAAGTTTTTGTTTCTTTTATACGTTTTACTATAATTTTTACTTTTGTCATGTTAGTAGTGGTTGTGAAGTCGAAAGGGTTCAAGTACATAAAAAAATAGGTGTCCATCACTACTTTTTTAGATTCTGGATATAGTCGAATCGATAGATAAGACGTCAAGCCTGCCTTTGGTTAGGAAGAGGAGAGGCAGTAACCCTATTAGGCTAGATTTATAATCATGTAGGGCTGTTGCAGGCCATTCTGTGAAAATAGTTCTTAGGTCTACGCGGATGCACATACACTACCTCAAGTAGACACCTTTTTTAATGACATCATTAACAAAGCCCTAGCATTGTAGTTAATTGTGTTCATAATTAGTCTTCAAGTTAGCTCTATGTAATTAAGTCTTATATGATGTTAGCGTGCCTTATTTTGAAGGGAGAGATTTGTTTTCGTCTTTTCCATTAGATTCCCAATGAAAATTGGTTGTGCACTTTTAAGGAAGCATCTTACTTTTCAACAAATAGGTGAATTTTTCTATACTTTTTTAAACTATTCTCGTAGTTATTTTATTACAAGCCTTCTTTGAATGATGTTCATGTTACATGTGCAAAGTATCGTTAAAAAACTATTTTAAATGCTTGTATAGGGCTTTTATAATTTTTAAAAATAAATAATAATATTTAGAAACTACATAAATATAATAGATCATAGTGGTAATAAAATGACCTAAAGTGGTCAATGTGAATCATTACTTGTTCAATATTTTATAAAACTAGTGCACAAAATTGGTTAGATTCCCATAAGGGAATAATTTAAATCCTTTTGTAAAGACTGTGATACTTGGTTAAACTAAGAAGTATGGTATGCTTACATATTTTTCTCAATCCATGTATAATGAGTAGGTTAGGGTGAATGTTTCAATTATAGATTGCTTAATGAAATAACTACTTTACGTTTTCATATGCTACTTTAGTAGCTTTTGCCTATATAGTACAACTGTTGAAAGTATTGTTGTAAAAGATGGATTTGGCAATGCTCATGTTGCAGATAGGTAATGGTTGAGTTATTATTGGTGGTAATATAAATTACCGTAATTTTCAAGATATAGTATTCACATTCAATTCCATTGCAATTCTTATATTAAGGAATTTGATTACTGTCCCTCGCCTCTTGGACAAGTTCAGTTGTTGAATTAGCGATTCGAAAGATACCATTATGTTTTGCAGTAACCACATTGGTCATAAGGAGTATACAAAGCATGTTGGATACTGCAAATGTTACTTTTTATATTTTCTCCATAATTTTTGTTCCTTGTAAATATGAAAAATAAGTAGTTGTATGCATTGGGTAGGGATAAATAGTGCATTTAGGGGATTTTGCCATAGTTCTTTTACAACATAAGATTGAACGAGGAAAGAATGACAAGGAGTTTATGTGGTTTTGATCATTTTATTACGTAATGAGTATTCATAAATAATTGGAGGAATAATGAATGAAAATTTGGTCAAAATTGAGAGAGAACCTTGGTTGGTCTGGAATAGAAAGATTCTTATTCTCACTAGGTGAGGATGAGATGTTTAATGTGTGGACTTATTTTTTTCCCTTTAGTATAATATTTACCTTTTATATCGTCGAATGTTGTCCAGTCTAGCTGCACTTAGTGGGGAATCCAGGATTTATGGTCCGAAGGGCCAAATGTTGGGGCTCCGAAGGCCCGAGTCAAAATAATTTATTTATTCAAGTTTTATATAATTTATAATTTTCATTGCTAGTTTTATACAAACTTATTGAATTTTTTTATCCTAAAAATTGCAAAACCTCATTATTTATTCCTTTAACTTTCTATCTTTACATATAGAGCAACTGGATTTTATTTTATTTCTTGGAAAATCAGGGGGTGGGAACAGTGAAGATCAATTTGTTTGATGGTGTAGAACGTACTTTAGATGGTGTGGCATATGTCCCTGAGGTATGTAAAAATATAATATCCATAAGCCCAACTAGATTCCAAGGGATATCGGTAAGGTGGAGTCATGAAAGTAGCTTATGGTTGTATGAACCTAACGAGGGGATAAAAGAGAGTTGGTTATATTGTATGATTCAAATAATATGGAAACATGGTTCACAGGATATCAAGCGCTTGAGACGTGATTCGATTGTGGGTATAACAACAAAAACACGGGTGTTATGTTTCCGAGCAATGGACGATGGTGAGAAGGGAAAACCTATTAGGGAAGGGAAAATCATGAAGTCCCCCTTCAGAATCGATAAATAAAGTCAACTGGAGATGATACATATATGCATTAGCCGACATTAATTAAGGTGGAGTTAGGACTTTGTTGCTTGATTCAAGTATGTGTAGCAGAATACGTGTAGAAGGTCCAATGGAGAATGTTTGTGTGTGTTGCAAATGGAAAGACTTGACATAGGATAATGGCGTAAATTCTTGTCAATATGGAATCGTGTTTGACGACTTTCAATTTTTAAAGTAGGATCTCTTCTCATTCTGGGATGTTGTGTTTTTGGCCAAGGTTGAGATTATTAGATTTATGGTTTAAAATTGTGGTAGGTGAGTCAAACATTATGAGCATTCAAAATATGGTTGGTGAGATACGGTTAATAATTCAAAACATATGAAATATTTGGATGTTAGGTTCCCAAAATTAGGATAGTAACTTGTTACGTACCTATAATTGAAATGGTAACTTTGATCTTAACCATCCAAGCTTATTTTGATCCAAAGGATGTGGCTAATTCTAATAATATATAAATTGTCTTAATTCATCCATTCTATCAATATGAATAAAAGTGAAAGCAAAAAGAAGTGAGAGTGCTTTGGAATGTTTGTAGAGTGAGATAAACATGAGAGATTCTAAGTGTTACAATTTGTGTTCCTTATTTCTCATATTGAAGATTTTCCCTCTCCTCCCATGGACATAGCCAATTTGGTGAACCACATAAATCTTTGTGTCTCTAATGTGTTTTGTCACTCTTTTTATTTATCTTCATAGTGTGTTTCATTAGTTAATGAGATAAAGTACCTATTGCATACAGTCGGAGGCAGGGGATTTGGCATTAAATCCTAATAAAAGCAGCCCATTGTTTCATTTAATGGAATGTTTTTAAATAGTTGTGTTTCACTAGTTGTGATATCCATGATTTGTAAACTTTGGTTGAATAAGTGAGTACAACTCATTTGCCAATCAAAAGGTATATTTCAACTCTCTAATTCTGATTTCTAATTCCTAAATCCTAGTCAATCAAAAAGAAAATGAGCAAGCTATAATCAACGGTTGTGATTTGTTTTCATTAAACATGGTTTATTCTTGTCTTTATTTCCTTCTGGTTCGAACAAACATCAAATAAACTTTAAAAAGTAGATGAGAAATTATGGATGCCTTAAGTTTCATTTAGGGTATGTGACGTTGAAGAGATTTTTATTGGATGATTCTTAATGTCAACGCATGTTGAATATCACTAACAATCTCTCAATTCATATGATTGAGACTAGTTATAGGCCCAAGGGACTGGGTTACCAATTTATCCAAAATAAAATAAAACAATTACTAAGACATCCCGAACTGCTAATGGTATTATTCATAATATTTTTTCCCTATTATAAAATTATCAAAACATTAAATCTAGATAACAAAATACAATTAAAAATAAGTTCTCTTCTTATCCTCTTGAACTTGATAACTTGGCTTCTTTCCTATATTTGCATAACTAATCGCGCAAGGTTTTTGTTTTTTATATAATTTTTAAAGTAAATTTTACTTGTTGTCATGCTAGCAATGGTTATGAAGTCGAAAAGGTTTGAGTACATAAAAAAAAGGTGTCCATCACTATTTTATGACCTGTCGGATACAGTTAAATAGGTGGATGAGATGTCGAGCCTACTTTTTCCAGGAAGAAAAGAGGCAGTGGCCCTATTAGGCTAGATCTAAAGGCAGATGGAGTTGCTGCAAGCCATTTTGTGAAAATCGTTCTTAGGTGTATGCGGAGGCACATACACTACCTCAAGTAACATCCTTTTTTCATGACTTCACTAACAAAACCTTTGTAGTGAATTATGTTCGTAGTTATTCTTTAAGTTTGCTATGTGTAAATAAGTCTCTTATGATGCTGTTGTTCTTTCTTTTATAGGGAGAGATTTGTTCTTGTCCTTTTGCATTAGATGCTCGATGAAAATTGGTTGTGCACTTTAAGTAAGCATCATACTGTTCAACAAATACCTGCAATGTTTCTATACTTTTTTACACTATTCTCTTAGTTATTTTGTTAATTACATGCCTTCCTTGAATGATGTTGATGTTGCATGTGTAAAGTATCCTTAAAAAACTACTTTAAATTATTTTATAGGACTATTATAATTATTAAAAATATATAATAATATTTATAAATATGATAGATCACGGTGGCAATAAAATAACCTAAAGTGGTCAATGTGAATCATTACTTATTCAATATTTTATAAAACTAGTGCGCAAAATTGGTTACATTCCTATAAGGGAATAATTTAAATCCTTTTGTAAAGATCGTGATACTTTTTTGAACTGAGGCGTATGGTTTGCTTACATCTCTTTCTCAATCCATGTTTATAATGCGTAGGTTAGGCTGAAGATTTTAATTATAGATTGTGTAATGAAATAACTCCTTCAAAATTTCGTATGTTGCTTTAGTAGCTTGTGTTTATATAGTACATTGGTTGAAATTATTATTGTAAAGGGTGGATTTGGCAATACTCATGTTGCGACCAGGTAATGGTTGAATTATAATTGGTGGTAATGTATATTACCCTAATTTTCAATCTATAGCATTCACTTTCTATTCCATTGCATTTCATATAGTAAAGCATATGATTGATTGTCTCCCGCCTCTTGCACAAGTTTAGTCGTTGAATTAGCGATTGGAAAGCTGCCACTATGTTTTACGGTAACCTGAGTGCTTATGAGGAGGACAAAAAGCACGTTGGATACTGCAAATAATACTACTTATATTTTCTCCATAATTTATGTTAATAAAGTAGTTTTATGCATTGGGTGGGGGGACAAATAGTCCTTGTGGGGGATTTTACCATAGTTCTTTACATCATAAGATTGAAAGGGGAAATAATAACGAGGAGTTTAAGTGGTTTTAATCATTTTATTATGGAATCAAGATTGACAGATAATTGGAGTAACAATGAATGATAAATTTGGTCCAAATTGAGAGAGAACCTTGGTTGGTCTAGAATAGAAAGATTCTTATTCTAGCCATATGAGTATGAGATGTTTAATGTGTGGACTTTTTTTCCCATTACTATAATCTTTATTTTTAAATTGTCAAATGTTGTCCCGTCTAGCTGTACTCTGCGACGGATCCAGGATTTATATCAAGGGGCAAATGCTGGGATCTCCCGAGGAAAAAAAAAATTTGTTAATTCAAGTTTTATACAAATTAGAGTACTCACTTCTATTTTTATATGAAATTATTACATTTTTTACCCTAAAAGTTTTAAAACCTCATTATTTATGCCTTTAACTTTCTATCTTTACATATAGCACCACAATTTTTTTTTTTGGGTGATGGTGGGGAAAAGAAACCAAGGGAGCCTTTGCTCCCCCCAGGCCCAATATGTATTTACCCATGGATGTATTTTTATTTATGTTTTCAATTCTAATGATACTTCGTGTTTGTGCGTAGAGACAAATTTTGGATCTTACCAAGTTCGGAGGAGATGTATTCATGAGTGAAATAAAGTGTGTTGTTCTGATTACTTGACGACAATCCTTCTAGACGGGATGGACATATGGTTGAAACATAAAAAAAATTAGGTGATAAGGAAAGTTAGGGGAGAATTAGTTTGGGAGGTAACCAGTCGGGTAAAATAGTTTAATGGGGGAAATCTACCGGAACAACAAAAATTAGGAGGTTTAAGGTAATTTATATTCTTTTTTTAGTTCTAAAATTATTTTCTTATAGATTTTTTTTGGGGTGGACTCTTTGTCCATCTTCATTTTATAATATTTCCATGTGGAATATTATATTTCCTCCCTGATAAAAAAATCTAGCTTAAACATTCACATTAAAAATATTTGTAAAATTATTTTTCCCTGAAAAAATTAAAGAAATCATCATAATTTTGGACCAAAAAGCAATTAGATATATTAGAAACTAGCATAAATGATTACCAAGCATTTTGTGTACTAGAAAAAAAAATTATTTTAACCGTCTAGCATGTAAATCTGGAGTAAAATAATTCAACACCATGCACAATGACTCTACACCTTAAAAAACAGTTTGCCCATGTGTTTTACTCGGGTCCAATATTATAAAGGGCCCAAAACATTTTACTCAGGTCAAAGAAACCCACTATGTAAAGATTTTGAAGTAGATGATTTCGAAGCCAGATGTTGTTTTCCCTCAAAGTTAGGCAAGATAAAAGGCAAATTTATTAGTTTTGTTACAAAATTTTTGGAAAATCAATATCTGAAATTTTGAAGCACAGATTTATTTTTTTAGAAATTTAGATAGTAGTTGGGACACTGTGTTAAAAAATATTTATGTTTTTACCAATATAAAAAGCCTCTTCTATGTTTCCTAGTCATGGTATGGAACGTTAACTTTTTAAATTCTGGTTATAAGACCAACATAAAATTTTGAAAACTAAAAACTTGAAGAAAATATGTACCAGTTTGGAAGTCATATCCCAAAGTTGAGTTTAAATGTCGTGTGTCCATAAAGTCTAGGGTGATTTATAGACCGAAACGACATATTTTGACACGGGCGCATCATATCTGTATTGATTAGTGTTTGGGGTCCAATATAATCATTAAAATCATCAACCAATACATACGCCACTTGACACATCATGTCAATGAGTGTACCAAAGTGTGTCTACCAAAATGTGTTTGTGTCGGTCTAGAATTATACATAAAGTTAAACTTAAACAAGATCCATCCCATCCCATCCTACCCCACACACCACCCTCCACCCCCAACCCCTACCCTGGTTGCTGCTGCCTAACTAGAAATAAATCAATATCAAATCACCTATCTAACTCCTTGGTCCATGTAAACAAGACCAAACTCAATATTCAAAATTAAATGAGTTACATTAACACATCAACCAAATGATCATGTACCTTTTCTTTGCATAAAAAAGAGCCGAAAATCAAAATATATACATACAAATACATCTACAAAAAATAAAAAATAAACTCATTTTCCATCTTATCATCATAATCAAATTGCATCAATTACAAAAACACTCCCACCCCTTCCCAAAGAAAATGTGATTTCCAGTCTTCATCATATAAGTCCATTTCTCTTTGAACTTGGTATTCCTACAAAAAATTTGTATCATTTTGAATGTAAGCAATCAATCGTAATAATTTTCCATGTCCATAACTACAAATCATTGACCATGAATCACCGCATCAACTAGAACACCCTTATCACCAACAACCAAATGATTGATTTTTTCAAGTGCACTAGTCAATATGTTCGTACCAAATATCCAAACAAGTTTAACGAAGAATCTTAAACTAATTTGAGCAATTGGGTTGTATATGGGACATTGGTCAATTAGAGTTTATTTCCTTCTCTAACCAATATGGTTTGAAGACTACGAAACAACATTCACTAACTTTAATTGTTATTGTTTTTACTTTTAGGGATTTATATACATTTACTTAGAAGAAGTCCGGTGTGATGAAAAGAAGACTCTCAAGCAGTTGCCTCATAATAGAACATCTCATGAGCCTTTGCCATAGAGACAAGTCAACGAATTGTAAACTAGGGAGATGAGAAGGAGAGAACAATCACCACTATTAAAATGTGTTTCCTAATTCCAAAGGAATCTTAACTTTTGACACTCAAAGAAGATTGAAGAACTCCAATTCTTATAATTCTTAAAAGGATACAAGGATGTTACCACCCTAATAAGAATTCAACAAGCACAAGCATGAGGCAGCGACGAATGAAACCCAGACTTTTAAAATTACAAACTTAAAAATACATGAGAAATGTAGACATCTTAACTATGGTAATAAACTAACCGATGACTTAAAGATGCTCCAGAGTTACGGGCTATTTTTCGCCTATCAAATCAAAGCTTATTTCGAGCATGCCATATACTTAATCTACCTCAAAACCGGTCCAAATGTTTCCAGGCTTATTATTATGCCCCAGCTAGTTGTCAAGACACAAATTCATATTCTTTCCATCACCAACAAACCATCTAGAATGAATTTTAGTAATAGTGGATAAAATAGAAATAGACAAGCTTATATTCGGCCTTTTAAGAAAGGTTTAAAATGGAACCTATGATAAAGATGGTACCTAAGCAGCTTAAAATGATATCGAATGATGAAATTAGAGAAGACTTGTAATAGATGAGATAAATCTTGGGAAATGTATGAATGTTTACATTGGGGCATAAAGAAATTTTACAATGATCTTAGTAATAATATGCGAACACCAACTTTCGATTGTGGTTATTTTATTCACTCTCAATTGGAATCAATAAATTGGCATCAATATCACCATGAACACTCGCTTGGAAGTTAACATGCTCCGGTATGTCAGAACATTCGGAAGGACAAAAACAAAAAAAGTTGCACAAGCTAATTATTAGGGCATTAAAAAATAATATTTACAGAATAATAGAGAGAGTACCTCAAAAGGCATTGATGCATAACAATGGATATGACATATTTTCTCGTAAGCAAAAATAGCAGCCTCATACGTCATCGCATTATCATGTTCTATTATATATTTCAGATTTAAAAGAGCCTCTGAAATGATAGAAAGAATTTTAGTTCAGAACAAAATAGACTTTCATATGTAATTAAATCACGTAAATGAATACATTATAACAATACTACCTCCAACATGAACTTTGAACACAAATCCACCAAATTCTGCATAAATACCAATTCCACATGCAACTACCAAGAAATAGTTTCAATGAAGAGAAATGTGTATTGTAATAAACTTAAAATTGAGTGAAGTCTACTTCGATTTTTGGCTTTACAAAAAGTTTCCTTAGTGAAAAGGAAATTTGGGAGTCTTAATGTACATTACTCAAATCAAGGACAACTTACAGCTAATTTGTAGAACTAATAACTAAGATATTATACTTTACACCTTATAAGTGCAATCTATTAGTAAAAAAGATTAGTTTTTAATACGTTGGGAACTAATTGTAAAAGGCCAATAATTATAGTGTAGTTGTAAAACCTCAATAGATAGCACTAACTACGTGTTCAACATGACAGTCTTGAGGAGAGTGAAAGTCGTCAAACTTCTGGATTCTCTTTACGGCAAGCTTTAAGTAGAACAGGAATAGACGTTTCATAATACCTGCACGATTTTGTAAAGACCAATACAAGCAATAATGAAATTAAAATCATAATCCTGGATAGTAAAACTTGAGCGTTGTTTGGTACAGTGCAAGATATTAGCACCTAGGTGAGAGGTAAAACAGCGAAAAATACTTTCTACAATTCTGCATTCTAACTTTTGTTCGTAATTATAAATAATTGTACATGCTATATTATGTGATTTTGGAAAGAAAAAAAAATAGTGAACAAAACTTAACGCTAAATAGTTGAAAATACTTTTCACCATTTTACTTTTAAGTGAACCAAATAGTGTTATGAAGTGACTAGACTCACCTAAAAGCCTCTTCTTGGCACTGGTCAACAACATCATAAAAAACACGTATTATTCTCTCTTTGGTTGTTTTATCATTATCCTGTAAATCAAAAGACCAGGAGAGAGATAACGAGACCAAGTATATGCAAGATTTGGAGGAACACAATTGCAGGTGCCCAAGTTTGATAATCAATTTATGGTGAAAATAGAATTATAAATTTGTGGTTTAAGCATGTTTTCATATTGTGAACTGTGTATGATATTACCAACTTTTTCTAATTAATAATAACAATGTAGAAAATTATGGACATTGTAAATAATTGAACAATAAGAAGGGATACACAAGCATAAAGAGAGAGTAGGGAGTTGAACTAAGTAACTCTTGGGGTTTCCATAGTTCATTGTTCATTATTATGTTTTTGTTTTTGTTTGTGGGGATATTATATGAGAAATAGGAGTGAAGGCCACTTAACTAATCCGAATTAATCAAGCAAGTGCTCGTCAAGCCTATTTAGAGGTATTTCATCTATTCGTCTGGTAATTGAGCAACTCGACCTGATGAGATAACAATAATATTTCTGAGCAACAGGGGCATAGCTAGGAATTCTCTCCATGGAAAAAAATTAACGCCCATAATTTTTTTGTCCCATCCCCCTTTCTTTTTGAAAAGGGAACTTTACTAGTGATTTTTTTAATCAAAAGTAAGGCAAGAAAATTATCAAAATTTAAGCCCATTTAAAAATAGAAATTTAATACTGGTACATCTTTTTTAAAGGCCAAGGGGCACAATAACCACCTTCTAGTCTAGATATGCCCCGTATCATATGAAGAAGTAAAATTTTGACTTAGGTACCTCATTAATTGGCATAATTAGACATTAGTACCTTTTTATTTTTCCATTTTTTGATTTCGTTATCTTTTTCATCACCACAGGATTAATGTTTTACTATTGAAGGTAATAATGAACAACGAAAAGGTACTAAAGTTAATTTTTTTTAAAAGGTATCAAAGTCCAGTTATGGAAATTAATGAGGGACAGAGTCAAAGTTACCCTTACTATTGTATCATTGGTAGTAGACAAAGAAAGTAACTCGCCCACATAAGAGCTATCAATGGCAAAATATTCTCAAGAGAAGGCAAGAATTTATCCCTAAATGTTTTGATCGAAGTTCCCAAGCAATCACTAATCTGAAAAGGGTTAAGAAATGAACACACGTTTAAAACCTATTATAAATAACAAAATCTCACTACAAAAAGACATACCATATTAAATAGTTTTTCTTCTTACTCGGTTTCCTCTTTAACTAATTTGTTCTATCCCGCATTTAGGTCCTCTACTTTTATTCCCTCTTCTTTCATTTTTCTTAAACAAGCAAGCTGTAAGAACCTCTACTATCGATCCAACATAATGTGTAAGCTGCGTTTTATTTAAACGAGAACCAGAGATCTGCAAGCAGAGATTGCTTTTATTGTAAAATCATCAAACACTCTCTGCTGTAATTACGGCAAAGAACAAGGGTCTATACTTCAAGATTTCATGACAAAAATATGTGTAATTGTTCGCAACTCGTCACAAAACACCAAGAATTTTTTAAAAACCCTATATTAGATTTAGTAATCCACATAGTAAAGAAAGAATTACACTTCAAGGAAATATAAATATTTTCAGTGTTACGAATACAAAAGTAACAAACCTGCAAGCATTGATTCAACGAGTCCAAAATACTTGCACGTATATCTGTCTTTGAATCCTACAAGACAATTGCGATTCAAAATATCTCCATAATCATTACTGAAATGGTCAATTGAGATCAATGTTCACTGACATCATTTAATCGTGATCAACAAAGGGAATTACCTCTTGAATAACTTCTAGCAAATAAGGTAAAATCATGTCAAACTTTTCATAGGGTATTCTTTAAAAGACGGAAGAGGAAGCCCTTTCTTCATAGCGGATGCAGCTGGATTCAATATCAAGATCATGGCTATATAACATGTTGCAAATTAACCTCGTCAAAATATTGGGAAAACGATTAAAAATCCAAATGTCAAAAATATTAGGAACTAATGTCACAGAAATACCTGATATGGCACCCATTATAACTTCTTCATGGATAGTGAATTTGTTAAGTGGAACTAGGGTCTTTGCTACATGCATCAAATATGAGTCGCACTATATTATTGTAACATTTTTCAGATGCATAAGAATGGAAATCATTATGTGGAAACATTACCTCATTTATCCACATGTCATTTTCCCTTCAATTCAGCTGCACGGCAACATTTTTCAGATGCATAAGTAGTTGTTGCTAAGAAAATATAACCATGCAAGGAATAATGACATGACTAGTTCACATATCATGTAAATGATGGTTTTCCTAGAATGGAGAAACTAGAATCCCAAAATGGAAAAAATAAGTATTATTTGTTCTAATCCAGCAAACACATCTAAAAATCTTTGTAAGTGGCCTCATACCTCAATACTTTTGTCATCATCTCCATATTTAACTTTAGCGCATCCAAGTGTTTCATCCATCATGAATGTCTTACTCGAATGATGCATGCACTCTCTTCACCACGTAATAGGTTCAGAGTTAAAAATATTCCATCTATCATGATATACCACATAGAAATGGCATAGTTTTAATTAAAAAATCATCAAAAGTTGAAAAACACATAAAAATAAGCATCCCTTTTCATGAAATCTAAGAGATTTAATTGGGTCTTCATTACTACAAAACTTAGAATTTTAAGGATGATAAACATAGAATCTACATTACATAGCCAAAAGTTATTGAAGTGACCGAATAGCGGAATAAGATATATCATTACAGGCTGAAGAATAAAATATCACAACGATCCGTATAATTTAAGCAATAACATAGGAGTGTAAAAACCATGGGTTTTTAATAAAATATCTCAATCAATGAAGACCAGCTAAACACCACTTTTTATAATATCATAAATTGGGTCCTATAAATAGTTAAGTGAAAAATAAACGTGAAATGATATAGATATAGTTATATAATTCTAATTGTTATATTTAATTCGTTTCATATGTTGTTAGGAAGTAATGTTACATTGACACGATATATATATATACACACTAACAACAAAAGTTCCTACAACGTTTATGATATATTACACGAACATGCATTTTCATTAGCTTCAATTGAAGTACAAAGCTAGTCGCCAGCTTCCTCAAAATCATTACTGGACATACCTTTTTCCAGGCTCAAATTTAATTTTGAAGAGCTTGTGGCCTAAAACCCTACTTGTTTAACGATTTTGAGGAAGTCTGATTTTATATGCACATTCTAGTTTTGCATTTCAATTTAAGGCCTTTCAACAATAGATGGTTGAAGGGCTTACATATGATAAAAATTTACACCTTTAATAAATATAATATAATAATGAAATGTTTACCAGTAAGCAGATTACTTACATGGTGCCACCAACCCTACTATATATATATATATATATATATATATATATATAAGATACTATAGATACTCAAAGATAACCATCCATTTTCTGTTACACGCTCTGCTAATTTACGCCTATCAAAAAAGTTACAGCAACTTTGTTGGCTTGGTCTTTATAATGTTTAAAGGTGTTTAAGAGTTGTAAAACAAACATTCTAATTTCTTAAACGGTGGGGAGTGTAACATTACCTTCAGCTTTGGCTCTTTCCTTTATGGGTAAAGCCATGTATTGGGTCGCTCAAGCTCAGCTTCAAATTTTATCAACATTGAAAATAAAGCTCGAGTAGCTCTGTTTTTTAAGGATATAGATTGATTCTCCATGTTAAACAGAAATCAAGTAAAGTGATGAGATTTTAAATCTGCCCAAGCATTTCTTATACATGACACAAGTCTATCTTCTCGAGTAATTTAGCTTGTATAGTCTTAGTTTACATGATGCGGTGAAGTTCCCACTCGAAATACATTATTTTACGACCTTATGGTCATGTGATCAGATTGAGAGATAATATCAGGGGGGTTTATTAATAGACGTAAGATGCAAAAGATTAGGGAAAATATTATACACTATTACAACAAACCACCTTAAAACCACAGTAATTCTAAAAAACATAGGTAAATCCCAAAAGGAGTATACTAAATTAAAATCACTTTTGACCAAAATGATTAGAGAATGGAGTTTGTGATTCCACATGATCAAGATCAACTATTGGATACAGAGTAAAAATTCTTATTATTTTCATCTAATTTCAAAAATATTTTTACGAAACCCGCAGGATTAAAGCTTAAAGTGTATTCTTTAAGCTTTTATTCATTCTAAAAATGGTAAAACGTGTATTCGTAAATCATCAAATATGAATTAAATAAAATGTAGCAGGGATCAATCCAGCATTGAGGCCTATGATATTTGAATATCCAATTTAGTTCCACACTTTGAATTTATAGAATCCATTACCTAAGAAGAGTATTATTGAGAAACATAGACTCAATATAAACAGGTTCAATACATAAAATCCTGAAAAAATTCTAGATTTTACGATATGATTTTAACGGTAATAAGTTAAATATAAAAATGGTACAATGCTAGGATAGTAATTGTTGGATTTAAACCAGAAACCAAGTACAACCATTTACTATTTGCTTTAGCATTAATTTCACATCTCAATTAAATAGATGTGAAGTAATTTCCTAAATTCCTCACAAGAGCATCGTTTCACTCTAAGACAATTGATGACCAAATCTGATGCTAGTGAACTCAAACCAAAAGCTAGGGGAACTAAGTATGCATCATTTCACTATAAGATGGTAGATGGACACAACTGGAAAACCAACGAGTCTAATGCATAGATGATTATATAAGCTTTAAGATTGAACCTTAATAAAAGTTTTCCCATAATTAAAACCCCAAATAATAGTGACTGTGTATGTGTGTGTGTGTGTGTGTGTGTGTGTGTGTGTGTGTGTGTGTGTGTGAGAGAGAGAGAGAGAGAGAGAGAAAGAAACCCTTATATAGACACAGAAACTTTAGGCCTAATCGTTGGAGCTTCCACCGTCTAAACTACCATTGGAGGTAGCTTGCAGGTTGGAGCTTTTATGTTCGAAACCATAGGGGAGACCTGAACCGTTGGAGGCTCCACCGTCGAAACCATACAGATCAAATCTAGAAGAACATACGATTGGGGTTTCTATTGGGAGCAGGAGAAAGAGAAGGTAAGATAGCGGAAGAATGAAAAGATGAGAAGAGAGGGATCTCCGATGGGGGGAAGATCAAGACAAATGTAATGGCTGAGATGTATTGACCATTTGGCGACATGAGTCTATGTAGCGGAAAGTAAATAGTAGGGGAAATTAATTATTATTACATTATTATTTTCTTTGCTAAAATAAAATATTATAATATTATGCAATCATTCCACGACCTGAAAAACTTGTTGCTCCGCAACATCAATGGTATGTTGCTGCAAGTACGAAACCATTTCGTGACATCTCTTAGATGTCGCCGATTGTAAATGTAAGTTAGCAGGGGAAATTTGGTGTACATCTCACCAAAATACACCCTTTACACAACGCAGAATGTCATATGTCACCAAAAGTCATACTTTTGACGACATAAAAGGGCGGATGTTGCATAAAGGTGTCACAAATGTTGTTTTTTCTTGTAGTGATTGCTGCAACAAGTTACAACTATGAACCAATAGTATACAGATTCCGAAAAAATATTGAAATCTTGAAATCTAGTTCAGACATCTAAGAGGGAACATGATGTTTCACGGATTTTCCAATAGTCGTTTGCTTTTTTCCAGTTTCCAATGCTCTCACCTTCCCCTGCTCTTTTTCTGAAAAAGAAATTTAACTTTTATTACGACAAAAGAATTTACAGTAAGGGGAGGGTGAGAAGTCCTCGAGAGTACATCATAATTAGAAAAAGAGAAGAAAAATATATTCCATAAAAAATAGTGGCAGACTCCAATAAACTGGGCTCAATCTAAAGCATCAACAGCCCTGAATTCCAACCCAATCATTCAGGCCACTAACAAATAACTCCAGCTGGAACTGATTTCTATGACCTTCCAATTTCTCAACAACAAAACTCGTCCCATTCTAACTTAATTGTAGGACTCAAATATGAAAGATTTAGGGAAAGTATTTGAAATAAGATTTACAATAGAACCCAACAAACGAACCCCTTCTAAAAGATAAATTCCATCAACCAGAGAAAGAAGAGTTGAATAAATGGAAACACTATGATTACAAGACAAGAGATGTAGTTTACCATTATACATTAGTGAGATATTTACTAAACACAAACATCCACTAAACTAATTCCTCTATCTTTCCCCGCATCCATTTTAAAGTAACACAGTCTAAAAATTGCCAACTATCGTGATCTTATGCTTTCCCAAAATGAATTTAAAGACTAACCCTCCTCTCATTTTTGCCTCACATCCTCAACTACTTCAATGTCAATTAAAGCAAGATCATGAATTGGTCTACTTCTTAAAAAATCCCCGTGAGTATTACCAATTATCATTCAGAACCTCCATGAATCTATTACATCACACTTATGCTGACAACCAATACAGACAAGTGATAATAAATAATTGGTCTTAAATACTTTAACCTCTAAGAGGGTGCCTTATTAGGAATCAAGCATATGCAAGTCTTATTAGTCTTGGCCTTCACAACCCGTGCTCCTAGAAACTCGTGAGATGCCCTCATCACATCCTCCCCCCACACAAAAACAAAATTAAAAAAGAACCCCCATCTGAACTTGGGGCTTTATCCCCGCATTTCTTCACACCCCCAATAATTATCTAATCAGTACCTTAATTTTGAATCACTCCTCTTTTATATAAATTTTAAAAGAGCCCAATAACCTCTAACAATCCCGGTCTCTAAAACTATCCATCCTCACTGATTTAACTTGCACATTATCTCATTAATCATTATTCTACTATGAATCCTCTGAACAATTTAGTGTTATCATTCACTTGTTCCTTTAATACTGAATTTTTCATTCCAAATGATATGCTCTTAAAGATTAATATTTCCAACCTATTCTAGAGTAATAAATTTATGTAAAATTATACAAACTAACATGGCAATCAGAGAGAAGGAAAAGAAAACATTAAAGACATGGATCTCAATTGTTAATTTCAATTTCACATTAGGCTAAGAAGTTTGTATAGAAATTTAAATAAAAGTATCATTTCCTTATTAAAATTAATAAAATTCATGTATATAAAAGAGATTGTGTATAAAAACTTTATATAAGAGTAGCATTTTCCTTTTTAAAATTGAACAAAACTCATGTACAAAAACGAGAAGTTTGAAGTTATATCATGGCGCATTTAGTTTCTACCTCTTATGGCCCTAGACAGGAGTTTGAGACATTATGGCATTTTCCTCCCCTTCACTGTAGCCACAGTTTTTGAAAGATGGAATATTCTATGCAAAAAACCTGCAGCAAAAATGTGATTGAGTAGCAAGATTTCACATGGGTAATAAGAGAATGTGTGATATTTATCTAGCAGATTTGAATGATTTGGCTAGAAACACCGTCTATAGAGAGACAACAAGATGCCACATGGAAATTTTGGATATATGTAAAGATGATAATGGATTGTCATGCTGGGCTCATTTGCTATCAAAATAGGCTCTACGCGTATCTAAGCATTTATTATCATGTCCAGTATGAGAACCACTAATGACCCTAAACCCATGAGGGCTGACACTTTTGTTTGCATTTGAATCAGATTGATGGGTCATGTTAAAAATTTACATTCCTGAATGAATTCCAAGTTTGAACTGAAATTAGTTCGACTCTTACAATAGAGGTCAAGGATTATAATCCAAGCATGTTTTACTCTATTCATATATGTGTATACCCATATATATATATATATATATATATTGTCACACCCCAAACCTAAATATATTCTAATCATTTCATTTATATTATGATTAAATCATAATCTTCCATCCATTCGAAATATAATTCATTTATCAATATTTTTTTCATGTATAATAAACATAATCATGTTCTTTGCACCATAACGTAATTAACATCAGAGTCATAATTAAACAAACATGTTATACTACGATTGACTATGATTAAATATTACAATCATCAAATCAACCCATGCTAACTCAATATATAAAATGTGCGAGTGTAGTAAAACCTCGGTGTGATAATGACAAAATCCCCACGTCTAATCCTCAGATCTTTCTAACGGTGCAACTCTTAAATCACCGATCATATGATATCCTAACCGGCAGTGTACAAACCTGAAAATGTTAAAATATAAACCGTAAGCATTAAACTTAGTGAGGTACTCCTTCCCTGAAATGAAATAACAGTTCTTTATCAGATATGTGGATATAATATCCAAATAATCCTGCCCTGCTATAAAATAGCAATATTATATCAAATATATAGATATACAATCCAAACAATCCTTCCCTACAATGAAATGACAATTCTATATCAAATATGTGGATATATAATCCCAGTAATAACAATTTTATATCAAATCAGTGGATATGAAATACAAACAATCCTGCCCTGCTTCAAAATAACAGTTTTATATCAAATCTGTGGATATGAAACCCAAACAATCCTGCCCTGCTTCAAAATAACAAATCCTGGAACATAAGTTCCAACAAATTCTTGTCATAGGACAAATCAAATTATTGGATCTTTGTCCAATTCCAATCCTAGATTATAAGATCCAAACAAATCCTGAATATCGAAGTATTCAAACCAATCCTGGATCATAAGACCCAAACAAATCCTGAATACCGAAGTATTCAAACCAATCCTGGATCATAAGACCCAAACAAATCCTGGATATTTTAATATCCAAACAAATCCTGAATACCAAAGTATTATTCATATATCTGTATATATGAAACAATCATAAGTACACTCACCTTGACAATTCAACTGGCTTTCCCTTGCCTTTATTCGGTACTTATTCAACCGGTTCTTCTTCCCTTCCTATCATTCTTATACTATTAGTATCACCATAAGAAAATCAATAATCCAAGGAATATCTCAAACATAACTTAGTTCATAAACATCATATGATTCCAATCAAATCATTTATTACAAGTGAAATTCCATCCAAATTCATGTTAATATATTTGACATATCCAAATCATAGGCCAAACATACATTAATTTCTTCTTGATAATTCAATCCTTATCAAATTATAATTCCAATACAAAAGACAGCACATCATTTCAAGTTTTCTAGAGCAAGATAGGCCCATTTCTTTACTATATAGCAAATTTGCCCTATAGGTTCTTTTATTGTTTATTCAACTTCCCAGAATTTTCATAATTTTTATACATCATAACTTTATATGATATTTCACCCAACATCAGTAAACATATTTAACAATACAAAATTAAAGTTTCATAATTTTTGAGTTTCATTTGCTATGTCAAGCAAAGTATCGAAC
The DNA here is from genome assembly GCA_949130495.1 of Sambucus nigra. Lineage (NCBI taxonomy): Eukaryota > Viridiplantae > Streptophyta > Magnoliopsida > Dipsacales > Adoxaceae > Sambucus > Sambucus nigra. The sequence continues at coordinate 19,613,845 of OX422224.1, forward strand.
ACATGGCGTGCATACTTTCTCCCTTGGGGCAGGTTTTATACCCGAACTTTAAACTCTCACCAATGATTCATTTCTTGGTATTTTCGTATAAGTTTCGGGTATGTCATACATATATGAGTCTATTTTCATTTCCAATTTGAATCAATAAATTCCAGTAAGTATACAAAAATATATGGGAGGTTGAATAAACAAGGTTACTAAACGAAGCAATTTTAAGGGTTTGTACATTCAACTTAACTTAAACTTGCATCTAACCATACATATACATCAAGGGCTAAAAGTTTAGTAAAAAAAATGATGAATTCTATCATCTAAATCAGTAATATAAGAAAAACGATAAGATTTGGGGTTAGGCTTACCTTCGGAACTTTTACGTAATTTCCACGGATGTTTCTCCAAATTTTCTCCTCACTTTTTTCCTAAACTTTCCAATTCTCTCTTACTCACAATCCAAACTCTTTAATGGCTGAGTTATGGTGAAGGAGGGGCTTATTTCAAGCCTTTAAAGTCGTCCAAAACCAACCTCCTTCTTTAACCAATCAAAATCCACCATTTGTTAGCCTAATAAGACGAAATATCATTTAACAAATGGACAAAATTGTCCATACTTAGTAATTCCAGCATAACTTCTCGCTCAGACTTCTGTTTAACACACCATTTGTCGTGTTACAAACCTAACTCATATATCTACAGCTATCTAGTTTTCTCCTCAAGTCAATTGTTATGTTATAAAGGTCAAAACTAGTCTTAAACATGAACATTCCTACCGAAAACTTCAAAATTTTATATTTGTAAGTAATTTAATATTTCATTCTTTATGAAGGTAGGGTTAGACTAAACATAATGACTTAACATTATATATACTAATAACATATTATCCATATCACAAAATCTAAGCATGATTTAATCATAATTAATCATAATTATATTCGGATTGTCACATATATAGTCTTCACAATCATATAGTTGAACACAAATATGCAATTCTATACGGATTCATATAATGGGTGGTAAGTCTCTTGATCATATATTATAAAAACAGCCTAATCTTACTGGTTTTTCCTACATAACCTCATATTCTGAAATATATTTGAATGAACCTGTGGATATTTAGTATTAGATCCGTCTTCAAATTACTTCCCCACCTTGTCTAAATTCATTGTATGCCAACTTTAGGAGGCTTTCAACATTTATAGTTCGTGGACACTACTAAATCATTACTCCTTTAGCCTAAAAGGAAAATGAATATACCAAGCATAGTTATAATAATCCATTGTATTGTATGGGTTTAAATAATTATAGGTTATAGAAGTTTGTGATTTCAACTCAAATAAGTTCATAGAGCGATAATATATATTTTTGGGCAAATAATATTGACGTAAATGACGTCAAATGGGAGCAAGAAAATATAATTCTCTCTCAAGCTCTCTCTAATCAATATCTCAAAATATGGAAGAATGACTCAAATGAGTCTACATAAGGGGTATTTATAGTAAGGAGGTTGCTTGGCCTCTAAGCTAAGTATCTAATTACAAATATTCCCTTAATGCCGATTAACATTCTTTACTCTAAATACTAAACAAAAAGAGAACATACAATGAATGCTAAAAATAAAAGAAATACTAAAAATGAATAAAAAATGATAAAAGACAATAATGACCCTGATTCCCATCACTCCCGCCCCCTTGAAAGAGTTTGTCCTCAAACTCAGAGGGGAAAACTCTCTGTATCACCATCAAGGATCATAATAAGAGCAGGATGGGGTGGGACATCCGATGCCTCCTCAAGGTACTTAGGGTCCCCTGAAGCTAAGAGAGAGCGACGGCGAGGGAGGGAACAATATGAGGCTCGATGACCCATCACCCCATAGTTGTAGCATTTGAAGGTGATCGGATGAGCTGGTGCAGGAGGAGGAACCGTGGGAGAAGGAGTAGCTGTAGTAGAGTGAGGCACTGGGGGAGAAGAAGTCGCTGGTGCTAGAGGAATTATCATAGAGTTGCCACGGGAAGGAGGGCGGACTGATGAAAGCACTCGACTTTAGTGGAATACTCCACCGCCTTGGCAAAGGAGGTGTGTCACGTAAAGCGAGGTCGCATTGGATATAGCTCTGAAGGCCGTGAATATATCGATTGATCATCTGGTCCTTACTCTTTCCTAGGCGGGCACGAGTACATAAATGCTGAAAGAGCTCAGTGTAGTCCAAAACTGTAGTGTCCTGCCAAAGAGACTGGACTCGCAAGGTGATGCTCATAAGTGGCAGGGACAAGAGCTAACATCAACTGGGCCCGAAGCTCCGCCTAAGTCTGTGTAGGCGGTTGACCCTCTAGAACACAGTGTTTCTCCAAGTCATTCCACCAAACACTCGTGTAACCCTAAAATTTAGTAGCCGCTAGCAGAACACCCCGGCGATCTTCCAGTCAACAATGGTGTCGGGGTGTAAGTAGCCTTCAAACATCGGGATATCCACTCTAATATCACCTTGCACAATACGTAATATAAACTGAAGTGCCAACTGGGTGACGACATCACCTCCCTAAAGGGCCAGGGTATCATCATCTAGGTCGTCATCGCTTGGCAAAGGCCTGGGAAGTAAGGCACGCTGTGGGCATCTCCGAGGTGGTGGATGAGGAAGGGCAGGAGAGGGTGGGGGAACTAGAGCTGCGAGAGGAGTGGTATGAGGTGGAAGAGTTTCACGAGGAAGGGATGCAGGTGGAGCTGAGGCCAATGGATGGCGGTAGGGGCATCTGATGCCCCTTTTGATAATACAAAAAGCAATGGCAATCGGGGAGGGGTACATATAGAGTAACCTTCGGACCCAGAGAGTCAAAAGGAAAAATATCAATGCGCCACTCAGTAGGAAGGGATGGGTCAAACTCTGGAAGGGAGTAGGGTCGGGGTGAAGGGGGACCATCGTGTGGGGGTAGAATAATCCACTCTCGTACCCGCTCATGGGAATCAATGGGTGATAAATAGAAAGAACGGGTATCCCATGAAGGGTGATGAGGAGGTGTGCATGGAGTGGGTGTAGAAATGGTGGGGGAGAAAGCGTGGGAAAGTGGAATGGGGTGGGTGAGGGTGTGTGGTAACGGGGGGAGCGGGGTGTTTTAGTGGGTGGTGTCGATGGTAAATGGAGATAGGGAGCAAGGTATAGTCATATGGGGGTGGAGTGGGAAAATTGGGTGGATGTGGTGGTAGGGAACAAGAGTTCGGGGTTGGGGAAGGTGTGGGGAGGGTAGATGGTGGTGTGTTGATATATTTGGAGGGGGAGGGGGGGTATAGGTGGTGGTGAATTTTAGGGAGTGAAATTATTAGGAATGTGGGAGGGTAAAAATTTTAGGGTTTGGGTTTCGAGATTCAGGTTAAGGTGTGGGTAGGGTTCATTAAAAATGGAAAATGTCACTGAGAACTGAATTTGGGTGGAATTTGACCTTTTGGCCGGTCGGATGTCACGAATCATCTCGCCAAGAGTCGGGGAGAGCATTCCAATCATAGGAGGTGCTTTTTGGACACAAATTGGAGAGGGAATGATTGGGCAAGTTTCTTGATGGATTGAATATGCAAGATGGTCCTCGTTGGGTCCGTCCTACCCCTCGTGGTGATAGATTTGATCGGTAGACCTTGGCAGAACCATCAGTGGCAAGGTGGAGGCCGTTTGGGGCTGGATTGGAACCGTTCGGCTTCGTAATGAGTAACCGAGGGTTGGAGGTTAAATTTCGGACTGTTGAGGTAGCGTCAAGTGTTACCCAAATTGTTAGTGGTGTCGATTTGGCTTTCTAGTATGTTGGGGTGGTTTTTGAACTAAGTCGGGGTGGTTTTTGGACTGGGTCGGGTCTGAATCAGGTTGTCTGGTATCGGAGTGTAGAGTAGAAGGTTGGATGGGTTTTTCGGTGGTTTTCAGCAGGTCCATAGAAGTGTTGGGTTGGCTTTGGGTGCCAGAGGTTTCGCCGGGGCATGTCGGTGGCAGGAGGGGATGTTTTTGGTCGAAATGGGTGGTTCTTGATTTTTTTTTAATGATAAAAAATAGTAAAATCCAGGTCACATGCCTCTGGATTGTTTAATGATAATATTGTTTTTAATATCAGCATAATGGGAACTGCAACTGCAATAAAACAACAATACCAAATTAGTTAACAATATCTCGAGATTTATTAGTTGTCCAACAAGAGAAACAAGAAGAAGCAAGCCACTTCTAGGTCATACCTAGGGGTGTATAGCGTAATCAAAATTGCAAGGATTTTTGTAAAATTATAGTACATCATACAGAAGAATTGCATCTTTATAATTAGATCATAAGGAACAATAACGTTGTCCAGAATTACATAAGTTAGCTTGTTTTGACCAACAACTACACATTTAAACAAGTAAACACACAAAGAAAACAAAATATACGATGGTGGCTAACATATAATAAGGAAAAACATAAGAAAACTTAATTTTATACCTGAGAATTTGTAGCTTAGACAACCCGCAGGCTGCAGCTATCTAAAAGATCAGGATAGCCCTCTTTGTCTCCAAACACGTGTTCTGGTCTTCTTTTCTTTTTCGTTCTTTTTCTTTTTTTTCTCTTTCTTTTTTTTCCTTTTTTCTTTTTTTTTTCATTTTATTCTTTTTTTTAACATTTCTTTCCTTTTCCTTTTTTTTTCATTTTCCTCCTTTTGCCCTTTTTTTCTAATTATTCTTTTTACTATTTCTTCTTTTTCTTTTCGTCTATTTCTTTTCCTCTTTTCCATTTACTTTTCTTTTTTTCCTTTTTTATTCTTTTTCTTTTTTTCTTTCTTCCATCCCTTTTTCTTTTAATTTTTCTTCATTTTTTTAATATTCTTTAACTCATGGTCCAGATCCAGAAGTCTTTTTATCTGAATAAACACTTGGTTCTCAAGTTAAATTTACACCCTTGAAGAAAAAATATGGGTGAAAATAGTTGCCGCCTTCGTTTATAACACTCTCGGTTTTTTCAACATTTGAGCGAGGAGAATTTTTATCTTTTATGATATATGTGAGTTGTTGTAGATTATCATCCGGCTAAGTGAATGGGAGTTTATAGTCAGATTCCAACTCTTTACCATCGAATACTATACTAATAACCTGAAAATCGTCATTGAGATCCGGTTTTAACTACTTAATTTACAGAAATTATTATCGTTTACAGGGCGTGAAGTTTTCGCTTTGTCAACTATATGCCCCACGACAATTTGATTCTATAACTCCCTTTGTCTGGTGCTGCCGAAAATTATCCCTACGAGAGGGACCCCATGGGAGGTATACAAGCCTGAACCCTGAGATTGTGTTTTGGGTCATCGAATCGGGTGGGGCCATTGCCTCCTCTAGGACACCTAATTGAACCCTCCAATACAGGAATTTTCTTTTTCACATGAAGATCCATCTATGAGATGCTCTCTCCAAATTTTCAGGACGTTCCCATTTAAACTTATCCCCAAATTCAGTTTTGTTGTAGTCTTTATCCTGTTAGCACCCCCATCTACCACCGTCTTTAACTTTGAAGAAATTGGAGCATTATTTGTTGATGATGATGAATAAGAAGACAAAATACTAGAGATCATTTCATTTGGCTTTTGCAACAAAAGCAATAATGACTTTGAAGACTTTTTAACCTGGATATCCATGGAAAATCAGTTTGATCATTTGAAAACTTGATCGGAAGGTGCGAAAATGAGCAAGGTAAGAAAGATAATGTTGAGGCCCCATTTGGTCCAAAGGTGAAATGTTATTCACCTGAGTGGAAAGTAAAATGGTTAAGGGTATTTTTTTCCTATTTGGAGTTGTAATTTTAGTCATATAAAATCAGAAATAAGTGCACGCTATAATTTTGTGGAACTTGGAAAAGATTAAAATTCAACTCCAAATATGTTAAAATACTTTTGACCATTTTACTTCGCTTAGACAAGAAGTAAACTACTCCAAACTAATAGGACTTGAAATTACTTGTACCTTATACAAATATCTATATAAAGAAGCTGAAAACTCGCTGCGACTTATTGTCTAGCTTGCCAGGGTTGTCAACTCCTGTATATAAATGATAATATCTTCAGAAATACCATCAGTGTCACTCAGGTCAAAGCGAAGACCGAAACGGTATTTCAAAGCAACAACCCATTCCAAGTTTAAACTATATGTGGTGGTGTGTGGGGGGGTGGGGGGTGGGGGTGGGGGAGAGAGATAGAGAGAGAGACAGTACATTTAACGTCATTTAAAGGCCTTGTGAAAATAACTCCTTGTCGAGCATCCTCTCTGGTGGATTGAAAGGGATGAAGGAAATGTGGGAACACCTTTTTGCGACCGTTCAATTGATGGTAGAGGCTACCGAATTCAGCCCATTAGCGGGAGATTTGGATGAGACATCACGTTCCACAGTGGTACTGTGCACCTTGGGTGAGAGGTTACTGGACACGACCCATACATTATATTTGGGTTTTAGGGAGATGACGATCACTCTTATAGATGTTCATCAGTTGAAGAGGATGGAATGCGAGGGCTAGTAAATGGACTCAACTGATGTCATAGGCTTGAAAGGATATAACAAACTACTATCCCATGACTGATGAACATCCAGAAGAGTGATCGTCATCTTAAATGTCATAGGCTTGAAAGGATATAACAAATCACTCTTCAACTTAAATGTCATAGGCTTAAAGGATATAACAAACTATTATCCCACGACTTAATTAGTTTTGTTCGGAATTAAGCCAACACCACAAATTGACTCAATTAGAAATTTGTCCTTAAAAATCTCCCCCTTTGGCTATTCTGGGACAAAACCCCAAATAAATATCTTATGGGCTATAAATCTCATCCAATAAAAATTATAGACGCTTGACTGCCACATGGGATAAGAAGCCTTGCTTTCTTGAAAAGTTATCGCTAAAGATGAAAACCTGCACACTTAAACACACCATCAAACGCAAAGAGAATATAACAATATAAAGTGCATAAATAAAATCTCCCCCTTTATCTAATATTATCGTGCGTCACCCCTCTAAGATTGATCTCCCCAAATTTAAAAAGGTTTAGATACCATTCTCCACCTTTTTGTTCCATAATAGACAAAGTTTAAAGTGAATTAAATAACTTATTTCTCCCCAATAAAATCAAATTCTCACCCTAAATGAAACAAGGGGTAAGCAAAATATAAAAACAAACATTTAGCCAATGGTGTATAAAGTGACAAGAACAATAAAGAAATATGGCAACAAAAGAACAATGAATCCAAAGATAGATACCAACATCAATGCTAAGCATACATATACTAGATAACAAAGCAAAGATTCAAAACAAGTAATACCTTATACATACATACTCAAAATAAACTAAAGACACACAAGCATATATACATAGGTATAAACACCACACATGACACAAAATACAGTAAGCTTTCCACACTCATATAATAAATGTGTCTAAATAACATGCGATAAACATAGTGAATGGGTGTGAACTAGAGACAAAATAAATATGACCCAATCACTTAAATTTTTTTTAAGGAGTTCTATTTGAATTCAAAACTTTATCAAACTTAGATATAGCTTCATGTGACAAGATAAAGTGAACACAAAGAACAAACAAACACAATACACACAGGCCTAGAATTTTGATGATTCTACAAACCAATAGAGTCATGACAAAATACGCATAACTAGGATACATTGTCATTGTGCAAACCCTTTGATATATCCATCCAAACTCCATCAAAAATAATAATTCTTTTTCTTTTCTTTTAAATGAACATATCAAACTAAACTATGCTGGCTTTGGCTACTTTTTACTATGCCACACTTTTTTAGGACTTTTTTAAACTCTATGGGCCTTGGATACTTTTTACAATGCCACACTTTTTAGACCCTATCCATGCACCCTTATATATTTTTTTTATAATTCACATAAATCTCACGTGCAACGGTTCTTACATGAACAAATCCTCCATAGTCATAGTCATAGCAACATGTAGATGAATAAATTGATAGGAGAACATCTCACTTTTCTCAATTATACATGAGAAGTTAACATTCAAAAGAGCTCGTGCATGTGTGAAAGTGTAATATAAAAGAAATTCATAAAGAAACTCAAAATCAAACTTCTCCATGTAAGCACGATAAAGAACATTTTAGGGATTGAAAATTATAACCAAAATTTTTAGCCACATGGAAGCAGGGAATGATATTTGATTCAAACACAAGTATATGCCACATAAAATGTGTAAAACTAAAATACACACAATTTTTTTTTTGAGTTTTTCCACATTTTTAAACATGGAAAAAAAAATTCAACTCAAAAGATAAATGAAATCTTTTTGTATTTTCCAATAAGACCAAGAAAAATAAAATAAAATAAAATACAAAAGATAAACAATCACACTTCTGGCATAATTTATATAATGAATCTTAACTAGAATATGACAAATAAACATACAATTAGCAAAACTCTTTCATTAAGCACAAAAGCTAGTGTATACAAGCAACACTAACACAATCAACCTTTAGATTTAGCAAGGGAGGAATCATGTGCAATTATATGAGAATAATATACTCTATCACGTAAAGTCTCCAAATCGGAAATCCTAATCCACATGAGTGAAACATGACGCTCTCGGGATTTAGTGACTTTGGCGACTCCATCCTTTAACTTTCTAGGAACATTTATAAGATCAAAACAAAATTTCCTAAGGTGCCCATTTCGCCCACAGTGTGTGCAAGTAAAAACACGACGTGAACTGTTACCTAAGGATTTATCTTTTCTAGTTTTCCTAGACGATTCTCTCAAAATCATGGTTTTGACTTTATTGACGAAAGTATCTTGAGTATAGAAACCAATACCACACTTTTCATATTTGATTTGGATGGTGCCTAAGATTTTATCTAATCTCTCCGACTTACACTCCAAATCAAATTTGGCCCGACTTGAGTCTTTTAATTTTTCTTCAAGTACCAAAATACGAGACTCAAGTAAACTCCTACTCTCTTCAAACTCAAGAAGCCCTTTCTTCACAGCCTCCATTAAACCTTTAAGTCTATCTCTTTCAATTTATACATACTGAAGCTTCTCTCTAAGAGTTCTCTTATGTGCTTTAAAATCATCAATTAAAACACTTTCATCACTAGCAATGACACGTTCTCTCATTTTTACTTCTAACTTCAAGTTTTCCATTTTTAATTTCAATGACTCCGCACACAACTCTCGAAAGGCTACTTAAAGTTCACTCCCATCTACCTCTTCTTCATTATCACTCTCTTCTCCATTCTCTTTACCATCAAACTCATGGGATTTGTCATACCCCGCGTAATTCTGGCATCGATCGCCACCAAAACTAAGTCAGGCGTGAGTAAATAAAATATCATTTTTAGCATGGGACAGATATGAGAAATATAAAATTAATACACATAATAAATGATAATCAACACCAAAAGATAAACTATCCAACTAAGCGATAAAATATCCATCTCCATGCTAAACTCAAAGTAAATCCAATCTCTAATAATATGAAACTGAATAATCTCTAACTGAATCCAGTGAAATAACTGAATAAACCCCATAACAACTTTGGAACCGAAAGGCCCAATCAAAACCATAAACTATGTCTCAAAGTAAATACGAAGGAATGAAAAACTAAACTAAATCAATACGCATATGATAGAGCAACTCCAACTGCACCTCCAAGCAAATCTTCAAATAATTCTATGCAGCTTCTCCAAATTCTATTTTCTGAAAAGTTAGTCAACGCACGAGGTCAGAGCCTCGAGCATGAATACACACTACTCCCATCAAATAGGATCCGTGAATCTAGACAATAGCATTATACGTAATAAATATTGCAATACTGTATTTTAATTATGAATATAATTAACCACGGGAAAAATAAATCACTAACCAACCCCAATAATTCTGATAAAAACACACCAATCTCATTTTAATTAACCAACAGTCCAAAATTGTTAATTTAATTAAATTAACCACGTGTATGAGTCTTTTCACTTTATTATTAGGTATGGCGGTCCTCCCGCCTCGGGTGGTTCTCCCACAAAAATATATTATTATAGCGGTCCTCCCGCCACGGGTGATTTCTCCACCAAAATACACATCCCCTTGCCAAAACGTCAGCTGGTCCGTTTAAACTGTCGACCTCTGCTACATGACGACGTTCCACATACGACATGATACGACATAAAACACCGGCTGACCCATTTAAATCGTCAACCCTCGCTGATTATGTCGCCAACATATTGTGACAACCCGCTCACCAAAATAAGGGGTGGCCAGCCCAATACTCCAATATAACGGAATCATAGATGGAATCATTCTCAACATCACAACAAAATATAGAGTATCCAGGATAACCACCCAAAATTTCAAAAAACGGGTTGCCAAAAATTTTGTTTTAAAGATAAAGAAAGAATTTAAACAACCCAAAACCTGAAAAGATAGGGGAAACCTCAGGGATGTATATATATATATATTACTATAATAACAAGTGACAAATAAGAGGACCAAATATGTTATCGGTCCGCTGATACATACAAATTGTTAAACAATTTCAATAAATTTATATAATACATTACATTAAACAATTACAAAAGCGCGGGCCTTTCGCCCGAGTAAAAAGACCTGATCATGTCTAGAGTGCAAAATGACAACGTCTATTCCCAAATGTCCCGTAATACCCGCAAAGCATCACGGCTCGCCAAAGACAAAGGGATCGGAATTCAAATCAGGCATCCTTGCGGCGGAGTACCTGAGCGAATACAAGATGCAAGCACAACAGGAAATATGAACGAGTCAGGGCCCGATTCTATATGATTACCAGATGAATAAAGAGTATGACAGTTATGAATATCATCATGCTAGGAAGAATAAAATTTATCTACACAATTCTAAATCATAAGCTAAGATAGTAAAGAAAAGCATGAGTTTAATTTGAATGTGCAAAGAAAAGAAAGGGTAACATAAATTTAAAAACTTCCATCCCATTATTATGTTCCTTATCAGGAGCTCATAATTACAACATTTATGCTCTTTACTAGCATTTCATAAAATTAAAATCTTAAGCTCTTTATGGCTTTTATTTCAATTACATGCCCATCCTGGCATTACCATTCCTTAGCAGGAATATAATCAACATTAAATGCTCTTTGTGGCATTGTATTGTGCTCTTTGTGGCACTTCAGTATGCTCTTTATGGCATATAATCCATCAAGTCCCACTTGATGATGAATAGTTATATTTATATACATATAACGATTCTAAGACCGCCCCTCCGAGTTTCCCCGCTGGGAGCGCCCCTAAATGACCATCATCTTCCAGGGCCTATCATAAGATAACCTGGGCACCTATATCGCAAGACGTCGGGAAGCAGCCATGTGCCTGCGGGGTAGTCAAGACCACACCCGGAATCTCCTACCCATCGCAGAAAATATACAACAATAAGCGCTCACATGGCCTGTGGACTATATCCACCCTGCGTTAATTTGTCAGGGGGCATCACCTCGCGCGCGGACTTCCCTTATGATGTCATTTAGAGATGTGTGTTTAAATCATTTTATTTATCATTTTCAAAATCAAGTAAATCATCATTTACCGGTTTCATGATTACGTAAATTATCATTTACTAAAATCAATACCATTTCCATGTATTTGTTTCATTTTATCCGAAACCATTACCATTTACTTTTTGTAAATAATATAACTTATTATTCGGATCCATACGATAGCTTATATCGACACTACAACCTCAAAGGAGTAAATAAACTCTTCATTATCTCCAAGCATTTTAGGGTGTTATTTTAAAACCCCAAGATTATCATCTTTCAAGGGAATGAATGAACTTTCACTTTATTCTCCAAACTCACCTTTATGGTGTTATTATGAACCACCAAGGTTAACATATCTCAATTGAGCTTCTAAAATCTCCCAACATTCTTTTAGGGTGGGAATATAAACCATCATAACTAGCATAGCTTAATTAAGCTTCTAAAGTCTCCCAAACATAACACTACATCTCCTAGTTTTATAATAATTACTAGAAGAAAAGAATGCCCTATCATCAATAGGCATAACCCCGAAAAAGTCCCCACTTAACCCATTCCTAAAGTAGGGTAGACAATTAACTCATCTCATACTCTAGGACTCTAAGTTTACTTCATTCAAGAAGGTTCCTAGGCCTTAATCCTAAAGAAAAAGGATAAAAATTTAGTTAGAAAAATAACTCAAAAGCAACCTGATTCGGAATCGATTCGCCCAAGGGCCGAATCTATTCGCCCCATGTAGCGAATCGATTCGGATGACAAACACAACATTCTGCATTAGCTGAATCGATTCGGCCTTAACCCGAATCGATTCGGGTTGCAGACCTGTAGGATGACCCCTTAGCGAATCGATTAGCCTTAGGGCCGAATTGATTCGCCCCTGGGATTTGGCCAAGAATGGCTTACAGGTTGTAAACCCTATATTTTCCCCAAAACCAAATCCTACTCCATTTTTACTCACAACCAGCATCATAAATCTATCCCAAATCCACCTACATGATTATTAACTCCTATTATCCACAATTTCATCATCAAAACCCAAAATTAGAGTTAAATCATCACAAATTCTATATTTAAACCATAAATGTAAAATACATAACTAACACACAATTTATTCAACGTAAATCACATATTAGCAAGTAGAAAACTTGCCTTGATGTAGGAAGTATCAGATTTCTTTGAGTAGGAGCATCAATCCATCTTCAATCTTCATTTTTCTCTTCTTTCTCCTCTTTTCTCTTCTATTTTTAAGACATAAGTTAGGAAATTAGGGGATTCAGAAGACTAAATCGTGGCTTAAGTTAAAACTCCCAACTTAATTGGTTAACACCGCATTAAAATGACTCCAAATATGCGTTTAAGATAAAATCAAGTAAAAGTGCCCGAAACACCAAAAATATAATATGGCACTTATTTTGACTGTCTCGCACCTTCCGAGACTAACTACACCTTCTAAACTGGCATCCGGTAAATTTTATAAATTATTTCCAGTTCCAATTTTATTTAAACCATAATGTTATTTAAAATACATGACACTATAAAACATGCAACCTGATGATATTTACTTTCACAAATAGTAAATATGCATCAATCTAATAAATATTAACTTTCAATTCATTCAATTAATATTTACTCCAGTCCCCACATTTTATATAATTACCTTATGCGGTAAAATTAGTATAAAATGAGCCTCCCATAATCGAGGGTTGTTACACATATTTTAATACCCATTTTATTATCTTAGGTATTGAATTCTCAATTTCTCAATTATCAAAATTACTCCACCCTTTTTATCGATGTGAGGTCCTCAAAATATCCCTTAGTCTCTTGCCTAAGGGTCCCCAAATCACCAATACGTCCTACCCTATGTATAGGATGAATTTCTAACATAAATCTCGACCTAGTCTCATGCCTAGGCTAGCGTAACGACGATAAAGTATCAAAAATCAGGCCATTCCCGACATAATAAAGTCGTAATAATCTACCCTCACTAGCCCCATACCTAAAAGACGTAAATCATCAAAAGGCCTACCTACTAGTCCTATACCTAGAAGGCACACTAAAATATAGGGAGACCAAAAATATCCAACAACCCGTCATCACAATGGCAAATTAATAGTACCAACAAGTCACACAACCAAGCATAATTAATCAACATATAAACTACGCATAATAGTCTAATTCAATTAAATCTTAATTTAATTATCACATCGTCATAAATACCCAATTAATTCCATTTAATTATTTTAAATTAAATAAACCGAGATTTCATCATTAATACATCATATTTCCAATTTCATTATCTCTACACAATTTACATGAGTTATACGTCCCCAAAATTCATTTAATTCAAAACCAAGGTTTTTCTACATGCAACCTATACCAATAAAACACAAAATCCACTCATCATTCCTACGTACCCAAGGGTTATGAATATTATTCAGATTAAAAGATTTAATAAAAATAATCCCATAATTAGTGTCCACTTTCTCAAATTAAGGTACTAATTGATTTTAATCAAAAACACATGATTAAGGGTTTAGGCGACACTTCATAATACTAAAGGAAAAGAATAGAGTATTAATGCCTGAATAAAATTTGATTAAAAAATCTGTTCTTGAAGATGTATACTTCTCAAAACGTTGATGAAGATCCGTTCTTGACGCGTCTTGAGAAAACCCAATTAATCTTGACAAATCTTGAGTTGAAACTTTGAAAAAAATTGGGGCAAAGGTTTGTAGATAGAAGAGAAATATTTTGGGGAAGTCTTCTTGAGGAAGAATTGTGAAAAAAGTGATTTGAAAGACCCAGCCACGGATTAGTTTTAATTTATAATGATTATGAGTCCTAATGCTAATAGAATTCTATTCACACTAAAAAAAAAAAAAAATCCCCGTTAGTCACGGTCCAGGACCGTAACAAATGTTTTTTTAATTACTACGATTTTAATTTCGATTAAAATCCAACCTTTCAATATTAAAACTCAAATTTTAAGTTCCCAAAAATAATTAAATTCAAAATTTTATTTTACTCCAAAAAATCCAAATTAATCAAATCAAATATGATATAAAACTACGGGGTGTTACGTACTTCCCCACTAGCACGGAAATTTTATCCTCGAAATTCAATGAATCATAAATGTTTAAAATAAAAATAAGGCTCACATAGTCCTACGCATACAGTGCTATGATTAGGCGCCTATACACCCAATCCTACCCACACGTAATACTGCGGCTGAAATTATAGTAGATATATCACCTATATATACATAACTATGAAAATAACGGCGTATGACGCGCTTTCGCAAATCACCACTCGCTTCTATTTTCGATAATCTTCTCAACACATAAATTCTCAAATTAAATCACATCGCTGCATCGATGTCGGACATACCCTAAATTTATACTAACTATCTTCCTAATAATTAACGTCTTCAAAATCAATTATAAGGATCATCACATCAAGCTTACTAATTCTAAACTCAAAGCCTACAATGTCCTTAACACAAAACTTCATATCTCCAAGAAACACATCTAACACGTATTCTAGACCCTCTACCTTAAGGAGTACGAATTAATAAAGGGAATCAAAGATCGATAATGCGGAAGAAAAACAGACTCATAAGCTACGAGACCTAATACCATGCTCTGATACCATCTGCCACACCCCGCGTAATTCTGGCGTCGACTGCCACCAAAACTAAGTCGGGCATGAGTAAATAAAATATCATTCTTAACATGAGACAGATATGAGACATATAAAATTAATCCACAAGATAAATGATAATCAATACCAAAAGATAAACTATCCAATTAAGCGATAAAAGATCCATCTCCATGCTAAACTCAAAGTAAATACAATCTCCAATAATATGAAACTGAATAATCTCCAACTGAATCCAGTGAAATAACTGAATAAAACCCTGTAACAACCCGCGTAATTTTTGGGGTATTTTCAAAATAAAGAGGAAAAATAAATTTTGAGATAAAATTATTTTTATTGCTCCAATATGTTGGTTATTATTTTTAAAGGCTAGAATTTCAAACGGTTTCGAAATCGAAATTAAAATGGAGTTTTAATTGAATTTTTATTATATAGAAGAGTCCTCAAAACATCAAACTCTCTAAGAGTCCTCGGAGCATAAAACTCTCTAGAAAAAAAATATTTAAAAATATTAAACGGCCCGATCGAGCTGAATTTTTTTTTTTAGCTTCCTCTAATTTCATCTAATTCTCTGCAAAATTTAATCTAATTCCAACAGTCCGATCGTCCGAAATAAATTTTTTAGTGTTTGTATCTTATTAGAGTTCTATTAGGATTAGGTTCCTAATGACTATATAATGACTCTAATTCGTGGGGGGACTTCTCATAATCACTTTTTCTCAAGTTTTTCACCAGAGAACACTTCTAAAAATATTTCCTCTCAACCATAATCATCAACCTCCAACATAATTAAGGTTTTGTCACCAGATTTGAAGGCTTATTTGAGGTTTAATCAAGATTGGTCTAAGAACACTTCTTTGCTAATTTTTTTAGAGGAATCCAGATTTCTAATCAGATTTTCAACACAATCTTCACAGGAATGAATACTCTATTCTTTTTCTTTAGTATTATGCGTTTTAAGTGTCGCCTAAACACTTAATTACATGTTTTCTTAAAAATAATTAGTATCTTAATTAGAAAAAGTGGATATAAATTATGGAGCTGTTTTTATAAAATCTTTTAATATGAATAATATTCATAACCCTTTGGGTACGTAGGATTCATGAGTGATTTGGAGTTTTATTGGTGTAAGTTGCATGTAGAAAAACCCTAGTTTTAAAATAAATAATTTGTGGGTGCGTATATCTCATGTAATACATGTAGAGATAATAAAATTTGATTTTGATGAATATATGATGAAAACTTGGTATATTTAATTTAAAATAATTAAATGAGATTAATTGGGTATTGTTGACGAGGTGATAATTAAATTAAAGAATTAATTGAATTGAAATATCATGCGTAGTTTTATATATTGATTAATTATGCTTGTTTGTGTGACTTGTTGGTATTATGATGTTGCCTTTGTGACGATGGGTTGTTGGGTATTATTGCTCTCCCTATATTTTAGAATGCCTTCTAGGTATGGGACTAGTGGGTATGCCTTTTGATGATTTACTCCTTCTAGGTATGGGACTAGTGAGGGTAGATTATCGCGTTTTTATCATCTTGGGGGTGGGCTGATTTTTGGTACTTTATCGTCGTTACGCTAGCCTAAGCATCCGACTAGGTCAAAATTTAAGTTATAAATTCATCATATACATAGGTTAGGATGTATTGATAACTTGGGGACCCTTAGTTATGGGACTAAGGGGTATTTTGAGGATCTCACATCGATTAAAAGGGTGGGGTGATTATAAATTGAGAAATTGAGAATTAATGCCTAAGATAAAAACGGGTATTAAAATTTGTGGCCACATAATGCGTCGGGACCGACAGTTTAAACGGGTCGGGGGACGATTTATGTCGTGTCGTGTGTGGAACCTTGTCATGTGTCGGGGCCGACAGTTTAAACAGGTCAGAGGACGATTGACAAGGGGAAGTGTGACACTTTAATAAAAAGTGAGAACAATAATAAAAGTTGGTTAATTTAATTAAATTAACATCTTGGATCTTGGGAATTTAAAATCATATTGGTGAGCCTTTTTAAATGGGGATCCCTACGAGTAGTTAGTAATTTATATTTATTGCGTTTAATTATCCCGTTTAATTTAAAATATTCTATTGTGATATTTATTGCGTATAATGCTACTGTCTGGATTCAAGGATCCTATTTGAGGGGAGTAGTGTGTATTCTTGCTCGGGGATTTGGCTCTGAACCATGCGTTTCAGGATTAGAATTGGAGAAGCTGCATAAGTTTATCAGAGTTATCATTTGGAGGTGCATATGCAGTTATTCATTTTTTGGCATAATTTAGTTAGACTCTCTTTTCCAGTCGTATTTAATTATGAGACTTCATTTGAGTTTTATTGGGACATTCGGTTCCAAAGTTGTTTAGAGGATTTCTATTGGGAGTATTCAGATTTTATTTAATCATTATTGGAGAATGGATTTTTTGGAGTTAGCATGTGATGGATCTTTTTATCCCTTAGTTGTTTATGAGCATTTGAGTTTGATTCAATTATGTATCTTATGGACTGGTTTATTTATGTCTCATATCTGTCTCATGTTAAGAATGGTATTTTATTTAGTTCACGCCCGGCTTAGTTTTGGTGGCAGCCGATGCCAGAATTAGGCAGGGTGTGACAAACCCATAACAACTTTGGAACCGAATGGCCCAATCAAAATCATAAACTGTGTCTCAAACTAATACGAAGGAATGAAAAACTAAAGTAAATCAATACGCACAAGGTAGAGAAACTCCAACTACACCTCCACGCAAATCTTCAAATAATTCTATGCAGCTTCTCCAAATACTATTTTCTGAAAAGTTAGTCAACGCACGAGGTCAGAGCCCCGAGCATGAATAAAAACTACTCCCCTCAAATAGGATTCGTGAATCCATACAATAGCATTATACGCAATACATATCGCAATACAGTATTTTAATTATGAATATAATTAACCGCGGGAAAAATAAAACACTAACCAACCCCAATAATTCTAATAAAAATACGCCAATATCATTTTAATTAACCAACAGTCCAAAATTATTAATTTAATTAAATTAACCACATGTATGAGTCTTCTCACTTTATTATTAGGTATGGAGGTCCTCCCGTCTCGGGTGGTTCTCCCACCAAAATATATTATTATAACGGTCCTCCTGTCACGGGTGATTTCTCCCCCAAAATACACATCCCCTCGCCAAAAAGCCAGCTAGTCCGTTTAAACTGTTGACCCCTGCTACATGACGAGGTTCCACACATGACACGACATAAAACGTCGACTGGCCCGTTTAAACCGTCGGCCC
Organism: Sambucus nigra; assembly: GCA_949130495.1. Classification (NCBI taxonomy): domain Eukaryota; kingdom Viridiplantae; phylum Streptophyta; class Magnoliopsida; order Dipsacales; family Adoxaceae; genus Sambucus; species Sambucus nigra. The sequence goes on from OX422224.1 coordinate 19,632,332, forward strand.
TCGCTGATTATGTCGCCAATATATTTTTATATTCGTTTTATTATCTTAGGTATTAAATTCTCAATTTCTCAATTATCAAAATTACCCCACCCTTGTTATGGATATGAGATCCTCAAAATATCTCTTAGTCCCATACCTAAGGGTCCCCAAATCACCAATACGTCCTACCCTATGTATAGGATGAATTTCTAAAATAAATCTCAATCGAGTCTCATGCCTAGGCTAGCGTAACGACGATAAAGTATAAAAAATCAGCCCACCCCTGACATAATAAAGTCGTAATAATCTACCCTCACTAGTACCATAGCTTGAAGGCGTAAATCATCAAAGTCCTACCCACCAGTCCTATACTTAGAAGGCATACAAAAATATAGGGAGAGGAAAAATACCCAACAACCCGTCGTCACAATGGCAATTTAATAGTACCAGCAAGTCACACAACCAAGCATAATTAATCAACATATAAACTACGCATAATAGTCCAATTCAATTAAATTTTAATTTAATTATCACATCGTCATAAACACCCAATTAGTCCCATTTAATTATTTTAAATTAAATACACCGAGATTTCATCATTAATACATCATATTTCCAATTTCATTATCTCTACACAATTTACATGAGTTATACGTCCCCAAAATTCATTTAATTCAAAACCAAGGTTTTTCTACATGCAATATATACTAATAAAATACAAAATCCACTCATCAATCCTATGTACCCAAGGGTTATGAATATTATTCAGATTACGAGATTTAATAAAAAATAGTCCCATAATTAGTGTCCACTTTCTCTAATTAAGTTACTAATTGATTTTAATAAAAAAAACACGTGATTAAGGATTTAGGCGACACTTAAAACACATAATACTAAAGGAAAAGAATAGATTATTCATGCCTAAATAAAATTCGATTAAGAAATATGATCTTTAAGATGTATACTTCTCAAAAAGTTTATCAATATACATTTGTAATACCCCGTACTTTTGACTATATTTATTTTTGGGATTAATTAATTAAATGCGTATTAATTGATAATTAATCCGGGTTATAAATACTAATGAGATGCGAATTGGTATTTGATTATGTGCATATATGATTATATATGTATTTGGTATTATAAAATTTGTCGTGAGATTTATATACGGCAATTTGGAAATTTTATTGAGACGCGTGGGACCGCCGCGTCACGGTGTAATATTTTGATAATAAAAGTGAATTAAAAATCTATAAATCATATGGTCGTTTTGAGTGCGCCAACGCGTCCGTAAGGGTCAAGATAGTCAGAAAACACTAGTCGGGGGTATAGTTTGGGTCCCGGGGTATTTTTAGGCCATACCGGCAACTTAAAGGGTGTTTTGGTAATTTTACATTTTTAGGAATTAAAAGTGACGAAAATTTGAGATGTAAATCTGATGTGGATTAAACCCACAAAGACCACTAACCATCCTATATTAAACCATTAATCTACGGAGGTTATCTTTAGGTTTACAACTTTCCCCAAAACAAACCCTAGCCACCTTAAGCCACCATTGGAGAAGGAGCTTGGAGAAGGAGAGAAAGAGAGAAAATTCTGCAGAGATTCTTCACCAAATCAACACCAAATCCGGAAACAAACAAGGCAAGTGGTTTAATTATGTTTAACTTCAGTAAATGTTCTTTCCATGTTAGAAAATTGAAGATTTATAATTGTTATTGGAAGATGAATGAAAACCCGTGATTAATTGGACTTAGGTTCTGAATATTGAGGATAAATTGCATGTAGAATAGTTTGGAGACGATTAATCTGATGTTAATACATGATTGGGTGAAAGAAAAACGGATTAAATTTGATGAATTGAGGGTTCCAAATTCTAGGGTTCATGTTCATGAATGAATTGGGGAAAAGTTTAAGTATTTGTAAATTGATTGATGATTAGGGTGAATTAATCCATAAAAACGTGATAGGATGTGGTTATATTATGTTTAGGATTGTTTAAAGACTTTAAAACAATCGTTGGGATAAATTTTAGAGGTGATTTGAGGAGTAAAAATGGTGAAAAACGTATTTGGAAAAATCTGGGCCGAAACTGGCCAGTCGTTAGAAGCAGCCCCCAGGTCGTTCGAATGAGCTCGTTCGAACGAGCTTCTAACGAGTTGACCAGTCTCTTCTAACGAAGGGTAGTTTCGTTTGATATCTCGTTCGAACGAGATATCGTTAGAAGGTGCAGTTCGTTCGAACGAACTGGAATCTCGTTCGAACAGTCTCGTTCGAATGAGACTTCTAACGAGTTGACAGCCCAAACTCGTTCGAACACTCGTTCGAACGAGACTTCTAACGAGCTGACAATTTGGGCTATTTTGAACTGTTTTGAATTTTGGAGTCCCGTAAACTTGTTGGAGGATATAGTTAACCTTCCAATGATGACGTAGTGATAGGTTTGGGACATTTGGGTATTTATGAGAAGGAAATTATATACAAGAGAGTTAAATTAGAATGAACCGTTTGGGTGAGACGTGAGTGTCTACTACGACGTGAGGATGAATTATGGCACGTATAGTTACAAACCGGAATAGTATGTATTGTAATAATTATAGTTAGTACGAGAGTGCAATATGTACTACGATTAAACTACGGTATTACTAAGATGTGTGTTTACTTAGTATTGGTATATGGATTGTGTGTATGACATACCTACCATACTTGCTATCACGGGAGGTTGCGTTCGCTTAGGACCCTCTAATCCTTGTGTGCCTACGGGGGGGATATAGACTGGTACCTCGATGAACATAGATCATAGAAAGACTTATTGGGATATTAATAAGTCCGCTGATCGTGGGAGCGTAGGTATGTGCGTGACCCACGTGATGGTGACTGTGTTCGCCTCCACTATTTGTGATTTGTGTTATCTGAACTATTCCTGAGAGATTCAGAATATGTGATCCTTATGTACGTGATGTACCGGGATGGATAGCAGAGTATGTGTGCACCGCAGCTTAGTTCTCGGGGTGCTTATATTGTATATTTACGATGTGATTAATATACATTTAATTAATAAGAATCCTCATGTTAATGTTGTAAATATATTACGGTATTGTTTCGAGAAATATAACGAGTTAACTGATAGTTATATATATTGCATATTGAGTATCCGAGTTTATGTTAAACCCCTATTTAATTACGAGCATTATTATGTTAATGGAACCGAGTATTACGGGTAGGACCTTTGGCAGTCTAGTTAGATATGTTGTCACTTAACTAGTGGTATGGGTAGTTATAGATGGGTACTTGCGTTAGGAGTGCACAGTTAGACGAGAGGTGAGAATATAATGTGAGTGCACGTCCTAACATGTACTTTGCATTTAATGTTTTAAATGTTTTTAAAGCACTTGCAGGTTTTTAAAATATAACTCCACATTCGGGCTCTGACCCGTTTGCTTTTCAAATATTTTTCTTGTAAAACCATTTTAGGTGCCCAGCCACAAGGACACCAAGCATAGGTTATTCATTCAGGTGACGAGCTGTAGCGGTTTGTGGAAGCTACAGGGATTTGCATGTAGACGCTTCTATATTTTGGATTCCAGAGTCACTATCTATCAGTTGTAGGGCATGTTGCCCATTTCTATTTAGAGACATCTTTTACATTTCAGTTTTCAGACTTTAGCATGTATTATTTCAGTTTCGGTTATTTATTTCAGTATGGGATTGTAGTGAGGAGTTTTCCTCCAGACTTTATTTACTCTATTGTGATGGTTATTCGTTTTACTTCAGTATGGTGAATGGTGTTATTTATTTCTTCATTACACTTGTTGCATGTTAATCAGACTTTAAATAAAATTTGGCACTTACTTTTTAAATACTAGGTGGTTAGTAAAAATAAAAATGTTTTCGACAGTGATGCTATTAACTGAGCCAACTTGGCATTTTGAATTAATTTAATAAAGGAGTAGCTACCCGGTATTTAATTAGTCGGGGTGTCACAGGTGGTATCAGAGCATCAGGTTCTAGTGTCCTTTAGGATCTGTACGGCTATTATGTTTCCGCTACGTTTCTTTGATATAGAGCCCTATATTTTAGGAATGTTGTACTCTTTTGTGTATGCTTCGTTCTTCAGCTTTATTAAGTTTATAACCGTGAACTTATAAACTTTGTTCTTATTTCAGATGCCTCCACGACGTGCACGACGAGTTCCCAGGGATGCAACGATCGAACCCCAGCCCGCTCCAGTTCAGGGCATGATGAACGCCGCTGAGGTTGCTGCTATAGTAGCCCAAGCGGTAAATGCCGCGATTGTCGTGATTCAGCAAGCACCGCCTCAGGCGCCGGTTGCCGCGCCAGCACAGGTTGATGCATTTCCGTCTACGTGGGAGCGTGTACGAGACGCTTTTCAGAAAGCGTATCTGCCAGAGTTTGCAGGTAGCTCAGATGTGGTAGTCTCGAGCCAATGGAGGAAGGACATACAGAGGCATTTGAGGATGCATGAGTGCACAGATGTTCAGAAGCAGGTGCTAGCTACTTTCAAGCTTGTTGGATCTGCACTGCAGTGGTGGGAGTCTATTACCACCGCGGAGGAGAGGGATACCCTCACGATTCAGGAGTTCTGGGTGCGGTTCGACCGCAAGTACTTTCCGTCCGCAGTTCATACAGAGATGAGGAGGAAGCTGATGAGTCTGAAGCAGGAAGGTAAGACAGTGGCCGAGTATGAGGCCGAGTTCACTAACCTGTTGAATATCGTTCTAGACGAGATTCCAACAGAGAAGAAGAAGATTGAGAAGTTCACCGATGGGTTGAATTGGAGGATCCGTCAGCATCTGCTAGGGAACCTATCGTTGGCCACTTATTCTGATGTGGTTAACGCTGCATTGTTACACTGCCAGGACCACCGTTTTCATACGGTCGAGGGCAAAAGGTCGGGAGAGTCTAGCCATCAGGGCAGGACTGGAGGACATGGTGCCAGCGGGGCATAATCTGGTCAGGAGCAGAGGCAGAATGAGTAGGGCTCCCAGCAGGGAGATAATAAGAGGTTCCGGTCAGGGAACTACAGGGAGGTTTCCGTCAGGGCCATCAGGGCCCAAACGGCCATCAGGGCCAGCAGGGGCAGAATGGGCAGCAGTTTCATCAGGGCCAGCAGGGCCAAGGGAGGAATGGTAACGGCCACCAGGGCCGGGGATAGCAGGGGCAGAGGGGAGGGAACTTCCCAGGGAAGTGCTTTGTTTGTGGCAAGACTGGCCATAAGAAGCAGGATTGTCCTGATAGGGGCAGGGCCCCACAGCAGCAGCAGCAGCAGCAGGGTGCTCGCCAGGAGCCACAGAGACCTATGTTTCCCGCCGCTCTTCCCGCACCGCCCCAGATGGCAGCATTGCCACCCATTCCAGCAGTCCCAGTTTAGCAGGGGTAGCTACAATATGGACGTGTCTACAACGTCCATCAGGCTGCAGTTCCACAGGCACCGCCCGCTATCGAGGGTACGTTTCCTATCCATGGCACTATGGGTCGGGTGTTATTTGATACGGGTGCTACACACTGTTTTATAGCTACACACTTCGCAAAAGCTTTAGGATTGTTAGCTACGACGGAGAGCACAGTGACGTGTGTCGACTCACCATTAGGGAGTGGGTCACTTATTTTCTTTTTATGCCGGGGAGTGGGGGTAGAGATTGGTGGTTTGGTATTGCCTGCAGACATGTTAGTGTTAGACATGCATGTTCACGATGTGATCATCGGTATGGATTGGCTCGTAGCATATAGGGCCATGATTGATTACTTCAGCGGGAGCATTGTTTTTGCCATTCCGGGGCAAGAGATGTTTATAGTGGCGATGCCTCGCCCAGAGGGAGGATCGACCGCTCATCTGTATTACATAGAGGAGGATACCTATAAGGAGGTTGCTATTCCTTTAGATTCGATCCCGGTTGTCAGGGAGTATTCGGATGTGTTTCAGGAGATACCAGGCTTACCACCCAGTCGAGAGATAGACTTCATTATAGATTTGCTACCGGGTACGAGACCTATAGCACGTACACCATACCGTATGGCTCCAGCTGAGATGCGAGAGCTACGGGATCAGATAGAGCAGCTGTTAGGGCAGGGCTTTATTCGCAGGAGTACCTCACCTTGGGGCACTCCAGTTTTGTTTGTGAAGAAGAGGGACGGTTCACTGAGATTGTGTGTGGACTACCGAGAGTTGAATAAGGTCACGATACGGAATAAGTATCCGTTGCCTTGAATCGATGACTTATTCGACCAGTTGAGAGGAGCTTCTTTCTTCTCGAAGATTGACTTGAGGTCAGGATACCATCAGTTGCGTATCAGGGAGGAGGATGTCTCGAAGACCGCATTCTTGTCGAGATATGGTTCTTACGAGTTTTGGGTTATGCCTTTCGGCTTGACCAACGCTCCAGCAGTGTTTATGGACTTGATGAACAGAGTGTTCAGGGATTTCCTAGACCAGTTTGTCATTGTCTTCATTGATGATATTCTGGTTTACTCTCAGACAGAGGAGGAGCACACCGAGCATTTGAGACAGGTTTTGCAGACACTCCGTCAGAATGAGTTGTATGCAAAATATGAGAAGTGCGGGTTTTGGCTGAAGGAAGTCCAGTTTTTGGGGCATATCATTTTCGACCAGGGAATATCTGTTGATCCGGGGAAGGTGTCAGCGGTGAGGGAGTGGGGGCAGCCCACGACACCGACTGAGATTCGTAGTTTCTTGGGTCTAGCAGGATACTACAGGAGGTTTATTCGGGGTTTCTCGGAGATAGCAGGTCCTTTGACACATCTCACTCATAAGGGTGTGCCATATATCTGGAGTGATGCCTGTCAGTTGGCATTCGATAAGTTGAAGGACAAATTGACCTCAGCACCTGTGTTAGCATTGCCGAGACCGGGAGTTGAGTATTTGGTTTACACCGATGCGTCTTTGCAAGGACTGGGAGGTGTATTGCAGCAGGAGAGACAGGCCATAGCTTATGCTTCCCGTAAGCTTAAGCCTCATGAGAAGAATTACCCCACGCATGATTTGGAGTTGGCAGCAGTGGTATTTGCCTTACGGATTTGGAGGCACTATCTTTTGGGGGAGAAGTTTCAGTTGTTCACGGACCACAAGTCACTACAGTATCTGTTCACGCAGAAGGAATTGAATATGCGGCAGCGTAGGTGGCTTGAATTTGTGAAGGACTACCAGTTCGACATCCAGTACCACCCGGGTAAGGCTAACGTGGTAGCAGACTCGTTGAGCCGCAGGCCAGCAGATGAGGTGGCAGAGGTGTGGAAAGCTAAGTGGAAGGAATTGGGACACCAGGATGCAGTGGCCCGATCTTTCATGTCTGTGATGACCGTTACACCGCAGATTGTCACGAAAGTAGTACGGGCACAGGCTAATGACTCGTTCTGTCAGGAGCAGATAGTTCGATTACTTGCAGAGGGAGCCGAGTCCTATACCGTTAGCTCAGACGGGGGATTACGCTTCAATGGGAGATTGGTAGTTCCGGAAGGAGAGGAATTGCGGCACGATGTGATGGCAGAGTCGCACGGCTCACGGTTCGCGGTACATCCCGGAGGGGACAAAATGTACCAAGACATGAGACGACAGTATTGTTGGAGCGGTATGAAGAGAGATATCGTTGAGTTTGTCTCGAAATGCGCCACTTGTCAACTTGTAAAAGTGGATCATCAGAGACCAGCAGGATTACTACAGCCATTGGAGGTCCCGGTGTGGATGTGGGAGAGCATATCCATGGACTTTATCACGGGGTTGCCTACGTCGCAGAGGGGTCACGACTCCGTTTGGGTAATTGTGGACAGGTTGTCCAAGGTCGCTCACTTCTTACCCGTAAGGACTGATTACACTACGGGACAGTATGCCCAACTCTTCATTTCAGAGATTGTGAGACTCCACGGTGTGCCCCTAAATATCGTGTCTGACAGAGACAAGATATTTGTTTCGAGGTTTTGGGAGAGTTTCCAGGAGGCAATGGGCACGGAATTGCGGTTGAGTACGGCTTATCATCCGCAGACCGATGGGCAGACAGAGCGCACCAATCAGATGTTGGAGGACATGCTACGCATGTGCATTATTGACTTCGGGGGTGGATGGGAGCAGTATCTTCCACTGGTGGAGTTTGTTACAATAACTCCTATCAGTTCACGATTGGCATGGCTCCGTTTGAGGCATTGTACGGTAGGCCTTGTCGTTCCCCAGCGTGTTGGTTAGAAGTGGGGGACAACAAACTACTTGGGCCGGAAGTGATTCAGGATACTTCGGCAAGGATTGAGTTGATTCGGAGTCGCATTCGGGTAGCACAAGACAGGCAGAAGAGTTATGCTGATGCGAAGAGGTTTTTCAGGGAGTTCCAAGTGGGGGACCAGGTTTTGCTGAGGGTTTCTCCGATGAAGGGGATTATGCGATTCGGGAAGAAGGGGAAGTTGGCACCGAGGTATGTGGGGCCGTTTCCTATTATTGAGGGGATCGGACCAGTTGCGTATAGACTTGGACTACCGGAGCACTTGCATCGGATTCACGACGTGTTCCATATTTCCTCGCTGAGGAAATACCTTAGAGATAATTTGGCCCATTCTCACATTGCTGTGGAGGACATCGATCTCCAGCCGGATAGCTCCTACGAGGAGGGGCCAATTGCTATTTTGGACCGAAGCGAGAGGAAACTGCGGTCAAAGATAGTCCCGTTAGTGCGTGTTCAGTGGCGACATCACAATGTCGAGGAGTCCACATGGGAGCGCGAGGATGAGATGCACGAGCGTTATCCAGAGCTATTTTTAGCAGGTACTTTCTAGTTTCGAATTTCGGGACGAAATTCAGTTATTAGGGGGGGAGTATGTAATACCCCGTACTTTTGACTATATTTATTTTTGGGATTAATTAATTAAATGCGTATTAATTGATAATTAATCCGGGTTATAAATACTAATGAGATGCGAATTGGTATTCGATTATGTGCATATATGATTATATATGTATTTGGTATTATAAAATTTGTCGTGAGATTTATATACGGCAATTTGGAAATTTTATTGAGACGCGTGGGACCGCCGCGTCACGGTGTAATATTTTGATAATAAAAGTGAATTAAAAATCTATAAATCGTATGGTCGTTTTGAGTGCGCCAACGCGTCCGGAAGGGTCAAGATAGTCAGAAAACACTAGTCGGGGGTATAGTTTGGGTCCCGGGGTATTTTTAGGCCATACCGGCAACTTAAAGGGTGTTTTGGTAATTTTACATTTTTAGGAATTAAAAGTGACGAAAATTTGAGATGTAAATCTGATGTGGATTAAACCCACAAAGACCACTAACCATCCTATATTAAACCATTAATCTACGGAGGTTATCTTTAGGTTTACAACTTTCCCCAAAACAAACCCTAGCCACCTTAAGCCACCATTGGAGAAGGAGCTTGGAGAAGGAGAGAAAGAGAGAAAATTCTGCAGAGATTCTTCACCAAATCAACACCAAATCCGGAAACAAACAAGGCAAGTGGTTTAATTATGTTTAACTTCAGTAAATGTTCTTTCCATGTTAGAAAATTGAAGATTTATAATTGTTATTGGAAGATGAATGAAAACCCATGATTAATTGGACTTAGGTTCTGAATATTGAGGATAAATTGCATGTAGAATAGTTTGGAGACGATTAATATGATGTTAATACATGATTGGGTGAAAGAAAAACGGATTAAATTTGATGAATTGAGGGTTCCAAATTCTAGGGTTCATGTTCATGAATGAATTGGGGAAAAGTTTAAGTATTTGTAAATTGATTGATGATTAGGGTGAATTAATCCATAAAAACGTGATAGGATGTGGTTATATTATGTTTAGGATTGTTTAAAGACTTTAAAACAATCGTTGGGATAAATTTTAGAGGTGATTTGAGGAGTAAAAATGGTGAAAAACGTATTAGGAAAAATCTGGGCCGAAACTGGCCAGTCGTTAGAAGCAGCCCCCAGGTCGTTCGAATGAGCTCGTTCGAACGAGCTTCTAACGAGTTGACCAGTCTCTTCTAACGAAGGGTAGTTTCGTTCGATATCTCGTTCGAACGAGATATCGTTAGAAGGTGCAGTTCGTTCGAACGAACTGGAATCTCGTTCGAACAGTCTCGTTCGAACGAGACTTCTAACGAGTTGACAGCCCAAACTCGTTCGAACACTCGTTCGAACGAGACTTCTAACGAGCTGACAATTTGGGCTATTTTGAACTGTTTTGAATTTTGGAGTCCCGTAAACTTGTTCGAGGATATAGTTAACCTTCCAATGATGACGTAGTGATAGGTTTGGGACATTTGGGTATTTATGAGAAGGAAATTATATACAAGAGAGTTAAATTAGAATGAACCGTTTGGGTGAGACGTGAGTGTCTACTACGACGTGAGGATGAATTATGGCGCGTATAGTTACAAACCGGAATAGTATGTATTGTAATAATTATAGTTAGTACGAGAGTGCAATATGTACTACGATTAAACTACGGTATTACTAAGATGTGTGTTTACTTAGTATTGGTATATGGATTGTGTGTATGACATACCTACAATACTTGCTATCACGGGAGGTTGCGTTCGCTTAGGACCCTCTAATCTTTGTGTGCCTACGGGGGGGATATAGACTGGTACCTCGATGAACATAGGTCATAGAAAGACTTATTGGGATATTAATAAGTCCGCTGATCGTGGGAGCGTAGGTATGTGCGTGACCCACGTGATGGTGACTGTGTTCGCCTCCACTATTTGTGATTTGTGTTATCTGAACTATTCCTGAGAGATTCGGAATATGTGATCCTTATGTACGTGATGTACCGGGATGGATAGCAGAGTATGTGTGCACCGCAGCTTAGTTCTCGGGGTGCTTATATTGTATATTTACGATGTGATTAATATACATTTAATTAATAAGAATCCTCATGTTAATGTTGTAAATATATTACGGTATTGTTTCGAGAAATATAACGAGTTAACTGATAGTTATATATATTGCATATTGAGTATCCGAGTTTACGTTAAACCCCTATTTAATTACGAGCGTTATTATGTTAATGGAACCGAGTATTATGGGTAGGACCTTTGGCAGTCTAGTTAGATATGTTGTCACTTAACTAGTGGTATGGGTAGTTATAGATGGGTACTTGCGTTAGGAGTGCACAGTTAGACGAGAGGTGAGAATATAATGTGAGTGCACGTCCTAACATGTACTTTGCATTTAATGTTTTAAATGTTTTTAAAGCACTTGCAGGTTTTTAAAATATAACTCCACATTCGGGCTCTGACCCGTTTGCTTTTCAAATCTTTTTCTTGTAAAACCATTTTAGGTGCCCAGCCACAAGGACACCAAGCATAGGTTATTCATTCAGGTGACGAGCTGTAGCGGTTTGTGGAAGCTACAGGGATTTGCATGTAGACGCTTCTATCTTTTGGATTCCAGAGTCACTATCTATCAGTTGTAGGGCATGTTGCCCATTTCTATTTAGAGACATCTTTTACATTTCAGTTTTCAGACTTTAGCATGTATTATTTCAGTTTCGGTTATTTATTTCAGTATGGGATTGTAGTGAGGAGTTTTCCTCCAGACTTTATTTACTCTATTGTGATGGTTATTCGTTTTACTTCAGTATGGTGAATGGTGTTATTTATTTCTTCATTACACTTGTTGCATGTTAATCAGACTTTAAGTAAAATTTGGCACTTACTTTTTAAATACTAGGTGGTTAGTAAAAATAAAAATGTTTTCGACAGTGATGCCATTAACTGAGCCAACTTGGCATTTTGAATTAATTTAATAAAGGAGTAGCTACCCGGTATTTAATTAGTCGAGGTGTCACAACATTCTTGATGCATATTGAGAAACCTAGTTAATCTTAACAAATATTGAGTTGTAACTTTGAAAAAAATTGGGGCAAAGGTTTGTGGATGGAAGAGAAATATTTTGGAGAACTCTTCTTGAGGAAGAATTGTGGAAAAAGTGATTTGAAAGACCCATCCACGGATGAGTATTAATTTGTAATGATTAAGAGTCTTAATGCTAATAGAATTCTATTTACATTATAAAAAAAAAAATCGCCATGTTAGTCACGGTCCAGGACCGTGACAAATGTTTTTTAAACTCCGATTTAAATTTTGATTAAAATCCAACCTTTCAATATTAAAACTCACATATTTATTTCCAAAAATAATTAAATTCAAAATTTATTTTACTCCAAAAAATCCAAATTAATCAAATTAAATATGATATAAAACTATGGGGTGTTGCAGGATTCACAAATAATGGCCTCAGAAGTATCATGTATCACTTTATCCTCAACGGATGATTTTTCACTATCGCTCACATGACGAGCCATGAACGCGATAAAATTGCCCTCAATGGGAGAATCAGGTCCTTTTTCTGGTTCATTATCACAAAGAGTGGCATTTAATGAAATGGGTCTCTTGCCCTCCTTCCTTAGTTTAGTGGGACAGTCGAATGCCCTATGGTCATAAGCTTCACAACCATAACATCTATTTGATTCGTACCTATTAAAATCTTCTTTACGATTTTTAGGGAGTTTCTTGGCTTTATTATGCTTAGAGTTTTCAAATTTCTTATAATCATTTTAAAGATTTTCTTTATTAATCTTAAGAAATTTTTTAAACTTTCTAGCAAACAAAGCCATATCTTTCGAATCAATCTCAAACTCATCATCTAAAACTGATGTTTCCTCCTTCCGATCTTTCAAAGCTACGCCCTTATCTTTATTCTTCTTATGCCACGAGGGAAATATGTCAAGTTCATAGGTTTGAAGGTCACCTACAGGCTCTTCAAGTTTCGTAGAGTCTAAAGTGCCTAAAGAATTTAAAACGGTCACCTTATTGGGTAATGAGCTCAAAAAAAATTTACGACACGGTTGTTAGGTATCTTTTCTCCCAAATTAAAACATGAGTTCACATTATTTGACAATCTCCCATAAAACTCTTCAAACGTCTCACTTTTTAACATTTTAATGGTTTCAAATTTAGTGGTGAGGTCTTGGAGTTTAGAAGCTTTGACGACACTTGTTCCTTCATGGGTGAGTTAAAAAATATCCCATGCCTCCTTAGACGTTTTACACATCATAATCTGGAGAAAATCATCTGGTGTGACCGCACTAAAAAGAGCATTTAAACCACGAGAATTAAAGTTTGCTAACTTAAGTTCAATATCACTCCATTTTCTCTACGAATTTAGGTACACGAACCTCTCCTTCTACAAATGTTGGTGGGGACCACCCTTTAACTATAGATAGTCACACCCGCCCATTTAAGGATTTAAGTGCCGACCTCATACGCTTTTCCAACACGCGTAATTAGAACCATAAAAAATAGAAAATTTTGAAAAAAATAAATTTTCCATATTTAACTCCAAAATAAAACAAGGGATCTTAAAACAATAATTTAGCGTTCCTGCTCTGATACCACTTGAAAGGGGTGAAGGTCCCCAAAATATCCCAAATTTTAAGTTCTAAATTAATTTTTAATTTCTTTCAAAATTAAAGTGAAATTAAATTAACCTAAATAAATAATTAAATTTCCACTTAAACAAAATTAATTCAATTCAAGTTCAAAATATGCTAAACAAACCAAGCATGAAGATTTTTTTATTAAATTAGATGACTTGAATTAAATTAGATTAAAATTACCCAAATATAAACTAGCACCATATTAAACTAAAGATGCAATTTAAACAATTTTTTTTGTTTATCGTTTTAAAACTCCTCATGCATCTAAGTGATTTTTACAAGATAAAAATAAAACATAACACACAATGCAACGATGAGGAAAAGCCACAACGAAAAAAACCTTGGACGACCCAACCACAAATCCACTAGGTATGGTTTTTCAAAAATAAGACGAAAGACTTACTTCCTCGACTCGAGCCTTGACGATTCTTCTTGCTTCCACCTCCGCCTAGTTGATAACTCCGGAATCCACTATAGTCTCGAAATACACCGATGGGGCAAATCAATCATCAATAACACGCGAAGCCTTTCTCCGTATGCGCACCACGAAATAATAAATATGGACTCCTCCGTAGGAAACTTTCTCTTTTGGGATAGAGATGAAACCTGGTGCCAACAAGATGATCTCCAACAAATATATATTTTGAAACATGGATTAAGGTAAACTAGGGGTGTAAACTTTGTATTTTGGTAGAAATTAAACCATGAAAATAAAAAACACAAATGAGACTTTTGGATAAAGGATTTTGCCCTCAAAATGTGGAAGAAAATGTCTCAAAAGTCCCTTTTGAAAATCAGTTCCCACACTATTAAAAACTCATAAAAACAAAGTGGGGTAGTGGGAGGTTGAGAAAAGAAACTACCGAAAAATTGCTAGAAATCCCAAGTCGATCGGACGACTTTGTTTGAATGACTTACTAACGAGAAAAAAAATATTTAAAGCACAAATCTGGTTCGAACGACATCGTTCTAATGACCTTTCTAACAAGAAAACGTAAAGAATCTCGCTAGATATCTCGTTCGAACGACCTAGGGATGTCGTTCGAATGAGGTCGTTCAAACGACATTTCAGAAATGCTTATTTTTATTTAAAAAACACATTTTCAACATAATTTTAGAAAGAAAAAAAAAACCCAATTTTTTTTCCAAGTCCCTATATATATATTAATGCATTCATACCTTTAAATACTTTAGAAAAATGAATGTTGATGATGATAAACATGGCACAAAAAACCAGCACTTATGACATCTTCACTTTAGGATAGACCGTTATTTCTTCAACTCAAATGTCATAGGCTTGAAAGGATATAACAAACTACTATCCTATGACTCAATTAGTTTTGTCCGAAATTAAGCCAACACTAAAAATTGACTCAATTGGAATTTTGTCCTTACACACGATGTCGCTGACAAACTTTCACGGGACCAATGTATCTTTTAAAGGTAATCTTTAGATTTAACTTCCCCTTGTTTTCTTTTTTGTCTTTCCATTTTCATTCTTTTTGACATCTTGCATTGTTTGCTGCAGACATGGTTTTATGAAGTGATCGGGAACAATGTTGGGTTGATATAACTGTAGGTGAGAGATCCGAGGAATTTCTCCAGGATGTATAGGTGGAGGAAGTTGAATAAGAGATCGAACCAGCCCCTGTCTTTAAAGGATGTGCGGGTGATGTTGAACGCCTTGACGAGTAATTAGTTTAGGCTTTTGCTTTTAACTTTTTTATGGTTTCAATACTCTGTTTTGTACTTTTGTAGATTATTGACTCTTGCTGGGGAAATAGGTGACCTTCTACCACTGACTTTTGCCTTCGAGAGCCGCGGGGATCACAGGTATGTATACCCAGATTAGGAAGTTACTAGCGTAAGAATTTTGGTACGTTTGATAATTAGGAGAGAGGGTTATGAGGTAGGTGATGGAGGGTGAGGATTAAGTCCCACCATCGGTCCCCATAAATTATATGATGGGGATGAAGGTGATGTCTGATGAGGCGAGGGCGAAGACGGTGGAGAGCAAGCCCTTTAAGCACTATACTGACATGATAACAGGTTATGATTGCCTAGACTTTGCAACCAACTGGTTAATACCGCCTTGAGATGATTCCTCTATAGTGGGATCTGGGAAGGGTACCAGCGTACCAGTGGCATGGACCCATAGCATGGGGAGGTGTGACAACGATAGCGGAGGAGGTTCCTTCGCACCACATTTCCACCCGTTTCTATCATATTTGGGTGCGCAGTGGGGAGATGGTCTCGATGCATTATCCCCCCCTCATACAGTGATAGATGACTTTTCGGGTCTTCCTTAGGAGGCTCTACGGAGATATGTATGACTTGTTTTCTTCTTTCATATTTCTTCTTTTTAATTTTCTTCTTCTCATGGCTGCAGGACATTCAGGACTGGATGGCATCAGTATCCGACAATGTGAGGAAGTCGTCTAGTTCTTTCATAGTGCCTCCAACTATATCTAAGGAAAGATCTGGTTCTAGGAGTAGGGCGTTTACCGCACGTCGACAAGGAAAACGTGTTTGCTGGGGTGCCTGACATGGAGGTTTTGTGGTTTTGGAGGGTTTGTGCTATATGTTTTCTTTTTCTTTTTCTATATTTATCTGCTTGGAGAAAAATACAACCGCTTTTGATAAGTATATATACAGTGCATATTATATTTGATTATCTGGATTTAGAGGCTTACTCTACATACACTTTAATTTTCTGCTAAGGTTTAATTTATTATAAAGATAGAATAAAACAAAAAATAGAAGAGAGGCTCAAAAAGAGGTTTTTACCAACAGGTTGAGTTTTTTACAAATCAAGTCTTTATTTTAGAAATGATATATACAAAAGAGGAAAGTACAAAATTTTTAAGAACAGGGGGTGCTAATCGGCATACCCTTTGGCCTACCTATCGGTATAGGGGTGAAGTAAAAATCGCTTTCTTAGCTTTAATTGCACTTCCTCTGTATTATGAGTAGTCAGGATCAGCAGGCGTGGAAGCAACTCATATTTCTTGTCTTTTATGAGTGCTTGTGGGTATAAAAGGGAACTTTGATGGGGGTTTTCATCACCATAATTCAAACTTCTTTCCTTTAAAATCTTTCTTCTTTTTAAATGGCGCTTCTGATGTCTGAAACTTTCTCGGCTTATCACGAAGGCTTAAATACCATGTTCCTTTAAAATGCATTAATTATGAAGCCCTCCTTGTGGCGTAACCACCTTGTAAATTGTAATCTTTTGGAAGCGACGATGCAATTCTGGTATCCTAAAGAGCATGTCTTCGGATTCGACCTTAATGAAGTGTGTCCCACTTATAAAGAATTTTTGATATATTGGGTGTTAATCCAAGTGTTATGGTAGCCTTACTAGATTTGTCTTGTTATCCTTGGGTATCATTATCTGAGTTACTCCATATCTCTCCCTCAACTGCCTGACCCTTAGGGCACGAAGGAAGTATCGTCCTCCCAATGGCAATGAACTTAGTGTACCGAAGAGATTTCACTGATAGTGGCTTTACTAGTTTTGTGGTCTTGGGATTGACTGCTAGGCTACTTCTGGTGACAGACAATATAACGACTGACCTTTAGGTAGCCATGATAGTGTTTTGGATGTCTTACCAATATTGTACAATTGCTGTAACACTAGTAGAAACTTTGAATGAAATGGATGCCTAGAAGGAGGGTGAGGTTAATTTCTTGCCGGGGGGCCCTGCTATGCTATTTGTGTGGTTATATGAGAGACTGTGCCTAACATCCCCTCCTGAGTACCCTTTGTCGAGCGTTTTAAACTTATTTTTTCAGTCTTTCTTTAGCTTTGGCCTGACGATAGATAATTGGGTGAATTGGTTTGTAAAGCATGGGGTGTGTCTTGCAATTGGATGATTACCGGTATGTGCAGTTGGTAAGCCTTCATTAGAGTTCTTTTTATCTTCAATGGACCCTTTTGCACCAAGCGGTATGGGAAAATATCATTTCTAGAAGTATAACCAACTTCTTTCCCCCGGAGGATCTGACTAAGTCCCTAAAAATGATATTAGAGCCTTTGTAGCAGCATTATCGATCACCTACCCATCCATCTCAATTTATTAGGGAGGTTGGGCTCATATTCGGGGATTATATGAAGTGCTTATGGAAGAGGGTGGTTACGAATATCCTTGCCGAAGAGACTGTTCGAAAATGGTTTATGATATTAGAAACTTTAGAGGAAGGTGTTGTGGTATCGTTGTCGTATGGAGAAGATGCGGAGTTAAAACTAGGATTGGGATTTTTAAGGTCTTTGGGGAAAGACAATGATGATGAAGTGGGTCTTCTCGGTAGCTGAAAGAAAGTTTTTGGAATGAGAGAGGGTGATGTGGTAATGTGAAGCTTGTGATAAGTTTGTGTAGGTTTTGATATGTTTGTGGGAAGGTTGTTAAGGTTTTGAGATGTTTGTGTGAAGGTTGTTTAGGTTTTGAGATGTTTTTGTCTTTGTGAAGCTTGTAATAATGTGGATTGTTTAGGTTTTAAGATCTTTCCATTGTTATGAAGCTTGTATTGATGTGGGTTATTTAGGTTTTGATGCTTTTGTAAGGGAGTGTGTTGTTTTTCATTCATGTTACTGACATCTCATGGAATAGTTGTACCCCTTGTTTTTTTAATAAAAATGAATGATTTCAAAAGTATTTTATTGTGTTTTTGATGAATGCTTTTATTTGAACTATTATACCAATCGCTAAGGCATGCATAATCCATTTATTCGTTTAAATGATGAGGGAGACATCGTTCTTGGAGGGAGAAGAGAATAACATTTTATAAGAGAGAAAGAACCACACCTGTTTGTGTCTTATAAACTGCTTATGTACCTTTTGAAAATTGTGAGCTTCTCTTTTTTGAAAATAGGTGATTTTGGATAGAGGATTAGGTCCTACATAGTTCTGAGTAGAGAGGATGTATGATTTTTTTAAGAATAGAAGGGGGTGAGAAAAGTCGTAGCGCGATGAGAGTTACGACTAGGGGTAAATTTTTTTGAGATGGTCCAAGTTGACTGGATGCGCTATTTCTTCTACATCAAGGTCTGCAAGCATATAGCAACGCTACCAGACATAATTTTCTTTATGATGTAGGGGGAACTCCAATTGGGTTTGAATTTTTCTCTCAAATCCCGAAAAAGTTTCTATGATTTCATTGAGAGCGAGATCTCCTTCTTTGACATCGCGATTCTTGACATTTTTATTAAATGATCATGCAATACAGTGATATACCCTTATGTATGATATAGGGGTTTCAATCTCCTTTTGTCTAAGAGTATAAGTTTGTTTTAGTAGTTTAGATGTCGATCTTCTTTGCTAGCATGACTTTTGAGCATAATCCACATAGAAGGTATTTCGAGTTTGAGAGGAGGACTGCCTCCATGCCATATACTAGAGAGTAGGGAGTATCCCCAGTGGATATTTTGGTTGAGGAATAGTGACCCAGAGACATACGGGATTCGATCAACCTAGTCTTTGCAGATTTCAATCATCTGGATGATAATTATCGTGAGGCATTTTTTGGCAGCTTTGACAACCCCATTGGTCTGTGGTCGGTAAGGAGAGGAGTTGTGCATTTGGATTTCATACTCGTCAACTAGTTCTGTGACCTCAGCTTCGAAATGGAGCCTATTTTCGGACACCAACTCATGGGGGACTCTACTGCGGTAGATGATCTTCTTTGTGATGAATTTAGATACTTTATTTGCATTCAAAATTGTGTATAACTCGACCTTGATCCATTTTGTGAAGTAGTCAATGGCGATAAGGATAAATTCATGTTCGTTTGAGGCCTTGGAGAATGACTTTCTTAACGATGTCTATGCCCCAGGTGGAGAAAGTCCAGGGAGAAGTCATGTTATAGAGATCCCTAGGAGGCAAGTGCTGAAGGTTGGCAAGTTGTTGGTATTTGAGGCATTTTTAGACGTAAGCAGTGCTGTCTTGAACCATAGTGGTCCAGTGAGCTCCATCATAATTTCTTTTAAAGAGTGCCTTATTACAAATGATGTACTGAGTAGGTAACTTGATAAGGGTCGCACGGTCTTTCTTATGAGCATCTCAGGGATACCTACCATACTTGAGGAGGCGCCAAAGGTCGTAATAACACAATCCTACCATGTTCGGATCTTCTTCTGTAACAAGCTTAATGTGATAGCAGTGAGTGGGTGCAACTTATGTCTAGACTAGAGAGGGTGCCATTGTTATCCCCTTAGGCATGTCAACCATAGAGGCTAAGGTCGCTAGGGAATAGGCTAATCTATTCCTCTAGCGAGGAAGGTAATAAAAAGTGACATCTTTAAATTGGGAGGCGAGCTCTTCCAGGCGAGCGTGGAAGGGTAGGATCTTCTCGTCTTTGACTTTCCATTTACTAAAGATTTGTCCCATAATGAGGGTCGAGTCTCCATATACATCCATGAATTTTATTCCTTTCTCGTGGGAAATCTTGATCCCTAAGATACATGCCTCGAACTCTATCGTGTTATTGGTGCAAGGGAAATCCAATTTGATGGTAATGGGAGCGTGGGAATCATCTGGCACGATCAGAAGTATCCTAATACCATATCGTTTCTTATTTGTAGCTTCGTCGAAGAACATCTACCATTTGAGGTCCTTGTGAGAGGTGAAGAGGATGTCTTCATCTAGGAATTAGAAAATCCAAACCTCAGTTCCATCCATGGGATTGTCAACAAGGTAATTAGAGATGACTCACCCTTTCATAGCCCTCTGCATGACATAAGTGATATAAAATTCAGCTAGTAACATCATCTAATGGACCATGCTGCTAGACAAGATGGTATTCTATAATAGCTATTTCATTAGGTCCATTCGGGACACCAGTTTGATAGGAAATGCAAGCATGTAATGTCTAACCCAGATTAAGGCAATATACGCCTTCTCTAATGTTGTATAGTTTACCTCATACCCATCTAGTTTTCGACTAGAATAGTAGATTGTTCTCTCCTTATGAGATTCCTCAATGTACTGGGCCATCATAGTCCCTGCCGCAGTGTTAGTGACATTCAAGTATAGGAGGAGGGGGAGACCTTGCTACGGAGGCATGAGTAATGGAGTTCGGATGAAGTATCATTTGATCTAATCGAAGGCTTCCTGAAATGCCTCATTCCAAGCTTTAGTTAAATTTTTTCAAAAAAAATTGAATATGGGTTCATAGATTAAGGTCAGTTTGCAGATGAACCGACTAATGTATTAGAGCTTACACCAGAATCCACACACTTCTTTCTCTATATGGGATGGTGGCATCTAAAGTATTGCTTTTAGTTTGGCAGGGTCTGCCTTAATCCATTTTTTGTTGACCATGAATCTGAGGATCTTGCCCCTGGTGACACGAAAGATATATTTTTACAGGCTGAGTCGCAACTGGTACTGTCGTAGTGTAAGGACATAAATTTCCAATTGAGTCCCTGTATTGTTTTGACTTAATTTCGTGAACAAAATTGTGTTTGTAATATGTCATAGGGAGATTTTATTTTATCACGATCCCACTTGGTCTATGACGTATTGAAGAAACTGAAGACGTTGCGACAAAGCTTCAAAGAATTAATCGTGTCGAAGTTTAATTAGTGCAAGTTTATTCGTCTTCAAGTTAATTGCATTCCGAGATCACACGGGTATGAATGCGTATAATTAATGGTGCTCGAAATTGTTTTTATAAAAGATTAGGATGTAATTTTATAAGGAAAAATGTTTTAAAAGTGTTTTAAATGTTTTAAACTATGTTCAATTATGATAAGCCCGAAAAAGAGTTTGACTTATTTGGATCTCTTTTGGAAGAGATGTTTTAAACAAAAAGTCAAACTGACACGCGGCGTCGTTCAAGTGACAAGCAGTCTCATTCAAACGAGATGGCTATGTCGCACGAATGACTTGCCAATCTCGTTCGAGCGACACGTTTTTTGAGGCGGTGATTTTTTCATATTTAAAGTGTGGTTTCGTTAGAGTTTAAAAGTGTGCATTCTGGAAAAACCGTTTATGATCCCGAAACGTGTTTGCACATGTTTTTCTAAGGTTTCAAAGCTAAAACACATCCTTAGAGTTTGCAAAGATCCGTGTTATCATTATTATATGTTTATGTGATCTTGTTGCACCAAGAAGGTTTGTTCTATACATGAACATCAGGGTTTTATGGTGAAGAAAAGAGAAGGACTTCTTGTTCGACATTGTAGACGTATCAAATCCATTCGGTGGACACCGTGACATTCGTGGATTCGAGTGTTGTGGACAGGTATCGTGGAAGACGAAATTTCTGCGTGGTCACTATTGAAGAATGGCAGAAGATCAGAAGGAGCGTCAAGACCCGTGGGGATCGAGTCATTGAGTAAGGCTAATCTGTCTTTGTAAAACCTCCATGTCAACCCGTCGGTAAATTTCTCAATCTTCTTCTTCTCTGTTGGTATCTCATCCGGAACGATATTCAGCAGATTTGTGAACTCGGCCTCATACTCGGCCACGGTCTTACCCTCTTGCCTCAGATTCATCAATTTCCTCCTCATTTCCATATGAACAGCGGACGGAAAGTACTTGCGGTCAAACCGCACCCAGAAGTCCTAAATAGTGAGAGTATCCCTCTCCTCCACGGTGGTAATAGACTCCCACCACTGCAGTGCAGATCCAACTAGCTTGAAAGTAGCTAGCACCTACTTCTGAACCTCCGTGCACTCATACATCCTCAAGTTCCTCTGCATATCTTTCCTCCACTGGCTCGAGACTACCACATCCGAGCTACCTGCAAACTCTGGAGGATGCGCTTTCTGAAAAGCGATGGGGGACAACAAACTACTTGGGCCGGAAGTGATTCAGGATACTTCGGCAAGGATTGAGTTGATTCGGAGTCGCATTCGGGTAGCTCAAGACAGGCAGAAGAGTTATGCTGATGCGAAGAGATTTTTCAGGGAATTCCAAGTGGGGGACCAGGTTTTGCTCAGAGTATCTCCTATGAAGGGGATTATGCGTTTCGGGAAGAAGGGGAAGTTGGCACCGAGGTATGTGAGGCCGTTTCCTATTATTGAGCGGATCGGACCGGTTGCGCATAGACTTGGGTTACCGGAGCATTTGCACCGGATTCACGATGTGTTTCATATTTCCTCGCTAAGGAAATACCTTAGAGATAATTTGGCTCATTCTCACATTGCTATGGAGGACATCGATCTCCAGCCGGATAGCTCCTACGAAGAGGGGTCGATTGCTATTTTGGACCGAAGTGAGAGGAAGCTGCGGTCAAAGATCGTTCCGTTAGAGCGTGTTCAGTGGCGACATCACAATGTCGAGGAGTCCACATGGGAGCGCGAGGACGAAATGCGCGAACGTTATCCAGAGTTATTTTTATCAGGTACTTTCTAGTTTCGAATTTCGGGACGAAATTCGGTTATTAGGGGGGAAGTATGTAATACCCCGTATTTTCTGTGATATTTATTTTTGGGATTAATTAAATTAAATGTGTATTAATTGGTAATTAATCCGGGTTAAAATACTAGCGAGATGCGAGTTGGTATTTGATTATATGTGCTTATGATTATATAAGAATCTGGAATTATGAAATTTGTCATGAGATTTATATACGGCAATTTGAGAATTTTGTTGAGACGCGTGTGACCGCCGCGTCATGGTGTATTTTTATTATAAAAGTAATTTTTATTTCTATTATCCGTATGGTCGTTTTGAGTGCGCCAACGCATCCGGAAGGGTCGAGATAGTCAGAAAACACTAGCCGGGGGTTTAGTTTGGGTCCCGGGGTATTTCTAGGCCATACCGGCAACATATAGGGGTAGTTTGGTAATTTCGCTTTTTTGAGAATTAAAAGTGACGAAAATTGGTTAATTACATCTGATGTGGATTTGACCCACTAAGCCACTAACCAACCCATGATAACCCAATAGGCTACGTAGGTTATTAGAAGTTAGGTCTCTAAGTTTTTCCAAAAATAAACCCTAGCCACCATAGCCATTGGAGAAGAAGAGCTTGTTGAGAGAGAGAGAAGGAATTCTGCAGAAAAACTCCATCAAATCAACATCAAATTCAGAGACACTCAAGGCAAGTGGTTTATTATCGTTTAATTTCAGAGAATGCTCTCTCCATGTGTAGGAATTTAATAAAATTAAATTGTTCTTGGTGAAATATGAAAACCCATGTATTTTGGAGTTTAGAACTTGAAATCTTGAGGAGAATTGCATGTAGAATGGTAGGTTGATGATTATACTGATAATAATTAGTAATTGGTTGAAATTAAAACGGATTTAATTGGATAAATTAAGGATCTAAAAGTTTTAGGGTTCATGTTCTTGAAAAATTGGGGAAAGTGTAAAGACTTGTGATTTGGTGATGTTTAGGACGAATTAATTCCTTAAAACATGTTAGGAGATGACTTTAATATGTTTAGGATGAATTAGAGACCCTAAAACGTTGTTGGGATGAACTTTGGAAGAGGTTTGAGGTGTTAAAATTGATGAAAAACGAGATTGGAGAAAATCTGGGCCGAAACTAGTCCCTCGTTAGAAGACCTCTCCAGGTCGTTCGAACGAGCTCGTTCGAACGAGCTTCTAGTGAGTTGACCAGTCGCTTCTAACGAAAGGGAATTTCGTTCGATAACTTCGTTCGAACGAGATCTCGTTAGAAGGTACAGTTCATTCGAACGAACTGAAATCTCGTTCGAACAGCCTCGTTCGAACGAGACTTCTAACGAGCTGGCAGTTTAGGCCTTTTTGGCCTGTTTTAATTTTTGGAGTCCCGTAACTTGTTCGAGGATAGAGATAACATTCCTTTGATGGTGTATTAGTATATTTGGGACATTTGGGTTATATTGAGGAGTAAATTATATACGAGTGATTTAAATAATGGTTAATACGGGATTGAGACGTGAGTGTTTACTACGAAGTGAGAATAAATTATGGCGCGTATAAATATGGAACGGGATTATATAAGTCGTATATATATTAGGTTGGTACGAGAATGCGATAAGTACTACCATTAAACTACGGTGATTACTAAGATGTGTGCTTACTTAGTATTGGTATATGATTTGTGTGTATGACATACCTACCATACTTGCTATCACGGGAGGTTTGCGTTCGCTTAGGGCCCTCTAATCCTTGTGTTGCCCGGATTTAGACTGGTTACCTTGATGAACATAGGTCAGAGAAAGTCTTATTGGGATGTTAATAAGTCCGCTGATCGTGGGAGCGTAGGTATGTGCGTGACCCATGTGATGTGACTGTGTTCGCCTCCACTATTTGTGATGTTGTTATCTGTGAACTATTCCTGAGAGATTCGGAATATGTGATCCTTATGTACGTGATGTACCGGGATGGATAGCAGAGTATGTGTGCACCGTAGCTTAGTCTCGGGGTGCTTATATTGTATATTTATGATGCGAATAATATACACTTAATAAATTGGGAACTTTCTTATGGTGTTGTGTGTATAACTATGGAATAACAAAACGGTTGATCTTTAATGAGTTGTATTACTTTTATATGAGAACCTGAATTTACGTTAAGCCCCTATTTAATTGTGATCGTTAGTATGATAATGGGAACCGAGTAATAAGGGTAGAACCTATGGCAGTCTAGCTAGATATGATGTCACTTGGCTAGTGGTTAGATGGGTACTTACGTTAGGGGTGCACAGTTAGACGAGAGGTGAGAATTTCATGTGAGTGCACGTCCTAACATGTACTTTGCATTTAATGTTTTAAATGTTTTTAAAGCACTTGCAGGTTTTTAAAATATCTCCACATTCGGGCTCTGACCCGTTTGCTTTCAAATCTATTTTTTGTAAAACCATTTTAGGTGCCCAGCCACAAGGACACCATGCATAGGATACTCATTCAGGTGACGAGTTGTAGCTGTTTGTGGAAGCTACAGGGATTTGCCTTTAGACGCTTCTATCATTTGGAATCCGTATTCAGTATTCTTCAGTTTTAGGGCATGTTGCCCAGTTCCATTAGAATACTTTTCCATTACAGTTTTCAGACTTTGGCATGTATTGATTCAGTATTGCGTTACTTATTTCAGTTGTGGGATTGTAGTGAGGAGTTTTCCTCCAGACTTTATTTTCATTATGTGATGGTTATTCTATTTACTTCATTATGGTGAATGGTGTTATTATTCTTTATTACACTTGTTGCATGTTAATCAGACTTTAATTAAAATTTGGCACTTACTTTTTTAAATACTAGGTGGTTAGTAATAATAAAAATGTTTTCGACAGTGATGCTATTAACTGAGCCAACTTGGCATTTTGAATTAATTTAATAAAGGAGTAGCTACCCGGTATTTAATTAGTCGGGGTGTCACACTATAATGTTATGTTTCAGGTACGCCTATTATTTGAGGTTCACTGCCAAGTTAGGAAGTTAAACGTGGGAGTGGAGGATAAATAATGTTGGTTGAATGACAACAAGCTTTTTAGGTAAATATAAAAGTAAGAAACTTATGTAAGTAAATTTGTTTAGCATTTGTAAGTTATATGTAAAGGTATTTATGTTTTATTCTAAACATGCCTTTGAAAAGAAAAAGGAAAACATGTGCTATTTTCCCGAGAGATTAAATGAAGTAACGAATGAAACCCTTGTTTGTAAAAAAAATTATTCGTCATGAACATATCGAATAAATGGAATTCATTCGATATGTTCATAACGAATCAAACCCTAGTTCAGTGGCTTCAACATTTTGAACAGTCCAAACCCTAGTTCGTTTTCTAGCAGCCATTAAATGAACAGGGATCGTTTTCTAGGAAGTCATTAATCCCTAGTTCGTTTAACAGTACAAACCCTAGTCCAAACCCTAGTTCGTTTTAACAGTCCAAACGAAAGAAATTAACAGGGATTGCAAGTTAATGAACAAATCGTAGGTGAAGATGATCGTGGGTGACATACCAATGTACGATGCCTCTGATCATGGGTGACAGACCAATGTTCGATCCTTAGCAATGTGTGAGAGATGATGGGTGTAATTCGTGGGAGATTATATTGGTATTCAGCGGGTATATATATATATATATATGGGTATTCAAATGGGTAGTGTATTCAAGTTGAAAGGTTGAAGATGAAAGGTTAATCTTTAGTTGAATGATAATGGATTTGAAGATGAAAAGTTTAGAAGCTGAATATGAAAGGTTTGGGGATTTGAATGTGTAAAGAGATGGAGGGAAAGTGTGTAAATTATTTTTACAACTTTAAATATGTGGTGGTCCTGATGTGGTATTATGAAGTAACTTTTAGAATTAAGTGGTATTTTGTAGTAAAAATAAAGTTGTGGTATTTTGGAGCACAAAATGAGGTGCCCTTAGAAACTCCCAAAAATTATTAATCGTGCTAGTCATATTGTGTTGAATAATTCATGTTAATAAAATGTAAAAACTACGATTTTGTGTGTCTCTCGTGTCATGTTTGTGTATAAACGTTGATTATTGTGTTAGGCCAAAACCCGAGCCAAAAACATGTATTATCACCCTACGGGTTTAGCTTATTCATTTTAGAGATTTTAATAGGTAAGTTCCTTGCCAATAGCTTGGCTCACGGTTCGAATTACGGTGTTGATGATTTAGCGAGATAGGTCTCCTCTATATTTCTAGAAGAGAGCACCCTCATTTTTTGATTGGGAAATGGGGTCCACTCAGAATGCACAGGGTGAAATGATCAAGCTTTTGAAGATTGGGGTGGCTTGTTGTGAAAAGGATTTTAAGATTAGGCTTGATATGAAAGAGGTGGTTGAGAGGATTCAAATGTTAAAGGAGAGAGACGGTGCATGATGATCAGTTATGCTAAAAAAACATTATTTTTGAACGACTATAAATTTTGGACAGAGGGGCAATGTAACATTTATCAATTGTATTCAAAAAATTTATTAGCATGCATGGGGATTGTATGTACCGTGTATTTTTGTATGTATGAATGAAATTGATGATTCTACATATGTTGCTTGTTTAATCGATTTCTCTCTTGAAGAAGCAAATATCCGGTGGACGTCACTATGCGAAAAATGAGTTTGATTTATATGCAAAAGTTAAATGTTGTGAATTGGTTGATGATAGGACTTCATTTTCCCAACAAATGAATCAATAGGCCTAGAACTTGAGAATATCATCAAAATTAAGGCAAGCAAATAATATTTGGGTTGCATCTAATATTTCTCAATTAATTTCGATCTCAATAACGTAGTCTTGTATGATAAACATGATTTTATCAATGAACACATTTGAACTTTTTTCAATCAAAGTCCTTTTTGTAAGTACACTCAACATGCTTTTGTTGGGAAAATGAAGGCCCCTTAAAGAAAAATAGTGCACGACGACCCTTTTTTCTGAAATCCTAAGGCAAGCCCCGTATGTAAAACTGTGTGTGCGCACGTGTGTGAAACTATGTGGTGCAGGCTTTGTGTGTTGGGGTGTATGTGTGGATGTATCAATAATCAATCCATAAAAATATTATTATGTAATTCCTTGATTTTAATTTAGAATTCTCTTTACGGATATGGAATTCTTAGATCCCGTGACAAATTCAAACTCATTTTATCTAACCAAACAATAAAATTGGAATCCAATGTCCCTTTTCTAATTCCAAAATCTTGAAAATTGGACCGCCAAACACACACATACTATCAAGTATAAACATGATTATATAATCGTGGCGTATTCATGTCAACCCATATAGTCAATTGTCCCTCAAAATATTAGATTGTGTATAAATTGAAAAGAAAATATGGTTTCCATGTCAACCCATTTATATTTCAGATAAGCAGGGTATATATCTTATACACATTTTTACAATTACAGTAATATTTACAGGTAATAAGGTGAAAATAAGCAATAATATCACTGATATGTGTGTGTGTGTTACATGTAGTGTTAAAGTAAGAAGAGCTATAATACAGAAGGCTGTGCGCTTTGGGTTGATGGAGCACCGCGTTTGGCAAGCTTACTCAAGATGTATGCCACGGCAACCTTGGCGCCAAAGTTAGGGTAACAGCGATATAGGCAAATTACGCCGCCAACTAGTAGTAGTATGTTCGCTAAAAATTTATTTGAAGGCCTTCTTGAAAGTTTCCTCTCGATGGATTCACCAGCGACAATTTGGGAGGAAATGTAAGTTTTTGTTAAGGTCTTTGGAGGAGTTGTGACAATCGCATTGCTTGTAGTATCCAATCCAGGTGGGACCTAAAAGCAAAACGAAGCAATATCTCTCAAAGAAACATTTAAGAAAATTACAAAAGACGAGCATGTGGGATTTGGGACAAAGGTTTTGGTGGTTCACATGAATTCTTGCTTTTCATATGTAATTGTTTATGTTGGTTTAAGGTGGCCGAAGAATATAATACACGTTTATTAATTTTTCTTGTTAGTAACAACAAATCTTACAATTGGAAAGTGTTAAGTGAACTTATATTTTCATTATAAAAGCATTGGAAGTGAGGAGGCGTCCATGTCCATATAATATATTTTTTTTATGTTACTGTATATAGAAACAGATAATATCACACGCATGTCTAGATTTATTGTTGTCCTAATTTTTATTTTAAAATGACACTGTCGGCGTGCATGTGTCTTGTCATGTCATATTAATATCCCTTATCGATATATGCATTTTTTTTATTCTACCTTGGTCTGTTGATAAGGGCCGAGCCTTCCTATAACAGTTAAGGAGAGAAGACAATAATATGTATCTCAGCAGAATCAATACAGACAAAATTAATATCGGATGCCATAAAACTAACCAGGGACATGAAATAAGAAACTAATTTATGTCAACATGATCTTATATATTTTGGGTATAAGAAACTAATTAATGTACGCTGCTAGTAATAATATGGGTAGAAGCACTCCGCACCTTCTGTCTGAATAAGAGTAATTTGCATTCACCGCTGAAGTGGATTGAAGACATCTGATTGCAGCGCGTTATCCATCTTACACACGTAACTCCATATGCCCCTCGCGAAGGCTATGTTTGCCATTTCCACATTCAAACCCGCATCTTCTTAGCGTACCATTTTGATCTCACATGCGTTTCTACCAGGTACTGCAAAGAGTAAATTTCACACAAACCACCAGAAAAAATCAGTCCCTAATACTGTAGTAACCATAGGAGATGCTATCTAGTATCATCTTTGATAACTTTTAAGTACCTCATTTCTCATGTGGGTGGGTTACCCAGAGACAAAAGATAATAAAAAATTAATAAAATTTGGGACAAATTAAACATATAGAGTAGTAACCTTTAGTAGTCTATTTTTATGGGTACGAGACTTTCATCTTGGATGAGAAAAATTTAGAGAGAAATGAGGGAGGGGGAATATCGGGTGAATCAAGGGGATAAACGTAGTAATAACGGATGCGTTCTGGGGTTATAATGGCCAAGTTATCGGACAAATCTTTAACTAGTACTATTGAGCCGAAAATAAAGATGATATTACAAAAAAATTTAAATAGTTGCATACTTACGTAGATATAGAAGATTTAATATTATATAAAAAACCTATGACAAAACAACTACTCCTTTTCAAAGCAGAGCTTTCATTATGCTTGTTCTATTACAATATACTGATACATTATAGTACAACTAGAGTACAAGAGTGAGCATGGAACTTGCCTTTCCTGATTCTCCAACCGTACCTGAAGAACCGGACCCGTACATACTTTTTCTGTCTTGGGACTAAAGAAGGTTCACATTCCTAAACAATGGCCATGAACAAAATAAAACCGTCAGAGGCATACACTGGTAATAGCATTGAGAGTAGGTAATAATCAACAATTGTAAGTTTATTATTTTCCAAGTATCTAGTAATATATTTATATTAACTTAAATGCAATGTGAAGATGTAAACGTGGACAACTAAAAAAATAAGAGCGAGAGAGAGAGACTGCTGAGAACTGCTTGGTACCAGCTTGGGAAGAAAAACTATCACTGGAACAAATATTATAAAACAAATAGGTTTTCTTTGTGGGGGATTATTGGCGAGGTAGATTGGGCGATGGAATCTAACTGTCCAAAATTACTACGCTCTGTCCAACTCTCTAATTCTCATTCAGATTTTATTATGGCTACCCAAATTTTAGAATGCTTACCCTGGCACCATCTAACGCACAACTCCAAAAATATTGCGGACTCTTAAAACCCGTACTCGCAAAATATTTCAACACTCGACACTTATCTGCTAAATCCACCTTAGTTGTGCTTTGTTTTGCTGTTCGCAGTTCATGGTTAGCATTTCTTCCACTGAATATTTACTCTATTCGCTTGACTAATTCATATATTTTCAAAACCCTGAAGTTTTTCTTATGATACTCCAAAGGAGATAACAGCCATCCAATCATTTTAAAATATGATGAAGAACTCATACTTGCACGATTCATATATATTAAATTATATTTTGTAAGGTTATGCTTCAGAACCAACATTGGGAAATTAGAACTTGAAATGTTTTGGGTGTAGTGTAAAGTTCCGAGGTGTAGGATAGGAGCAGTGGAGCACTTGATTTTGGTTTCTTTTGCGTCAAAACATTAGAGCAAAGTCTTAATAAAGGCAAAAAGGTTAAACTATTGGGAATACTAAATTTTTTTCCATTTTTCAGATGCTGGAATTATGTGTGATTGAAGAAACAATTTCCAATGTATTAATTCCTTATATAGGTCTAGGTATTGCCTGTATTCACTTGCAATGAGATTAGAAACGGTTTCTCCATAATTTTAGCTTTAACTGATTCATTTCATGATCTTATACTTATCATTGTGAGGAGATTTGTCGTCAAGTCACGAAGAGGATTTTATTTCGTTTAGCTGCTAGTTATTTTTATGTCCAACACTTGAATTTTATTTTTGACGCTAGTGTTTGATATAAGTTTTGAAAGAGGGGTATTATTGTGGTGCTTTCCCTCTCTCTCTCTCTCTAACCTCAATGAAACACCACAATAACCATTCAGATGACAAATTGAAGTCTAAACCACAATTCAAACACCTCTTAACCCATATCAAACACTTCCATCATAACACGGATCAATGCTCGACAACACAAGGTGGGTTCCGAATTTTTTTCCTCTATTCTTCAATTTTTCCCTAATTTCCATGCCTCAAGGTGGCAGTGGGGTTTTACTGAAAGATAGGTGGTGAAATTTTAGGCTTATGAAGCTTGAAGGTGCTGGTGGTAGGGCTTAATATGTGTTTACTAGCAGGGTTTGTGGGGTTGAAGTTTGTTGGTGGTATTTGTGTGGTGGTGGTTGGTGGTGGGTTTTAGAGATGAGTGTGTGAGTGTTTATAGGTTCCAACATAAATTAAAATGTCAATGGCAATACAGAAAGACACTCAAAATTAAGATTTAAATTAAGAAGCGCAGAATGATCTACTATATTAGGATAATTGGATATATATAGAGTGGGAAACATCTAGAAGGGTGACATCAAATCCCTAAATAGGGAAGTGGGCCTAGGCCCATGTGATGTCACATGACCTAAGAGCACTCCCTTTACAATATATTCTTAAAATGCTCCTTCTAGAAGGCTTCCGACTAGCCCTATAATACAAGCAACAAGCGTGATAAAATAAATGAAAATAAGATAAAAGGTTAAAAATACTAAATACTACTAAAATATCCCTAAAATTTCACCAATTTCCATCACTCTCCCCTCCATGGAAAGAGGTCGATCTCGAACTCAAAGGGGAACACCATCAGAGTCAAGCTCAACGAGAATGATTGTGGCAATCAACACCTGGTGCTGGACTGGCCCCTCCACCTGCTCGTCTGGTGGCTCCTACTCATCACTCATTAGCAAGGTCCTACGTGCTTTAGGGCACTTTGTTGCTCGGTGGCCCACCACACCACAATTAAAACGTTTCATAGCAATAGGGCGTCATAGGTCGAGGCAGGGCTACCATCGAAGAACCGGGTCGAGGAGATGGAAGGCAGGAGTGCGGCAATAGGCCTCAACTTTGGGCATGTACTCCCCCACCTTAAGAAAGGATGGTATCTCACGCCACCCCAAATCCGCTGAGTCTCAATCTCACCCAGATGGGTCCGAGAGAAAAGAAGCAGGAACTGCTCGGTGTAGGTAGGGACTAAGGAGGTGCCCTACCGAAGGCTCTGGACCCGCGTGTAAAGGTCGCGCTCATACGTCGGTGGGATGAAGAATATCCGCAACTTTGTCCTTAACTGATCCCAGGTCTGGATTGGAGGAAGCTCTGAGGTTGCGCATCGCTGCACCGTATCATTCCACCACTCATGCAAATCCTTGAAATTTGGTTGCCATTAATTGAACTCACTTGCGACCCGTGACGCACTTGAAGTCAAACACTGTCTCCATCGCGTCAATCCAATCGACGAGGGCCTCCGATTCCAAGTGACGATCAAACATCGACACATCCACCCTAATATCACCAAGGAAGCTCTTGGAGAGAAGCCAGGGTACTAAAGCTATGCAGTCACCCCCCCGATGGCAGATCCACCACGTCTTTATCATTATCTTCAATAAACTCCTCCCTCACAGTTCCAGCGCGGGGCCACGGAGTGTGAACCGTAGGTGGCTCAATCGAATCAGGGGTGTCCTCATCAATGGGATCCTCAAGATCCTCAAGACGGACAATCATCCATCAAGTGGCCACGCTCATATTAAAGAGAACAGTGGTAATCTTCTACCAGCACAAATGCGTGACCTTGGGACTGAAGGAGTCAAACGAAAAACTATCGGTTCGTCACTCATCAACTGTCGGGACTAGGGTTGTGTTTTGGCCGGATCGAATCGAAAAATGACCCTTCGAAAAAAATTCCGATTTTTTCGGAAATAAAATAATTATTCCAATTAACGATCCAATTTTTCGAAAAATTAAAAAAAATTCCGAATTCGAAAAATTAAGATAATCGGAAATTCAAAAAATATACTAAAAATCTAGAAATTTCAAAATAAATAAATAAATAAATATGGGATTTTCTATTACTCGAAATTCTCATTTTAAAGAAATCAAGAGAAAAGTTTAACCCAACATGTATAGACACAAGGATTTAACCATTTTTTTCATTTGTGTAGAGGATAGAGGGATAATATCCTTTTATAGAGGACTGTCTTGGACCTCTCTTCCTCTCCTAGTCGATGTGGGACACATGAGAATTATAGTTATCAAAATCGTAGGATTCGATTCGATTCACACATAAAACGATTCGAATCGAGTTGAGAATCACAATTGTTTAAAGAATCGGACCGAATCGGCGATTCACGATTCGAATCTTCCGATTCGGGTTCGATTTAGGTCCGATTCACCTTTTTGTTATTTACCTTATAACCATATGCGTGTTTTAATAAAACAAATAAAAAAATAAGCAACCAACAAAGGATACCGTTAAGATACTTAGTTTTAGAGAAAAACATGTTCTCTTGGCTCGGTTATTATCAGCTGACTTTTCTTTGCTATTCTCTTGGCTGAGTGTCGTCTATCTTTTGCTTTTTTTTTTGTTATAAAATCTTTGAAGGTGTATTTTTTTGTTGCTTTAAATTAATATGAAGACTACTTTAAATTAATATTGTTTTATAGTTAATCTTAGTATTTGTTTTATTGTTTTAAATTAATATGGTTTATTATTTTAAATTAATTTTGTTGTAATTTTATAGGTTGTTTTAAATTAATATTGTTAATCTGAGTAAGTAGGCTGTTTAAAATTTTTGGAAGTATTTATTTTAAAGTTTTACTGTTTTAAATTAACCTTAGTATTTATTTTATTGTTTTAAATTAATATGTAGGCTGTTTCATGATATATTTTTATTTTTTACATTTTTACGCTTAAAATGAATGAGAACATGTGCTACGGTTAATTTTTGTGATATATTTTGGTATATTATCATGTGCTACGATTAGTTTTTTGTCATATTACGCTTAATTACCAATTCTATAGTGTTAAATCTCATTTACGTATGTTTTACTATGTTTTTATCATTTGGTTCCGATTCGATCGATTCAATTCACGATTCGCGATTCGGGGGGTAAACGATTCACGATACGATTCGCGAAAAAAAATTGGAAAATATCGAAAATAATTCGGAAAAATCGATTCTAAAATTCTGAAAATCAAAAAATTCAGAATTATTTTCGATTTCCGATCCGATTTTTGTCGATGTGAATGGCCGTTAGTCTATAGTCATAAATTTCAACATATCAAGTTTACTGGCAAGTTCAACAAGATATTATGAGCTCAAGCCTTGTAATTAACAAGTAAGAACAAGCCTGGACGAAGATTCTGCAGAAACAGTTATTATCATTGCAAAGTAGTGATCCAAATAATGGGCATTATATAAAATAAATATACAAGGATACTTTAATAAAAAATCCAATATCCAAAATTTGTTGAATGAAGCGACAAATATAATGACTGAAGTACTTTGGACAGCATATAAAGCCATTTTAATATTCCTCCAATTTAACCAACAAAGTAAACTCCAACAAGAAAAATTATCAATCAAATGAGAGGAAAAAAGGTACTATTTTTTACTTAAGAATTATAATAATTTCACATTAGGTTGGAAATTGGATCCTTGCCTTTTTCAACAAGAATTTATCGTTTAATCACACAAATTTCTTTTTATTCAACTTAAAAAAATACGAAGTCCAAAATTTGTAGACTCAACTGATACGTAAAATAACTGATGAACCTCGGGCACCGCATCAATCCATTTTATGGTCCCTCCAGTTTCACTAAGTAATTTTCGATATCAAATAGGAAAAAATATTATTCTTTTGAATATTATATTTCACAACTGTCAGCTAAAATTAACCTTTCATGCAAACTAGAGCATTTTTAACTCCATATCATTATATAGAACATGTAAACGTGGTCTAATGTGACTGTCTGTTAACCGAAAAGGTAGACAGTAGAAAAGGGAAAAAGATGAAGAAATGAAAATTATGCCCTTTTCGAGTGCCAAAAGTACAAGAAATCAATTGATCATTAGCCACAATCTTGACTCAAGAAAATGAGCTCCCACGAAGCCACTACAAATGCTTTGTGAAGTTCGCTAACGTAAGATTGCTCTCAAATCACTCTCATTATAAAATTTCACAAGGACATGTTGCGCTATTAAGAAATTAGAGAGAGAGAGAGAGAGAGAGAGAGAGAGAGAGAGAGAGAGAGAAGAGATTGAGCTACCTCAATAATATTCAACATTTTGGTCATTTGCGCAAACAAAAGAAGACGGTGATTTTCGGCCCGCAAGTGCTTCAGTAGTATATCCAGTGTTTGAAGCTTCCCAGATTCCTAAAAGAACATGTATTGACACCTCAACTTAAGCAATGTCCAACAAATGCATGTTACTACTTGTAATCCAACCAGTTAAAAATACAAGAGAACTTATAGATAATCTTATAAATTTATATTAGTTGAAATTCATTTAGTAAAGGTTAACATGACCTTCACGCCCTATTGGCTGGAGTATTAAAAACCGAGGAATCCACTGCCATAACTTTATTGGTTGCCTGTACTTTGGCACCTAGTAGTTGTGGGTAATTTTAAGTTGGGCCCCAAGGTTTTATATACCTGCACCTTGGGGTCTATTTTCACTTTTTCCGAACTTTTTGAAAGAAAAAGGCGTCACAAACAAAGAAAATAGACCCTATTGTCAAAATATGGAGCACTTCGGGCCCCAATCTGCAATTACCCATAACTACAGGACCCCGAAATGCAAATATCTGGAACCGGGTCAATAAATCAATTAATTAATGAGTTGTGAGGGTTATGATAACCGGGTCAATAAATCTAGAACCGGGTTATACCTTGAGCATATTTGCAGGAACAATACCTTGTATGTGAGCTGGAGGGCAGGTTGTGAAACGGGTAATTCAGCATCAATCACTTGTATCGAAGGGCGAGGAGAGCCATCGGGCTTCCTAGTGCCATTACAGTCAGATGTGCAAACCAGATTAACAGCTTCTTTACCCTTGGGTGATGAAGTTCTTCAATCATTTCATAAGCTAAATGTACGTCTGAGCAGTGGGCATTAATCTACCAAACAATGTAGAAAATTCCAATATTAGTTCAGCTTTCCTTGTTAGATAAGAAAAGATGCAAGAAATCCCCAGAACTATCATACTAGTCACAAATACCCCCTAAAATAATAATTTTATAAAGCATTCATCCCCATAAGTGTCATTAGAAGATGTTAAGCGATGATTTAAAGTGCAGATAACTGGGGGTTTGCAACATTTTCAATAACTTTTTTCATTTCTCTTTTTTTTTTTTTTTGGGGGGGGGGGGGGGGGGGGGGGGGGGTAGTTTTGATT
The DNA here is from genome assembly GCA_949130495.1 of Sambucus nigra. Lineage (NCBI taxonomy): Eukaryota > Viridiplantae > Streptophyta > Magnoliopsida > Dipsacales > Adoxaceae > Sambucus > Sambucus nigra. The sequence continues at coordinate 19,669,052 of OX422224.1, forward strand.
AAGTGCAAGGCACGATTGCTCACAGCCCCCATTGGCCTTGTTATAAGTTGTATGCTTTATGTTATTATGTGTAAAGGGGACTATTTGCAAATTCTGCAGACGGGCATTTTTGGACCCTTTACCCGTATTTTCAACATGAGGGAGGCAATGCAATCAGAGGAAAAGTTTGGGGGATTTCTTACATAACCCATAATTAAACAAGTAAACCCTTACAGGTGGTGCTCTGATTTTGGCTATGAAAGAGTGTTAAATGAAGAAGTCTAATATTAGACAAAACCCTATCCTGATGTGAGAGTACTAAAGCCTCGTCCCCGGGACTAACTACAACTCTCCTTCTAACTAAATATGTCTCTGACTTCGATGGCATCAATAACATTCGTGTGACTGCTCTTACTTTTTCGCTCTCAAATTGACTACAATGGATATCATCCCTGGTTTCCATAAGCAAGTCTAATATTTCATCCAGATATTGTCGATCCCATCACATAATAGAAAACAATGATCTCTCCCTAACCGATCCAGTTGCCAAAAATGCTATCTCTGCCGGTGATAAATCCATCAAATGGGCAAATCCAAATGTTCCACTCTTAGCAAAAGAACCATCCGAACTACTCTTTAGCGATTGCATTGATAGACGAACATTTCTTGGGGAGAAAATTTTAAAATATTTCCCCATTGATTCTCTGCAGAGACCATGCTTTGCTGCTGCTACGAAAACCATATCAGAACCTCAGAAAACTTATTTGTAAACCAATTTTGGTATCTGCATGCAAGAGATTGAAAAGAAATAGGAGCCATAACATAATGGGTCGAAATTGTATTTTGCATGTTCAATCGTTAAAACTCCCTCGGTCCCAAAATAAGAGTCTATAGAATTCACAAATTTTAAGAGGTGAATTAGACTTAGGTAACTCGCTAATGGTTGAAATTAAACTTAGTACTGTTTTATTATGACTTTGGTATTTTTTCAACGTAACAGCTTCGCTATTAAAGGTCAATTCAGCGACCAGAATGTACCCAAGGATAAAAAATAACTACGGTGATATCAAAGTCTAATTTCAACTATTAGCGAGGAATCCAAATCAAAATGACCCTAAGAGAACAAGGATTTCGAATTTCAACCTCCCAACATTTTATACTGCGGACCAAATCAACATCGCTTGACTTTGATCTTCTACTCCCCAGGTTATATTGGAATTTCACCCTACCTCATATACGTATTTAGAAACAGGGCTCTTCGTTAAGAACAACCCGGTATATAAGAGAACATATATAAAGAATAAAAAAATACAAAAAACACCAGTCAGATTACATTGTATGTGATAGGACTCCGACTACCAACGTAGTATATGCGCTCCAACTCCCCAAACGAAGACGAAAAGGTGGGTTCGGTATCTCTCCAAAAGAAAAGTATGAACTTCCTTCTTTTCTCTCAAAGAATTGTGGATGATGGAAAAACTGCCATTATATAGGAAAAGAAAACAATTAGGGTGTGGCTGATTACAAAATTGGAAAATGATCAAAAACTAATTTCTTCGTATGAGAAGTTGGAAAATGCATGGTAAAGATGGGATTGGTTTGGTTTTATTTTTTGAGTTCTCCATAAAAAACAATTCTTTGGGTGGTTTCCCATGGAAATGATAAAACTATAGAGCACTTTTCATATTTATAACAATTGTTTTCAAAGAATGTATTTAAAATCAAGTAGCACAAAGGAAAAAATGAACTAAAACAAGTATTTTCCATGCAAAATAAATCAACGACAATAAACGGACCCTTATTGGCAAATGACACTAATCTCATATTATATCAAAGTACTATCAAACTTAAATAATAATTTTTACAATAATAATAACAATACTTCCAAAAATGGGGAAGAAACAAAAAAATAAAAGGACAACCTTTCTCATTTCTTGTTAAGATGCCCGCGGTTGCTATCAAATAACTCAGCAAGAGATATCTTATTCTTTATAGCTTGATAAAAAGCTTGCTGGCAAGAACTCAAGTGGCAGTTTATCATGACTTCAGTTTTACCAGTCAACTCAATAGCTACATCTTTTTTAACCCGACACGGCATGAAAGGATTTAGAATCGGATACTGTTAAAACGGAGGGGAAAATTTATCAAATACAGCTTCATGAAGTCCAAAGAAATTAAAGTCATAATTTCTGGAAAAACATTTGTATTTCGTCTCTCCTTTTCCAATAAAATTCATCTATACCAAAAGAAATACAATAAACATCCATATTTTCGCAATGTGCTAAAAAAGTAGAGTTTCTAATATTCAAAATTATAGCAAATATAAAGCGAATTCTGGCAACACATCACTAAATAAGACTAAAAATAACAATTCATAATAAAAGCTTGTTGACATCATCTCAAACATGGATGTCTTCAATTTCTCAACTCCAACCCAAATATAAAAAATACACAACAAAAATGTTAGTTTAGGTTTATAACCTATATTAACACATTCAGCTATCAAATTTGAATTAAAACCCCATAACCAGCAATTTATACAGTTATGATCTAAATAAACATATGGAACAGCTCAATATGGAAATTATTGAAATACTCAAAATGAAATTATTGAACTGGAGTTCACTCACCAATCTGTTAAGCTTGTGCTCATTTAAAGTTCCACCGTGTTCTTCAGGGTTCTCAATTCTAATAATACAAAGACAAGAATGATGAGAGAGATAATTCTAAATTAGTCAGTACAACGTGTAATAGACAGTTAAGACACGTTTCCAGAGACATACCCTTTTGAAAACCACTCGTTGAATTGGTCATGGCTGTCAAATAAGGTAGGCATGATAAAATGCAGGAGGGCCCATAACTTGGCCTTGTTATTCTGAATTGGTGTACCAGTCAGAAGCAAGCGATTTCGATAATTAAAACTGAGCAGCGTCTTCCATCTTAAACTGTCAACCCATAATAAACAGTATACGATGAGAGAAAAAATATATAGTTAAGGACTGAATGTTGTACTTTCATAAGTGGATATCTGGCACATTATATATAAACAAAAATATTATAATTACCATATGATAAATGAACAAAAAAACTATGATAATCAAATAAGGAAAGGGGCAACTAAAAATACATTAAAGATCAAACAGTAATTAATTTACACGTTAAGATGAGATTTATATACACATATACATATATGCAGAAGGTGCGGGCCACCTCGAAACGACGTAGTTTTGGTGTGAAAATAAGGATGAAATTACAAGAAAACCCCTCATTTCACTTCAAAACACCCCAAAACTACGTCATTTTGAGGTGATCCCTCAGTAAACCTCTTATTTGGGTCTGTACATATATATATATTTGACAGCTCGGAGTATTTGGACCTCTTTGAGAACTTGGATACTGCCCAATGTCAGAGTAACTCTCCTATCCTCACGCATCAGACAAACTACGGGATGCTTCCCCCACAGAGAAAGGTATACGTGACTGTGATGATTTGAACACTAGGCCTACGCTTCATGAGGCGCTTATCAAGTTCCCTCCTACCATTGGACTAACCCTTGGAGAATATATTTACATATGATTTATTTTATGTTCATTTTTTGGCAGGTAGTGAGGAGACTATAGAAACGAACAGGAACTAGTTCCTTTGTTCTCTTGGAAAAGGATAACATGAGTACAAGAGCTTTGCATGAGTATCTTTACCCAATTAATTGTATGTTAGTGTCATAACAGCAATTAATTATATAGACATAGAACATATACATAGTAAGTATATGTGCCCAATTAATTGTACCTTAGTGTGTTCCCTCGGGGCACATATTATCGGGACCCTTTTCTCTTTTACAAATGGAAAAAAAAAATATGGACCTCTGGGGAGGGGGGGCATTTGGAGATTTGAATTTTAACATTTATATTTGAACAAGTTCGTCGTCTGGCTTCAAATTTTTCCATATTCTATATTATCTCCATCTGAATAATTGTTATTATTATTATTATTATTATTATTATTATTATTATTATTATTATTATTATTATTATATTATTATAATAGTTGGTGTTGTTATTGGTAAGGACATTTCGTCTGGCTCAATTACTAAAATTACATCCAACAAAAAGCGTTGGTACTCAATTGGGGAGTAAGAAAACATACATTAAAATAGCAGTTTGAACTCTTGATTGCTTGTGCTAACCATATATTGCCATTATACACGCCAAATTTACTTCTCTTCGGACACTAGTAGTTGGTAACTGGTAATAAGAATGTGAAATCCAGCCTCCCTAGCAAGTAAAATTTAACGTTGATCAGTGTACCGAAAGGATCAAAAAGACCCATCTTTGAAATGTTTATACTAACAGCAAAAGAAAGAATGAGGCAGAGGTGACTTTTTACTTCACTTTACAACAGTCCCAACAACTTAACAAGTGAAAAATGAATGATATGACAATTTTCTAAGCTTAGATCACAGATGGTAACAGTAAAAGGAGCTTTGACGATTCCTTATCGACAGTTTCTTCTTTTCAGGTATTTTTTGAGTCTGGTTTTTCTGTCAATGAGCCTAATCTTTGATGCAATCTCATAGAATAATTCTACTTTTTACTGTTATTATAGTATCAAATGAATAAATGTTAAAATTTCAGAAGTTATTAGAACAACGGTTTTTCAGGAAAAAGTCATATCAATAGCATGAGGTCAAACATGGTTTGCATCCGAAATGGATACCAAGTCCGGACCATTAATAACAACGAAACCATTTTATGGCTTTACCCCAGAATAAATTTATTACAACTCTTTTTTTCAATCGAATGTAAGATGGGTTAAAGCGCTACGCAAACACCAATAGATTCATTATTATTTCTATCTATGCAACAACAATGAAAACAAAGGAAATGACGCATGCTCAAAGACGTATACCTACGATAAAGACGCTTTGGGTTGATGTTCTTACTAAGGATCGTCCGTTCTTGAAGGCGACCCCAATAAGGAAGAGTTTTCAAGCCAGGTAAAAAACGATTAATTTCATCAGCCCAGTTGTGCGATACAGAAGCAGGTGCAATAACCAGAAAAGGACCCCAAATATTTGTCTCCTGTAAACAACAGTAAAATATAGTATCCAATCAAAGAAGTAGAATAATAGTATAGCAAGTGAAAAGCAAACCCAACATAATATAAGGGATTTACTGTAATTTACCCAAAAAACTTTACACATAAAAACAAACTAGGTCACTTACTTCCACCACATGAACAAGGAATGCCATGGCATCGATAGTCTTTCCCAGGCCCATCTCATTAGCAAAAATGCCATTTAAACCCTGAGAGACAACACCATATAAGTCAACAGCGAGTCATATGTATCTTTATATACACATATGCACGCATTGCTTACGGGTGTTGTCTACTTTGTAATGTGTGGTCGTAGCAGCATTTTTTTATTTCCTTTTTTCTCTCTTTCATTCTTGTAATTTTAAGGACTCTCCGTCCTCATTTCTGTGTACTATCTTATTTTATCAATAAAAATTTAATTATTATCAGTAAAATACACAAATATATATTGGGATGGCACGTAATGTTATCACATTATTATGACTTAAAGAAACACTAACCTTATACGTGTCTCCCTTCTCCATCACCTTCACATAGTAAACCTACAACACACCGCCCTCTGACAAGATATACCGTCGTATTTTACCAGCTGCCCCCTCTGGGATAGAGAGTGAATCCAATTTAATATCGCTGACTTTGAGATTGAACTTTTGGGCCGAGTCGTTTGTCGGTTAGGCTTTTAATATTGCCTGAAGAGATTGGTATTGGGGCTTGGGGTCACCCATCATTGTTTGGGGACCAAACCTTATATCAGCAGCCATCATTGCAGTCAATGACACCAAATCAAGGGTACCTGTAAGGTGAAATTCCTCCACTCGGATATCTAACATACCCGGCAAGTTCAGTGATGTTGCCAGATTTTCATAGGTTAGAAGGACCCTACAAGCGATCCCATCCCCAATATCCAAATAAGCAAGTTTGTAAACTGATCTGCAAAAGGTTGCTATAATTTCAGGCTGGATAGCTTTGTATTATTAACTTCAATGACAATTAACTTCTACTAGTAGGGAATGTTTAGGAAGCCCAATTCCATGCCGTGGAACAGGAATTGGAATGTTTTAGTCCAAAATTTGAAAATTTTGAATTGAACATATCCAAGTTCCAATTAATGGTATTGGGACTCCAAAACACACCCTTCGGGAAGAACCAAACCTTTCAGCACGATACCCCGATGCGAAATCAGTTTCACGATAGTCTCCCGATTTCTAAGGAATAACATCGGTCACAAAATCCAACGTGGTTTTGATTTTGTACAATCCTCCTCAATGCTCATTCCCCAAATTTTTACGGTCCTTGGCGTTTGAACGCCCTTTTATAACCACCACACCAATATGGGACGATGAAGGACTTGGTGAGCGATTATTTTTGGGTCTCCTCTTGTACATCTGAATATGTTCCCCAAGCATTGTTCTATACCGACCATCGGAAATGCGTGTACTTTGACTGGCCTCTGCGTCCTCCTCACTATATGTTCCGCCTCTTCTTTCCCAAATTCAATTCTCTCTGTAACATGATACAGTTATTGCATTTTGCAGTTTTTCCATCTATTCAGAACCGATAACCGTATCAATGCATATACATGAGTTCAAACTTTATTGGCTCAAATTTTACACCACCATATTAAAACTGTACTTAATTAAAACTTCGTGCGACTTTGACTTGGGCACCTCATTAATGCCGTTTTAGATTTGGTCCCATAATTTTTTTTTCAAATTTAGTACTTATTCCCTTGTTGAATATAGATGTTTCTCCATTAAATGTACCAAAGTCGAAAAAATACAAGTGACGAAACATTTACATTACGAAAAAAGTAGCAAAGTCTAAAAACAATTATGCAAGTATCAAAGTCTTATATATGGCAATTAGTGAGGTCCCAGTTATCTATATATAAAACAAGTTTAAGTCATATAATAAAGAGCTCAAAAGTATTTTTTAATTTTAGCTTTTGGGGGGGTTATAGCTGAGTACAAATTGAATCTTTCTATAGTGACACAAAAGAGGGACACAGATATGTGTCCCCCATTCATTGGAGGACGTGCATGGTTCAAAGTCTCGGCATCGGTCCCGATATCGGCCACTCGATTTTCAACTCGGTCGCGGTATCGGTTACGGTATCGGACGATACGCAAAGGTACACTATTTAGAGAGCGCAAAAAATTCCGAAAAAAATTTAGAAAATTTTAAAACAATACGATTAACAATGTGGACCAAACAGATAAGTTTAAAACTATCCTTTAATATTCATAACATTGTACAATTGATTATATTGACGTGCTGCGAACTTGCCAGATCCAATGTTCCATAATAATTAAATGTTTTTTTTCCACGGAGGATACAAATATTATGTTTTTACAAAGAAAAACAAATGTTACTTTTTTAGTAAGAGGATAATTTTTTTTTTTAACAAAGAGGATACAACTATTATATTCTTAGTATTATTTTTAGTAAGAAGATACAAATGTGTTTTTTAAGTATGTTATATTTTTCTAAAAATGATAGAAATGTTTCTTTTTTAGTATTGTTATTTTTTTACAAATAGTGATTTTGACAAAACACTACATTATTTTTACAATCGGTTTTTACAATAAGGATGCAAATGTTATTTTCTTGCAAAAAATGATGCAAATGTTGTTTTTTTATAGAGGGAATGTAAATGTTTTTTTTTTGTTGTTGTTGGGTTGCAAATATTTTTTTTTAAATTGATGGAAATTTTATTTTTTTACAAAGAGGATGCAAATATTTTTTTTTACTTGTGTTGTAAATGTTATTTTTACATGAAGGATGCAAATATTATTTTTACAAATGTTTAGAGGATACAAATATTATTGTTACAATAATTACAGTTGTTTATTTGTTTGTAAAAGAATAACATTTACGTTTTTTTATAAATAATAACATATTAAAATATAACATTGGGAACAGTATTATAAAAAATAATAAAAAATAACGGATCATTTGCATTCTGCAAAAAAAAACAGGGACATATACAAAGTACTAAATTAAACCCACACACACGATGACCAAATAACCCACACACACAACACACTAAATTAAAAAACAATTAGCATTTCGTAACCCCCCCAAAAAAACACGCTTAGCAACAATGGAGTTTTAGCAACAATGGAGTTTTTGCAAGTTTTCTTTCTCTCTCTCTCTAAAAAAGAAACGAAAGTCTGAAGAAGATTAAAACAAAGTAAGAAAAACAAAAGAGAAGGTTCAAGTGTTTTGGATATGGCTGTTTGAAAATTTCGGGGTTGTCATTTCAGTCTCCCACCATCACACGTGAAAGGCCGCCTGCAATCATTTCCAATGAACACGTGGCACCTTGGGAAGTGCTTTGACAGTTGAGAAGACTGCGCCACGTCATTTACGAAGTGACGTCTGGGGAACACAAACCGTCGCCTTCCTATACAAGATTGAGTCTTGGCGCCAAAGAAATTTTTGTTAGACATATCTAATAGGACCCCCAACGAAGAAGATGTCCCAACGGTTCCAAAAAGCTACGATGTTCTCTCGTCACAAGTCTAGACGATTGATTAGTCATGACTAAGGTACATCGGGCAGAATTTTACTTTTTCCCGAAGACTCTAACGCTCTGGTTCTGAATAAAAGAGAAAAGGCCTGAATCTTTTCACACAAAGAAAAGTCCATCGGTTTGAGACATTTCATGCAGACATTTCTTGTTCCAACAAATCTCTCCACGAGGGGGCAAATGTAGAGGGGTCTTGGAGGTAATCTTGAGATTAGGGCCAAATCCCCAATTAGCAACATTGTTTGAGATTAAGCAACCGAGGCAGCTCAAGCGTGGCAACTCAGTGAGGCAGCTTGGCGCGGCAGCTCATATTTTAGCTTGTTGTATTAGTCATATTGTATTTTCATTATTAATGACTGTAAGCTTTAACGGTTGTAATGACGTAACGAAAATAATAAATGAGTTTGTATGAGGTCAAACGGTACTTGCGAGAGACCAGCTTGGGAGGGCCTGGGAGAGCTTTCATGCTCTATCGAATGACCTCACCGTGGGAACTTTAGAGGGACTTGGTTCGGAGGATTGAGAAGTAAGGCACCGTTGGGGCTTGTCCTGACCATCTTGGATACGCCTGGTAAAACACCGAAGGACCCTGACCGTGGAACCTCAAGCGGAGCAACTTCGAGTTCCATCGGGCATGGAGTTATGAACCAAACAGCCCTCTACTTAATGTCACATCTACTGTAGGTGATGTCACTAGCCAGCTAAACAATGTCAGACATGCACTTGAGTAAACCACCGTGGTATTTGGGGCTGTCAGGCAGTTGGTAAGCCACCTCTGCGACAACAGCCCCTGACACACAGTGGTTAGGCAAAAGGCATGTCTTGGCATTTAATGTTTATGACGTGGAGACAACTAGTGCATCAGGCATTTAATGTTGTGACGTAAGGTATGAGGGATGTCTTTTTTATAGTTTTTTAAGGACTGAGTTGCCTCGGGGATGGTGTGGGGAGGCTATTTAAGGACCCCAACCACCCCTGAGGAGAGACATGACCCTTTTGAGAACCCTGGAGTTATTACTAGAGATACACATCAGAAGGAGAGAATTATTGCAAGCCAGAGGGTTTATCCCCTCACCATTGTCATTTATTGTAGAGATTTTAATACTTGACAGAGATTCCTAAGGGTATATGGTGTGTTTTTACCTGCCTACCAAGGTGTATCCAGGGTGCCTACTTCTCTCTCCCTCTGGCTAAGTTACTTCTAAGGTTCATTACCATTTCCTGAGTTATACATGAGAGTTTTGTGAGTTTAAACCGAGTTTATCTTCATTGGGTCTGTGTTCGTGTGTCCTATCATTAATCCAAAGCTTTGGCCAGGATTAGTTTATCATTACCATACTCGAATAGGGGTTACGCATCCATCTTATCTAAAAGTACCCTCTTACAGAGAGAGAGATTGATTCTTAGTAACTTATACCATCTCGGCCGATATGGGCCGATTCCATCGCGATATCGCCGATATGGGTCGATTATACTGCGATATCGTCGATATGGGCCGATTATATCGCTATATCACCGATACTACCGAGAAATTACCGATATAGGGTCGATTCACATCAATAATTGAAAACTCAACTCGTAACTCAGAATCGGATTGGTGGGCACCGATACCTAGTCAACTCGGTCGTATAGTCGGGGTATAGGCCTCGACTTTGAACCACGTGTGAGTAAGAATGGATCCACTCAACACAAGTATATACTGGGTAACCGTTGTATATATTGTTTGATGAATTAGAAGCGTCGCATCAATAGTGGGGGGACGAGGATTTTTTTTAGAACGTGAAATCTAAAATGTTTAGTTATTAATTCAACGCTTCTCGTTCAACCGATCAGCTTGTGCGACGATTGCACTTCCACTTAAAATATCCCCAAAACATGTCAATTTATTTTGTCATTTTATCATTACGCATATAAACCGATGGTCAAAATGGTTTCAAAAGGATTTGATCTAGATGGCACAATGACATTGTAATGAACTCAAAAGGATTGAAATTTGAAACCGAGTGAAAACGCTCAAGAAATAAATTGCCTAACTTGGCTACCTTTGCTCTCATCTTGACTACTATTCCCATTATAATCAAAATCATCATCTTGTTGTGGTAGTTAAAGTTCATCAAAGACTACCGCACAAGACAACAAAAAAAAACATAATTCACACCAAAACTTAGAATAAATAACAACAAAGATATAAAATTCAACAGAGCCAATTCACATTATTACCAAAAAAACCTTATCTTCCAGATTCACCAAGTAACAATCAAACAGAACCACGCGGGAGAAAACAAAGAGAACCCAACACAACCCAAAGGATAGAACCCATTATTCATTCCAAAACTTGAGGAGAAAAATAGCAACATAAAATTCCGCATAGCTAATTCACATAAATCACCAAAACCCCTAAACAGTACTTATGATGTTTTTGGGGTGACTAAGTCTAAGAAATGAAAATTATTGAGTTGAACTAAATGTGGAAAATGGACCTTTTTACTAGAACTCGCATAGGAAAGAATTGCACTTGTATATATTTTTCACATCTTCCACATAGCAAGGACAGCAAATTTGAGTAAATTTACGATCTCCGACTTAAATGGCTTCATAAATTCGAATGGCAAATTCCAAATGCATAAGCCTAACCTTGAATAAGATCCCAGTCATATACCAATGATGAACGTCTATCGAAGACGAAAGAAGTTGAAGATCCTTGACATATACTGCATTTCAACTTCGCATTAGATAAAACCCAACTAGCAATGGCTTTGGTATGAATGCTATAGATCAAGTCGACATAAAATAGTAAAATCCAGGTGACATGCCTCTAAATTGTTGATTGATGATATTTCTTTAGTATTTGCATAATGGGAACCACAACTGCAATAAAACAACAATACCAAATTAGTTAAGTAAAGAATATCTCGAGATACATTAGTTGTACAACAAGAGAAACAAGAAGGCAACAACTTACTCCCTAGGTCATATCTAGGGGTGTATATCGCAACCACAGCCGTATGGGATTTTGGAAGATTGTAGTGCATCATACAAAAGAATTGCATCTTCATAATTAGATCATAAGGAACAATGGTGTTGCGTAGATTTACATAAATTAGCTTGCTTTGACTAACAACTAAACATTTTAACAAGTAAACACACACAAAATATATATATATATATACACACACACACACACACACACACACACACACACACACTACGGCGGCTGACATATAATACGGAAAAACATAAGAAAACTTTATCTAATACCTGAAAGTATGTAAAGTTGTGTTTACACAACCCGTAGGCCACACCTATCTAAAAGGTATGGATAGCCCTCCTCGTCCCCAAAAACGCATTCACATCTTGTTTTCTTTTTCTTCCTTTTTCCTCTTTTTCTCTCTTCATTCCTTTTCTTTTTTTTTTCACTTTTCTTTCTTTTTCCTTTGTTCCTTTGTTCCTTTTTTTTCCTTTTTTTTTCTCTAGACATACTTTTTACTCATTTTTCTTTTTCTCTCTTCTTTTCCCTTTACTTTTCTTTTTTTTTCTTTTTTCTTTTATTTTCCTTCTTTTTTTCTTCTTTTTTTCCTTTCTTTTTTTAAAAAAATTTCTTCAACTGAAGGTCGTCTAGAAGTTTTATTACAAACGGGAACATTCTTCGGTTCCTCAGATTGCTCAATTGCTCAGGATGCTTTTTATATGAAGAGATACTTGGTTCTCAAGTTAAATTCACCTCCGGACATAAAACTGACACCCTTTAAGAAAATTCACTAGGGGTATTTCTTCAACATTTGATGGTAATGAGTGAGAATAGTGGCTACTTTTGTTCCCAGTGATCTCGGTTTCTTCAACAATTTGTCAACTTTGATAGATGTGGGTTGCTGTAGATTATCATACGGCTACATGAATGGTAGTTTATCATCAGATTCTAACTACTCGTCGTCAAGAACTACACCTATACCCAGAAGATCGTCGTCGAGATTCGCTTTAACTACTTAGATTTACCTACATCTGTGTCATTTTATGTCGTAAGGTCTTTGCTTCTTTAACTGTAGCCCCCACAGGAATTTGATTCTAACACTCCCTTTGTCTGGCCATGAATTCATCCTTCCCACATGAATGGACGGAGGGCTCCCACTGATGAGTCCACTTGCACCGCGGGACCACAATTAGCACTCCCATCTGCCATCTTCTTTAGCTTTGAAGAAATTGGAACATTACTTGACGATGATGAAGAAACAACACCAGGCTTTTGCAATAAAAGCAATAACGACTTCGCAAACTCTTTAACCTGGATATACATGAAAATTCAGTTTAAGCAATCGAAAACTTGATCGGAAGGTGCGGAAATGAGCAAGGTAAGAAAGATGACGTTGACGCCCCGTTTAGTACAAAGGTGATATATTATTCACCTGGGTGAAAAGTGAAATGGTGAAGGGTAATTTTACCTATTCGGAGTTGTAATTTTAGTCATATAAAATCATTAGTAAGTGTACAGACTATAATTTTGCGAACTTGGAAGAGAACGGAATTCAACTCCAGATAGGTTAAATATTTTTGACCATTTTACTTCGCCTAGACAAAAAAAAAATTACTCCATACTAATAGGACTTGAAATTACTTGTACCTGGTACAGGCATCTGTGCATAGCAGTTGAATACTCGTTATCACTTATTTTTTAGCCTGTCAAGACTGCCAACTCCTGTATAAACTTGATATTCTCTTCAGTAATACCATCTGTGTCACTCAAGTCAGAGGAAAGACCAAAACGGTACTTCATAGCGACAACCTGGTCCAAGTTTAAACCGTGTGTGTGTGTGGGTGGGGGGGGGGGGGGGGGGGGCAGTACATTTATCGTCATTTAAAGGGCTTGTGAAAATAACTTGTCATACTACAATAAAGAAAATCTGGCATGAAATAAGGTTGGTGTTGATCAGCTCTATATGCATATAAACCTTCTGAACACATGGATCATCAGTATAACTCTACATCCAGCCAACATACGTAAATGGACAGACAATATATAAAATAAAAAATAAAAAAATAAAACTGATACAGTAATTTCCAAAATGATCCGATCTAAACAAAATCACTTAAGACAACAGGATAACGGATGGACAGCAAATCAGCAACCATTCTAGACAGTAAAGAGGTTTTAAAAGAGGTAGGTGTGTTGAAAAAGATAAATAATGTTACAAAGTACTTTGAGTAGACTTCGTACACATACTTTATGTCTATTTTTATTATTCCAGCATCAGTGACAGATAGTATACAGACAATCCATAAAGAGAGTTTCTTTCGGTGAGTAGGATGTGGGGGAAAAGTATCACAGGAATTTGTTGGAAAATGATTATGGAGGTTTATGAAACGATCATGAACCTGTGTAGAAAAATTTTGTGCTACCAAAGCATGGGATTAGGGAGGGTGAGGGATTACTAAAGAGGTGCAGTCCAGATTAGGCGTATTGAAGGGGTGATTGTTGTTTATGGTCGAAAATGAATAGGAGGGTTTTTCAATGATTGGAATGTAAAATTAACACAACTGTAAGAAATTTCTTTTCTTTTTTCTGGTCCGAATATCACACCTCCAAGCGCAAAAGAGGCCTTTTACAGAAAAAATAGAGTAAGATAACCACAAAAGAACCAAACATGATGAATTCAAATTGTATTTCAAGTTAGTTGAACTATAAGATTCTGAAACTACGCAGGCATGCATAAGAAATCTGACCTTTTCCCATCCATGCAAAAGTGAATAGCACCCGAGGCTAAGGCACCAACAGCTTCAATGGCATATGGTTGTGGAACATCCTCCGACTCAAAAGATCTTAATAAGGTAATCCAGCAAGATAGCAAAGAAGGTTGCTTTTTCCATTCAAATGCGTTACTAGTGAGATTATAGTTCACATCAAATTCATGTATACTATCAGATTCAGAGTCCAGAATACCAACAGATTGAAAATTCAAATAGATGGGCAACAACAAATTTCGATCTTCAATTGTCGAGCTCAATCTTCCAACTGGAAAAACTGGAAGAAAAAAATATGGCTTGAATATTTTGATCCAAATCAACAAAGGACAAGAAACATACACATTAAACATTTGCTAAGAGAAAAGTTATATATAATGTCTTGCAAGACCAGTTATGTCCTACTAACAAGATGTTGAACAGCTAAGAGAACATTTTAATAAAATAATCTCCACCAAAATACAGGTGTTATGGCATATATCACTATGCAGTAAGTCATAAAATATAAAAATAATTCAATAAAAAATGTAAAAAGAAGAGAACAAATCATGAAACTTGTACAAATAGAACAAGCTATAGATATATTAAAAGAGAATTAAAACTAAGATGATATGTGCATTTCAAGAGGACAAATAACAATTATGGTAGTCCTATAGGGAAAGGGAATGTACAATTAAATTAGTGATGAAAAAATTGTAGAAGAAGAGAGGAGACGGTGAAAGAGAAAATAAATAGCTGTCCAAAGTTGTGTCACGGATATTCAATCCGGGACTAGAGAAGAGAAGAAAGAGGGAAAAGTGTATTTCCACTAGAAATGGCACATGGACGTAAAAGCATAAGCCATAAAGCTTTTGAAATTATAAATCAAGTCAAACCAACGAAAAATATATTTTATAAGATACTAATGAAAACCTGATTATTATGATATTTAGTAATCAGCTCGACTCAACAAAAAAAATCCCAATTACTTGGGTTCGGCCTTCGCTAATTATTAAAATACCAAAAAATCTAATTTGATTTAAATAAATTCCAAAATTTACTGGAGAATAATTACCACTCAGAGTTAAGGTCTAAACAATAGTGAATAGAAGCCAATTCAAATTGCATGTGATCTGATGTGCGTCACTAGAAAAACATACAGAAGTGCATACCAAGTCTTTTCTTAATTTAGGTAAGCTTGGTCTCTCTCTCCTCTTTCTCTTACCTCCAATTGTCACCAACAATTCCTAAACCCTTTCCTGTTAGCATAACATATACGTCTTCACTCTCTTCCCAGTGTACAGTAAACCATTGAACTCCACCTCATCAACCCCCAAATTCCGGGGGGAAAATATAAATAAGAAATGCATCTTTTCTTTTCTTGCATATTTGAGATATATGCTCTTACAAAAGCCTATTGGGTGAAATTGGAAGCTACTTAGGGAAAATTTGAAAATCAAACGAAAAATCTAGAAAGGGATCACAAGTAAACACAAGAACAAATAAATTATATGTACATATCAAGATAATCTTACAAACCTATAAGAAAAAGAAACAAACCTTAAATATTATAAGGATACATGACAAACACAAGGTAGAATCTTCAACCGTCAATTTTTTTTGTGTGCCTAACACACACGAAGAAATTTTTGTTAACAAATCAATCACTCTCTACTTGCAGGGTGAACAAACATATAACAAGAAAATCAAAAGTAACTGGGAAATGAAATGTTGCTCACCCATCCCCGCATACACAAACGAACATCTTCTAGTTATAGGGCATATCCCAAATAACCAAGCGGGGTCATTCCATTTGGTAAGGTAGGATTGGTCAGTGCAAGATTCCTCTGGGGATCACTGTCCAACTCCCCAGTGTAAGGCCTGCCAAACAACTTGCACGTTAAAATATTATAAGAATACAAAACGTGCATGTGAGACATTTTCTAAACAGATTTTCATTAAAAATCAGGCAATACATGACTTTTTTTTCAACGTATAAGTGATCATTTTGGTCTATACAATTTTTCCTCTTTATGTGCGATTTTATTGTACATGTATTGCTTTCATGAACATGCAATTTATTTAGTGTATAAGCAATTTTTTTTAAATATGCCCGATTTTATATGCTGATCTTGTATCCACGACAATATGTAAGGCGTTTTGAGGCGAGGCGCAAGAAAACTGCCTCAAGGCTTAGCCTCATAGGCAAAAAACGAGGCTTAAGCCTTTGTCGATTGAGGCTTACGCCTCATGTTATAGTGATGGTCAGCTTAAAAAATAGAAGGAAAAAAAAGGTAAAAGATGTAAAACAAAAGATAAAACCCTAGTCTATAATGTCTCCCAAAAGAAAACCCACTGCTGCATCGGTTGTCCCCAAAAAAAAACACCGCAACATTATTTCTCCCAAAAAAACCACCGCTACATCATTTCTTTTTGTCTACTCCATCACTTGCAGTTAACAAACATAAACAGTCCGTAAATCTCTATTCCCAGTAAATCTGTATTTCTCCGACCTTTAACTTTCCTTTTCATTTTTCTGCTTGTCTTTTTCCTATTTCTTGATGTTTATATATATATATATATATATATATATATATATATATAGAGAGAGAGAGAGAGAGAGGCTATAGTACATCATGATCTATACATCACCCGTGCATTACACCTAATTCTAGGCCCTAAAAAACTTTTTTTTTCAAATTTTATATTTTTCCCTTGAAATTAATCTTCCAATCAACCCATATGCAAAAAATTAGGTCAAAATACATTTTGTAGCAATTTTTAAAAATCCACAAAAAACTGCTAAAAACACCTTGTTTATAAGGGTCTGCACCATCAGTTTTTTGTGAATTTTCTAAAAAGAGCTACAAAATGTATTTTCACCTAATTTTTTGCATATAAGTTGATTGGAAGGTTAATTTCAATGGAAAAATATAAAATTTGAGAAAAACGTTTTCTAGGCCCTAAAATTAGGTGTGATGTACGATGTGATGTATAGTGCATGATGTAGGTGAGCCTTCCTCATATATATTGTGACACCCCGACTAATTAAACACCGGGTAGCTACTCCTTTATAAAATTAATTCAAAATGCCAAGTTGGCTCAGTTAATAGCATCACTGTCGAAAACATTTTAAAGATTACTAACCACCTAGTATTTAAAAAGTAAGTGCCAATTTTATTAAATCTGATTAACAAGCGACAAGAGTAATGAATAACTAAATAACACCATTCACCATAATGAAGTAAAACGAATAACCATCACAAAATGTAAATAAAACCTGGAGGAAAAACTCCTCAATACAAATCCCACAACTGATAAGTAAACTGAAGTAAATAACTAAAACTGAATACTGAGCAATACATGCTAGAGTCTGAAAACTGAAATGTAAAAATGTCTAATAGAATTGGGCAACATGCCCTACAACTGATAGATGCTGAGACTGGAATCCAAATAAGAGAGGCGTCTAAAAGCAAGTCCCTGTAGCTTCCACAAACAGCTACAGCTCGTCACCTGAATAGGAATCCTATGCTTGGTGTCCCTGTGGCTGGGCACCTAAAAATGGTTTTACAAGAAAAAGAGATTTGAAAAGCAAACGGGTCAGAGCCCGAATGTGTTATATTTTAAAAACCTGCAAGTGCTTTAAAAACATTTAAAACATTAAATGCAAATTACATGTTAGGACGTGCACTCACATTAAATTCTCACCTCTCGACTAACTGTGCACTCCTAACGTAATTACCCATCTATATCGACCCATACTACTAGCTAACTGACGACATAACTAGCTAGACTGCCAAAGGTCCTACCCATATTACTAGGTTCCGTTTATCATAACAACGCTTGTAATTAAATAGAGGTTTAACATAAACTCAGTTACTAAGTATGCCATAGATATAACTATCAGTTAACCCATTATCAGTCTCGGAACATTACCGTAATTATTTTCACAACATTAACATGAAGGTTCCCATTAAATTAAGCGTATATTATTCACATCATAAATATACGACACAAGCACCCCGAGAACTAAGCTGCGGCGCACACATACTCTGCTATCCATCCCGGTACATCACGTACATAAGGATTATTTATTCCGAATCTCTCAGGAATAGTTTACCGATAACAACATCACAAATAATGGAGGCGAACACAGTCACCATCACATGGGTCACGCACATACCTACGCTCCCATGATCAGCGGACTTATTAATATCACAATAAGTCTTTCAATGATCTATGTTCATCAAGGTACCAGTCTATATCCCCCCCGTAGGCACACAAGGATTAGAGGGTCCTAAGCGAACGTAACCTCCCCCGTGATAGCAAGTATGGTAGGTATGTTATACACATAAACCATATACTAAGCATTCACACATCTTAGATATCACCATTTTAATAAGGTATTTTCTACATCATTATACCATTATTCCAGACTTATATATATTTCAAGTCTCCCGTTAATATAAGGTTAAATTGCCGACACGTCTCACGCCGTAATCCCTTATCCTTAAAATCTATCTCAAATAAACTATTAAGTTCCGATTGTTCCCAAATATAACATCTTTATTCTTAAGGTCTTTACTTCTGCTCTAAACCTTATTTCATCAAATTACACAACTTTACACTATTAACCCAAACGTTACCTCACTAACGGATTTCAATAATCTAGAATAATTCCTCGAATTGCA
The DNA here is from genome assembly GCA_949130495.1 of Sambucus nigra. Classification (NCBI taxonomy): domain Eukaryota; kingdom Viridiplantae; phylum Streptophyta; class Magnoliopsida; order Dipsacales; family Adoxaceae; genus Sambucus; species Sambucus nigra. The sequence goes on from OX422224.1 coordinate 19,688,064, forward strand.
TTCTAATTAAAGTCCACTATAATAATCACACCTACTGGTCTTCCCTAAGGGTGAGGGTATTCATAAGTTCTCCAAACATTTTCTCCGAGGGTTTGCACCATTAAAATCAAATTAAGGAAAATTTTACTCATTCTGGGAAGGTCGATCGATCGACCTATGAATGTCGCTCGATCGATCTAGTCGATCGATCGACTGATGAATGTCGATCGATCGATCGAACAGGTATGGCTACGGACTGCTTCGTTTTGCAGATTTTAATTCATCCCAAAACCAATTTCTAACGTATGATTCTCGGATATAACGTCATAGTAATGCCATATAACAATCCTACAGTATTACTAACGTTCATAAATCAATAATTCAACATCTAAAGGCTACATATGGATCAATCTTCATAAAAACCTACTTTTTCCAGATTTTCTCAAGAACATGAACCCTAACATAATATCATCATCAAATCCCAGAATTTAATTCGTTTTTCTTTCAACCCCTCATGTATTCACATCAGATTAATCGTCACCAACTAGTCTACATGCAATTTATCCTCAAAATTCAGACCTAAGTTCAATTAATCATGGGTTTTTCATTCATCTTCCAATAACAATTATAAATCTTCAATTTGCTAACATGGAAAGAACATTTGCTGAAGTTAAACATAATTAAACCACTTGCCTTGGTTTGATTTCGAATCTGGTGTTGATTTGTAATCTCTTTCTGCAGATTTCCTCTATCTCTCTCCTTCTCCAAGCTCTCCTTCAATGGTGGCTCAAGGTGGCTAGGGTTTGGTTTGAAGGAAACTTATGAAAACCTAATATAATAAACCTCCGTAGCTTGTTGGGTTAATAAGGGTTGGTTGGGTCAATCCTTATCAGATTATAACTCTCCATTTTCGTCACTTTTAATTACCCAAAAATACCAAATTACTAAAATACCCTTTATGGTGCCGGGATGGCCTAAAAATACCCCGGAACCCAAACTATACCCCCGGCTAGTGTTTTCTGACTATCTCGACCCTTCCGAACGCGTTGGCGCACTCAAAACGACCATACGGATTATAGATTTTTAATTCACTTTTAATATCAAAATATCATACCGTGACGCGGCGGTCCCACACGTCACAACAAAATTTCTAAAATGCCGTATATAAATCCCACGACAAATTTTATAATACCAAGTTCATATATAATCATATATGCACATAATCAAATACCAATTCGCATCACATTAGTATTATTAACCCGGATTAATTTCCAATTAATACGCAATTTAATTAATTAATCCCAAAATAAATATAGTCAAAAATACGGGGTATTACATACTTCCCCCCTAATAACTGAATTTCGTCCCGAAATTCGAAACTAGAAAGTACCTGCTAAAAACAGTTCTGGATAACGCTCGCGCACCTCACCCTCGCGCTCCCATGTGGACTCCTCGACATTGTGATGTCGCCACTGAACACGCACTAACGGGACTATCTTTGACCGCAGTTTCCTCTCGCTTCGGTCCAGAATAGCAATTGGCCCCTCCTCGTAGGAGCTATCCGGCTGGAGATCGATGTCCTCCACAGCAATGTGAGAATGAGCCAAATCATCTCTAAGGTATTTCCTTAGCGAGGAAATATGGAACACATCGTGAATCCGATGCAAATGCTCCGGTAACCCGAGTCTATACGCAACCGGTCCGATCCGCTCAATAATAGGAAACGGCCCCACATACCTCGGTGCCAACTTCCCCTTCTTCCCGAATCGCATAATCCCCTTCATCGGAGAAACCCTAAGCAAAACCTGGTCCCCCACTTGGAACTCCCTGAAAAATCTCTTCGCATCAGCATAACTCTTCTGCCTGTCTTGAGCTACTCGAATGCGACTCCGAATCAACTCAATCCTTGCCGAAGTATCCTGAATCACTTCCGGCCCAAGTAGTTTGTTGTCCCCCACCTCCAACCAACATGCTGGGGAACGACAAGGCCTACCGTACAGTGCCTCAAACGGAGCCATGCCAATCGTGAACTGATAGGAGTTGTTGTAAGCAAACTCCACCAGTGGAAGGTACTGCTCCCATCCACCCCCGAAGTCAATAATGCACATGCGTAGCATGTCCTCCAACATCTGGTTGGTGCGCTCTGTCTGCCCATCGGTCTGCGGATGATAAGCCGTACTCAACCGCAATTCCGTGCCCATGGCCTCCTGGAAACTCTCCCAAAACCTTGAAACAAATATCTTGTCTCTGTCAGACACGATATTTAGGGGCACACCGTGAAGTCTCACAATCTCTGAAATGAAGAGCTGGGCATACTGAACCGCAGTGTAATCAGTCCTAACGGGTAAAAAGTGAGCGACCTTGGACAATCGGTCCACAATTACCCAAACGGAGTCGTGACCCCCCTGCGACGTAGGCAACCCCGTGACAAAATCCATGGATATGCTCTCCCACATCCACACCGAAACCTCCAACGGCTGTAGCAATCCTGCTGGTCTCTGATGATCCACTTTTACAAGCTGACAAGTGGCGCATTTCGAGACAAACTCAGCGATATCTCTCTTCATACCGCTCCACCAATATTGCCGTCTCATGTCTTGGTACATTTTGTCCCCTCCGGGATGTACCGCGAACCGTGAGCCGTGCGACTCTGCCATAACATCGTGCCGCAATTCTTCCCCTTCCGGAACTACCAACCTCCCATTGAAGCGCAATCCCCCGTCTGAGCTAACGGTATAGGACTCGGCTCCCTCTGCTAGTAATCGAACTATCTGCTCCTGACAGAACGAGTCATCGGCCTGTGCCCTTACTACCTTCGTGACAATCTGCGGTGTAACGGTCATCGCAGACATGAAAGATCGGGCCACTGCATCCTGGTGTCCCAATTCCTTCCACTTAGCCTTCCACACCTCTGCCACCTCATCTGCTGGCCTGCGGCTCAACGCGTCTGCTACCACGTTAGCCTTACCCGGGTGGTACTGGATGTCGAACTGGTAGTCTTTCACAAACTCAAGCCACCTACGCTGCCGCATGTTCAACTCCTTCTGCGTGAACAGATACTGTAGGGACTTGTGGTCCGTGAACAGCTGAAACTTCTCCCCCAAAAGATAGTGCCTCCAAATCCGTAAGGCAAATACCACCGCTGCCAACTCCAAATCATGCGTGGGGTAATTCTTCTCATGAGGCTTAAGCTTACGGGAAGCATAAGCTATGGCCTGTCTCTCCTGCTGCAATACACCTCCCAGTCCTTGCAAGGACGCATCGGTGTAAACCAAATACTCAACCCCCGGTCTCGGCAATGCTAACACAGGTGCTGAGGTCAATTTGTCCTTCAACTCGTCGAATGCCAACTGACAGGCATCACTCCAGATATATGGCACACCCTTACGAGTAAGATGTGTCAAAGGACCTGCTATCTCCGAGAAACCCCGAATAAATCTCCTGTAGTATCCTGCTAAGCCCAAGAAACTACGAATCTCCGTTGGTGTCGTGGGCTGTCCCCACTCCCTCACCGCTGATACCTTTCCCGGATCAACAGATATTCCCTGGTCGGAAATAATGTGACCCAAGAACTGGACCTCCTTCATCCAAAACCCGCACTTCTCGTATTTTGCATACAACTCGTTCTGACGAAGTGTCTGCAAAACCTGCCTCAAATGCTCGGCGTGCTCCTCCTCTGTCTGAGAGTAAACCAGAATGTCATCAATGAAGACAATAACAAACTGGTCTAGGAAATCTCTGAACACCCTGTTCATCAAGTCCATAAACACTGCTGGGGCGTTGGTCAAGCCGAAAGGCATAACCCGAAACTCGTAAGAACCATATCTCGACAAGAACGCAGTCTTCGAGACATCCTCCTCCCTGATACGCAACTGATGGTAACCCGATCTCAAGTCAATCTTTGAGAAGAAAGAAGCTCCTCTCAACTGGTCGAATAGGTCATCGATTCGAGGCAACGGATACTTATTCCGTATCGTGACCTTATTCAACTCTCGGTAGTCCACACACAATCTCAGTGAACCGTCCCTCTTCTTCACGAACAACACAGGGGCACCCCACGGTGAAGTACTCCTCCGAATAAACCCCTGACCCAACAACTGCTCAATCTGATCCCGTAGCTCTCGCATCTCAGCCGGAGCCATACGGTACGGTGCACGTGCTATAGGTCTCGTACCCGGTAGCAAATCAATAACGAAATCTATCTCTCGACTGGGTGGTAAGCCTGGTATCTCCTGGAACACATCCGAATACTCCCTGACAACCGGGATCGAATCCAAAGGAATCACAACCTCCTTAGAGGTATCCTCCTCTATGTAATACAGATGAGCGGTCGATCCTCCCTCTGGGTGAGGCATCGCCACTACAAACATCTCTTGCCCCGGAATGGCAAAAACAATGCTCCCGCTGAAGCAATCAATCATGGCCCTATATGCGACGAGCCAATCCATACCGATGATCACATCGTGAACGTGCATGTCTAACACTAACATGTCTGCAGGCAATACCAAACCACCAACCTCTACCCCTACTCCCCGGCATATAAAGAAAATAAGTGACCCACTCCCTAATGGTGAGTCGACACACGTCACTGTGCTCTCTGCCGTAGCTAACAATCCTAAAGCTTTCGCGAAGTGTGTAGCAATAAAATGGTGTGTAGCACCCGTATCAAATAACACCCGACCCATAGTGCCATGGATAGGAAACGTACCCTCGATCGCGGGCGGTGCCTGTGGAACTGCAGCCTGGTGAACGTTGTAGACACGTCCATACTGTAGCTGCCCCTGCTGAGGTGCTGGAATGATCTGCGGCGGTGCGGGAAGAGCGGCGGGAAATATAGGTCTCTGCGGCTCCTGGCGAGCACCCTGCTGCTGCTGCTGTGGGGCCCTGCCCCTATCAGGACAATCCTGTCGCTTGTGGCCAATCTTGCCACAGACGAAGCACTTCCCTGGGAAGTTCCCTCCCCTCTGTCCCTGCTGTCCCCGGCCCTGGTGGCCGTTACCATTCCTCCCTTGGCCCTGCTGGCCCTGATGGAACTGCTGCCCATTCTGCCCCTGCTGGCCCTGATGGCCGTTTGGACCCTGATGGCCCTGGCGGAAACCTCCCTGTCCCTGCCTGTAGTTCCCTGACCGGAACCTCTTATTGTCCCCCTGCTGGTTACCCTGCTCAGTCTGTCTCTGCCCCTGACCGGTCTGTGCCCCGCTGGCACCATGTCCTCCAGTCCTGCCCTGATGGCTAGACTCCCCTGACCGCTTGCCCTCGGCCATGTGAAAACGGTGGTCCTGGCAGTGCAATAACGCAGCGTTAACCACATCAGAATATGTGGCCAACGATAGGTTCCCTAGCAGATGCTGGCGAATCCTCCAATTCAACCCATCAGTGAACTTCTCTATCTTCTTCTTCTCTGTTGGAATCTCGTCTGGAACGATATTCAACAGGTTAGTAAACTCGGCCTCATACTCGGCCACTGTCTTGCCTTCCTGCTTCAGACTCATCAGCTTTCTCCTCATCTCTGTATGAACTGCTGATGGAAAGTACTTGCGGTCGAACCGCACCCAGAACTCCTGTATGGTGAGGGTATCCCTCTCCTCCGCGGTGGTAATGGACTCCCACCACTGCAATGCAGATCCAACTAGCTTGAAAGTAGCTAGCACCTGCTTCTGAACATCTGTGCACTCATGCATCCTCAAATGCCTCTGTATGTCCTTCCTCCATTGGCTCGAGACCACTACATCTGAGCTTCCTGCAAACTCTGGCGGATGCGCTTTCTGAAAAGCGTCACGTACACGCTCCCAAGCAGACGGGAATGCATTAACCTGTGCTGGCGCGGCAACCGGCGCCTGAGGCGGTGCCTGCTGGATCACGGCAATCGCTGCATTTACCGCTTGGGCTACTATAGCAGCAACCTCAGAGGCGTTCAACATGCCCTGAACTGGAGCGGGCTGGGGTTCGGGCGTTGCATTCCTGGGAACTCGTCGTGCACGTCGTGGAGGCATCTGAAATAAGAACAAAGTTTATAAGTCTACAGTTATAAACTTTAAAATAGCTGAAGAACGAAGCATACACACAAAAGAGTACAACAGTCCTAAAATATAGGGCTCTATATCAAAGAAAACGTAGCGGAAACATAATAGCCGTACAGATCCTAAAGGACACTAGAACCTGATGCTCTGATACCACCTGTGACACCCCGACTAATTAAACACCGGGTAGCTACTCCTTTATAAAATTAATTCAAAATGCCAAGTTGGCTCAGTTAATAGCATCACTGTCGAAAACATTTTAAAGATTACTAACCACCTAGTATTTAAAAAGTAAGTGCCAATTTTATTAAATCTGATTAACAAGCGACAAGAGTAATGAATAACTAAATAACACCATTCACCATAATGAAGTAAAACGAATAACCATCACAAAATGTAAATAAAACCTGGAGGAAAAACTCCTCAATACAAATCCCACAACTGATAAGTAAACTGAAGTAAATAACTAAAACTGAATACTGAGCAATACATGCTAGAGTCTGAAAACTGAAATGTAAAAATGTCTAATAGAATTGGGCAACATGCCCTACAACTGATAGATGCTGAGACTGGAATCCAAATAAGAGAGGCGTCTAAAAGCAAGTCCCTGTAGCTTCCACAAACAGCTACAGCTCGTCACCTGAATAGGAATCCTATGCTTGGTGTCCCTGTGGCTGGGCACCTAAAAATGGTTTTACAAGAAAAAGAGATTTGAAAAGCAAACGGGTCAGAGCCCGAATGTGTTATATTTTAAAAACCTGCAAGTGCTTTAAAAACATTTAAAACATTAAATGCAAATTACATGTTAGGACGTGCACTCACATTAAATTCTCACCTCTCGACTAACTGTGCACTCCTAACGTAATTACCCATCTATATCGACCCATACTACTAGCTAACTGACGACATAACTAGCTAGACTGCCAAAGGTCCTACCCATATTACTAGGTTCCGTTTATCATAACAACGCTTGTAATTAAATAGAGGTTTAACATAAACTCAGTTACTAAGTATGCCATAGATATAACTATCAGTTAACCCATTATCAGTCTCGGAACATTACCGTAATTATTTTCACAACATTAACATGAAGGTTCCCATTAAATTAAGCGTATATTATTCACATCATAAATATACGACACAAGCACCCCGAGAACTAAGCTGCGGCGCACACATACTCTGCTATCCATCCCGGTACATCACGTACATAAGGATTATTTATTCCGAATCTCTCAGGAATAGTTTACCGATAACAACATCACAAATAATGGAGGCGAACACAGTCACCATCACATGGGTCACGCACATACCTACGCTCCCATGATCAGCGGACTTATTAATATCACAATAAGTCTTTCAATGATCTATGTTCATCAAGGTACCAGTCTATATCCCCCCCGTAGGCACACAAGGATTAGAGGGTCCTAAGCGAACGTAACCTCCCCCGTGATAGCAAGTATGGTAGGTATGTTATACACATAAACCATATACTAAGCATTCACACATCTTAGATATCACCATTTTAATAAGGTATTTTCTACATCATTATACCATTATTCCAGACTTATATATATTTCAAGTCTCCCGTTAATATAAGGTTAAATTGCCGACACGTCTCACGCCGTAATCCCTTATCCTTAAAATCTATCTCAAATAAACTATTAAGTTCCGATTGTTCCCAAATATAACATCTTTATTCTTAAGGTCTTTACTTCTGCTCTAAACCTTATTTCATCAAATTACACAACTTTACACTATTAACCCAAACGTTACCTCACTAACGGATTTCAATAATCTAGAATAATTCCTCGAATTGCATTCTAATTAAAGTCCACTATAATAATCACACCTACTGGTCTTCCCTAAGGGTGAGGGTATTCATAAGTTCTCCAAACATTTTCTCCGAGGGTTTCCACCATTAAAATCAAATTAAGGAAAATTTTACTCATTCTGGGAAGGTCGATCGATCGACCTATGAATGTCGCTCGATCGATCTAGTCGATCGATCGACTGATGAATGTCGATCGATCGATCGAACAGGTATGGCTACGGACTGCTTCGTTTTGCAGATTTTAATTCATCCCAAAACCAATTTCTAACGTATGATTCTCGGATATAACGTCATAGTAATGCCATATAACAATCCTACAGTATTACTAACGTTCATAAATCAATAATTCAACATCTAAAGGCTACATATGGATCAATCTTCATAAAAACCTACTTTTTCCAGATTTTCTCAAGAACATGAACCCTAACATAATATCATCATCAAATCCCAGAATTTAATTCGTTTTTCTTTCAACCCCTCATGTATTCACATCAGATTAATCGTCACCAACTAGTCTACATGCAATTTATCCTCAAAATTCAGACCTAAGTTCAATTAATCATGGGTTTTTCATTCATCTTCCAATAACAATTATAAATCTTCAATTTGCTAACATGGAAAGAACATTTGCTGAAGTTAAACATAATTAAACCACTTGCCTTGGTTTGATTTCGAATCTGGTGTTGATTTGTAATCTCTTTCTGCAGATTTCCTCTATCTCTCTCCTTCTCCAAGCTCTCCTTCAATGGTGGCTCAAGGTGGCTAGGGTTTGGTTTGAAGGAAACTTATGAAAACCTAATATAATAAACCTCCGTAGCTTGTTGGGTTAATAAGGGTTGGTTGGGTCAATCCTTATCAGATTATAACTCTCCATTTTCGTCACTTTTAATTACCCAAAAATACCAAATTACTAAAATACCCTTTATGGTGCCGGGATGGCCTAAAAATACCCCGGAACCCAAACTATACCCCCGGCTAGTGTTTTCTGACTATCTCGACCCTTCCGAACGCGTTGGCGCACTCAAAACGACCATACGGATTATAGATTTTTAATTCACTTTTAATATCAAAATATCATACCGTGACGCGGCGGTCCCACACGTCACAACAAAATTTCTAAAATGCCGTATATAAATCCCACGACAAATTTTATAATACCAAGTTCATATATAATCATATATGCACATAATCAAATACCAATTCGCATCACATTAGTATTATTAACCCGGATTAATTTCCAATTAATACGCAATTTAATTAATTAATCCCAAAATAAATATAGTCAAAAATACGGGGTATTACATATATATATATATATATATATATATATATATATATATATATGTTTTTATTTTCTTCCACTATTAGAGTTTGTAAACATTAAACATAACGTTTTCTCCCTTTTCTATTCATCTGTCCAATTTATTGTGACAGGTTTTTATGTGTACATATTATTTCAGTTAATATTTATATCATTTATGTGTAAACACAGATTCTGTTAATATAATTTCGATTTAGTTATAATCATTGATCTTTATTTTCTTATGTCACTAGTATTATTTTTTTCATGATATTTTTTTCTTCTCAATCGCCTTGAAGCTTAAGCCTCGTCTCATCGCAACAAAACGCCTCAATCCCGCCTCTCACCTTTTAAAACATTTTTTTACATGTAATGTCATGCTTCTTATATAATTAAATTTTTGCAGATCTGTACTGTAATTCAAATGGAAATCAAATTTAAAACATAGTAACGTGATTTGTAACTGATGAAATCTTGATATTCCGACAGGCAATCTCCAGCTTTCTGTTCAAACTTTGGGCGGCCTTTGCGTGTTAAAGTTGGGCAAATTGAATAAACCCAAAACCTTTGCAGTGTCCTGTCTCTGGGTCCGTCGGTAGTTGCACAAGCTCCACAGGGCCAAAAGCTTCAAAGATCTGTTTAAGCTGAAATTCTTTCATGTTGAAGTGTAAATTCCCAACGTACAGTTTCCTATCAACTGCTAGGTCCCGCAAGACCACCTGTACTGCCACCAGTAGCATTAGAGTAAACAAGATTCTTTTCAGCCTCCGAAGGTTTCACCATTACAGGTTGTCCAAGAACTAGGTGACCAGAAAGAGCTATAGCCATTGGCAGACATTGCATCATAAAATTCAATATACCCAACTCCTTTTGGCCTTGAATTACGGTCCATGATCAGTCGAACATATTTGACTAATTTGTTGGTCGAGTCTTTTATATTGCAAGTAGTTCAAAAACCTGAACATGTATTAAATGAATGAAACAAATTAGAAAATTTATATAAACAAATTGAAAGCTATAAAAAAATCCATCTTTTTCTTTTGGTAAACATCCTAAACTTTGGTACTGAAATTTAATGGGCGAGGCCACCCCCGTCAATCCACCACCGATGTTACCACCGAACCAATGGAATAAAATGCAAAAGTCAGCAGTATAAGGAAAAATGAAGAGTTATTCACACATAGGGGAACATCCACGGGCGGATCCACCTTAGGACGAGTAGGGGGCTGCCGCCCCAGTTCAGACTGGGAAAAAAAATTAGGGTTAGTCTAGTCGTTTGGGTACAGAGCCAATGCCTCTCTCTCCGATAATCTCAATTCTCCCCCTCCCACCGCCCAACTCAAGGTACAATTCTCCATTTCCAGATCTATAAAACTTTACTTTTATATCTTGGGTTTTTTTAATTTTATTTTTTCACTACTAATTTGTTGGTATTTTTAGGTGTTGAATATTAATTGGTTCCAAAAGAAACCAGATGGGGACGATGAAGTACTTGTTCATATTCATATGTTCTTTAACCCTACTTTTTGAATTTTGTATGCTGATTTCTAGTAAATCTGGTTGAACTTTTAATTTCCCTTAATGTAGGGGTGGCAAATTTTAACACGATACGAAACGACACGAAATTGGCCCGAAAAACACAACTTGTCATGTTCGTGTTCGTGTTTTTTTACATGAAGTCGTGTCATGTCATGTTCGTGTCAAAAAAATTGGCACAAAATTGACACGACCCATTTAACACGATTTCAACCCAATTGACACGACCCATTTAACATGATTTCAACCCAATTGGCACACCCAATTACCCCTAATTAAACCCAATTAGACCATTTAAAATTAAATACATCTTAAACCTACACTTGTCAAAAGATTAACCAACATCACATTTTAACACAAAAACCCTAACTAGTCTTACCACCACCCACGCTTCATCCATTTCAATCAGCAGCCCTAACTCTCAAACTCTCTCAGCCCCACGCCACCCACCCCACCATCATCTACCGCCCACCCACCTCACCATCATCCACCGCCCCACCCCACCCCACCATCATCTACACGCCCCACCCCACAGCCTCAGCAGCCCTAATGTATCTCTCTCTCTCTAACTCTCTCAGCCCCACACACGGCCACGCCACACATCTAAGACCTCTCTCTCCCTCTAACTCACAGCCACACCGTCGCTATCTCTCTCTCTAACTCACGGAGATGAAGATGAGGGTGATAAAGATGTTTCACCTAAGCTACTCATGTTGTTGCTATTTTCAGAGATGTACTAGTTCAGATATGCATCTATTGTTCTTGTAGTTTTAGGTTTTTGTTGCTATAATTTTTGGTTTTTGGTTGTCATTTTTTAACCAGATCTTGTAATTTTAGGTTTGAATCGGATCTTGTAGTTTTTGGTTGTAGTTTTTGGTTTGGGGTTGTAATTTTTGGTTTTTGATGCTGTAATTTTAGGTTTGAACCAAATCTTGTAATTTTTGGTTTATATGGGCTGGTTTTTTGTTATTGCTACAGTAATCATGTTAATTTGGTGCTGTTAATTTTTGGTTCAGTTCAAACTGTGAAGAAGAAATCTGTTAATTTTTGGTTTAGTCGCCTCCCATCACCACACCATGAATGTACAATGAATGTGAAATAAAAAAAATAGTGTTTAGCTGATCAATTTCGTGCTAGTTTGTACAAAGATTGATTTTTCGTGTAAATCGTGTTAATTGGAAAAATCATGTTTATCGTGTTAATTGGAACAAAAAGAAAATCCGTGTTAATCGTGTCGTGTCGTGTTTTAACGTGTTTCGTGTTCGTGGCGCTTAAAAAAAACACGGCTTCGTGTCGTGTCGTGTTCGTGTTCACTAATTCATTGTCGTGTCGTGTTAGGCGAAAACATGACCCAATAGCACGATTTGCCACCCTACCTTACTGGACATATTTTTTTTATATCATATATTATAAGTGATCAATTTTTATAAAATAAGTCAAATAAAAATACCCCATGGCAGGGTTTTGTAGAGATTCAATGGGATCTTTATCAAGTTGTTTATGTTTCATCAGGTGTGCTTGGGTTGAACCTTAATAGTGCCAGGTGAGTTAACTCATTTCCGTACTTCATATTGAGCAAAATTCAATTGTTATCAATACTAAAATTTGGGTTTTGTGAATATTTATTAAGCGTTGTTTATTTCTTGAAATTAATTAGGTATTGTTAATAATGATTGAGAGTAATTGTTTGGGCATTATAAAGCTATAATTTGTATAAAACTCGAAACAACCCAAAAAAAATCACCTCGGGGCTCCCACCCCCGAGCCCCCGGCACCACTCAAAACTTTCGCCCTCCTTGACAAAAACTGCAAGCATCTTATCATCACCCAGATACTCAGCCTCGGACAATATCCTGTGTCAAGACAAATGTAGAAAGATCAAATACCAGGTACCTGATGACTTTCATGTTCACGAAAGTCAATTATAAAATAAGAAAGACAGAATACCTGCTAAGCTCATTTGTTTGAACTGTTCCGAAAAGGACAACTACTTGTTCCACAAAGTCATTATTTGGCATTCACAGGAGTTTGCATACAGCAGCTGCAATTGAGTCGCCCTTACTGCATTCAATCATCTCAGTCACTACCTTCTTATCCGCTATAGAGCACAAACTGCTACATATACTAATGTCCCTGGAAGCTGCAAAATGAAATAATGTTACATGACCACTCTAAATAACAATTTCATTTCCATATTGATGTGTAGCAGCTCATGATAACACATAGCCAAGACTTTCCATTTGATTATTGACTAACATCAAAAGTATACTCACATGGAAACATAAATATATATAGGTTTTTATATATAACATACTATGACTGTAAAATAGATGTTACTAACAAAACAATGACTAAGCAATGTGCAGTTGGATTGAACATGCACCAACACTGATTTTGGACCTAAACTCGATGACCTCAATTAGTGAACCATTTAAAGAGAGAATCAATTCAAATTGATGATCCTTTCAAGGTAATTTTACAACTTGCCAAATATGGGTCCATCTTATGCTCAATTAGTTTGTTTCTTACACAGCTAACAACAAAGAATAAAAGTAAGAAACAAATGTTCCACTATGTTCAAAACCTTGCCAAATATCAATACGTGTTATACGTAATTTACACTCGCACAATGTTCCCTAACTACTAATGTTCCGTAACTTAATCTAGAATCAGGAAAGCAAAAGTCAACTGCTGTTGAAAATAACATGTAGTTAAGAAGAGGATTACATGGTCTAAACATTACCCAACACACCATAAAAGGATACATCAATGAATAACCATTATCACAAGCCTCATTCAAGGAGCTTAGTGCTGATCGAAATCTAGTCATATACACTAGCTAGCATAAAACAATTTCAAGTTATGATGACTAAAAATCGAGTGTCAAGTTCAATTATGATGAAGGGGGAAAATACCAATTTTTCAAAACCTTCAAATCAAGAGATGATATCATCGAAGCATTTAGGAATCAGCTCAACTCAACCTAGTTTTTTCCCAATTACTTGGGATCGGCCTTCGCTAATTATTAATATACAAAAATATCTAACTTGAATTAAATAAATTCCTAAATTTATTAGTCGATAATACCACTCAGAATTTAGGTCTAAACAATAGTGAATAGAAACCAATTCAAATTGCATGTGAGCTGACGTGCATCACTAGAAATCACACAAAAGTGCATCCCATTGGTTTTCCAAATTTAGGCAACTTATAAAAAATTTGAAGATTAAAGGAAAAATATAGAAAGGGATCACAAGTAGAAAACAAAAACAAATAAATTATATGTATATATCAAGATTATTTTACAAACCTATAAGAAAAAAAAAACTTACATAATTTACTCATAAATGACAAAAACAAGGTAGATACTTCATCCATCAACTTTTATTTTTTTGCCTAAAACACACCAAGAAATATTTGTTAACAAATCAACCGTGGTGAACAAACATTTAACAAAAAAAGCGAAGTACCTAGGAATTGATGAAATGTTTGCTCACCTATCAGACATCCCGGAATATTTCAAAGATGTCTTAGAATCGCATATAAGCGAGATGGACTTGAATACAGGGATGCACCAAGTAAGTCGAAAATAATTGAGTTTCGTCTGAGAACATTTTGGCATCTATCTGAATTAGTAGCGCCTATACAACTTTCAAGCACGTTTGAGAGTACATGCAAACCCCCTCTTTTAACAATAATGGCTGATGAAAGGAAATAATTGTAAGCCACACACTTTTCTATCCAATGCTTTTTACCGGAGGAGTAATGTAAGCTTAAGAAAGATAGAAGATAAAAGAAAACCTTTGCATGTGTATGATCCTATAAGATGGAAAGAAAATCGAGTAATCTATAAACTTGGAAAAAAGTAAGTAAAAGGTGTAACAAGAGGACCATTATAGTGCACCGAAGCAAAAAATAATATAATAGGATTAATAGCTGAAATATGCGTCACCTTCACCTTGTAAGAATCAGTGTCAGATAATGAAGGTAAATCAGAAAGACGGTCACAAATCCGCAATATCATGGGTTGCAGGAGTAGGGGAGCATTGTCATCTTTAAGGCATGCGATGCGGACAATGGAACTCCGAAACATGTCTTGTATGACCACTAATGTCTGAATAAATGACAATTATATCATCAGAAAAAACAAAAATGAAACACAGTGGAATTATACACGGAAAAACAAATAGCTTTGTACTGTCCCCATTCCTCTGATGTCACCATTTAGATTTTTCTTATTTTTCTTATGGGAAATTATGGCTTTGCACCCTATTTTTTTATCCAATTTTTTGTGTTTTCACCCACATTTTTAAATTTTGTATATGCACCCTATGTTAATATGTTTTGTCGTAGTAGGTATGTCACGAAATAATGGAAGGATGAAAACAATTAAATATAGTAGGGTGAAAATAATCAAAATATAGTTCAACACGTAGTGTGAACAGTCAAATTTTCCCGTGAGAGAGGGGGGAGGAAGGGGAGATTTGTATACATGATATATTAAGAGGAACCATGTACACTGATAGCACAATCTAAAATAATGTGTGCAATTTTTCCAAGTTAAGGTGTCAATTACGCGAGAAACTTCTTAGTGTTACCAGTCTATAAGTACAAATTAATCTCTCTTTCATTATGAGGGATAACTAATGTCCCAACCGCCAACTTTCTAAGAGCACTCAACGTGAGCATTCCATTCTTTCAAAGCCAGGCACCTTCCTTAGGTAATAAAAGATCATTCTAGTATGCAGAAAAAAATCAGGGAAAAATACGTAAAACCATTTTGGAGAAACTAGAAATTAAAATTTACGATCTTATACAGGTAAATTACAGACCTTCTGGTTGTTAGACATAATTACAGATACCTCCCTCTTGTTTTGTATATTACACGTCATCATGTTTTGAATACTACAATCGCTACCCCTCTTTTTCAACATTTGCAAACTTACTACCTCTGGCTAGCCATGCAGCAGGGGTAGCGCATCTTCCAGAAACAAATAAGAGGGGAGGCAAGTGACATATTTAACCTAAGAGGAGAAGCGCAAGTTTAATATTTGAAACAAAAAGGGAAGAATCCGTGATCATGCAACAAGATGGGAGACATGTGTAATTTACCCTTACACTGAAATCCAGTCATATTTTACGAAGCTCAAAGAAAAAAGGAGTTAAAAAGGATACGTACCAATAGGAAAAGAAAACAGCAGATTTTCTTTGGACCCAGTGCCAACAATGAAGTAGCGTGAAGGCTGTCGGAGAGAAAATGGAAAAGGTCGGACCATATATAGGCCAACAGGCAACCGCCGGCTTCAAAGCCAATCGCACAGGCTGCTAACTTGGGGTTATGAACAAAAAAATTAACTCAATTATATCCAGAAAATATGATCACTCACAGGTACAAAATAAAAAATTTAAGATTCAAACTTCAAACTACCTTCCTTCTCAATGCAGTTGTAAAAGGGATTTAAGAAGTTTTACATTCCGGTGATGCTCTTTAGCTTCCTACAGATGGAGCAATACTATTACTACCACCAAAGTTAAGATAGTAACACTACACTCAAAACATCATTAACATTAAAATTCAAACCATCTGATTACAGTAGCCATACATATATAAGAAGTCGTGAAAGAGCTCATGGCCTGGAATAAAAATAACCAAGAAAGTTGCAAAAAGAACAAATACATATAGCATTCTTCATTGTTGTACGCTATGGTGAATATGTTAGTAAAGGGGGTAATTAACAATCAGTAAGTACCAATAAATAAAAATGATTTTAATTCTCAAATAGTCATATAGGTGTAGGTAGTTGGGAAAAGAACTTAATATTTGAACATTCTCAGGGAGCAACATCATGGGGCTAATGAGAAACGGCAAAAAGGGAAAAAAACAGTTGGGATATATTGGCTAACAAGTACTCTTCTAAACAGTGAAGAGACCTGCATGGCATTTGATACACTTCACCTTTTCGTGATTATTCTTTTAAAAAAACTCATCTTATTTGTTCTTAGATAGCATCATGTGAACAGTACATTTTTCTTCTAAAAAAATATCACCCACCAAGACTAACCTGAGGAAAAGAGAAGGAAAATATATTCCTAACTTTAGCGTATTGTAAACGAAGAGTACAATATCATTGTACATAACAATACGTAAGGCCATCTAATAGTCTTTTCTAGTAACTCCGATAAAGAATGCAAACAAGATAAGGTCACGTACAGCTGTGGGACAAATGTAAAGGGCACACAACTTCAAAGCTTTGATGCCAAAATTGGTGTTGGGAAAATATGAGGGTGATTACGGTTAGTGTTTTGTACTTAGCGGCTTATGCAGTTATTTAGAAGTTAGGGTTCTAGAATGAGAGGAGGGTAAGGTCAGGGGATCATTAGAAATAGAAATTGTTTTTGCAGATGTCCTGGGCTATTCTGAGCACTGCAAACAATACCTATGGCACCATTTGTAGTTCCAGGTAGTTGGGGGTGCGTCTCTAATGAAGGGAACTAATGGCCGAGAAAGAATACCAAGGAAGATGATTTCAGGCATTAATTGTTTAGTGAAAAGTGTAATGCAGGCAAACCCCATGAACTGTATTTAATGCCAAAAAATCATTACATATGCATTATGTTGCGAATACTCCTTTCTGGGCACTTTTTTAAACACACATAGGGATCTTCGAACAAGATTCATAGTTCAGAAGGGTTTGCACTGAAATAATTTGGGGGAGTTTCTGGCACAAACTGCATAGTTTAGGGGGGCGTTTGCACTTTCTCCTTTCTTCTTAATTACCTAGGGGTAATATACACTATTAATTGCTTATGCAACCATCTGTGAAAATTGAAATTGCAAGATGTCAATCCTTATTAAAATAATAATACAAGTACGTAAAAAGTATATCAATGATAAAAAAAATTTAAAAAAAAATTAAAAACATAAATAACAGGTAAACTTTACTTTTGATCTACTGAGGATGTCGTAAAACTGAGTAGATACATTTGTATCATAAGACAAAGAAATTGCAACACGAAGAATAATATTAGGAAGACAAATTTCAAGATAGCGACCTGTCATTACCGAGGAGCATTCACATATCAACATGCAACAATGCATAATGAATAATTGGGAGTGTGATTTCAATTGGACCAAGTTTGTTGAAATGTTAATATAATTTTGCTTCAATCATGAAAATCATGAACATTTTAGACAAAGAACACTATTTAAAAAGAAAATGTTAAAATATATACCTTTGTTTCATCGGTGGAGGAGCATTGTAATTGTAATTGCTAATCCACTTTGTTGTGGGCATCGTCATACAAATCTTCTTTTTAGGTTGTTTGTCTTGCTCATCCTTCAAAGCCAACCAGCCACTGTACAACCACTCTTAGGACTGACCTGATATATAGAAAGAAGTACAAAACCAAAATACTGATTCATCAGATGAAATTATCAACGGATTAAATGGCCAACGACATTAAAGAATACAAAAGAAAGAACATCTCAAGCACCTTAGGGACTCCATATGTGTTAATTGTCCTCGCATTTGGATTCGGACCAATTATCCCGTAAAAGAGGGAAATATACTAGGCATGTTTAGGTACCTCGTCAGATTTCAGTTCCACCACTTACTCAACAAACAGTTTGAAAGGTTGTTGGCAAAAAAAAAATTGAATTTAGGATTTAGGGTTTAAGGCAACTATTTCCAGATTCATTCGACTTAACACGGGCTCAAAAGAAGTAAACCCAGACTAAAATTTCTTTATTAAAATAAGAATAATTGTCAAGATCATTGCATTATAGCGATTAAAACAGAGCTGAGTTGTCCCAAAAACCCTATAGAGGTAAGAGAACTAAAATTATCTCAAGCGAATATTCTCTTCTAGAATATGCCTAAAAAGAAAAATTATTGATATTTATTAAAAGGAAAGGGAATATGGGAACGGGACAAAAGACAAATACGCAGCCCCCTTTATTTACATCGAGACTTCACTTCCAAACTTTAAGTTGAATGCAATTTATCCCCGGATGGGCAATGCGAGTGCACTGCATCAAGTCCAATACTTTATATATATATATAAAGTATATATATAGAGAGAGAGAGAGAAGGGGGGGAGGCTCACTTACATCAAACACCATACATCACACCTAGTTCTAGGCGCTAAAAAACGTTTTTTTCAAATTTCTTATTTTTCTCTTGAAATTAACCTTCCAATCAACCAATGTGCAAAAAATTAAGTCAAAATACATTTTGTAGCTAATTTTTATAAAATCCACAAAATTCTGCTGGGGCAGACCCTAAAATGAGGTATTTTCGACAGTTTTTTGTCGGTTTTCTTAAAAATAGCTAGAAATTGTATTTTAACCTAATTTTTTTAACATGGATTGATTGGAATGTTAATTTCAAGAAACAAATAAAAAATTTGAAAAAAAAAATTAGTGCGTAGAATTAAGTGTGATGTATGGATGATGTATAATGTGATGTAGGTGAGTGTTCTCCTATATGAGGAAGGCTCACTTACATCACACTCTATACATCATACCTATACCTAATCCTAGGGCCTAAAAAAAAAAATCAAATGTTTTATTTTTCTCTTGAAATTAACCTTCCAATCAACCCATTTACAAAAAATTAGGACAACATACATTTTATAGCTAATTTTAAAAAATCCACAAATTTCTATCGGCGCAGCCCCTTATAAATAAGGTATTTTCAGCAGTTTTTTGTTGATTTTTTTAAAAATGGCTACAAAATGTATTTTAACCTATTTTTTTTTAACATGGGTTAGTTGGAAGGTTAATTTCAAAAGAAAAAAAAAATTTAAAAATTCAATGCCTAGAACTAGGTGTGATGTAGGGGAGCCTTCTCCTATATGAGGAAGGGCTCCCTCACATCACACTATACATCACACCTAGTTCAAGGCCCTAAAAACGTTTTTTTTTTTTCAAATTTCTTATTTTTCTCTCGAAATCAACCTTCTAATCAACCCATGTGCAAAAAATTAGGTCAAAATACACTTTGTAGCTATTTTTAAAAAATCCACAAAATTAGGTTAAAATACATGTTATTATTGAGTGATTCAGGGGAAAGGGCTGCTAGAGTTCAAAATTAACTCGTCATGAAAGCCACCGTTTAAAAGAGCCCAAAAGAAAATGTAATATGATAAGAAAAGGGCCAAATTTGTTTAGTTCATTCCAAAGAAAACATGTTATTATTGAGGGAGTTTGGATGGATTGAAAATTTAAACGGGTTTGCACAACTAATCCTAATGTTGAAGCATTGCAATTTGACGCTATTGTTTGTAGAATCTTCAAAATTTTGGATTTGTGTGCATGTAGTATGTTTTGTTCATTAAGCTCACACTTTTATTGTCATGTGGCTATGATAAAGTTTGATGATTTATCGCTATCAATTAGAGCTTCTTGATCGTTTCGATGTGTTGGAATTGTGGCTCATTTGTTGTAGTTTCACACCTATACATTCCATATCCATGTTTGAGCACATCGGTACTATGTTTGCATGTAACTCACATTTTTAGTTTTTATGAGTTTTTGCGTTTTGTGTTAAAAGTCTACTGTTTTAACACTGTTTTGCTTCTATCAGGCCCTTCCTAGAATTTTTTTGTGGAAATCTTTTCACTGGGCAAAAATATAACATATTTCTGGGAAAATGTGAAAATTTGGCAGGTCGTGAGAAGTAGTTCAAACGACATCCCATGTCGCGCAAACGACCTCAGTACCTCGTTCGAGCGACTTCGCATCTCGTTTGAGCGAAGTCCTGTCTCGTTCGAACGACAGGGTGAATTGTGCCTTCTGATTGGTTTGCAGTCCTCTGGTTTATTGTGTTATTTTCTTGGTACTGCTGGAAGATTTTTTTTTGAACTGACTGGTTTATATGCAGGTTCTTTTCTCTCAAAATTGGTATTTTGCATATAAGTCCGTTTATCACACCGGATTAGATTGCTATTCTCTTTGTGTGATTATTGGTTTACTAGCTATTGATTTGTCATTACTTGATCATATTTAGCTGGTTGTTTCATGATTATCTAGTGAATTCAAAGTGGTATATTCTCATGCTAGATACGTTGTTTGGTTTATCTTTTCACCGGGTTGTCTATTCGAGACAAAAATGGGGAGAGATGTATGTGATATAGGGGGAGATTTGAGCATGTTTTGATTTCATATTTTACAAATTGGTATCACTGATTGATGTTGGTAGTTCACATTGGTATCATTTTCGCATTCATCAAATTGGTATCACTTTGTTGCTCAAATTGTTTAACAAATGATTGTGCAGAGTTCATATTGATATCTATTATTGTTTGGTATCATTTGGATATATATATTGTTGTCATTTGTTCCTCCATACTTCACTGGTATTTGTTTGTCTGTTTCATGTGTGTAGGTATGCTTCAGCGATTCGAGATTTCAAGTCTACATCACATTCAGACAGTTCATGCTTGCCGGTGCTACATATACTAGTCCGTGTCCTGTATTTTTGTTTTTGGGTTTATGGGATGGGATTTAGGCGTCATACGGCTTGACAGCGCAGTTAGGCATTTCACTGGTTTAGTTTTGTCCCGGAATAGTCAAAGGGGGAGATTTATAAGGACATAAATTTCCAAATGAGTCCCTGTATTGTTTTGACTTAATTCCGTGAACAAAATTGTGTTTGTAATATGTCATAGGGAGATTTTTATTTTGTCACGATCCCACTAGGTCTGTGACGTATTGAAGAAAATTGAAGACGTTGCGGCAAAGCTTCAAAGATTTAATCATGCCGAAGTTTAATTGGTGCAAGTTTACTCGTCTTCAAAGGTAATTGCATTCCTAGATCACTCAGGTATGAATGCGTATAATTAATGGTGCTCGGAATTATTTTTATAAAAGATCAGGATGTATTTTTATAAAGAAATATGATTTAAAATGTTTTATAGTGTTTTCAAAGGTTTACACTACGTTTTAATTCTGATAAGCTCGAAAAAGGAGTTTGACTTTACTTGGTCTCTTTGAAGAGACGTTTTGAACTAAAAGTCAAAAGTCAAACATCTCGCTCGAACGACATTAGATCTCGCGCGAGCGAGATGTCTAAGTCGCACGAACGAGAGCCTTAAGTCGTTCGAACGACACAGTTTTCGAGGTGGCACTTTATTGTTATTTAAAGCGTGTTTCTATCAGAGTTTCGTAAGTGTGCATTCTGGAAAATAGTATACGAACCAGAAACTTGTTTGCACATGTTTTCTAGGGTTTACAAAACATAAACACATCCTTAGAGTTTGCAAAGATCCGAGTTATCATTCTTATATGTTTACGTGATCTTGCTGCACCAAAGTTGTTTGTTCTACAAATTGAACATCAAATGGTTTTGCGGTGAAGAAAAGAGGACTTCTTGTTCGACATCATAGACGAATCAAAGCCAATCGGTGGACACCGAGACATACGTGGACGCGTGTGTTGTGGACAGGTATCGTGGAAGACGGAATTTCTGCGTGGGCACTATTGAAGAACGATTGAAGATCAGAAGGAGCGTCAACACCCGTGGGGATCGAGTCTTAGTGTAAGGCTAATCTGTCTTTGTAAACCATTGTTCATAGTGATTGTCTAGCTTGGTCCGTCCGAGGTTGTTTTTCCGTTTTGGGTTTTTTCCCGTACATCCGGCTTTGTGAGTATTCTTTTACTTTATTTTACTTGCTTTAATCACTAGATGCATGTTTAGGATTAATCAAGATAAAATTGGTTTAAAGTAAGAATTGGGTTTTCACAACTTGGTTTGGTGCATAATTAAAAGTTGGATAATTTTTCTGAGAAAAATTGGTTTTATTTGAAACACACGCAAAAGGGATTTTTCATCACATTGTTGACATGTCCCGTACAGTCGTACTCTTTCTCTTTACCAGTTATGTTCCTCCCTGTCACTGGCCCGAAGTCATTTCAACTACTGTCCATCTCATCAATAGTCTCCCATCTCCTCCCCTCAAATGGTCTTCTCTCCTTTATCTCGTCCTTATGGTCATTCTCCCTCGTACACTACCCTACGCATTTTTGGATATGCCTGTTATCCCCATTTAGGTGTCTATGTCACTAACAAACGTTTGCACAAAAAATGTGTGTTTCTAGGTTACAGCTTACAACATAAAGGGCACAGGTATATGGATCGCAAAATTGATTGTGTTTATATCTCTCGACATGTTCGATTTGACGAACAAACTTTCCTCTTTTCCAAAAAACACCAATCGTCAACACCTTCCTCCTGGATATATGTTCCTATCATCCCTCCATCTCCAGCATTACAACCACCACTGACTCCTACACCCATTATCCCCAACCCTCATGTTCCAGAAGCCACACTAGCCCATAACCATATGGCACCTTTCCCCTATTATATTATCAACATCCACCATCCCATCACCCAATCCTTACTTCCCATACGAATACTAAACCACCACCTTCTCCCACACCCATATCTCCCTTTCCTCTCCCTCTCCAATAGACCCCCCTAACCCCTCTTCCCAACAACCCATGATCACCAGACATCAAGATGGCCCTCGTAAATTTCTTTAACGGACATATACGACTATTAGATATCCTCATACCAAAGCCCTTTTGGCTCATCTCCCCTCCCCCACCATAGAGCCTACTTGCTACTCACACATGGTGTCTGACTATGGCCAATGAGTTCAATGCACTACGAAAAAATGCTACCTGGGTTCTTGTTCCTCATGCTCCTCAACAACATGTGATTGGCTGCAAATGGATTTTTAAGATTAACGATGAGCAAATGTATCCATTGACCATCACAAGGCCCGACTTGTGGCAAAAGGCTTTCAACAACAAGTCGTAGTTGACTTTGATAAAACTTTCAGTCCCATCATTAAACCAACCATCGTTCGTACTGTACTCGGCATTCTCGTCTCCATGGGTTGGTCTATCCGTCAACTTGATATGAAAAATGCATTCCTTCATGGTGTACTAGATGAGACTGTTTACATGAGCTAACCTCCAGGTTTTGCAGACCTCAATCACCCTCATCATGTTTGCCTCCTCAAGAAAGTCATCCATGGCCTTAAACAGGCTCCTCGGGCATGGTTTCAGCGTCTCAACAGCTTCAATCAAAGCCAAGAAGATAACTCCTTGTTCATCTACCGATTAGATTCCTCGGTTATCATTAAAATAGTAAAACATTAAAATTTTCATTAAAACAGTAATTTCAGCAAATGGTGTTGTATTGTATTTAAATGGTGTTGTATCGTATTTAAAATTTTCATTATATTGTATTTCAACTGATATTTTTTTTCCTCACAGCAAACAATAAAAAAGGCGGAAAAAAGAAGAAAGAAAAGAAAATGCCGAAAAAAATGGGGCTAAAAAAAGAAAAAAAGGGAGACAACAACCATTCGGGGAAGAATTGGGCAGAAAAAAGGAAAAAAAAAATATAAGTATGAGAAGAAAACAGGAAGAAATAGGCGGAAAAAAGAAAAAAAGACGAAAAAAAGAGCAGAAAAGCAGGGAAAAAAAAAAGGAAGCGCGCCTAGTCCCACGCCTGAGTGCGCCTCGCGCCTAGTGCCTTCAGACGCGCGCCTTTTGAAATGCGCCTCCCCCCCCCCCCCCCCTCCCTCCTCTAGGCGCCTCACCTGCGCCTAGGCACGCCTTTAACAACTATGGACTGTACATGGTAAAAGCTTTTGACAATGACAAAAACACTGAATTTGACCATAAAAATATTATACATCAATTAGAATATAGAGTTATATAACCGGGAAACACTACTTGGGGTACAACCTTTGAGAAAAAAATAAAATGAAACTATTAACATACAAATAAATTGCTTTTCATATATAAATCCTTAATATTATTTCATTTAAATGTGATTATATGTATCCAATATTATTTACAGAGTTACAAAATTCAAAAGAAATCAAAGTAAACATATCACATCTCATACGAAAAAATTGATCACAAATAACTGTTATTTTCCAGATCTTTAAGACTAGACTAGAATCAAAGCCTTACATCCCTCCCTTAGGCTTGGCCCCGGTTTCCCAACATGCCTAGTTTATCTCGTCTACTAGCACAATGACCCTCCTTATTGCATCCAGGCCGGCGAGCAGGTATCCTTCTGATCGAGGAGCAAGTATCCTCATTTCTCCATCCTCCCTTACGCACATCCCTTCCTCATCGTCTCCATCCCCTCCTCTCCTCATCCTCCCTCTTCTCTCACCCCTCACTCTTTCCTCCTCTCTAGCCCTAACCTTAAGGTTGTTTTTCACCGCATATTCAGTGGTATACTAGTATATATAATAGCCCCATTTAAAGGTAAAGGTAATGAATTAATAGACATTTTGAGCGTTATCTCTTGCGAATGTGTTCTTATTAATAAAAAAAATCTCTTGAGAGTGTGTTCTTTGTTAGAGTGCTACTGCTATTGATTACGGCATTCACTCTACAACACACAGTTACACACGATGCACACCCTTTCATACACAGAGTCTACTGCTATTGATTACGGCATTCACTCTACAACACACAGTTACACACGATGCACACCCTTTCATACACAGAGTTCACACACTTTCACGTATATTATATACATAATCACACATTGCGCACAATTTCAAACACCGCACTCACATGTTCTTCGCACAAAGTTTCTCTTACACAATGTTAAACACTACTCACATACATTTTTTCACACAGTTTGTCACTAATACTAAACAGAGTTTTAATACACACACTGAATAAAATTTCAAACACTAAACACATAATAAAATAAATAAATAGCAAGATATATGTGTGTGTGTGTGTGTGTTTGTGTATATATATATAGCAAGATATATATCACTCTTTTGATGATTTAAAAAGGCTAAAACAAAAGGTACACACAATCAGAAGTAAGAAATGACAAAAGCATATGTATAAGCATTTGATGATCATCCACATATCCCAAAAAAGTTTACATATTGAGCGAAAATTCCATCAACCCAATCGTTGACCATTCTGTTTAAATTCAAACCTAAATGTAATTTCTTTTATGTTGACAATAAGTTGTTCCTTGAAACGTATTCATGCTTTATACATGGTTTCCAAATTATATGCAAAAGTAAAATAATAAGTTTTAACAAATTTCTTGATGTATTTATTTCCGACAGATGAAGATATATGTTCACTTTCTTACTTCCTATAATCAAGTCACATGTTAGTGTATATTTAAATCAGGGTGTTTTAAAAGGGGTATTAAGTCTTCTAATAGACTTCGTCTTTTAAATTCTAAAAACTTACAAGTGGAGTATGCATAAGGATAAATGGGGTGTTAATAAAAACATTCTTCTTTTTGTGACCCATCACGTTCAATTCTAAGTTACCTCTTATTCACAAGTACTTAGAGTTTTCTATTTTTTCCTTGGTTGCGATATATTCACTCCAAGTGAAGTACAATCATGAAAATCTTATAAGACAATTTTGTTTTTAATTTCTTTGTGACTATTTATTTCAAATTTGTAAAATTGGATTAATGCAAGATTGTAAATTTATATAAATATTTTTGGCGAACTGTACATAAATATCGTGTTTACTTACGGCGTGAGCTCACAAACGCAGGCTGAATCTCAGTGGATCGTGGCAGCAAGGTCACTCTGCCACTTACAATACCTAGTTACACGCGATGCACACTCTTTCATACACAAAGTTCACACACTTTCACGCACACTTCACGTATACAATTTCACGTATATGATATACATAATTACACATTGCGCACAATTTCAAACACCGCACTCACATTTTCTTCGCACATAGTTTCTCTTACACAATGTTGAACACTACCCATACACATTTTTTCACACAGTTTCTCACTCATAATACTTCGAACGAAATCTCTAACACTGAACACATAATAAAATAAATAAATAGCAAGTTATATATATATATGTATATACACAAAGAGAGAGCGGATCTCATGAGGTCCCTCAGTTTAAAGTCCCTGAATGAGGTCTATTTTTTAAAATAGTAAAAAAAAAAAAATTGGGCTGATTTTTTTTTATGGTTTTTAAACATTTCAGTAGGGTCTTATAAAAACAATCAGCTCAAAATGAATTTTTTTACTATTTTAAAAAAATCGGTCAAACTTTGTCAGTTTTTATAAAAACTGACACAGTTTGACCAATTTTTTTAAAATAGCAAAAAAAATCATTTTGAGCTGATTATTTTTTTATGGTCCTACTGAAATGCTTAAAAACCATTAAAAAAAATCAACCCAAAAATATTTTTTTTATTATTTTTAAAAAATGGACCTCGTTCAGGGACCTCAAACTAGGACCACACTTGATCCTTTCCCTATATATAGATATACTAGCCCATGCCCGTGCCTTGGGCACGATTTAGCTCGACCCAAATAAAAGCCCAGCCCAATTAAAAGCCCAGGGCATTTTTTTAGTCCAGCCAAATTAAAAGTCCAGCCCATTTTTTTAGCCCAGCCCATTTTTTTAGCCCGGTCCAATTAAAAGCCCAGTCCAAATTTTTAGCCCAACCCATTTTTTTAGCCCAGCCCATTTGTTATGTATGTATGCATATGCGTGTATGTATGCTACGCATGCATGTGTATGTATGCTATGCACCCATGCAACACATGAAATATCATACATAAGAAGAAAAAAATATTATACATAAAAAAGCAAAAATATCATACATACATTCTTCCTGAGCAAAAATATCATACATACATTCTTCCTGATATATTATATAGATATATATATATATAGACATATATATATAGATATATATATATACATATGTCTTATTAAAAATATCTATGTAGCTTGTTGTTGGGACGCGTCCAAAACTTGAGAGTAATTTTATCATTTTTTAAAGTTTTTTTATTTAAGAATATTCTACGTGCCTCACACCTACCTCATAAATGTAACCTCTTTTTTAAACAACCGACTTCCAAAAACGTCTTATTTGACAGGTAAATTATTTATAAAATTATTTATATTATGCATAGGTATTTGACAATAAAGTTCGTTTGATTTCTCTAGAAGAGGGAATCGAATCGGAAGGCAGTGATTTTGTGGGTATTGTTCAATTTTCTTGATCTATATTATTCACCACACTACCCTCCCCCACCACTTCCCCCCATCCCTCCCCCTTCCCCTGACACACACAACAAAGCTAGGGCCCCTAAAAAGAATTAAAGGGTGAGGCTATGATAGTATTGTGTTAGTAAAAGCTTATACTTTTGTAACTCCTAAAATCATGTTAATTTGACTTTAGTATTATTATAATAGAGAGATGTCGTGTTCAACAATCTTAAATATCTTCATGTATTACAGAAAGTATATTATCCATTGGAGTTAACGTTCAATGTTCACAAGCCTACGTTATGTTCGTTAAAATGACTGGGAGTTTAAGATACTCTACTTTGGGGGGGGAGGTCTTGTTTAAAACCCACTTTTATGTCTTTAGCCCCCACTTTTATGTCGCCTCTATTAATGGGTTTAAAATCATTTAACTCACCCTACAAATGGGGTTTATAAAAAAAAGGAATCTTTTTAATTTTATAAATTCAGATAGAGTTATTTTTGGATTAGACCGAACCTATTGGAGCTACTTATCTAACCATTACCGGAAAGCCAATCTAAAAGCTTCAATCAATCAGTGAACTTTTCGCAACAATAAATACCCAAACTTCAAAGTTTTGTATGCTTTGAAATAAGCCTATCAACAATTGATATTTCATAAAAACTTTGCCGGAATAAAGAGTATAAAGAACGGCTTCATTCATGCTTCTTATTTCTTCTAATTCATCTAAAATATGAACTCTTTTGATGAGTTAAAAAGGCTAAAATAAAAGGTACACACATTCCGAAGTAAGAAATGACAAAAGCATATCTATAAGCATTTTGATGATCATCCACATATCCTAAAAAAGTCTACAGATTAAGCGAAAATTCCATCAACCCAATTGTTTGACCATTCTGTGTAAATTCAAACCTAAATGTAATTTCTTTTATGTCGCCAAAAAGTTGTTCTTTGAAACATATTCATGCTTTCTACATGGTTTCCAAATTATATGTGAAAGTAAAATAATAAGTTTTAACAAATTTCTTGATGTATTTTTTTATGGCAGATGAAGATATATGTTCACTTTCTTACTTCCTATAATCAATTCACATGCTAGTGTGTATTTAAAAAATGAGTTCCAGTTAAATCAGGGTGTTCTAAATGGGGTATTAAGTCTTCTAATAGACTTGGTCTTTTAAAATCTAAAAACTTACGAGTGGGGTATGTATGAGGATAAATTGGGTGTTAATAAAAACATTCTCTTTTTGCGACCCATCACGTTGAATTCTAAGTTACCTCTTATTCACAAGTATTGAGAGTTTCCTATTTTCCCTTGGTTGCAACATATTTACTCCAAGTGAAGTACAATCATGAAAATCTTATGAGACAATTTTGTTTTTGAGTTCTTTGTGACTATTTATTTCAAATTTATAAAATCAGATTAATGCCAGATTGTAAATTTATATAAATATTTTTGCGAAGTGTATATAAATATCGTGTTTACTGTGCTTATTTAAAATATTTGGAAATTCAAAGTAATAAAGATCATACATGTAGACTGATGCTAAAATCAATTAAGTCGAGTTCACCACTACCATGATAAATGAATCCAATTCATTTATCCCGCAACGCATTATGTTTGCAGGTGTTATTGAGTGTGAATGCATGTATCTAAACATGTTTTGGGGACGTGACTTTGCATATTAGCAAGGATGTATTT
This sequence comes from Sambucus nigra, assembly GCA_949130495.1. Taxonomy (NCBI): domain Eukaryota; kingdom Viridiplantae; phylum Streptophyta; class Magnoliopsida; order Dipsacales; family Adoxaceae; genus Sambucus; species Sambucus nigra. The sequence goes on from OX422224.1 coordinate 19,717,488, forward strand.
GAGGGCGTACGAGTGACGATTTTTATCTCACTGTGTGAGAAATATATTCTCCCTCTCTATAGCCCACAAACGCTGTATATATGTGTATTCATGTATTTTTTTTGTTGCTTCCATGTATTTATGTCCCTTTATTATTTGTTCTTACACTAATTATATAATCGTATAGTTTTTCATTTTTTTCATTTTTTCATGTTTTTCCTAGTATGTCTATGATAAGAAGGGAAGTCTAACTATAGAATAAGTAATGCAAGAGAAGTACAATGAATATCCGTATTGGTCATGGCTCAATAACATTTCATACGATGATTGCAAAAGGAAAAAAAGATTCTTCGTGGTTGTAACTATTTCTTAATGTGATTATTACTCCCGTCATGTAAACATTTTTACACTTAGATTACAAAATATGCATTATGGCCCATGATGACATTCAATGAACTGAAAATATAACTTTCGTACATGTGTTTAAGTTGAATGATAATAAATATTTTTCATACGTCCGACGTGATTAATATCCAAATATCTAATGATTAATCGTAGTTTCACATTTACAAAATCAACATTTAAGAATGCGCTACATTTTCCCCCTTATCTCTCAGGCGAAAAGTTAGAGCATACCATTATATTTATTTAAGTGACAAAGTGACCGGTTGAAAATATAATTGTCCGCATAAAATTATATTCACTGTGTCACTTAAATAAAGATTTAACGTACTCTAACTTATTATTTTTAGTTTTATTCTACTATTTAAAATTATATAATTTTCTTGCTTACATGTGTTGTATTTTGATGTTAGTGTGTAATGAAATTTAGCAAGCATTCGTTGGAAAATATAACCCCTAATCGCCTATAAACACCCATTTACTAGATTAAAAAATTAAGAATACTAGAATAGTTTTATTATTTCATTTCTTACGTAAATGTGAGGGTTGATTTGTTTGTGTTTTTTGTGGCCTTAGTTCTTCATATGAGTGATTGTTACTAAGGTGATAAATTAAGTTTGGTGGTTTTTGACCTTGGGCCTCTAATCATTAAAAATACAAACAAGACGTGACATCAATATGTCGGTTTTTACCTTTCACATAAACGAGACATGAAAAGCAGGGACGTACACCTGTGGTATCAAATAACATCACTGATTATTAAAAATACGATGAATATATATGACTAAAAAAAATGGAGAGTAAACAGTTGAGACTATGCCGAATTGAATTGGTTTGAATTAATAAAGAAGACATTTAAGCGAAATCTACCAGTAAGATAATGCTACGGCTAGGGTTTAACACCCAGTATATGTATAATATAGTCATTACCACATAGACTCAATCATCATACAGTTAAGTTAAAAGGAGATAAAAAAATGAATGAGAGCATGCGAAATTGAATTGTTTACAGGTAATAGACAACGACATTATGTTCATAAACAAAAACAATTCGTTTAAACGAAATGAAATCCATCACTACCTACGGCTAGGGTTTATATCGTCACCAGAGCAAACAGGAGAAGAGAGGCTCAATCATCATATACTAGAGTTAAATAAAATAAATGAATGAAAACCTAAACTTACAATGTTATACATATGGAGTCTCCATAGAAGAAGAAAACACAAAGGCCAGCCAGAAACAGAGCAACCAAACAGACTCGTTTTAACTAAAACCCTAACCACATCCAGAGAGGAAAATAAATGAAATAACTAACCCTGTGGTAGCGGTGCCGGATGCGGTGGTGGCCATGAGTGGTGGAGGCGGCGTTTCTTTTGGTGAGAATGAGAAGAAAGGCGGCAGCGGCAAAAGCAGTCAGAGCGAAAGCTATGAATTACAGAATGTAGTCCATCGTTTAGGTCTACGTGAGAGTCATCGTTTATTATATCCGACCAATCCTCTATTCTATTTCTCAGCAACTTCAAAACTTCCATTTCAGAAAGCTTCAAAAGAGGAAAATTTTGAGAGTAAAAATGGAAGGTTTAGCAAGCATGAAAGAGGGGAAACTTTGGGACTAAACGTGGAAGGGTTTATATTTGGACAATTTATTCTCTCTCCCCCTCATATGTTTTTATCATTTCGGGTCCCACCGATATATTTGGATGGCACTGAATTGTGTCAATTGACACAAAATCAATTTGTTAGGCGAAAAAAAAGATGAGACCGTGCCATGCTTGTGTCGTGTTTGCCCAAACAGAATCCGTTAGTAAGAATTGTCACCTAACTAAAAATGGTGTGTTTTGGATATAAAATTCTGCAGTGTCATTGTAAATTAGTTCTATAAAATTATATATTGTGACTTTAAAACTTTGTATTGTGTATTATACCAATTTTTTTGTGTTCATATTATTATTCTTAAATACATTTATGTGTATTCAGATTTTATTTATTGTAGTTGTTGATTCTATTTCCGGATTCATCCTCGTCTCACGCTTTTATTTGTTGTTTACATTTTGGGCGAAAATTAGAACAAAACAAGAAATAAATTTGAAAAACGGAAATAAATCCCAATATACATAGCAAGATGTGAAGACTTTCAATAGGACTTTCCCGCTATTTGGTATGGTTTGCAAAACTAGATTGTCGTTATAGGAAACTAATATATTTTTTTATCAATTATCTATAATTTTCCATAAAGATGCTAAAAAGTCACAAAATAGTAAAAAACTTTAAAATATCTCCGTATTAGATAAATGAGATTGAATTAAAAGCATATCTTAAATATATTTTGTGTTTTTAACAAATGGGTTTCAAATGGTAACATAATGTATTAAGTAATGTAATATAACACATTAGTTACCAACAATCTTATAGGAGATATTCTTGCGCACCACGAATTATCCACATATTAATTAAGTTCCTTGTACAACTCAATCTCTTGTGTTTACACATCTATAAATTGTAAATCCTGAGTCGAGCAAAGGGATGTAACCTCGAGTATTGAGAGACACTAATAAGAATATAATAACCTCTCCATGGATGTAGGCAAGTTGTCGAACCACATATATCATTGTTTTGTATGTGATTTTACTTTCTGCAATTGTGATTGTTTTTGTGGATCATAATTGTGATATTTCTTGTACTCACAATATATATATATATATATATATATAGAGAGAGAGAGAGAGAGAGTTAGAGTCTCCAACATACCTCATTAAATATACCTACGAACATACCTATTTTTTTAAAATAGTAATAGAAACAATTTTGAGTTAATATTTTTTATATGGGTTCATGATAGTTCAATGTGCTCCTGTAAAAAAAATCAGAACAAAATAATGTGTTTTGATATTTTTAAAAAATAGGTAAAAAAACTGACAGTTTTAAAGGGTAAAAACTGACAGTTTTTTTTAACTATTTTTTAAAAATATCAAAACACATTATTTTGTTCTGATTTTTTTCATAGGGGCACATTTAAATATCATGAACCCATATAAAAAATATCAACTCACAATTATTTTTTTACTATTTTAAAAAAAAGGTATGTTGCTAGGTATGTTGCTAGGAGGTATGTTGGAGAGCCTGACTCTATATATATATATATATATATATATAGTCCTGCTCTTGTGAAGATCAGTCCGCATTTTAAGAGTGCGGGTCGGACATGTGTCACCTGGCGGTGAGCCCAAAAAAGATAGAGAAAGTGCCTATAATTTAAGCGGTAATTTCTAAGCGCGCTGTTAGGTGACACATGTCCGGTTCGCATTTTTAAAATGTGGACTAGTCCGCACAAGAGCATATATATATATATATATTATATTATATGTTTTGTTAACAATTTAAGACAATTTATTTTGGAGATATTTGTTATTTTCCTAACTTTATCTTTGAGTGTTATTTATTTACAGAAGATATTATATTTAGATTGAGTTTTCTACATTTGGTTTGTATCATATTATTTTAATTGCATATAAAGTTGTTGAACGATTGAATATCAATATAATATTAATAATAAACCTTATTATTTTAGTTGTATCATATTTTAGTTGAACATATTATTTTAATTGCATATAAAGTTGTACCATATTATTTTAGTTGCATTGCATATGCTTAGTTTAATTTAAATATAATATTAATAATAATAAATCTTATTATTTTTTAAGTCTTGATTGAGTATTATCGCAGTCAATTATCCCTAGTGATACCCTTTTCATTTAACCTTTTACTTGCAACTAAACTCATAGCCCATCTTCATAAACCCTCCACAGGTCCTAAATCGAAGTCTCTCTCTCTCTCTTACATATTATGGCGTAACCTATTTCTCATACAAGAGTGGTGATGACGATGAAGAAATCAACTATTATTGCTTCCCAAACCTTAAGCTTAAGATACGCTGCTCTTCTCAACGTTATTACAAACTCAACTCATTCTCAATTAAGGGTAAGGGTTTGTTTCCATTCTCATTATTCTACAACTTCACCTCCTTCTCATAGAAATCTACAACTTCTCAATAACCAATCAATGCAAAATTGGATTTAATACCCTTGAAGATGTCGTTGACTTGTATAATCAAATGACCCAAATGAGACATTTGCCAGTAGTTGTGTATTTTAATCTGTTACTAGAGGCCATTGTCAGAATGAAACATTATACCGCTGTTATTTCTCTATTTGAACAAATGGAATCATCGGGAATAGTTGAGGATGACCTTTGTAATCTTAATGTTTCGATTAACTGTTATTGACATTTGAATAAGGTGGATTTTGGCTTTTCTGTTTTTGCAAGAATCTTCAAACCTGGTTATCAGCTGGATTGTATCACACTTACCACTTTGATTAAGGGCTTGATTGTTTAAGATATAATGGTTAAGGCTCTACACTTATTTAATGTATGGAAATGAAAGGGATCCAACCCAATGGCATAACTTGTGGGCAGGGGCGGAGTCAGGAAAAAAACAATAAAGTTAATTTTTTTTTTTAAATCAGTGTTAAAATATAAATTCAGCCCACCTCTAAATGGACCATCATCAATGGGTTATGTAAAACGGGAAACACTAGCTTGCCCATTGGATTGCTTAAGAGGATGTAAGAAATAAATATGAGGGTTGTTGATGTGGTGTATAACACTATTATTATTGACAGTCTTTGTAAGGACAAACTAGTTATTGAGGCTTTAGACCTCTTTTCGAAAGTGGTCGTAAAGGTGTTACACCAAATGTCATCACATATAATTCCCTGATCCACGGTCTTTGTAATTTAGGCCAGTGCAAAGACGCTACAAAATTGTTGAATGAGATGGTGAAGCGAAAAATAAATCCTGCAACATATTGGTGGATGGATATTGCTAGATGCACGTTGTAAAACGAGTATGGACTTACACTATATTGGTAGATGCACGTTGTAAAGAAGGCATGGTTGAGGAAGGGGTGAAATCAATCGAAATGATGGTTCAAAGAGGTATCAATCCTACAATGGTCACATATAATGCTTTGATGGATGGATATTGCTTGCAAAGAAGATTGCACGAGGCAAAGAAGGTATTTGATTTGATCCTTGATAGGGGTGTTGAACCTAATGTTCATAGCTATAACATCTTGATTAATGGATATTGTAGGGAGAGAAGGATGGATGATTCCCAAACGTTTTTTCATGAAATGTCTCGTAGAGTATTAATTCATAACACTGTCACTTACAACGCTCTTATTGGTAGCTTATGCTGCATGGGGAAGCCTCTTGTCACACTGGATCTTTTAAATGAAATACAAGCTTGTGGACAAAAACCAAATCTCTTGACGTATTCTATTCTGTTAGACGGGTTATTTAAAAACCAATGCATTTCCATGTCGATTACCTTACTTCAAGAGACAGGAGATTGTGAGTTGCATCTTAACATTGTAGCTTACAATATCCTTATTTGCGGTATATGTAGAGCTGGGAAACCTAAAGCTGCTAGTGAACCGTTTGATAGTCTTCCTAGCAAAGGTTTGCAACATGTTGTTCGTACATATAATATCTTGATTAATGGATTATGTAGAGAAGGGTTCTAAGTGAAGCAAATGATTTGTTTGGAATAATAACAGAGAATGGTTGCATGCCATATTGTTGCACTTATAATGTTATTGTCCAAGGATTTCTTCGAAATAATAATACATTGAGGGTAGTGCAACTTATTCGTGAAATAGTTAATAAGGGATTCTCTGTTGATGTATCTACCACCACTTGTTGATGGATTCTCAAGGTAATGATGACTTAGGTCAGTCAGTTTTGGAAATGCTTCATAAGGTTGTGTAACTACTCTCTAGTTTTGAATGCGAGGTAGAATCGTAGAAGTTTTGGCCTTATGGCACGCTAAAGAGTCATGATTTTGGAAAATAATTTGCTTAATTGAGATAAGTACATGATTTGTGTTGCGTTGTTACATATGAAATAGGGATTAGTAGAGTTTATTCTCAATTTCTCTTTTTTTAATTTCAAACTTAGATTTACTTTGAGTTAATTGACTACAGTAGTCAGCATGCTTTTCTCTTTAAAAAATAGAGGTTTATCCAAATCAACTACATGAAGCCGTGAAAATACTTAGTAAAAAGGGAATATATCTACTTTCTAGGCCCTACAGGTTAAACAACATTGGGAGTTGTTTTAAAGTCAGTGTGAAGAAGATCGTTACAATAATAAATTATTTTGACGACGTGCATCACTACTTTTAGCGATATACTTTCATGTATGATTTCTTTATCATCATAATTCAATCAAATCCTTGAGAACTTTTTTTGTTAATGTTCATGGTCCTAGATCCTATTAGCGTTGTGTTTATCATGAGTTTATGATGTTTTGTTTGTAGGTGTTGTTTTGGTGTGTATGTCTGCCTAGATTCAGCTTTTAGACCCGGTTGTTTAGACATAGTTTTATCCTGCTATTTTATGTTTCTCGTTTTGTCTTTGTGGATTTTCACATGGTCAAATCTTGAAATAAAATTACTCTTTATTAGTTAAATTTTCATATATGGTGCCTTTTGGAGGCTGCGAAGGAGGAAGCTTCAATCTTTTTAACTTATATTGTTTGCAAAAATTTAATCAAACACATTACACCAAAATGATAAAATTGTCACCTTTCAGCCGGCCACCCTTGTCAAGGTCATTGATCGTGACAAAAAACACGCGTTTTGTGTCACGGTCATTGACCTTGACACGACCGTGACAAAGAATTGTCACGGTCATTGACCGTGACAAGGCCGTGACAAATGTAGTTGTCATGACAATTCTTTAAATAATTGTCATGGTCAATGACCTTGACACGACCGTGACAACTTTTGCAGTAAAAAAGCCCTAGGCTTCTTTTTTCCCACCCTTTTTGGTTTTCCCCCCCTCTCTCTCTCTCTAAGCGATTTATGCTCTCTCTCTCTAAGGTATGTTTTTTTTCCTCTCTTTCTCTTTTATTTCTATATGTGTGTGTATGTGTATGTGTGTATATATATGTGTGTATATGTGTGTGTGTTGTCAATTTTATAAAATACCGCAAGTGCACGGGCTATTATAGAATAGCGAGTGTAAGTACGGATCGAACCCATAGAGATTTATCAATTTTTTTCTTTAAAATTAATTGTGACTGTCCAACTAGACTAAATTGGGTTGGAGATGAGATGTGTTAATAAACTAAGCAACGCAAACAAGAAATAGGAGTACGAGAGATATAATCAAGGTAGCGTGAAAACTAGGACATTGGATCCATTTATCACGTTAAACTAACACTGTGCAATAATTTAAATTCGTCATTCCCGATTTTATAACTCAAATTAAACCGACTCTCGTCGTATTTAATTCGGAAAAATAATACGTGAGAAGTCCAAAATAAAATTTAACGTCTCTAAATTTAGACGCCTAAAATCACTATTCCCTTAAAAAGTTCACTTTTAAATTTTAAAATATAGTCTTTAAGCATGGGCTATCAATCAATTTAATAAAAGTATAACCCATCAAAAAATAATCATACTTAAAATATAAAAATGATTTTTTTCAAATAATGCCGAAGGTTTAAAACACACTCTCGTGTCGTTTTAAATGAATACCGAATTTTTAAAACGTTTAGCACATATCGGGAAATAAAGACGAAATTAAATCACACACAATATTAATCACACATGATAAATTTCACCTAGTCCTAGTGAGGAAATTAAGCTAGCATAATTGTAGACATAATAAACTTGCAAGAATGAATACTCAATTTCATTAAATAAACAAACTTACAATTGATGTGTCACAAATAATCTTGACAAAAATTCCACTCACAAAATAATTATTGGCCCTCTCTAAAGCTCTCTCTACCACCCTCTAAAACTGTCTACGAAATTATGAGCCCAAGGGTCCTTTTTATAGGACAAGTGGTGGGGTATTTGAGTTGTGGTGGGACTCTTTCTGATTGGCCGAATGGTGTTGGTAGCTATCTCTCCACCTCTTTAATCTTTGGATCGTGATAAGGGACGGAATTTTCCCCCACTCGAAAACTCTTATCTTTTCTTCCTGAACACGCATGCCGAGTTTCGTCCAAATCGGAGAATAAAAAGTGTAAAAACAACATTTTTTCGAACGACCGTAAAAATCAGCTTTTTCGCGCCTTTTTTGAATTGATCATCAATTTGCACCAAATTCCATCATTATCTGCAAAAATTTCACTAGGCAACTTTTTTCACAAATTAGCACAAGAATATTATAAAATTATCGAAGTGACCATTTTTGACTTAAAATTGACATTTTAACTATGAATTCAATCATTCTCGCATTTTTTTCCTCTTTTTAACAAAATAGTCCTAAGAAATTATTAAATAAACTAAAAGGGGACTAACAAAGTATAAATTTGGGTATAAAATATACAAAATAATGCACTCATCAGTGTGTATATATGTGTGTGGTGGTGTGTGGTGGGGGAGGGGGAAGGGGGTAGTGGGGGTGGGGGTGGGGTGTGGAGGGGGGAGGGGGTGGTGTGGTGGGGGTGGGTAAATAATTTTAAAAAACACCTAAAAATTTATTAAAAAGTCAAAATTTTATCAATTAAGAAAATAAATAACAGAAAGATAGAAAAATGCTCACAAAATTAAAAAAAGCTCAAAATGTCACAATTTACAAAATCTTTTTAAGGATCAATTTTATAAAGTAAACATGTAGGCGATTGTTTTGACATTAACTCAATTTTTAATTTGATCTAATATGGTTAATCAAACCTATGCACATTAAAGGGTTTTTTTTTCTAAAAATCAAAGCTCAAACATTTCCTACTTTTTACAAATTTAAACTTTAATCACTCCATTTTATACTCAAATCAATTCGAAACATACCCTTTTGAATACGAGTCTTGCCGAATAAACCATACGTTATAAGAGTTGAAATTACCATTTCACTTATATTCTCATTATTCAATTAATTAAGTTTCACTACTTAATTCAATCTTTAGATATACACTATCAAACTGTCTACTATCAAATGAAACATACTTGAAATTAAATATGTGTGTATGTGTGTGTATATATGTGTGTGGTGGGGGAGGGGGGCTGGGGGTGTGGTGGGGCAATTTTAACAATTGTATAGCTTTAATTAATAAATTGTATAGCTTTAATTGTAATTTTAATTGTATAGTTTTAGATGAAAGTAAATTAATAATTAGTTCCAATTTCATATGAAAATAGGATTGCCCCTCATTGTAAATTAGTAAATTAATAATTGTATACTTTAATTGTTAGTTTAATTGATGAAATGAATTAATTGAGTAGATGAATTAGAAGGAGTACGGGTTACACATTTGTTGTTGAAATTTCTGTTGGATTATTTTGGTGGGGGTGGGGTAGGGGTGTGTGTCTATGTGTACTAATAACATTTTTTTTATCTGTACTAATAACATTTTTTTACAGCAAATGTCTCCTTCAGGTATTAAGGCGAAGATGATGATGTTGTTTATGATGATGCCGTCTGCGCTCGGTGGTAGCGGAGGCGACGAGGGCTCCTTCGCCCCTAGGCTCCCCAAATATGGAATATTCGGGATTACCATCGAGAACAAATCGGAGCTATTAGGGAGATCCCTCGAGCTGCTAAAGACGGTCATCGGCCCAGAGTTTATGAGTTCGAAGGAGGTGCCATATGAGCTCAAGTTAGTTGTTTGGGCGGCACTACAGGTAATATATTTATATTTATATGAATATTTCAATTTCAATTTCAATTTCAATTTCAATTTCAATTTCAATTTCAATTTCAATTTCAATTTCAATTTCGATTTCGATTTCGATTTCGATTTCGATTTCGATTTCGATTTCGATTTCGATTTCATTTTATATTTATATTTATATTTATATTTATATTTATATTTATATTTATATTTATATTTATATTTATATTTATATTTATATTTATTCGCAACTAACATTGAATTTGTTGGACATGAACAATTCAATTTGGATCCAAAGCTACGCGATTTCGTCTTGGAGCAGTTGAGGGAGCAACACAAGACGTGGAAAAAAAAATATGCGGACACGGTACTTTGGGAAAATACGAGAGTCCATTATACAATGGCGTGGATCCGTTCCGCCCAAGGAGTCGATCTCATTGGCACAATGGCAAAAGTTCATTGACAATGAGATCGAGGAGGGAAAATCGGGCAAAAAAGAAGGACGTGCACTACTCCGGTCGGACCTCTTACGCCGAGGTGGAGCATAGGATGAAGGTAAGATTTAATTTTTCTATAACTACAGAAATATATTATTCTTCATTATTTTACTTTGCGGGGCCGATACTAATTTTACTTTATTTTATTTCAGGGGGTAGGGAGTGGGATAGGGGGTAAGCCACATAGGCTCGATACTTATGTGGCTCTTCGGATGAAGAAGGGGAAGGACAAGGAGGTGTCCCCGAGCGTCGCGGCCACGATTGTAAGTAATCCGACATTTTAATTTTTATTAATTACGTTATAATTTTTTAGTTTACTTATTTTACTAATCATGTGCTTTTTGTCGTTTCAGGCAAAGCTTAAGGAAGTGCATGAGTCGCAGTCTAATGCCGACAAGGCGTCTTTGTTCACAGACGCACTCAGCCAAGTGCTTGGCTCTGATCGCAAGGGGAGGACAAGGGGGTGAGCTTGCGGGTGGCCAAATCTAGGATCATCGGATTGGAGACGAGCGACACCGGGTTGGCTCGAACGGTGGATTCACACGACGCGAAGCTGTCCCGTTTGGAGGCGACGGTCCAAGATATGTACGCATTCATGAAGCGTACGTTGGGCGGAGACCGTAAGGGGAAGGGGAAAGGGAAAGGGAAGGAGAAGGCGGTGGATGAGGAGGAGGTGCAGGAGAACGAGGCGCAGGAGGACGAGGCGCAGGAGGATGAGGATGTGGACCTCGATGCTTATTCATCGTCACGTGCGTATTTCGATGATCCACTTCCTTATTTGGCTCCCTTACCCAGACCATTGTCGACACTTGGTTGGCCGAGCGTGTTCATATTGGATGTATTTGATGGCCAGCGGATAGGGCGGGGGTTGAGGGACCCGAATATCGTCGAGGGTTAAATAGTTCATGGACGTGCACTTCAAGGGATCGAGTCTAAAGTGCTCGTCACGCATGTGATACCCGGGAAGGAGAACTCCCTATTGTGGTTGCGCGAACAACGCGGCACGATGTATATTAGTGGGTGTGTCAATTCGTATATCGTGTGTCCAACTCACCTCCTCACATTTATCCAAGACATGTAGTAACATTATTTTTAAGTTTGTCCGTTTTAATTATATTTGGATTATATCGTCATGTATATTATTTATATTTTGAATATTTAGATTATATCGTCATGAATATATATTTGCACTATCTTTAGTTTATTTGGATATATGATGTTTGAATAGGTACAACCAATGTTGTTATAACAGGTACAAATATACTGCTGGGCAGTGGCAGTGGCCATACTGCCCAGCAGAATTTTTTTAAATTCTGCCCAGAATTGTCACGGTCATTGACTGTGACAATTTTTTTAAATATTGTCATGGGTTTGTCACGGTTATTAACCGTGACTAAACTTGTCACGGTCCATGACCTTGACACGCACGTGACAATTCTAACGAACTTGTCGAGGTCAATAACCGTGACACTACCGTGACAAAAAAAATTGTCTCGCCTCGAATTGTCACGGTCATTGACGTTGACAAGTCCAACTTGTCAAGGTCAATGACCATGACAATAGTGCAGATTTGGTGTAGTGACACTTCACTTAGACAATACTTCAGGAAAACTTGAAATTATTGAAAGAAGTACCATTTATCTTCTCTTTGTGTGAATTGGGTGATAAAGTTTGTGAAAACATCATATGTATATATATACACGAATCTCAAAATAAAATATTTTTTTTTTAATTTTGGAAGAAAGAAATATGCAGGTTGTATATAAAGTAGTCAAACTGAAAAGTACAATCAAGTCAAGAATAGGGGGAATTTATAGATTGGACTAGGTATCAATCTTTTTGAATTGGATTTAGGATGTCATATAAATCAAAAGTATCAAGATAGTAATTATTTTTTTTAAAAACATTATAAAACATCAGACAAGACACTAGAAAAAATATTAAGCAAATAACAGGATTTCGTTAATGGTTTGAGAAAAATATTTAAAGATTTCATCAATTGAGGCATAAACCCCCTAATTTTCATTATGCATGAGTTTTTCTTAAGCAACTAAGGGCCTATTATCATTTTATTTCTTAAATTTATGAGAATTAAGAGATTGTATGCGCATTACTTTTAATTGTTCTTGATATAAAGTTCCCTATTTTCTTTCCTTTCTCCTTATTCTCAACTAAAAAAATGGGTTAGGGTTTATTATTTGTGTTCCATTGAGTGTGATATTCAAAATATGATTATCAAATGCAACCAGCTGCAGCAGGGAAGTTTCAGCAAATGCAATTGGTGGATCTGGATGAAGTTGAACATGATCAAGAAAGGTTAGCTTTTATTGAACTATGATTTTGTTATCTAATTAAAATTTACTAAAGTATAAATTAAATCTAATATAGTAGACATATTTGTTTATATGGCGATGTTATAAAGAATCTTTTTTAATATGACACGGTGACCATTAAGATGATTGCCACTAATTTGCATTACAGATTATGCTCTATTTTTCATTTTGGTCTTGTATTTAATGAATACTTGTCAAGACTAAATATTTACAAGATAGGTGTGTTTATGTACACGTATTTTATATTATACATCTATGTGTTTGCTATTTGCTATATTTGTTGACCTGTTACTTTGGAAATTTTTATGACTTTTTTGGAAAAGTAGGATCATTGAAGACTACTTTAACATATCGTGTCATAAAGTGTTTTAACTATGTTTTGTACCTTGTAGTGTCATTAAATTTTAATTGACTCAGCCGTGGGTATTATTTCCACCCATTTTCTAAGCTAGCAAACATATCTTTTGATTTGCTTTTGCTGAATATGATTAATGCTAAGGTTGTATGACAATTTTTCCCTTTTAGGTTTCTTATATGTGATTTTTCCCTCAGATTGCTAGTTTGTTTTAGAATTGGTTCTTTGATTCTAACATTGAATATTTTTATCATTTTACATGTTTCTTTAAAATCCTCTGATCAAAAACTTTGTTGCCAATGTGTATTATCAGTTTTTTTGCTCTTCTTCTATTTTAACACTTTGACTGATTTGCATCTTTTAAGCCTGATGAACTCAAATGTTTTTTTTTTTGTATTTGCAGTCTGAAAATAAATAGTGGCTTATAGTGTGTGTGTGTGTATAAGTATGGTGTCTTCGTGTGTTGTTTCTGCTTGTGTTTGTACTGCAGTGGTTGTGGTATGTTCTGTAATAAAGATTATGTGTGTGAAATCATGTTGAAGTAATAAATATGAAATAAAATTGTAAGTTCTAGTTCTCAGGCCCAAGCATAGAGTGAGGACAAAAAATAAGTAATTAGTTGGCGAATGGTTATTTAAATAAGATCATTTATGAAATCAACATATTGAGTAGAATATAATTTGCAATAGAAGTTCGCAATAGGATTCTGAATGAATGTAGCGGGATCAATAAAAGCGATATTGCCATATTGGAGTTTCACTACTTTACTAGTATTAAATGTCGTACTAGAATTTTGATATTTAATATGTAAAGTTGAGTAATGGTTCTAATATTGTCTTACAGTGATTTTTGTAATTTTTTTTAAAATTAATTGCAACTAAACTATACATGGAAAGGTCCTAAATATCCCAAGACTTTGATATTCTAAAATATGTCTTCTCTCTCTCTTTCTGTATGCGTGTGTGTTCAACCCATTCTGTTATGTATGTTCGACAATGATATGGGCGAGTGAGAAGTACTTATTGTGTGTTCAATAGTTTTCTGCGATATTTTTGAGACTGAAGCTATATAAAAAAGAATTTAAGTTTCTTCATTATTTTCATCATTACTTTCATTGTTTTTTTTCCTTGATTTGTAATTTTTTCATGAAATTCTTGCATTTGTTATTTAATATCCCTTTTTCCCTCATCGATTTGTACTATTTCACATTAAATTTCTTTTTAGAATTATATCTAGATTTACTCCCTCACTAAATTTATTTCTTGATTTTTTTTATTAAATATTATTCCTTTTTAGATTTGGTATCCCAATTCCTAATCATTCTCTGTTTCGTGGTTGCTTTTTGTTAGATGGTTTAGTGGTTTGACTCTGTTTTGCTTGTTGATATTCCATAAATGAATGATTTAAGGGGTTTGATTGTGTTTTGTTTATTGATTCCGGAAATGAATAATAGAAGAATTAACATTCACTTAAACCAACAAAATAATCATAATCATTTGAAATATTAAGTATCGTATTATCGGTCATCTTCATCATTAGTGGTGCATCCAAAAATGTGAGTAAGACGGGGCCAAACAATATGTATCTATTTTTGTAGGGGCCACAACTATAAAAATATTTTTTTTTTCCATACAATTTTAAAACTATAAGGTTAAAATTTAAAATTCTTTGAAGTTTGGGGGGGCCAAGGCCCCCTTGTATCCACCTTTGTTCATTGCAAAATGCTTGCTACACAGTACGTACAAAAACTTTGTAAAAAAAAACTAGTTAATTTGTTGTGGCTTGCCCTTTGTTTTAGCAAGAAAAGGATCCAAAAGCTTCACATTTGTTTCTCTGCTAATAGAACAAGGAACTGTAGTTCTACGTCCTTTCTGCTTTGATTAACCAATTTTTTCTTCTCCAAAGGAACAACAGGCACTGCAGTAAGCAAAGGACGCGGTTGAACAAGGTACATGATTTATTTCCTCTATCTAAAAATCAAATTGCATTTCATATGAAGATTACTCACATTAGGAAAATTAATTTATTGTTAAACGAAATTTATAAAAGAAGCAACTGAGTTAGGGCTTGCGCCGGTTTGGGATATAAATATGAATATCTCTGCTGAACCAAGAGATTTCAGGAAACCCAACCCTATCTAGATGATTTGATAGTCGTGGGAACATAATGGACATGTTAATAAACTAAAAAAATGGAGAATTATCAATGGTTTACAATAATGACAAGTTAAAAGTAACATTTTTCTAAGAGACTATGCATATGTGTGTCTGAGGATTTTAACACCAATAGGCTTCTAAACGAAATGGTGCAATATCTCACCAAAACCAATCCTCAATTGTCAAAAAATATTTACTTGTACTTGTCGATGTATGGGACCCAATTATAGAGAAATGGGGTTTCTTTCAAATTAGTTGTTAGTAATTTGTCATTCTATCAGGAGAAAAATTAATGTGACCTCTCAAAGAGTTGAGGTGATTTCAACCGCGCAAACATCTCTTACTCATTCAATTGGTTAAACTCTCTTCTGATGAGATGATAGTTGGGTCCTAATTAAGCAAAGAACATTTTCCATCGGTAGGGGCAATAGAGAGTGATGATCTGGTCTCGATCAATAAATGTATTGTGGAAATGTGTGGGGATCTTTTGTTAGTGATGAAGGATGTAGGAGGGTTAATTAATTCTAAAATGTCTAAAATTAGGGGTTATTAATTAAGCGAAATATGGTATCAATGCAAAGACGCATATGGATTCTTACCCTCCTTAAGGATGAGTTATAATTACATGTTGTCACAATATATGAACATTGCTTTGCATATTATATTACATTTCCAAAGGAAACTAATTTAAAAGGACAATTTAATACTACTTTGAATGGCTTTAGGGTTGCTCCAACCTTAACATCTTATGTGACTTGAGGATGTAGGTAACCACTTTTTTACACTTTGTTGTTGAACCACTTGCTTCAAGATACACAAAAGTGTGATACACTACATGTATCGGATAATTATTGCTCCACTTTTGAGGTTGCAAGGAGAATGATGTTTCTAATGCTGTTAAAATATCGTTGATTTTTACCGAAGAAAGAATACTAGATATTTTAAATGGAAGGTTAAGGGACTGCAAACATCATCTTTAAGGGATGGTTTAATTGGCAAAACAATAACAAAATATAAATTCTTATGAGTTCTAATTTTTGTTAGTTATGGTATCAAGAGTTATCAATGTCAATAGTGAATGACATAAAGAAGAGTGGAGAGAGGGAGGCGGGATAAAAAGGTTGGGGGCATTTAGCTAGCAGACTAAAAATTAATTAATTTTTTTTTAATTATCTCTAAGTTAGCTATTTTTTTAGGTAGTGATAATTATAGGTTATTCATTTCTTATTTATGTCCCTTTTAATTAGCTTTCTATAGTAGGTAGAAGTCTTGGGGATCAGACATTGTGATACCAATTTAAAGAGGCCTCTACCTTCAATTTAATTACATTAATGGTAATATTTCTTTGACTGAGGCTTTGGCTTAACATTTTCAATTGCTTTCGTGTGTGTCACTTCTATGTAATCACGTGTTCATGCTAAATTGGTATCAAAGTGAGGTTTTCTCATGTTGTAGAAATGCACATACTTGTGGTAATTATATTCATCATCACAACGAAATCAATAGCCATGGTTCAATTTAAGGAATCAACTAACCCATAGCCAAGTTGGTGCCTGAGACTGAATGCATAGGCAATGAGGTGGAACAATTAAAGGGTCACATACCGAAAGTCCTTCACAAAACTACGCGATATGCTCCAACCATATTGCCTCATACCCCTCGTCAATGTGGTTGGTGGAGTTCATGGGGTTTTGCGTCAGCGAAGGAAGGGACCAACCAGGTGGTTGCAAGGCTTTTGGAATAGCCTCCAGGCTAGCAGATGGACCTATGGGGTTTCCCTTTATTTAGAGAGTGTCATTTGACCACCCAAAGGCCCATCGTTAAGAAAACACCAATCGTGTAAGTATCATTCGTCACTTTTTGACTTGATGGAAGCTAGACTCAGAGCGAAGTAAGGGAGTTTTGAAGGGAAACAACCGATGGTTTGCCGAAACAACGTCTTTCACCTTAATTAAAGCCCTTGAGAGGCCAACCACATTCCACCAACATCATTCTCATCGATGGATTACCCTCAAAAGTTTCAACGTTGACCAGTCGACTCTCATTATCTGATTGTAGCCCCTACTAAGCCCTTACACTAAGGTAAAAGAGTGGCTTCAACAATCGACATGTGTGCCCTTAGCCTTGGTCAACTATAATGAACATTTGAAGTTAGGGTTCAATCGTTAAACATTGATGACCATGTTTTTTTCCCACAAAACTCCCACTTCACCGTGAGGGAAAATGACGTACATGACGCCAAATGGGTAATAAGGAGAAGATATCACACGCCTCCACTCTCAGTCACTAAACTTTCCAAAATATAAAATACCTCAAATGAGGCTACAAATGGGGTATTTATAGGTGAGAAGTAGCTTGGGTTCTAAGCAATGTTCTAATTACAATTATACCCTTAATGCCATTTGTCCTTCTCACCTCTAAATACTAAACAAAAAGAAAATACAATGACTTATCAAAATGAAAGAAAATAACAAAAATACTATAAAATCCTAAAAATGATAAAAATATCCTACATATTCTTCATTCACATCATTCTCCCCGTTTTCAAAAAAGTTCATCTCGAACTTTCAAAATTGGAGTTGAATGCAAAAATTCCCAAAATGTGCCGCAGAGAGGCAAAAACTTGTGGAGCCAAAAGTAATTTCTGAAAATTTGAGGAAGATCCTTCAATTTTTTTCTTCAATCTTCATTATCTTCTTCTTGACTCTCGTGTCTACCATAAAAAATTATCTTCCCCAAGGTCAAAAACAAAGTTTGGGTTGTCAAACCCTATTTCATGAATTTGTTGGAGGATTCCACCTAGGGCAGAGGGTAGAAGGGCTAGCATAGGAGGGGTTTTGGTCAAAATTAGTTGAAACTGGATTGAATTTTTACAAGAATGGTTCTTGGATACTTCCGGGTGGATCTTGGATGGGTCGGGGTAAAGAAACACTGGTTCTTGAATGTTGGTAGAAATTTCTTAAGGTTTCGATGAATCTTGAGTTGTTCGGGAATCGATAGTGACTCGATCCCCTAAATTGGATCGTCGGCTTGCAATTGGGCAGACTCGCATGGGTCGAATGGGTGATTGCTACGGTAGGACTTCTGATCAGATTCCGAATGGATCCTGTCCCCTTCGGGCGGCAGACATCGCGCTTGTTAATATCGAAATCTCCCACAGGTTCGGCACCACCTGTTTCTTCCAGTTCCGTCACATTTTTCCCACTGACAGGGCTTGTAGAAGTTTCCGATCTCCTGGGGGTACACATCAACGGGTCACCATCACGACTGGCTTGGAATTCGTTGCTCGGGGCTGTTGCGGTAGTCGAATTCCTCTGTTCATCAAAGCTGCAGGCTAAGGTTTACAGATTAACATTTTTTTCAGGGTAGAAGGGTGGAAATGGTTGCGAAAGCATGGGTAGAGGTTCTTTGGTGACTAGTGTTAAGGTTTATTGAGTTATGGTTAAGGTGGTGATGGAAGGGAGGCGAGCCTCGAGATTCTCAAGTCGTGTCAAGAGGTGGTCTAAGACCTTCGCGATTCGATCATAACCAGTTTCCACAGGAGCATATCTCCTCTTAAAACCCATCTGTCGTTGTTTATGATTTTTGTGTTTTTTTACAACAATAGCAACAACAACGAGCAGAACTAACGAAGCTCTGATACCAATTGACTTAAATGATGCCAAATGGGTAACAAGAAGAAGATATCACATGCCTTTACTCCCAATCATTAAACTATCCAAAATATATAATACCTCAAATAAGGCTACAAATGGGATATTTATAGGTGGGAAGTAGCTTGGGCTCAAAGCAATGTTCTAATTAAAATTAGACCCTTGATGTCACTTGTCCTTCCCACCTATAAATACTAAACAAAAATTAAATACAACGCCTTATCAAAATGAAAGAAAATAGCAAAATATTATAAATCTTAAAAATGACAAAAATATCCTCAATATTCTTCACTCACATCAGAAAATCTAAGAGTGATTCATCATTTGTTCCTGTACATGAGCCTGGCGATGAGCTTGTGAAAAATAAGCTTATGGAGAGCAGAGATTAAACTGAAATGTCAAGGGAATGCTAAAGGGTTATATTACTATGTACTGATGCAGTAGAGTTTAGTGGCTAAAATGGAGGGTTTTGTGAACTATGAGCAGTAAATTTGTTCGTTTATAAATTTTTAGTTGTCAGGTCCAAAATCTTATGATGTTTTCGACAGTGATGCTATGACTGAACTAACTTGATATTCTGTATTAATTTCACAAAGGAGTAACTAACCATTATTTAATTAGTCTGAGTGTCATAGGTGGTATCAGAGCATCAGGTTCTAGTGTCCTTTAGGATATGTGCGGCTTATTATGCTTCCAGCGTAGCTTTCTTTGATACAGAGCCCTATGTTTAGGATTGTTGATTTCTTTGGTGAGGTTTTGTTCTCCTGCTATAATGTATATGATAGCAAATCTTATTTGCATTCGGGTGTGTTCGTGTGCCTAACAATGCAGTATGTCATGCGAGTTAGGCGAACAGCGGGAGGCAAAACTCAGTTGAGGTTATAAGGTATATTCAAGAATGATGACGGTAGTTGAGGTCACCCCTATTATAACACGGAAGGCCAGGATGGTACAGACACTAAGGCCTAATATAGGACTTCCAGGTACCACTATAGTAGAAAGTGGGGTCAAATTAGACTCACCCAATAAGGTTAGATTGGGAGAGAGTCAGACAAAACATTGAAGAGAACCAGCAGTGGAAATACTAGAAATGCGAAAATGTGACAACCCTGATTTTTATTATCTAATTCGGTTAGCTACGCCCAATTAAATTAAAGTGGATCGTCAATATGTTGGCATTAGAAACATAATTTAAAATAAATACAGTAAAGTAGACATGTACACTCCCATACGTGTAACCAAATCACATCATAGCAAGTATATGATCCACAAGTAATATCAGTACTGAATATAAAATTCCCAAACATACGGGCCCAAGGATAAACTAGGTAAAGTGTGTAATGTAAAACTCTCAACACTATCAAATCCCTAATAGTGGGAAATCTCTGATACCACACTCTAAGGAAGAGTGACAAAATAGGATAAGGACTAGAGTCCACCACTACAAGATCCTAAGAATAGATGCGAGGTCATCCAGCTCCACGGTCTACTGTCCAACGAGGAGAGGACCTGTATAATACATATATATATATGGGAGAGGAGCAAGAAGCAAGATAGACGAACGTCAAAGCAAGAAAATAAGCTATAAGACTATAAGATGTACTTATAATGAAAGCACACTAGTCATTACTCGTCTCGAGTAATTAAGTTGTTCAATTACCCAACCAATGCTCATATGTCGTGACTACCCAATCCAAACTCGAGTAACGTGTAGTCTCATATCGTATCATGATTAATTATTATTAATCTCATTTCAGTATTTAATGTATCAAAATATTTCCTTCAAGTATAATATCAAATGCCTCGATTCGGGATATTATATTAAGACACAAGCATTATATCTCACACAACAAGTCATATCGGGTCACTATCGTTACCCGGGGGAACAAGTCATAACACTAGGCCTACACACGAATATTTCCCAATATTACGTGGAAAGGGCAATCATACTAGGTCCTAAATCACATGGTGTTTCAAGGTCTTTCTCTCCGACCCGCATTACAACCACGTGCCCGGTTCCGGTGGTTTATCTCCGACACGGCACTCGAGCGGAACCTAACCGGATCAATCACAAAAAATCGCATTCAACATGTGCCTACGTCGACCGGAGGACTAGTCTAGTGTATACTCGACAATATACATGTAAAACAATTTCACACTTATGTATATATACAATCGTGTCAAGTCTCTTACTCGAGTTATACAATAATCATTATTTATAATATAACATAATTTACATC
This sequence comes from Sambucus nigra, assembly GCA_949130495.1. Classification (NCBI taxonomy): domain Eukaryota; kingdom Viridiplantae; phylum Streptophyta; class Magnoliopsida; order Dipsacales; family Adoxaceae; genus Sambucus; species Sambucus nigra. The sequence goes on from OX422224.1 coordinate 19,738,790, forward strand.
ATTAATTTACTAATTCAACATCAAATCATTTCAAGGTTATATATCCCTAATAACCTTAAGTATGTGATCAAGTTAGGATATTAGGCACAACACCACAATTTTCTTACTAACAACATGAAAAATATTATCACTCTTATTTCAACAACATGCTGCCCATAATTTAAAATGCATATTCGAGGCTCTTCCGATCCGTTTTTGGAAAAACTTAAAACTACAAAGTTGTTCGGAACGTGATTTTCTATAAGGAAACATGAGCACGTTTCCATATCCTGCATAAAACAGACCCGAAACTAATATATAATATTCTCCCCTGTTTTCGACAACTTTCTGCGCAGAATTTTAAAACGCCAATTTGAGACGTTTCCGATCCGTTTTTGGAAAATCTTTAAACTACAAAGTTGTTCGGAACGTGATTTTCTACAAGGACATGAGAACACGCTACCGTAGCCTGCTTAAAACAGACCCGAAACTAACATATTCAGTTCGGACCTGTTCACGACAACTTTTTGCGCAAATTTTTAAAATGCCGATTTGAGACTTTTTCGATCCGTTTTCGGAAAAACTTAAAACTACAAAGTTGTTCAGAATATGATTTTCTACTGGGCTTCGCGGAGGAAACATCCATTTTAGGAACTAAAATAGCTCAAAATAGTTTTTAATATGACGATTTACTTAATTTCATAGATTTCTAAAATTTAAGAGGTTGCTCTACATCTCAATCCCTATAATGATATTATTGCATTTGAATCTACATGGATGATGATCTTAATACATTGCATATCATTTTTAACATCAATTTCATATTAATTTAGGAATCCAAATACATGTTCATGTGAAATTTCATTATAGATACATAATATACACATATAGGTTATTAACTTGCCTTGGATTGTATGGAGAAGTTGAATCTTCTTGAGATCATCTTAGCTTTCTTCTCTTCGTACTCTCTCTCTCTACCAAACCCTAGCCCCCATTGTGAAATAATAAAATGAAGACTTCTTCTCTTCTTTTCTATTTATACCTAGGGTTAGTTTATTTACAAAAATGTCATTGCCCCAAATTTAACTCTCTCGATTCTTTTACGTGTTAATTCGCTTCTAATATTTAAGTCGCACATTCGTATCTTAATGAATTCATTTTAACTTTTCATTTCCAATCATTTTGAATATATATACTGACATAATTTCATTTCCAAACATTTCGAATATATACACTGGAATAGTTTTTTTTTTCTTTTCAATTTCAATTCAATAAAAAATGCGATGTATTACATTCTCCCCCTCTACGAACGAGATTTCGTCCTTGAAATCCAAATTAAAACAAACAATTCAAGCCAAGTAAGGTAGTTTCGCACGTACCTTCCATGAAGAGATATGGGTGACTAATTCGCAAGTTATCCTCTATCTCCCAAGTGGCCTCAGACTCATCATGATTACTCCACATAACACGAACAAAAGTAATAACTTTTGACCTCAACTGCTGCTCACGACGATCTCAGATCCTGACCGACCTCTCCTCATAGCTCCCATTGGGCTGCAGCTCAACCCCATCTAACTCTATGTGTAGGTGTGAGTCCTCTGGACATAAGAACTTCCTCAACATGGATACATAAAAAAAATATCATGTACCCGCTGGAGCTGGTAGGGTTGGGCTAAACGGTAGGCAACTGATCCCACCCTGCCCAACATTGTACCACGTATCGCATTGAAAGCTTCCTTTTGGCACCAAAATGAACAACGCCTCTCATGGGTGAGACCCTCAACAACACTTGGTCCCCAACAACGAACTCTAACTTCCTCTGCCTTATGTTAACATAAGTCTTTTGACGATCTTGCGCGGTCTTCATCCGTACACGAATCAAGTCAACCTTCTCCGAGGTCTCCCTAATAATATTCGAACCCAGCATCCGGTGCTCTCCGAACTCTAACCAATATGTAGGGGATCGACAAGGCTTGTTGTAAAAATCCTCATATGGTTATATGACAATAGTTTGTCTGATAACTATTATTGTATGCGAACTCCGCAAGTGGTAAATGTATATCCCAACCACCTTTGAAGTCCAACACACAAACTCATAGCATGTCCTCCAAAATTTGGTTTATCCGCTCCGTCTGACCATCAAACTGAGGGTGGAACGCAATGCTTAAACTCAACTGAACTCCCATCGCCTCCTAAAGATCACCCCAAAAGTTCGAGATGAAGACACTACCACGGTCGGACACGATATCACGCGATACCCCATGCAACTTCACAATATCGTTAATAAAAATCATGGCATACTGTGCTACCGTATAATCCATCATCACTAGAAGGAAAGATCCACCTTTGCAGTCTGTCGATGATGAGCCAAATCGAATCATGATCGCGCTGCGATCTTGTCAACCCAATAATGAAATCCATGGAGATACTTTCCCATTTCTAACTGTACAACCAAAGTCTCACCACAAAGCCTAACATAACTGAACTACTAAGCTAATCCATAAATCAATACCCCCAAGTCCCGACTTGCTAAGTTTTATGCATGGAGTGTCTCGCAAGAAAAATCCAAACAAGGAACCCCTCTGATACACTACTGTCAGCTTGTCGAGATAAGGAATTTGTCAACTCAAGACCCCTAGTGGTACAAGAATCATCTAACTCCAAAAAAACACTTAGCTCTAGACTCAATGGTTCATCACACAATAAATAATCCAACTTCACCTATTCAATACAGATGTCACTATTCATCAATCATGCCTCGATACTCAACTCAGAATCGACTAACAAATAGTACTGAAAGCTCAAAAGCCAACTCTACTTCGAGTTGTCAATAACACTTGCCTTGCACTTATATTGATGGTGAGTTAACCGATATGGCAACCCTTAGGATCCACTAAGGTTGCACATGTGCATAAGCATACAACTTCTATGCACGTGCGAATATTGTTCCATCTATCCAAGCCTAGACTTAGGTAAATAATATCAACAAAGTTCATACTCTCTCGAACAAGACAGCACCGACAAAGTTGCATTCTCGACGGTCAACGATCCCTCACACAAAGGTTTCGAACTAACCCAAGATGCAATATTCCCCCTTGTACCCCCCCCCCCCCACTTCTCACGGTTTGGAAGCTCTAACCCAATGTTATAGACCCTCGCTAGATTCAACAGACCACTCTTTTGTTAAAAACACATATAGGAATTCAACCTATCCGACAGGATTTTCCTTGGACTGTGAGTATATTAGAATTTTCTCATCGAACATGAAATGAAATTGGTTCTTCAAACCACGAATAAGGCTTGTACATTTTCCAAGCAACGAGGTAAGACCAAAAATCCCCACTTATCCTACCAAATCAGAATATAGGATTTGGCACACTCACCATCTGAATACTCATCTTCCAGCACACTAACGCTACCTGATCTTTATGAAGAACGGTGTCCTATCCAACATGTCATCGTAAATATAAGGTAGCGGGTACCTTCATGTACCGTGGCCCCAATTAACACTCAATAATCCACACATAACTGGAGTAAAAATTAAATATCTTACGAACCCATTCGCGGGTGTTTGACCAAGAGTACACACCCTCCTTACAAAACTTATCAACAACGATCGAAACACTCTCTTGTTGTCCCCCTACAGTGGAGGTTATGACAACCATTTCAATGAATGGTCCGACATTTGGAATCCCAAAATGTCTCAATCCTTGCCATTAATGATGACACTCAGTTGGTAACACTATCATCAGTCAACCGAAAACTGACCGAGCTACACACGACCCTACCATTATCAAAACACCATCAAGACCATTCTATGACTATTCACTAGTCTAGACATCACCAAAATCGAACATCTTACACTTGATTTCGAAACGCGTATTTAATCACACACGATCTAAGTAAACTTTATGTCACTAACTACTCACTCGTGCTATAATTCACATTAATACATAACGAGGGCCATAATATAGCCACATTCCCATATCTGATGGATTCAAAATCAAGCACCACCATTATCACGGTGCAACAAATTAGTACCCCCAATCACCGGGTGATAACATAAAATCGAACTCGTGGATATATCACCAACTCAAGCAATCACACTCGCATAAAATGAAACTCCTATTGAACATTCCCTCGTGATGTTCTCACTCGACAAATCGTCCTTAGAGATTAGCTACTCATCGTAGGGTTCCCAACTGGTAACTCCAACTCAAGTCCATCCCTTAGCACACCCATATTCATGTTCCTCTCTAGACAGCTTTTAACAAATATAATGGTGCTACAAAGCAAGATAACCATATCTTATAGAACACCAATTCTAATCTTGGGATTTATGAAGAACACTGAACTCCATTCATTGCCAAATATGGAAAGAAAACTACTAAAAAAAATTCTAGACTTCTCCAATGTCAATCCTCGTATGACCTTGCGATACGGGCTTCCTCATCCCTAGTGTCCATGGCCAAGATATCGTAACATTACTGATACATTCTCATAAACTTATTTGGGATAACTCGTCGAAACATTCCACTCTGAATAAGTGAGTACCCAACCCACTAATACATCTTGTGCATGACCGAACACACACCTAATTGTCCTTAAGTTGATTCCATTACGGATTTTATACGACCAGAACACTTATGCCACCCCAATGCGACTTCTATCGCTTATGTGGACAACGTGTAGGTTTACACGCCTACCAAACTTCCCTGATACCAACACAATATTTCAAGGATAATCACTTATCCATTCCAGATTCAAACTCATGAATCTCCCATTGAACATCATCAAACGGATGAATCTAGTTCGTGCTTTTCACATGTATGATAACATTTTTGCGTAAATCAAAATTGGACCCCTCAGGTCATCCTTTGATGGTGTGGGACATACACCGATTTGGAGTAGTCCTCTCTCAAATAACAACCCTTCCTTTACATGTTCATGAGTAATAATATACTCTTATTATCACAAGACTTACTTCCTTAACCATTCACTTATTAATACGTCATCGAATGCCTCAACAGTCTGTCCATTACGGGTGGAGCGCGATAATTTCTTCTCAGGAAAATGTCACAACAACAACTGGACCACATCATTTTGAGGTGTTCCATATCTAAAGCTCTACCCTTCCACATTGGAAACAACTTCAGACAAATACACGCGCAAGTGGTACCAACAACTCAGTGGTACTACAGGGTGGGATATAACTTATACCAACTTCTTTATAGCCATAAGAGCGACGATATTCAAAGTTGATAATGCACAGCAAAGATACGGGTGTTTCCTCCCCCTAAAGCCCCAAAAGTCAACTCAATCATTGAGTTCAACATCGGTTTTCTCGCCTACTGGTGGGCGATGAAACTACGATAGTTGCACGCGAATTGCGGTCTCTTAAAATTCTTGGACCCTTTGCCCTCCCAGAGTCCACGTCTCATCAAATCACCATCTTAAAAGATAGTAAGTGAACACGTATCCTAAAAAAAATATTCAAGTGGAGCACTAGTCATAATTACAACAAGTACTCACACACAGACCTCACGTATACTATCATGTGGTCGATCGAAGATGCACCTCATGCGTGGGACATCTCATGAATGAAATCCAAACAAGGAACCCTCCCTATACACAAGGCTAGCTCCGAATCGCCCCTCAAAATCGTAGCGTGAAGATCTTCCAAGTCATCGAATACAATACCTAATCATAAGGCTCTACGTATAACGGAAAGGACGCGCGGAAAACGTAACGGACGCCCTCAGATCCCTAAAGGCTCTAAAACCGTGCTCTGATACCAGCTGTGACAACCCTGCTTTTTATTATCTAATTCGGTTAGCTACGCCCAATTAAATTAAAGTGGAGCGTCAATATGTTGGCATTAGAAATAGAATTTAAAATAAATACAGTAAAGTAAACATGGACACTCCCATACGTGTAACCAAATCACATCATAGCAAGTATATGATCCACAAGTAATATCAGTACTGAATATAAAATTCCCAAACATACCGGGCCAAAGATAAACTAGGTAAAGTGTGTAATGTAAAACTCTCAACACTATCAAATCCCTAATAATGGTAAATCTTTAATACCACACTCTAAGGAAGAGTGACAAAATAGGATAAGGACTAAAGTCCACCACTACAAGATCCTAAGAATAGATGCGAGGTCATCCATCTCCACGGTCTACTGTCCAACGGGGAGAGGACCTGTATAATACATATATATATGGGAGAGGAGCAAGAAGCAAAATAGACGAATGTCAAAGCAAGAAAACAAGCTATAAGATTATAAGATGTACTTATAATGAAAGCACACTAGTCATTACTCGTCTCAAGTAATTAAGTTGTTCAATTACCCAACCAATGCTCCTATGTCGTGACTACCCAATCCAAACTCGAGTAACGTGTAGTCTCATATCGTATCATGATTAATTATTATTAATCTCATTTCAGTATTTAATGTATCAAAATATTTCCTTCAAGTATAATATCAAATGCCTCGATTCGGGATATTACTTTAAGACACAAGCATAATATCTCACACAACAAGTCATATCGGGTCACTATCGTTACCCGGGGGAACAAGTCGTAACACTAGGCCTACACACGAATATTCCCCAATATTACGTGGAAAGGGCAATCATACTAAGTCCTAAATCACATGGCGTTTCAAGGTCTTTCTCTCCGACCCGCATTACAACCACGTGCCCGGTTCCGGTGGTTTATCTCCGACACGACACTCGAGCGTAACCTAACCGGATCAATCACAAAAAATCGCATTCAACATGTGCCTACGTCGACTGGAAGACTAGTCTAGTGTATACTCGACAATATACATGTAAAACAATTTCACACTTATGTATATATACAATCGTGTCAAGTCTCTTACTCGAGTTATAAAATAGTCATTATTTATAATATAACATAATTTACATCATTAATTTACTAATTCAACATCAAATCATTTTAAGGTTATATATCCCTAATAACCTTAAGTATGTGATCAAGTTAGGATATTAGGCACAACACCACAATTATCTTACTAACAACATGAAAAATATTATCACTCTTATTTCAACAACATGCTGCCCAGAATTTAAAATGCAGATTTGAGGCTCTTCCGATCCGTTTTTGGAAAAACTTAAAACGACAAAGTTGTTTGGAACGTAATTTTCTATAAGGTCTCGCGAGCACGTTTCCATATCCTGCATAAAACAGACCCGAAACTAATATATAATATTCTCCCCTATTTTCGATAACTTTCTGCGCAGAATTTTAAAACGCCGATTTGAGACTTTTCCGATCCGTTTTTGGAAAATCTTAAAACTACAAAGTTGTTCGGAACGTGATTTTCTACAAGGACACTCGAGCCCGCTACCGTAGCCTACTTAAATAGACCTTAAACTAACATATACAGTTCGGACCTGTTCACGATAACTTTTTGCGCAGAATTTTAAAACGCCAATTTGAGACTTTTTCGATCCGTTTTCGGAAAAACTTAAAACTACAAAGTTGTTCAGAATATGATTTTCTACCGGGCAATGAGGAGGAAACCTCCATTTTCTGAACTAAAACAGCTCAAAATAGTTTTTAATATGACGATTTACTTAATTTCATAGATTTCTAAAATTCAAGAGGTTGTTCTACATCTGAATCCCTATAATGATGTTATTGCATTTGAATCTAAATGGATGATGATCTTAATACATTGCATATCATTTTTAAAATCAATTTCATATTAATTTAGGGATCCAAATACATGTTCATATGAAATTTCATTATAGATACATAATATACAGATATAGGTTATTAACTTGCCTTGGATTGTATGGAGAAGTTGAATCTTCTTGAAATCCTCTTAGCATTCTTCTCTTCTTACTCTCTCTCTACCAAACCCTAGCCCCCATTGTGAAATAATAAAATGAAGACTTCTTCTCTTCTTTTCTATTTATACTAGGGTTAGTTTATTTACAAAAATGCCATTACCCCAAATTTAACTCTCTCGATTCTTTTACGTGTTAATTCGCTTCTAATATTTAAGTCGCACATTCGTATCTCAATGAATTCATTTTAACTTTACGTTTCCAATCATTTTGAATATATATACTGACATAGTTTCATTTCCAAACATTTCGAATATATACACTGGGATAGTTTTTTTTTAGTTTCAATTCAATAAAAAATGTGGGGTATTACAGAAAATGGCGTGTGTTAGCCAACGAAGGTAAAATATCCAAAGACTTGGGCATATGTCGGAGTATGGCTAATCGGGAGTGAAAATTTGGGGTAAAAATTTTTCTTAGCTCGTAAGAGCGGAGTTTCAATGGTGAGAGGCAACCACAACCGCTACACCTTAATGTTTATTTTGCAACTAATATAATATTTGGTTTGTAAGTGTTTATAACACTTACAAATTTAGCAACGGTTTTAGACACTTATAAAATTTGTAAGTGTTCAACCCCGTTGCTAATTTAGAGTTTTATTATTTTCCCCCAAATTAAAAGGATAGCTTACTACTTCGAAGAGTAAAAAACGTTAGCGCTCTTTCTTTCACAACTATTCACAAATTTGGAGAATTCCCACTCCCTCGTCGACTTCTCAACACAACTTCCTCGAGGGTTTGAGACGATTAGGTATTTTGAATTTCTTCTACCCAGCATCGTGATTCTTCTACCAAACACATCCTATAAAATTTTAAATAATGGTCGTAGAAGAAGAAAGAGAAAGAGAAACAGTTCCACCCCAGCCAAAAGAAGAAGACTGCGGTGGATTGAACGATTGGGGATACGTTTTCTCAAATCTTCAAAAAGGCCGCTGCTATTGCTGCTGAGGAGATCTCCTGCAATGTATATCTCACTCTTAATACATTTTGTTTTGCGCTTTTTAATTATCAGTCATCAAATTTATTATTTGGTTTTTGTTTGGACTTTTTAATTCAATGCAACATTTTATGGCATTGTCTTGAGGTATAAGATAACAATTATTGGATCTTATGATAGTTAATGTTATATGATTGCATAGTATTGAAGCTTCACTTCAAATCACATGCATTTCCAGAGTGCTTATAGGTGACTAGGGCCTCCATATTTGAAAGGACACTATTATCTACATGTATACATTTTAAAGCGGTCTTTTTATTTTTTAAGCAATGTTTAAAAAGGCACGAGACAGAGTCGAGAGAGTTTACTACTTCGAGTTCATCCCTCATGTATGTATTGTGTCTTTTAATTTCCACATGTTTACTTATTTATTTTATATAAAGCCTTTAACATACATCGGATGTAATTCATTATTATTGTTTTAGGTAATCACAGGCTAAGAATCGGTGGTGGGTAAGATTATCATATATCTGTTTTTCGAAGAATTTAAATACAAACCTTTTGATTACCATGTAGATTGATCTACCATATTTATTCAATTTCTTCTTCTATTTGTAGGTTAAGCTCATTTTCTAACACTATATCGAGATCTAGACTGCATCAAATATCAGTATTAAGTTAGTTTGTGTGTTTTACACTATATAAGAATCGATTTCTTCTTCTATTTGAATATGTGATTTTGTGTACAAATAAATTTAGGTTTTATTAGCACATCTTCTAATGTTTATGCTTCTAAAAGTAATCAATAAGATATTGGATGTTTCATTTTGTAAATCCATGTACCATTCCACTTAGTGGCGGAACTGCTTTGCACTTGTGTGTGCTGTGTGTGTGTGGGGGGGGGGGGGGGGGGGGGGCAAGTGCCCACCCCATCATTTAAAAAAAACTCTTAATCAATTTAGTTGATTTTACATATAACGTGTTTGACAAAATTCCCAACAAAACATTTTAATTTAGTTGCTTCCCACTTAATGTTGTTTTGTTAGTTTCATGTGATTTGGTTGTGTGTAATTTTACTCTTATTTTAGAGACTATGATTTTGTCAAATTACAAAAATAACATTACACTTTCATATATATATATATATAGGGAGAGGTTCTCTAGTGGACCAAAAGAATGGACTTTTTAATGGATCTTAACAAAAAACACGTTATAACACATTAATTTTAATTTTTATAGTGTAATTGGTCCGCATCAGCGGCACCCGAGACCCCATCTTCACCCCACTATCCTCCCTACCCCCCACCCCCCGCCTCCCCCCCAACCACCACCATCACTATAGCAACCCTTATGACAGGAGGGCTGCCATGGGGGTGGGTGGAGGTGGGTAAGGGGGGAGGTTTGGGGATCGATCGACATGTGTGTTTGGTGCCGCTGGCGCAGACCAATTACACTATAGGAATTAAAGTTAATGTGTTATTATTATTATTATGTATTTTTTGTTAAGGTCCATTAAAAAGTCCATTCTTTTGATCCACTAGAGAACCTCTCCCTGTATATATATATATATATATATATATATATATATATATATATATATATATATATGCACTCATGAGAATTAAAATAATAATTTACTGTATACGGTGCTTTAAGATTAATAGTTTTTGAATAACATAAGTGGAAGTTAATATGAATTCTTAGCTTATAGTTTGTAATGTTTCAATCTTAATATATTTGCACTCACATGTACATGTACCTTCTTTTTATTATTTAATGATTTAGGTAATTATAGTTAGTTTATGATTCAGGTAAATATTTAGCCGGGATGACATTGGAGTACGGGAGGGAGTGTATGAAGGGCAGTGTGCCGCAGTCCCTTACTTCAGTATTGGGTAATGGTGGTGTTGGTGATATGGCTTCCACTGGTGGTAATGTGGAGTACTAGCATTTGCTTCGACTTAAGGGTGGTCTGAGATTGTGAAGGGGAGAACTGAGAGGAGGCCTAAATATGCCAACACTCTTGGGAGTGTGGTTCAGCTTCCCGCGGGATCCCCTAGTTTTCCAACTCACAATCACCATCTGCTATCTGATACTATTTGTGCGCTATTGTTTTAATATATTTTTTATTTTAAAAAAATGTGATGCTAATCAAAGCTGCTTAAATATTGTTTACTCACACAATGCTAGAATGTGAATTTGGATAACATTTGAAAACATCAAAATCTTCTTACTAATCAAGGACGACATCCATTTGAAAACAAATAAGAAAGTACCTGATACATTAGTTCTCCGAGAGTGTTGAGTTGCTCATCTGATGAGGCAGATGTTAGTATTACCTTAAAGGCCTGCACAACAAGTAGTACTACAATTAATAAGAAATGAGTATATTTTGTACATATTATTTGCCTTTTCCTTATATTCTCAAACTGAACAGTTTCAGCTTAAATGAGACTTAAAATAGTACGATGGATAAATTTATTTCACAAATCCAATATTCACATGATCCATATATTTGCACATTAGGGAATTAGGGATGTACGAGATTTCACTGTTATCGTAGGCAGTCGTGATAACTGAAACTCACATCCTAATGATTTTTTGTTCACTCCCCTTTTTTTAGAGTTTCCATCTCCATTATTTGTATAAAATTGTTCTGATTTTTTTATATATTTAAACAATAACCAAAAGGATATCTTGACAATAATATCATCTTAAATTAGTTAATGATTACTACGCAGTATGTCTCTTTTTTAGCCTTCACTTGTTCATGTTTGTTTTATAGATTCTTGTGGCAACATCTTTTTTAATTATATTCTTAATTTATGTATGTTCTTTAACAGTTACTCCATATAACTTTCTAAGCATTCATCATACCATGCTTGTGATGGAGCAAAGGGCGCAGAAACAACACTAACACAACAAATAAACAAAAAGCTAGTTGACTTCTGTGATGGATCAAAGGACGCAAAAACTGTAGAAACCAAGGTTATATTTCTTAAAAACTTTCATTTATATTCAATGCTAACCCTTGATTGGTACGACACTATGGGATTCTTCTCTAAAAAAGTTGAATTGTTATACAAGTATATATGATCCTGGTCCTCTCTTAGGGAACCATTAATACTTGACGAGTCAAGTCCAGCAATACGTGTATCGCATGCAATCGATCTTTAGGTCTCTCTTCACTGAATCGTTATTCAATGTGCAATCTTCTCATCAAGTTCTCTTTAGTCAGAATACAAATTCATAGACACGTGAAAAATCTACATGAGTTAACTAAAGGTTAATCACTAATAAACATATGTTCTTCAATATATTCTATGCTTTCATCAAAAGATATATTATTGAGCATTGGGTGATTTGTAAACTGAAGCTTCACAATATTTGTCCAGCTCTGACCAAGTGGTTTGCATTCCTATCTGGTATCTATAAATGTGAGGCAAATAAAACAAGAAGCACAACACGAGCAACTGATGTTCTTATTGGTAAAATTTTGAAACAGCAAATTAGGTTTGCTTATTCCCTCATAGCAACACCACCAAGTAGGAAGAAGAACAAAGCTAAGAGCCTAAAGAAGACATAAGTGGGAGGATAGACAATGATTATTTCTTGAAGAGAAGAAATACTACTCACTTTTCCACAGAACATTCCATAGCAATCAATTTATCATCTAGGGAACTGGATGACTAATACTTTAGTGTTGGATATAAGAGTTCTCTTATCTCCAATTTTGTTTCTACTTATCTTTTTCTTTTATTGTATTTCTATGAGTGATTCCTCATTATCTTGAGGGGGTGATGGGACACTCTTAGGAGATATATGTAATCTTTTTTTACCCCCCGATATTCTACCACTGCATCATTCACTTATCCTTCCTCTCTTTTTGGGAAATTTCTTGTTCTACACTGGGCTCTTATTCTGCATTTAAATGTTCTTCTGGAATCCCCTATTTGCTAGTGGAATTGGCATGGATGATGTTATTGTTTGTAATCCTTGTCGGAGTAGAGTTCTTGATGTTTTTAGGCTTTTGTGGTTCTAACTTCTGACTTGTTCTAGCTGTGACCATGTGTTGATTTACCTTTGTTCCTTTATTATCTTCCTCTTCCCCTCTAGCTTCTATAGATTTTTCTTATGGATTCCTATCCTCTTTGATTTTATCTTTATCATGGTTGTTTCGATACTCATCTAACATTGTTACTATTGAATATATAAAGGCTTTTTACTGGTGGTGCTCTATGTTATGACTTTTGTTAGCTATGGCAATGACTTAAACTTCCTGTGATCCTTTATTTACTTCACTTTCCTCTCTAACTACTTCATTAATTTTTTCACTGGTCTCCTAACCCTTTGTGACTTGATCTTCTCGACTCCCTTTCTTGTTGTTGGATTTCTTAGTGACCTGATTGGTACGAGAGTCTGCTAATCTTTTCTCTAATGGTTATGTGATGGCTTTTAGTTGTTGTATTTCTTTGTTGTGTTTTAGCTTATGATATTGACCATGCTTAGTTCCTCATTTAGTCAATTCTCTTTGAACCCAATCTTTAGTTCTTTCCTTTTCTTTAGTTTTTTTACCTTTCCTTCTTTTCTATTATTTATTTTTTCTCTTAAGTCCTCCTTAGCGGCTTCTCCTATATTACCCATGTCCTCCTCCTCTTTCAAGAAATAGTCTTTTGGATCATGGCCTCATCTATGGTAGACATTACAGTAAAAGGGAATGTTATCATATTTAATCTTCTTTTAGAATCCCTTACCCTCATTCCCATATCCAATCCAAACTATATACGTTATTTCCTTTGTCAAGTCCATCT